>CM055207.1:15777606-16419953 GCA_029224185.1 Karalla daura | reverse complement strand
CCCGAGATTGTAATATCCATGTAAATCAGGGTATTATGAGTCCGAATCTGTGTTGAGCCCTAAAAAAAAAAGAAAAAAAAAAACACACGTCTGGCTCTTTTTTCTTGTAAACTCCCCTTCGTCTTCGTCCTCCCTCGCAGCCTGTCCTCTGGCTTGGGGCTCACAGCGGGGTCTGCCATCTCAGTCGCAATACGTTTTGATTTTTGTTTTTTTTGTTTGTTTGTTTGTTTGTTTGTTTGTTTTTTTTCCGCATGAGTTCGTCCCGTTTGCATTTACAGTAGGGTTCATGCCAGAACGTGAGGGGGGATTTTTTTTTTTGCATTTCCTGCAACAACAACACGCGGACGGACGGACAGACAGAGAGAGAGAGCTTTTGTGCCTCCAGTCGGACTCATCACATCGTCTCATTTTAAAGGTCCAGCTTGAGTGCAGTCGAGCGTGGGCCTGGCAGATGTTTGGCACCTTATGTCTGGGTTTTTTTTTTACGTCTGAGCTGTTTTGCGTGTGCTGAACCTCTCGAATGTAAAATCCACCTCACAGCCACGAGGTCCCAGGTTGGAACCGTATGGGCCTTTGTGTGTGGATATAGTGACCAAAATGATCCCGAAATGTTGGGAAAAACACTGGTAAACAGATACGGTGAAATCATTTCACCTACCTAATTGCATTATTTACTGTACATTTATTACTTTTTTTCCAATCTAAGCCAAATGCAATACTTGAAATGAATGAAATACTTGAATTTTTACACTTTCAAGTGTAAAAGAATGCATCAAAACTGTGAAAAATCAACTTTAAAGACAGATAGAAAGAACAGAAGAAACAGACAGAGTTCAAAACAGATTATCATTGGGAAAGATTGTTTGATTCTTGAAAACGTTTTATTTTGACAAGACCCAGGTCTGCGGTCCTAGATACGTTACTAGACGTTCGATTCAGAGATATTACCTTTAAAGGTAAAAGCACCGTCAGAGTATCAGTCTCAGTCCACATGATAAGTAACTCAACCTAAGTAACACAAGGAGATGCAACATGTAGAGATAGAATCAAAACATTACATTTCCAGTCATATTTCAACCTGGAATGCATCTCCACCCGAAAAAAAATGCCCTTCGATGAGATATAAAAGCGGCCCCCCCCCCCCCGCCCCCCTCTCTCTCTCTCTCCCTCTCTCTCTCTCTCTCTCTCTCTCTCCCTCTCTCTCTCCCTCTCTCTCTCTCTCTCTCCCCCCCCCCCCCTCTCCTGCTCCCCAGCTACCTTGTGAAGACCAGATCATCCTGTTGAAGGGCTGCTGCATGGAGATCATGTCGCTGCGCGCCGCCATGCGCTACGACCCGGAGAGCGAGACGCTGACGCTGAGCGGCGAGATGGCCGTGAAGCGCGAGCAGCTGAAGAACGGCGGCCTGGGCGTGGTGTCGGACGCCATCTTCGACCTGGGCAAGAGCCTGGCGCAGTTCAACCTGGACGACACGGAGGTGGCGCTGCTGCAGGCCGTGCTGCTCATGAGCTCAGGTGGTTTGAAGTTTCCCGGCTCGTCGACGCGACGTCCCCTTCCCGCCACATTCCCGGCTCCGCCGCCGCCGTTTCCCCTCAAGTTTAAGGCCTTCGAGAATCAGGACGTGATTACGGCCTGAAAATAAACAAATAAATAAGTAAAAGTTCACAGATATATTGAGTGTAGGAGGGAGAAAATCTGAAGTTCACAGTAAAATGAGATTAGAAAAAGCTGCTTGACTCGGTGTGGAAACTTTCTTGCATCATATTTTCCAGGGTTTGGAAGCAGTGAGGTTATCAAATGCTATGGAAGTTATAGGTCAAGTTCCAGCACTGGAGCTTCAGTCTCACCAGCCTACCAAACCTGTGAACTCCGTACAGCTCGAGGTGCAAAGATAAAGCCTTTTCCCTCCTCGACAGATCTGCGTTAGACTGAAATGAGCAAGTGCTAACGACCGGCGCGCTAGCGTTTGTTAGCATTTAGCTCAACAGCTGCGGCGCCGCCCTCCCACCAACAACATTAGCAGAGCAGATGGTTCGAGACAGTGTGACACGGGCTGATTATTGCCGAGCACGCCGGCGCTTCCTCCAGCTCTGTCAGATCCTCCGGTTTCAGACCTTAACCTCGCTATTCAAGCAGTGTCGAGGACAGCTAAATCAGCGGCAGTGTAGAAGTCGTTTTTTGTGATTCTCTCCCTCATTCCCTTTCGTTTTCGCTCCCCCCCCCCCCAGACCGCTCCGGCCTGACCTGCATGGACAAGATCGAGAAGTGCCAGGAGACCTACCTGCTGGCGTTCGAGCACTACATCAACTACCGCAAGCACAACATTCCCCACTTCTGGCCCAAGCTCCTGATGAAGGTGACCGACCTGCGCATGATCGGGGCGTGCCACGCCAGCCGCTTCCTCCACATGAAGGTGGAGTGTCCCAACGAACTCTTCCCGCCGCTCTTCCTGGAGGTCTTCGAGGACCAGGAGGTGTGAACGCGTCTCGCCCGAACAAGGGAAGAGGAAGCCGGCGTGAGCTCGGGAGATGGGAAGGGCCATCGTTTTTTTTGCAGAGGGGGGAAAGGATTGGAGGGAGAGTCCTGGCGGCAGGAACCTGCGTTTCTCCGACGTCACATTCACAGTTTTGTTTCGAGAAAAAAGAAAAACACAGGCAAGCAAACTGGGACCGACGGAAACAGAAACAACTCACCAGCAACAGGAGAGTCAAGTAACCAGTGGATTTGGGGTTTTTTTTTTCTTTTTTTTGTTTTTTTTTTGAACGCCTCTCCTCCACCTCTTTCTCCTCCTTTTACTTACCCCTTCTTTTAAAAATCCGTGTGGGGGCCCTTCTGTCTGAGCATGATGTCTTATCTAGTAAGAGTTGTAGCCATTTGCCAAGACACGTACACAGTTACAAACACACACACACACACACACACACACACACACACACACACACACGCAGCCACAGCCTGTTCCACCTCAGTTCTTCAGAGCAGCGACCTTTGCAGGGGTCTGTTCCCCCCCTCTCTGGCTCTTTTCAGCGGTCACAGATTTACACGTTTTCGAAGCCCCTGTTTTCCAGCCGGCCAGCACCTCTCAGTATTAAGCTCTGGCTCGCCGTCCAGGTCGAGGTTCAGACGAACGCAACAAAAAACGCAACGTCGAAAAACAAAAACGAGACGGACATTAGCGACACATTATCACCCGCGGTCATGCAGGCGCGCACGCACACACGCACACACACACACACACACACTGACACAATCAGCGAACACTGCACACTGAAATTTCAGCGGGCGCCCAGAGCGTCTCGGCGGTGCTCGATTGGCCGAAGTGAAGCCGAGCCGCCGCACCTCGTTCATCACCCGATTCCTCAAGTCAATCTGAGCCGTTACAGCTGTTTTTTGGAGCTTCTTCTGAGATCCCAGTGAAAACCGGTGCTATATTTATATATAAGGCTACTCCAGTTTTATGACATTGTGTTGTATACCTTTGAAAAAAGAAAAAAAAACGTACAGACCATGGCTCCATATCTACCTTCATTTGTGTCATTGGACCGGCTCCTGTGACGTATAGTGCATACGCGCGCACACACACACACGCACGCACACACACGCACACACACACATAGATGAGCAGACTTGCCTCGTCATTGCCCATGCTGCCTGTGCCAGAGGCCTGGCGTCTTGTGAATGACAATTAGGCACCTCTCCCTCTCTCCAAGGAGTTACTGCATTGAAGGAAGGAAAGAGAAGGAGGGAGGAGACGAGGGGAGGGAAGAGCAGAGACAGAGAGGACGCACGACATAGTTGCTGGACCGTAGCTTCCGGTCCAGGGACGGCGGCAAACCACCAGCAAGACGGCAGAGCTCATCTCACACGTACACACACACACACATACACTCTCTCTCTCTCTATATATATATACAGTATCTATCGATCTATATAAATATAAATATAAATATATATATGTTCCTCTTTTAAACACACACACATACACACACGTACATGAAAACACACATCACCTCAGAGTAACGTGAATGCCTCATTTTACTGTATGCACTGCACAGCGGTGTGCATATACAGCCCTAACCTGCAGGGTTTGTACAGAGTCCTCTCCTCACGGACTCCGCTCAGTGTGGCCCCTCCAGGCTTCCATACACATTTGCCTTTTTTTTTTTGTTTTTCTTTTTTTTTCTCTCTCTCTCTCTCTCTCTCTCTTTTTTTTTTTAACCATGGGCATCACTGAGAGCAGGCAAATGCCAAGTAGGCTACCATTTACCTCAAAGTGGACACACACCCCCAGGCTGGGGCAGCAATACTGCCCCTGTGGTGTCAGGCACTACCTCACCTCTGTGGACACAGGGCAGCTGCCCACAGCCTGCACACAGACATACACCATTCGAGTTGGCGCATGTGTAGATTAACACACGATTGTGCGTAATGTTTGCATAGGTGCACACTTGTAGTTATGGAAAGATTAAACACTCACAGAATACACACACATACACACACACACGCGCACACACACACACACATACCCTCAGTGCTATCACTTGGTTGAAATGAAATACCACTGAAGACAGGAGGGCCAGCCATCCCCCCCGCAGGGTCTCACCCACCCCAGGGAATGGTACCCATTACATTCGGGTTATCTCTTTTTTTGTTATATGGGACCAAGTGTCATCTTTTGAAATTTGGATTTCACCAGTTTCTGTCAAAACAGAAATCGACTCACGGAAGCGACGAAGGACAGAGTTGGATGCGCAGCCCGGCCGGCGCCCGACTGAATGTGTGTGTGCGTGCGCGTGCGTGTTTGTGTGGCGAGAGGACAGCAAACCTGAGAAACTGAAAAAAAAAAACCACCCCTCGGCGGGCCGCCTTCCGACGAATTAGCATGCACAGAGAGAGCGGCTCCCCTCCTGTGGCCAGGCAGGCGGCCATCCTCCACAGAAGCCCCCACCGCCCCCCCCCCCCCCCAACGCTGGCTGCCACAGGGCCGAAAAGATTCTCGCTCGGGTCGGCGCGTCAGACGTGCAAGGTGTAGCGATCTCGACGGAGATGAAGCCTCCTCTGGTGAAATGCACTTTTTCGCCGGCGGCTGACATCTCCGCGGCGGACGAGCCGAAGCGGCCGCTGGAGTGCGTTGGCGTGTTGGCGACTGCCCGCTCTGTTCATTCCAATGCTGGGGCCAAGCCGAGGCGAGAGCGGAGGAGAGGAGAGACTGAGATGATGATGTGTTTTATACTCGATGCCAAGCAGTAGCTCGGGCCGCCTGGACCTGAGCGGAGGGATCATGGGTAAACGGTCACAGATAGCCAGGCCGCACTCCGTCAGCGCGTGGAGCGGCGCAGGAAGGAGACGTGGAGGCGGAACGCCGCCTCTGCTCCGGTCTGACCCCGAGAAGAAGAACACCCCCGACCCCCCCCCCCCACCACCACCACCACCACCACCACCACCACCCGCACCCACGTACCATCCCCGTGCCCCTGGCCCACACCCCATAGAGCCCCTCTAGAGCCTAGCTCTGAGCCCGCCCCCCATCCTCACAGCCCCCACCCAGCCAGGCTGGTGTTGGAGTGGAATCTTTTGCACTACTGCAGCAGTCCTCCCCTCGGCCCCCCGCTCATCAAAGTGGAAGCCACAGCCCCCGTTGGCTGGCTAATTAGCCTCTCTGCTGCTCTGTGCTAGGCGGAGCAGTGCGGGAGCTCGGGCTGCTCTGTGAAACAGAGGCTGGCAGTCGCAGTGGGCTCAGCCCCAAACCTGTCACGTTGTCAGTATTAGACCAACAGCACATGCCCCCACGCCCCCCCCCCCCCCACCCCACCCCACCCCGCGCTCCCACCCCACCACCAGGCTGTAGCGCTGGAGGGGAGGAGGTCTGTGTAGCACTTACTCGCTTCTACGTCCCACTAGCACTCACTAGTTCCCACGTCCCCGTCGTCCCTGCCACAGCAGCATCGACATTTCACATTCAGAGTCCTCCCACCCACCCCGACCATCATCACCCCCCCACCCCTCCTCCTCCTCCCACCCCGGCACCCTCGCCCTCTCTGCGACCCTGAATCATTGACAGATCAGAGGGGGGATCCAGGCCTCTCCCTTGTCAGACAAGGCTGGCCATCGCCGGCCCTTCACTGCGGCCGGCGGTGGGAAGGAGAGAACTTGAACGTGCGGATCGCGAGAGAAGACATAAAAAACCCCGGGACGGGAGTCGGAGTGGAGGGCGGCGCGACCGGTTGCAGAGACGACGTTGACAAACACTCGGGACGAAGAGGAGATGGCGACGTAGGAGGACACATGCCCCTCCACCCCCCACCCCCCTCCCCCGCCGCCCCGACCCCCGTTCAGGTCCCACAGCAAGCGCCGCGTGAGACCCCACTCACCAGTCCCAAAACGTCCCCCCACGGCATCCCTCCAAACGGATGACGTACAGCGAGGATCCCAAAGAGATCCCGCGCGGCCGAGACGCAGGTTTGGAATTCCCACACGTCTTTGTGAAAGAACTGAAAAAAGAAAAAAAACCTATTGATGTCCTTTGTTCTCGTGAGCTGACTGGGTATGTGTGTGTGACAGAAGGGGTTGTAATGCTGCTTTACCTTCTGAGTCTGATTTAGAATAAGAAAAAAAAAAAAAAGATATATGAAATGATTATAAATCCGTAAAAACAAAATGAGAAGAGATGACTTTTAAAAAAAAAGACTCCTGAACAAAATGATTGGAGATTTTTTTTTGTTTTTTGTTTCATTTTATCATTGTTTTCTTATTTTTTTTTTTTCTGTTTGTTTTTTGATGCTTAAACTGCTCTGTGTAAAAAAAAAGGAAAAAAAAAACAGCTGTAGTCACTTTTTGACCATGCGTGCAGTGTAACATAGAAAATATTTCACTTCTTTTTCACATCTATAGTTTGTGTTGATAAGCCAACTGATCTGTTTGTCTGTGTGTCTGTCCAGCTGTCCGTCCCCTTTTATCAGGAGGAATTTACAACCAACAAAACAGGAATTTCTTTTTTATATTTTGTTTCTTTTTTATGAAATACAACTTTGGAGAAAAAAAAAACCTAAACAGGAAAAATAATGCAACACAAACTGAAAACTCAAAAAAAAGAAAAAGGAAAAAAAAAAAACTGAAACAATCTTGTCATACCTCACACAACACAAAACTCAAAGGAACTTGGGAGGAGTCATATTTTGCAGGCACATGTGAAAGTTCAGAGATGCATATATAGATTTAAAAAAAGAAAATGTATATGTTAAGATAATATGTGCTTGTGTGTACGCATCAGTAGAAGTTACAAAAGGACTCTTCCCTCAAGCTTTTGTGCTCTCTATCTTATTGATTTGGTTCTCGAATGACAGGAGATGCAACACAAACGTGCGACAGCGACGTGAGACGTTAGAGATCATCTGCTAGTGTGAGCGCTTCTCCAGCTTAAAGGCACAGATCATAGACGGTAAACTCAAAATGTGAACGGCCCAGAGACTGAGGGATTATGACTTTTGTAATGGCTGAGTGTTTTATGGTATTGAATGTAGCTGACAGGAGGGGCTGGACCTGAGCCCGGCACCCACAACCTAACTTCCACACACCAGCAGAAAGGATAGTGGTGTCACACAGACGTTACAAACAACCAACAAAACTGAGAATATATATTGCCCGTATGCAAGGTGCAATACTATGTTATGTATTTTTCTATGTTTTCTGTTTTGATTTTATTTTCAGTCTATTTTGGCCATAACCAAGGATGTAAATATGAAAAAAAAAAAAAAAAAACGTACAACCATAGTAAAATTTAACTGCTCCATCCCCACTGACATGTTAGAGGAGAAACAAGAGTAATGTGTCATGCTTCGTACATTTGTGTGCACTCTCTCACATGTGCATGCCGATCCATATTCAAGTGCCCCGTGACATTAATCATGAACCCAGTGCCTCTTCTTGTTTGCAAAGAGATAGATTTGTGCTCCCCATTCTCTCACAACGCGACACGCTGCGCATGAGAAGCCTACAGCTGTGTGTGATCATCTATGGAGTCGGATTCACCTGTTCCACGCTGCGGGTGTGAGTGTCGCCAGCAGCCACAGTAGCCAGAGCTTGGGGCCCGGGAGGGGGGAGGGGGGCTGTCTCGTCAGACGGAAGGGCAGGCGGGAGCAGGAGACGTGTATGTAAAGTACAAGTGCGTAATGTTGTTATTTGGTCAAAAAAACCCAAAACAAAACACATGGCTAACGTGGCTGCAAAACACCCACATCGCAGTTGGAAAAACCCGATATGAATTTACCTATTTGTCCGCCACCCCAGAAGTCGGCCTTAAAACCCTTTCACGCTCAGCTTTGGGATCGCTTCACGGGAGGTCTCGTATTCAGACGGAGATCCAGATGCGATTGGAGACACTGTTAAAGAGCCAGTTTCTGTCAAACCGTAGTCTCCGTTGTGCATTTGCTATTAGCACGCTGTCCGTGGGTGACCGGACTGCAGTCCCCTGTGATTCTGCGCCAAGGTGTCCAGCTGACCTTGGGCTAACCGCAAGCGCGGACGCATGTGTTATTCTCGAGGCATAGGTAGCCTCCATGACCTGACTGAAGTATTCACACGGAGGGCATCGCCACCCCTCCCTCTGTGAGTGCAAATTATGTCTGAGTGGCGTGTAAAAAGTCTTATACAGAGAGGACAGTTGGAACTTGGTACCATAATAGCTTCGGCTCTGACCGGTGAAAGCTGAAAGTCACTCTGGACTGTAATTGAACACCACTGAGTCAAGAACTTTGCATTGGCCGGATTACAACAAGCGCTACGGGGGTTTTAAGGCAGGCTCCAGGCCCATCTCTACTGTTTCGTGATCCTGGGTTAATTCTCACATGTTGACACATTTGACAAGGGTGGAGATTGTCTGTGATGTTTTTATGGTTGTGTTTGTCCCCCACCACCCCACCCCACCCCACCCCCCATGCCAAATGTAGAGTTTGTGAAGACATGCAAGTAGCAAGATGTCTATGCAATTTCCCTCCAGCTCCCTTCGAGAGATGAGCTCGATGCAACAACAACGAGCCGGTCTTGTTTCTGAAATTGAAATTCGCCCTGGCTTGAATTCCAGAGGTTCTTTGCATGACCCAAAGACCCTTGCTACTTGTTGTGGGCGAGGGTCCAGGCTGGCCAGATGAGCTGGCAAGGAGCCCAGCCGCCTGGTCGGTCCTCAGGGTCACTGTCTCTACACCGGAGCCCGGGGCTCAGAGAACAAGTAGGAGGGGTACTGGGGATGTTGTGGAGAGTAAGGATTCTACGAGATGTGCTGTTTGTTGTAAACTGCTCAGAAAGTGGTGTGTGTGCGTGTGTATGTATACGTGTGTTGTCTGGAAAGCGGGTTCCTACACACAGCGTGTCTGTCCCGACGCGATTCTCTCGTCTTTGGCAGGTCGATCGTAAAGGGCCCAGAGCCCTCGATTCCAAGATTTGGATACCCCCTAAATTCAGTCCATGAGCAATATGTGTGTGACGCTTTAATTTATCCTGCGACCAAGTTAATGTAATGCTGAAGAGTAATCTGGGTGGTCGGTGTCCATCAGTGGGATGCAGTATTAGCAAGTTTACTAAACCCCTGCCCTGAAAGGCAAGGGAAAGATTTGACAAATCGACTTCATCCCGCTGCGATGAACAGCTGCAGCCCGCTGACCATCAAATGTACTTAACTAGAGCACTTAACTAAAATGCACTTTGAACGGCCCCAAACCAACCCACTCTGAGTGGGAGAATACTTTGGTGGTAAATATTTGTTACAAAATAAAAGACATTGCACCTCTGACGATTGCCTGTTCCAACATTTAATGTTTAATAAATTGGTTTAACCCGGAGACCTGAAAAAAAAGAAGAAAAGCAGAAAAGACTTTTTATGAGTAATTATAACGTTTACGACTGTCCTTTAATGCAGTGCAATAAGCGTGCGAGTGAACCTTTTGGCGTGTTTCTCGTCCTATCTGATCTTATTTATACATTTGTGAAAAACGACAACCTCGTGATTGCTTTTAAAATGCGCCTGCCAGACAGAGCATCGGCTGGACCCGCTCCAGGGACACACGCGCACACGCACGTACACACACAAAGAAAGACCACTTTTTGTGACTGGGTAAAGGAAGCTATTGAAGGATTCTCTCAGGTAAAAGAACATTTTCTAATAAATGATGATGAACCTTAGATGAAAAACCATTGTTAGCTCATCTTTTTTTTTGTCCTCTCCATTTTCAATCAGCGGTGTACCTCTGTTCACTCTGTGTCCTGTCCGGACACGTGTCACCTTTCAAAAGTCGAAGACGTCCCGTCTGCAAGAATTTGAATCGCAAGTCTTTCAGCCAATGCCCTCATTGCTTTCTTGACCCGAGATGAAAACTGTGCTCATGTGCCGGAGATGATCTGTCTGTTGTTTCTGTTCTGTTTGTGAGTGTTTTTGACCTGTGTCTTATAAAAACTTAGTGCTACACTTTCGGGAAACCCATTCCTGCCAGAAAAAAAGTCCCATTCGCAGTCAGTTTTTGTCTTTTTTTTTATATCGTCCAAGACTGAATTAGAGATCAGGAGCGGGAAACCAAGTGGGAGTTTTTCCTCAGCAGACAAACCGTCCAGACATAAAGCTGAACATCGTCAGCGTAGCAGTTGAGTTTTTTGGATCGCATTTTCCGTACTCAATCAGTCCTGAAAGCAGATTGAAAAAAAATAAAATCTTTTCAACGTGTGCGTCAATGCAACTCTCAGAGCCAAGATTTATGATGATAACCTACTGACCCGAGATCAAGGTCGGGCTCCTCTGCACCGGTGTGGAAGCTGGTAAGGATGGATCAACTTGAGAGGTCAAAATCCAGTATTGTATTCAGAAGTGGTGGGCCTCATTTGAAGGTTTAGCAAACGTTTTTTTGATCTTCTTGCCAAACTCAGTCTTCATCAAATTTCCACACTGATGCTGTCTGATGTTTTTAGACACTCGGGCATAGTCTGTTTTTTTTTCTGGATTTTTGTATTTGTTTTTTCAGTGTGTATCCTGGAAAACACTTTAGTCTGACCAGAGAATCAAAGATTAGCAAAATACTAAAATCTGACTTTTAACGTTGATGTTAAATCTTATGTCAAAATAATGAAGCTCTGTAGCTCTGAAGTGCTTGCTCTCAGTTGAACGCATTACCTCAAAACTCCTATGTCTTGTCATATTTTTGCTTATAGAAGTCCATTTTTATCTCGAACCGTTATTAATTTTCTGGCAGAAATGGGCCTCCCCGGCACAATCACAACAGGTTTTATTTGTCTGCTTGTGTTAAATACGGGCCAGCCCATTCCCATTCCTGAGGTCGAACCTGATTGTGTGATCCCAAATAAATCACATTTTGACTTTCCTCATGAACGTGCCAGAGCGTACAAAAGCCAGCTCAGCTCTCACTGTCAGCAACAGTCCAGTCTTTGCACTTTCTCCCTTCACGGTCAAAGTGCCAGCAGCAATATCCAGCTCTCCCTCACCCACTTTGCTAATGGCGCATGTACATGCAGCAGTACATGGCTCCCATCCAAGCCGGGCTTCATCCACCCTTGGGCGGAGGGGCGGGGGGGGGGGGGGGGGCTGGCTTTGTTCCTCCGTCCACAGGCTTTCCTATTTTAGCGTGCATACGGTTTCACTGTGTGCTGTCCTGACAGACTGACATGGCTTCGACCGCGGCTGTGCACGTCCAGACGAGTGTGCATGTGAATGTCGGCGCCCATGTTCATGTGAGAGAGCTGTGTTCAGTGTGTGTCAGTGTGCAACGCTGTGTCACCGCCGTCTGTGGTGCTGGTGACCCACCGACCTGCTTCGCGTTCCCCTCCAAACCCTGGACAAAAAAGAAAGCACCCTTTAAGGCCGTGGTACGTGACGGGGACACCTGTCCAACAGGGTCCTGTCATAGACTTGTATATTACCTTTGAAGAATGTAACTCATCTTGTGTATAGCAGGATTGCAGGGGTGGTGATAAGCAGGGGGTCTCCAAGTCCATTTATACCTAGCGGGGGGGGTTGAGGTTGTTAGGAACAAAGGCTAAATTGCAGGCGTGGATCCTGTTTTGAGAAGAAAAGCTGCTGCAATTCTCGCAGACAGAAGCCGGTCTGTTCCCCGCAGGTTTCTGCCGGGGCCGCTGCTCCGTTCTCTCTCCAAATGATGGCCTTATTGATCGCCATCGCCCCTTCCCTCCTCCCACACCCCCTCTCCTCTGTGGTATTGTGCTACAGTGCATTTCATTGGACACCAGAGGATTTATTGTGAAGAGTTGCGCGGTGCAAATGCATGTGGTGGAGTCAAATCTCTGCTAAAGAGCAAATTAGTGTGTGTGGGGGGGTGGGGGGGGGGGGCAGCTGAGGGCTCCCAGGAGTAGTTTATAGTTTATGGCCGCACACAATATTAAATGACTGAATCTGAGTCGGAACCCGTCTTTTGGGGGACATTACCGCGACAAGGAAAAAAAACTCACTATCAAAGCCTGTGAGGTGAGCAACGTTATCGAATAGCCAAATCTGCTAACTGGTCTCATCGTAAACCTTCACCAAATGTTTTGATACACGTTCAGGCTGTTTGATCATTAGCATCGTGTTAGTTAGAGATAAGAGATGCACCGCTCGGAGCCCTTCCCCAACAGCCTGGCCCCAAGACGTGACAATGAGTGGACCACGTCATTGCCCCGTGTTGAGACTGTTGCCTAGTCGACCAAATCCCCTCCTCTCCTGGATTAAACCGGGGAAGTAACACAGGGACAGAAACAAGAGCACTTATAGGTGGTGATTGTGGCGCCGACCTGCACGTTCCAGGTTTTGCGCTGCTCGGACTATCCGCGAGGAGATTTATAGCCACGTCGGTATTTTTGTAAACGGGTGGGGCGTCGTATGCCTAGACAGCTAAGAATGTAAGCAAATTAGCTCATCTATCAGTACTCTATCAATCAGAGACATAGATCACAGACTAGACCAGTAGAGAGTTGGAGAGATCTGTGCAAAGGAGAAAAATATGCAATGTTTGTCAGGTTGAAAAATGAGGTTCTGTATTGGTTTGGAACCGCTCAGGTTTGGTCACCGGCCTCAAAGGGTGCTTTCTGTCCAACCCCCAACCCCTCCCTCCAGCGTGTCCCATCGTCGTCTGTGGTGTCCAACATTCACACGCACAACACGCACTCACACCACACACTCACGCGCACACACACACACACACGCACGCACACACACAATGTTGTATGCAAATCCAGAGGAAACGCTCTCTGCTCAGCAAAACCTTGAAACCTAAGGAAAGGGATCTGTGTCTGAGCCGTGTTCCAGTCCGTAGCAGGTCCAAGCCACTTTATACAGCACCAGCAAAGCAACAGCCACCTCCACTAGGAACATCTCCTCCTCTGCACCACCTCTTTGCTCACGCTGTTTACAACCGACGGGACTCAGTGTTGCATGTGCAGAAAGCTTAGCATGCTTATCGTATGTTCTTGGACACGTAAAGCAAAAACAGGCAATGCTTCAGCGCTGTGTTTTGAGCTGCAGGGCCGATGTTTCGCAAGAACGCAGACTCCTGAGTTCTATGTCTCGTATGCAGCAGTCGGTGCTGGTAGATGTTTCCGAGTCGGCACTTAATTTTCTAGATGTTATCTTGTACAAATGTCTATGAACTGTCTGTATGTGTCTGTATCCACTATCTCAAGATCTATTGCATCCAGTGACGCGAGGGTCAGGCTAAGCGGGAGCGTTTACACGCCTGCGTGGGGGAGGGTAACTCCGCAGGTGCATCCGAGAACATGTGACAAGTCGGGAGAGGGTGAGCGGTGAACGTCAAGACGCGTCTGACCGAGCGGGACTCACTGCAGTGAGCTCACTCTGTCCCGAAACATGAACATGAAGATGCCGCTTTCGCTCCGACCTCGGCGCCGCCCGCATAGCTGCTGTGACGATGTGTGTCAGCCATGCCAGCCAACAGGGCTGCGCCGCCGTTTGTGCGAGGCGCAGATCTGTAGGCGTTGAGCTGTCTTGCTTCTTTCTTTGAGATTTTTTTTTCTTTCTTTCTTTCTTTTTTTTTCCCTGTTGTCCTTTCTCACCTATTTACTCAAGGTCATGTTCAGCCTGCTCAGTTTACTGTGACTATGAAGAAAAAAACAAAAAACAACACACTCATGACAGGACTTCAAACCAGCAGCAATGTTTTACTGAACCTACAGAGCATCCAAATGAGCTGTACGGGACGAACACACTCAACAACAGCTAATATGACCGGTTTTCTTACTCAGAGGTCCGTTGCTTCACTGTGACTGTGGAGGCTGCTGGGAAATCGATGACGTGTTCTGCAGACACTCAGGGGTCACGACCTGTCCAGGCAGGGTCAGGGTTCGTCGGAAGGTGCCAAAGACAGGATGCAAGGTGTTTTTGTCAGATTATAATGAAAGCAGGTCCACCTGTTGTCACATGCAAACTACATAACCACACGATACCTGTAAGTTACCACATTGTCTCTGGAGACGGCAGGGAGCAAGGAGAGCACTCCTGACCCAAGGCCCAGAGCTGTCTCCCTAACCTGGACTTTTTCAGCCGCTGCGTGATGAAATTCATGATGGGGAGCTTGTTGAGGCAAATTTGCGGATTGTTTGGTGGGAAATAACATGTTAGAGTCACAGAAATGAGAGAATTGGGAGACTCAGCCGCTTGAGAAGTTTGTTTGTATCCAAACTTTTCCCCCTCAATGACTGATTTGTCCAGGTTTCCAAGTGTCACGGCCGTACATCGGGACGTGCTAAAGGGAGACTTCCAGAGAGTAAAAGAAGCCAAAGGGAATTCAAACATAGATGGGGTTGTGCGGTAAAGTGACACAACAGAGTTTCGCAGGCTCATCCTGCACAGCAGATGACAAACAGGAACCACACAGCTCCTTCTGTCTGTCCACAGGTGCCAGATGGGTCACCGTGTATTTTCAGGGCAACACAACCAATAGTTTAAAGTATTGAAAAAGTCACTTTTCTGGGAAGTACAGGACGCTATGTAAACTACCCCGGTACAAGAGAGCGCAGCCTCCTGAAAATGTTACTATTCTATCATTTCTGATTCTATTATAATAATTATTGTTATTGTTTGAACTCTGATGGCGTCTCTGTCACAAGCATGCAAAGCGAAGGAACAATATTTGGGATTCATTTCCACGAAGCACAGGGGCAACCAGACGTGAAGATGTACAGTGAAGCTTTAGGCGACGCTCCGGGCTCAATAAACATACACTATCTTGTCTTTCAGTACACACACACACGCACGCACACACTCACATACACACACACACACACCTGCGCAGGAAACATCCGAATATCTACTGTGATCGCCTCTCTCTCACACCACCCACACCTCCATCACACCGTGAGACCCCGCTCACCTGGACCTGTCTTCCCTGCCATGACCCAATCCCCTGCTTCTCCTGAGCACCCGCCACCCCCTCCTCCTCCTCCTCTTCCTCCTCCTCCTCCTCCTCTTCCCGCCTCCCCTTTTTCCCCACCTTCCTCTACCCCCTCCTCCCCACACAAGTCCAGTGGGTGGTGTGATGTCAGGTTTCTGTGGTGGGCTGCTTATGACAGGTCCAGACAATCAGTGTGTTTGTAAATGTCAATGTGTGATTTTCAAATCTTTGTTTATGGTCAGGGTTTTAAAGGAAGATATTTTTATGGTAATTGTCGCTGGTCTATTTTACTATATATTTATGTAATAAATATGTGACTAAATTTACATCTCACTGGCTCTTTTTGGCTCTCAGTTCTCCGGCCGGCTACGTCATGTGCTGGAGGGTTTTCTTTAATGGACTAATAAATTAAACCCACAAAAAAAGACAAAAAACACGCTTCTTGTTTTCACCTCATTGTCTCTGTTCTGTGCAGTCTAAGTCACTTCTGTTGCTGCGGAATGGATGAATTTCTCTCTGCGGGCTGGGTCCAAAGCACACCGAAATGCGGAAATGAAGACTTTAATCTCCCGAATACCAAATCCTGATTCCTGACTAATTTATTATCCTTACGTTGGCAGCCCCTGAATTGATTGATTGATCGCGGGGGAGCAACGATAAAGATGAAAAGTGCATTATCGCTGCATCACTTCACTCAGACGCCCTCTTCATTCCCGATGCAGGTTTTAGTTCTAATAGATGAAAATGTAAATGTGCGCGTGTAGCATAATCCAAGATGAGCACTTAATCCTACTTAGATTGAGGACAGTGTTCGCCGGCCGTATGCAGGCACCTCCCCTCGGCAGGAAAATATTTGCATAATCGAAAAACAATGTTCTTAACTGTCTCAGCGGCGGCAGAGTGCATGTTGACCAAATGGTGAATACATAAAGATTGCCTGCTCGGAGGGAGGGTGGACGCCGGCGGGGCTGCTCGGTTCATCAGCAGGCGTCGCGCCTCATCTCGTCCGACTCATCGACAGGTCCGATCACGCGTTTGTCGGGGGGCTGCGAGGGCCGTCGTCACAGACGGTGGTGGTGGTGGTGGGGGCGGGGGGGGGGGGGGGGGGGGGGGGGGGGGGGGGGGGGGGGGGCCGCTGTGAGCTGCGGGCCGCCCCCGCTTTGCACACAAATCCACATTATCGCACCCAGCGTCCGACCCCGCGTGTCGAAGGTCTGTGAGACAGGGCCTCGGCACGAAGTGGGACCAGTTTGGATGGAGGTCGGCAGCTGTCATCAGCTCCTTCTGTGACACCTGAGACGGCCGAGGGGCAGATACGCGGCGGCGGCGGCGGCGTCCAAAAAAGCCGAGAGGCAGAAGAACGGCGCTCGTAAAGCGGCGTTAACCCACAGTTGTCGATGTCTTTAACAAACGAGGGTCCAGACAGACACCAGTGGTGATGTGGAGTAAAGGTCTCAAGCAGTCGGGGCCAAGTTACAAAGGGTCATCTGAGGGTGACATATCCAGTTTGACTGTGTATCGCCATCTGCTGGCCAGAGGAGACGGAGCGTTCTCATTGCCCTGGAACAAAAACAAATCCTGCATCTTTAACCCAATTAGCATGGAAGAGCATTATGAATGACGTGGGTAGATACTACATGCACAGATATATACATACATAACAACACAGAAAAGAAAATTCTCCTTATTTCACTGTGGTCATTTCTTGGAATAGGCAAAATGCACAATCACATTCCCTTGTAAAATGATTTCAAAAGATATTTTGAATTACATTTTCCTTTTTTCTACTTTCCCTTTATTTATTCAGCGGATGCTCTCACAGAGACATAAGTTAAAAACAATAGAGACCTAGTGTGTCTATTTTGATACCTTCAAAGACAATAATAATAATGTATACCAAGAGATATTGCATTACTATGCAATGATTGATAATAATGTGTATATAATGATTGAAAATAGCGCATCAAGCTCATCTTGAATTAAATGTTTAGTTTATATTTTGCACAGTCGACTTCATTTTGATATTTGTTACATAAATAACACAAACATTGAATACTGCTGTTATTTGCATTGTCACATTGCAGAGAATCAATCGCTCATTAGTCATTCACATTGTTCTTTTAGAGCTACACTGCTCTGTTGTTTTTTTTGTCTTTGCCTTTGTCCACATGTAGGAAGTGGAACCAGCTCACCGCAACATGAAAGCAGCGGCTGACATCACCCCACAGCTTTATGTAGTGTCATAAACACTTCAGCGCTTGTGAACGAGGCATCGGCCAGTGGGGTCGGCCGTGCTTTGCTGGACACGTGACTGGTGCAGAAACAGTAATGTGCAAGCGCAGTTCGTTTCCTGTTTGTTAGCATGCGTTCCTAGCACCCGAAAAGGGGTTACATCACATCCGGTGTCGCACACTGACAGAATCGCCTTTCGGCTCGTAAACCCAACCGTCGACACCCATACAGGCTTGAACATTCGAGGCTGGTTCGGGAACAGATCGGCTCGAATTCCACTGGTTCCGCCTCCAGCCGTTTGGAGACGGCACAGTGAGTTGCAGCGTCGAACGGTCTGAGCAAACATCCACGAGCAGCTGCGGAGTGTCTCCATCCAAGTCAAACTCATAGATTTTTGAAGAGGTGTGCTTACCTTATTAGTACCGATACCTCACTGTGGAAATACCCCATCGCGGGAGGTATGCAGTCAACAGCACAAGACTGCAGAAACTGGATTACCATTAAAAATGCATGAAGAGTGCTAAAATGTTCCCTGACCAGGTTTAACCTTAAAACTTGGCATTTAACTTTTTTTTTAAACACCACCTTCTCATGGTGGTGGGGTTTACGTACCCCAGTGATCCTAGTATAATATAGTTCCGGCACCACAGCTGTGAAATGAGGCGCCCGAGTGGCGCCAAAGCACATAAACTGAACTACTCGGTAAAACTTGTTTTCAAGAGTCCAAACAACGGAAATCAACTGCGAAAGTGGAGTCCCGGAGAGTCGATCTCAGATCCAGGAAGAACAGTGCGGTTTTCTCCCTGTTCGTGGAACGCTGGATCTGCTCTATACTGTCACAAGGTTGCTTGAGGCAAGCGGCTGAAATGAGTTTTCTCTGCAGGGTGGCTGGGTTCGGTGTTGGAGATAGGGTGAGGAAGCTCAGACATCAGGAGAGGCTCAAGGCAAAGCTGCTGTTCTTCTGCACTGGGAGGACCCGGCTGAGGTGGTTCAGCATCTGGTCGCGATGCTGCTAGATGCCTTCTCTGAGAGGTGTTTCAGGCATGTCAGTCTGAGAGGAGACCCAGAGGCAAACCCAGGACTCAGTGGAGAGATAATATCTCTCAGTTGGCCTCAGTTGGTGGAAGTAGCTTGGGAGAAGATTCTCTATTACCTCCTCAAACTGTCTCTCCAACGAAACGGATCTGAATAAATGGCTGAATGAGACGAAATGAGATTATGCAAGCTACCATATGCACTGTTGGTGTACAAGAGCAATGTCTATAAGTCCGCCTGATTTCAGCTGTGTGACCAGAACTTCACCTCCGACTCAGTGAAGCTGTCAAGAGCATTTAAAACGTCCTTCAGTTTATCTGAAAAGTTAGGAATCAGCACACCAGAAAGTCACAGGGAAGGTAATAGAAACTGTACAATAACCTGCCTCTGAAATGTGGAATAGAGGAAAAGCACATGTACTTTGAATTTGCTTTTGAGCGCAGCCTTAGAGAGCGAGTCTACGGTTGCATACCGGAATACACAGGAGATCTGCAGCTTAGTTCAGTTCAGTTCAGTTCAGCTCCATTCAGTTCAGTTCAGTTCAGTTTTACTGTCCCCTGGGGGAAATCAGTTGTGCAGCGGTGTAAAAGAACAACATACAGATACAGCAGACTACAGCACACTAAACCCTCACAGCAGAAGTGAAGCAATACAATATATAGTGACAGAATATACAATTCATATGTAGGTAATATAGGCATTAATAGTTATAGAAGGGGGGGTGCGTGGTGATATTCTCAAATGTAATGATCATATCTTT
The DNA here is from genome assembly GCA_029224185.1 of Karalla daura. NCBI lineage: Eukaryota > Metazoa > Chordata > Actinopteri > Chaetodontiformes > Leiognathidae > Karalla > Karalla daura. The sequence continues at coordinate 16,400,530 of CM055207.1, read as the reverse complement.
GGGAAAGATCGATCACAGCATGTGGTGAAATAATCAACCAGTAATGGTTGATCCAGGTGCTCTCCTTCGAGAAGGACATTGAATGGCAGAAACACCAGCGTCAGCTAATGCAGCCTTTTCAAAAAAGTGGAAGAACTGAACTTGAAGTGCTTTGTCTCATGCGTGTCAATACTCAGCGATCAATACTCTCCCTTTAATTCTGTTTGGTCTCCACCAACTTCTGAACAAACCCCCTGCCTCTTCAGATCCCGCTCCTTCACCGGCCTGAAAGGGCCCTCTCCGTTTGATTCAAGGCAGAACCTTGTTGATTAGAGTTTCTCGGGCTGACCGTGCCAATTGTTGCCGCCGCTGCAGAACACTACAGACGATTGTGAACAAGCACCAAGGTCACCCTGCTGCCACTCGAGCTGGCAGGCAGCGCAGGTCGTCTCCGGTGAAAACGTACACTCCCCAGATGCAACATGGAGGACGGGCTGATGTTTCATCTGCTGAACTTTGTCCAGATTTTACTTCTATTGAAAAACACTTGATTGACACTGCGGAAACTGGCGGGAGCAGGAGATTCTCTCATACCCAGCTCCTGAAACGCCGGTGAGCTCTCAGTTTTTCAAACACCTTTAATCTATTCTCAGATATGAATTTCCTTGTGTGCCGAGCAGCAAATCAATGATCTCACATGACACTGCCCCCGTAGCTCACTGCGGCTTTTGTGGGTCCGCCATGAGTCATCCGGAGAGGTGTGTAATTGGGTACAGCAGGTGATGTGAATGACCTAACACTCGCACAGGTCTTTATTTTAATGAATTTGGTCGCTGCCCGGGTGGCTCTCCTCACATGAAGCCAGCCATGTGGGTGGAAGCTGTTGTGGGGGCTGTGATCTCACAAAGGCAGCTTTTCCGCCAACCAATCCCACACAAGCTGTTTGGACCATAACCCAGCCCCCTCCGATCGCCCTCCTTCTTTCCTCTCTCCCTCTCCTCATGTGTGTGTCATGCGCACCCCCCTCCCCCCTCCCTCACACTTCATGCTCGGTCATAGTAGGAATTTTCCACTCAGCGGCGGGAGAACATTGCAGCCAGCTGCGCTGTCAATTGCGGAGCACGGATGAATCTCATAGCCTGTTTGCAGACACCCCTTTTTCTTCCACGCAGCATCCCCTGACAGTTTCCTCATGCATGTGTGTACGTGTGTGTGTGTGCGTGTGTGTGTGGAGCTACAGGCATGCACATGACCCGCAGCTACACAGGGAACACAGTGTACTGTACATGTTCAAGGCATGTACTCTGGCAGCAGAGGTCTGCAGTTCTCGCTCGGCTTCTGTCTTGCAGAAGATGGCTTAAGAGAAACCTCACGCAGGCGCGCACGTGTGTGTTTTGCAAGGCAGTTGAGCAGAAGAATGCAAATCTAAGTCCTGGGACTCAGGGGAGACAGGACAGCCCCCCTGATACCCCTCTCCAGGCCCCTCCAGTCCGTCTCCTCCACCGCCTTGTGCACATTAACTCGCTCCTGAAGAACCTTGGATCTGCTATCACTTTGTATCCCTTTTGTCATTCAACAAAGAAATCATGTTGAAGCTCTTGAGAGTATCAAGCATGGCCATGTGCATGTGCAGCATGTGTTCTGTATACATTAGAGGCCGGTTACATAAGCGCAGGCCCAGCCCCTCCCCCACCGCCCACCCCTCACCCCTCCTCCCTGTTGCCCATACGTCTCCCTGCACACAAATGAGGTCAGGTGAGGATGGCGGAGCAGAGGGGGGAGCTGTGGTCAGGTGAGGACAAGTCTGAGAGCATATACATGCCGGAAGCCAACGCTACGCAGGGGAATCGAGAGGCAGCAGCAGGAACATTTAATAAGCGCCGTAAGGATCCGCAGCCGTGTGAATGGCACAGGAGGGAAAAAATAGATCGTGTCCGCCTCTTTAGCAGCAGCCGTGCTGTGCCACGTCTTTCAGCGTGCTGTTGTCTCAGATGGACGTTCTGTTTACCTCCACAAACCTTATTTTGACGAAAGCGCGTGGACGCCTTTTCTTCCACTGGGGTTCCAGGGTTTCATGGTACCTTGGAGAGAAGAAGAACAGGGACTAGCCTATCTAATCTAATTTTGTTTTAGCCCATCTTAGCTTAGCATAAAGCCTGTCTGCAGGGAAAACAGTCAGCTCAGCTCTCTCTAATGTTCCTACTGTGCTATCAGCTCTGAGGCTGGATTTGTCGTCTGGGCTACCTCTTCTTCCTGGGGATGGTTAATGAAATGGCTCTTGTGCACTTCTACACGCCCAAATCACATTAACCCATTTCATTTACTTGCCGGTAACTACCCAAAATGGTGCATGGGGAAGGTTGGACAAACAGATCCAGCAAGTCCAGTTGAATTTACAACTCCTTGGATAACGATTACCTGGATGAATAAGAATCTTCCCAGACTTCACTGACCCAGCATCAGCACCGGTGCTCAGGTTTATAGTGTCTCAGTGAGACCAACCACCACACATGGATATAATAATCAAGTGTCTGCTTACGTCTGGCCTCTTGGTGAACAGAGTGTGTTCTGAACTTTTGACCACACTTTTAAATTAATCCAGGCTGCATCAGCCTCTTATGTTTGGGCTGTTAATTAACAGTAAGGATGAAGAGCTGTTTCATGAATTATAGTGTACAGTAGAGACTCTTGGGGAAGTCAAGAAACGCATCGACTTGGACGAGATCACGTGAGATGCTGGAGCGGGGCGACCTCCTGGGATGGAGTCTTTTCTGAGAGAATCCATTACTGCCTAAGTCATCATGGGAAGACATGAAAATGTAAAATGTGTACTTTTAAAGCAGGGAGAGGGGGAAAGCAAGATAAGCCAAGTGAAGCAAAACTAATTAGCAAGAGGTTCAGTTCTAATTCAATAACAAACAGTTGCCAGATGTGATGGATGCATGATTGTGTGAATATGAGCATCATGCCAGAACTTAGAAGAGGTTTCTTGACCGAGCATCAAGCCCCAGTCTTATACCTTTCTTAACTGGATGAGGAACAAAGATTAAATGTAATTAGGAGGTAGAAGATCTGAGAGGCAAGAAATAATCAGCCACTGACAGAGGAAAAATGTGGAGTGGAGGAGTGGAAATAAAAGAGTAAAAAGGGTGTGTGTGGGAGGGCCCTTCAGCCTAGTTGCAGCAGACGAGGATGCACACGTAGCTTCAGCATATGGAGGGTTATCCCAGGACGAGGGGAGGTGAGCCTGCGTACCAGCTCGCACTCCCAACATAAACACAGAGCACCTCTCATCATGTGATGACAACCCCGGCAGCACGAGCTATAGGACACGGGTTTACACGTTTCCCTCTGTAAAATACTTCCATGTCTCCCCGAGTCAAAAGCCTCTTAGTACAAACCCATGAATCAGGTCTGTGCGCAGAGACACAGTGTGCACCAGCCAAGATAAAACACTGAGATGAAGTCCCACAGTGGTGTAAACCTGAGATTACATGGACTGATTCATTGCTATAAACTGCTCGGTAGGAGCCAAAGCTCGTATGTCTTGTGTATTTTTTTCATTAATTCTGTTTTTGCACTTCGCTTCTCGTGACTCCTTGTAAAAATTTGTTAAACACCACATGGCCAAATGGTGGTGGATGCCAAAGGTGCTGGACAAGGTCAGTTCACGGTTCTATGAAGACAAATCAAGCATGGAAAACATTTCTTCATGGACCTTTCCTTGTGCTTTGTTACAATGAAAGTGAACGGTTAGCACAAACTTGGAATCGCACCATCATCCTACATCTTTTATTTTATAGCGGACATCACTCCTGTCCACATACTTACTGCCTGGCCTGATAGTGATGCTGGCTTGCATCACATCTGAGCTATATGGAATGAGTAACATGCTTTTTCTACATCTATAATATCTTGAACCCATCAGTGTGAATAAATTCTTCATCGCACTGTAACAAATTATTCAGACAAAGTAGACATAATTTAGCTCTGGTGGTGCACCCTAAGGACCACGGCCAGATCTGCAGGCATACCAAGCGTAAACCAGCAGCCATTAGATGCAATTATAGAATACGTTTTGCATAATCATGTCTTTGCAAAATGTGCTAAAATACGCTTCAGCACATCCATCCATCCATTACCTACCCACTTTGTACCCATCGGTGTGCCGGGTGTCTGCTGGAGCCTATTTCCAAGCACATTTGGAATGAGGGCAGGGAATACAGCCCGGACAGGTCATTTGTCCAATGTCTCTTCAATGGTGTGGGAACAAATCAGAGCGCCCAGAGAAAAAAAAGACATATGTACGGCAAGAACATGCAAACTCCACACAGAAATGACTGGGACCAGGATGCGAACTTGTGGCCTTCTTGCTGTGAGCCTGTTTCAAAAAAATATACAATGCGGCCCGGGAGCTGAAGAGAAAAATATATAGACCTTTATCTCTATTTCACACTGTAACATTGATACACCCCAGACATGCTTTGAGTTTGCTGTGGCTATTTGCGAACAACAGCCATTCCCAGTTTGCGGTCAAGAACCAAATGACAAATCGAATCGTTTACAGTTAAAAGAAAAGAGACGTCATCATTATATATATATTATCTTGCACTTCAGCGCCCCCATCCGGCAAACAGAGGCGGGAATGGCGACACCTACGGGTCGGTTGTGGAAACGCAGGGACTCGTTTGAACCAATGGCGGAGCGCGTCCCAGACGCACGCACGTGACGTAGGAAGGAGCGGAAGTGGACGTCACGCAACATGTCCGCCAGAGTTTAGCTGCGGAGAGCAAAACAAAAGTCGTGGAGAATGGCAGACGGTGGAGGCGACGAGTTAACGCAGCTGGAATACCTGTCCCTGGTCTCCAAGGTCTGCACGGAGCTCGACAACCATTTGGGGATAAGTGACAAAGATTTGGGTGCGTATCTCCGGCCGTTTTAGGCGGAAAACATCAGTTTACGTCGCTAGCCTATGCTAACTAGCATCTGTTGGGTAACCGCACAATGTGTGTGTGCTACGCACCGGTGTCGCAACCGAACTTAGTATTTCTCTCTCTGTTTCCATAAAAAGTTGTGTGAACGCGATTGAACTGCCCTCCAAGAAGCTTTGACTAACTTCTTCAGTTGTTTCGTGAGGAGGGTAGCGCTTCTCGGCTTACTGGGTGGCTCCCCGAAGTTAACTCCTAACCGTCCCTCCGCTCATCTGTTGCTTTCCCCCTGTTTCCCGCAGCCGAGTTCGTCATAAACCTCGCCGACAAACAGCCCAGCTTCGATGGATTCAAAGCGCTGCTGCTCCAAAATGGAGCCGAGTTCACGGTAAGTCCCGCGTCGAGGCAGCCCAGAAGTTGTAGAGCTGACGGTGATAGTTTGCCTCCTGAACCGTCGATCTCATGGCCTGTCTCTGGTGTTTTGCCATAGGACTCTCTCATCAGCAATCTGCTCAGGCTCATTCAGACGATGCGACCTTCATCCAAGGCATCTACGAGCAAAGGTAATATATTGTTGAATTGAATTGGTTACATCTGTCATCGTACCCACTCTGTACCCAACAATGCCAAGGGATCTCGTAACAACATAAATACATGGCTTTGGACGTCTTCCGTTTTTACGAAGTTTCCCTCCACATATTGTATTGACATGCATTTCATGTGTATTTGTACGGTGCAGCCGCATTGTATCTAGTGCAGAGTTGCAGAGTGTTCCATGGCATAATCAAAGCGATGATGGTTTATTTTTCTCCAGCCTCTGAGCCTGTGGCTAAGCCGAAGTCGGAGAAGGACCGGTTGAAGGAGATGTTTCCTGCGCTTTGCAGGGCCAACGATCCAGCACCCAACGTACGTGGCCTCATCGCGTCTTTGACCCACCTCAACCGCGATAGGGCAGCGGTTGTGACGCGTGACGTGAAAATATTTGGTGTCCGAATCCGCTATCGAATGATTGTTTTGCTTCCCCCCCTCTCAGCGGCTGCTTGACGAAGACGACGTGAAAGTGGCAGCGGATGCTATGAAGGAGCTGGAGATGTTCATGCCCAGCGCCAGTGGGACGGATGCCAAAAGCAAGATCAAGTGAGACGCCCCCTGCCACGCACGACCTCCGTTTCTCCTATGCGCTTTCCCCGGCTTGCCAACGCGCAGCCCTGCTGTGAAATCCGCTGTCTGAGCTTCCGTCCGTTCTCGCAGATCTGAAAAGAGCAGACGCCACAGCCGCAGCAGGAGCAGGAGCCGAGACAGAGACCGCCACAGAGATCGAGATCGAGACCGAGACAGAGAGAGGGATCGGAAGAGGCGGCACCGATCGCGCTCCAGGTCCAGGTCTCGCTCCAGAGACCGCGATCGACACAGACCCAGGGACCGGGACAGGGATAGAGATCGAGACAGAGACAGAGATGGTGGCAAGAGGAGAGATAAATCGTCCCGCTGGAGCGAGCGCTCGCCCAGCCCGAAGAGAGAGCAGGACAGAGACGCCGACCGCTGGAAGGACAAGCACGTGGACCGCCCCCCGCCCGAGGAGCCCTCCATCGGGGACATATACAGCGGCAAGGTCACCAGCATCATGCAGTTTGGATGCTTTGTCCAGCTGGAGGGATTAAGGTCAGTACGGTGCCCCCGCAGTGCGGCCGCCTCGATGCCGGATGGACGAGCAGACGGGCGAAGTCTCAAGTCCACCGTGTTGCCGTCTGTGTCCGTAGGAAGCGGTGGGAGGGCCTGGTTCACATCTCCGAGCTGCGGAGGGAGGGACGCGTGGCCAACGTGGCCGACGTGGTCAGCAAGGGCCAGAGGGTCAAGGTGAAGGTGCTGTCGTTCACCGGCTCCAAGACCAGCCTCAGCATGAAGGTAGGAAGCGGGCCGCCCCGACGCCTGAGCGCGCACCCATTCCAGTTAGTCAGCCAATTCTGAGACAGATTTCTCTCCGTGATCCTGAGTGGGGAAAACTGGAAGCCCGACGGCAGCTTTGATGCTTAATTAAATGAAATTAATTGCATGTTTAATTTGATCCGATACCGCTTTAATGACAGTGGAAATAATTATTTGAGCCTGTGAGTCATTAGTCACTAAATTAATGAATAAGTCGCTCTGAATTTCCCACGAGAGATGTTTTGAAAGTTTTGGGGTTTTTTCCCCTCTTCAGCTCCTAACTCTTCTAATTGTATAACCCTCCTCCCCCCCCTCTCTGTTGTCAGGATGTGGACCAGGAGACCGGAGAGGACCTGAACCCCAACAGGAGGAGGAACGTGGGCCCCGACGGCGGGGACGAGGTCTCCATGAGGAACCCCGACCGGCCCAGCAACCTCAACCTGGGCCACGCCCCCGAGCTGGAGCAGGACGACACCCTGGAGCGCAAGCGGCTCACCAAGATCTCCGACCCCGAGAAGTGGGAGATCAAACAGGTCGGTTGATGCGGCGCCTCGGCCGAAGCGGCCCGGGGGGGGGTGTGCTTCATGAAACGCGTCTGACCACATGTTCCAACCCTGTGCACCACCACCAGATGATCGCTGCCAACGTCCTGTCCAAAGAAGAGTTCCCCGACTTCGACGACGAGACGGGGATCCTTCCCAAAGTCGATGACGAAGAGGGTACGTCTTGTCGCGTTGATTGTTGAGACTGCTTCATTCAGACCAGTTTGTCCAAGAAGTTGTATCCGCCGGCTTCTCCATCGGTCTCGTCCTGTGCTGCACAGATGAAGATCTGGAAATCGAGCTGGTTGAAGAGGAGCCCCCGTTCTTGCGGGGACACACCAAGCAGAGCATGGACATGAGCCCCGTCAAGATCGTCAAGGTGCGACGCGTGCCCCGAGACTCTCTCGTGTCCACGTGTATTATGTGATGCCCGGGGCTGACCTCGGCCAGGCTGGAGCGTCACGGTCTTGTGTTTCTCTCCCCCCCCTGCTCCCAGAATCCAGATGGCTCGCTGTCCCAGGCGGCCATGATGCAGAGCGCTCTGGCCAAGGAGCGGCGGGAGCTGAAGCAGGCGGCGCGGGAGGCAGAGATGGACTCCATCCCCATGGGACTGAACAAACACTGGGTCGACCCGCTGCCAGACGGTGAGAGAGGACTAATGGGTTCCTGAGCCCACAGATGTTTCACATCGAGTTGCTGCGCGGCCATTAAGGCGTCTGCCGGCATGGGGCAGCCCCTTTAATCAACGTCTTCAAAATGTGTATTAAACCATTGCCTCCTCGGCTGAAAGTCATTCTTCCCCTCTGGTCTCCCGGCAGCTGACGGCCGGCAGATCGCAGCCAACATGAGGGGCATTGGCATGATGCCCAACGACATCCCGGAGTGGAAGAAGCACGCGTTTGGAGGCAACAAGGCCTCGTACGGAAAGAAGACGCAGCTCTCCATCCTGGAGCAGAGGGAGAGCCTGCCCATTTACAAGCTGAAGGAGCAGCTCATCCAGGTCTCACCCACCCACACACACACCACCCACACAGACTCTGCTCTGAGTTCACAGTCAATTCAAAAGAGGTTGTGAAAATGCGATTGTACAGTTCCTGCCTATTGGCATGTTTTTAAACTCCACTGTCTGCTCTCACAGGCCGTGCACGACAACCAGATCCTGATCGTCATCGGAGAGACGGGGTCGGGGAAGACCACCCAGATCACCCAGTACCTGGCAGAGGCAGGCTACACCACCAGGGGCAAGATCGGTTGCACACAGCCCCGACGTGTGGCCGCCATGTCTGTGGCCAAGAGGGTCTCCGAGGAGTACGGTTGCTGCTTGGGACAAGAGGTGAGAGCACCCTCCTCCTCCTCCCCGCTCCCGCTCGGTGGCTAATGCAGGCGACCTTGCACAGAGGTAATGCGGACTTCCCCCGCTCCAGGTGGGCTACACCATCCGTTTCGAGGACTGCACCAGCCCGGAGACGGTCATCAAGTACATGACGGACGGCATGCTGCTGAGGGAGTGTCTGATCGACTCGGAGCTGGGCCAGTACGCCATCATCATGCTGGACGAGGCCCACGAGAGGACCATCCACACAGACGTGCTCTTCGGCCTGCTCAAGAAGGTGAGACGGGCGAGAGGCTCCTCGTTCGACCGCATGCTGAGAGAAGGCTGAGCACTGAGTGTTGTGCGTGTGTGTCTTTCTCAGACTGTTCAGAAACGCACGGACATGAAGCTGATTGTGACCTCAGCCACGCTGGACGCTGTGAAGTTCTCTCAGTATTTCTACGAAGCTCCCATCTTCACCATCCCGGGGAGAACGTACCCCGTGGAGGTTCTCTACACCAAAGAGCCAGAGACAGACTACCTGGATGCCAGTCTCATCACCGTCATGCAGATCCATCTCACCGAGCCTCCAGGTCCCGAGGCTTCTCCAGTTGTGTCTCGTATAGAACAAAATGTAATGGAACCAGGTGGTATTTGATGTTCCTCCACCTCCCTCCCTCCAGGCGACATCCTGGTGTTTCTGACTGGCCAGGAGGAGATCGACACGGCCTGTGAGATCCTGTACGAGCGGATGAAGTCTCTGGGGCCCGACGTTCCCGAGCTGATCATCCTGCCCGTTTACTCTGCTCTGCCCAGCGAGATGCAGACCAGGATCTTCGACCCCGCGCCCCCAGGCAGCAGAAAGGTGACCACCCTCACCACTGACCTTTGCACACGTGTGGGAGGGAGGGAACTGCCTTCACCACCTTCCACATGGAGCAGAATGTTAATGCACAGTGTAATCTACTGCATGAAATATCAAAGCAGCTGCAATAAAAGATAGTCGAACTATTCAAGTCAGTGAAATGGATGAAAACAGATCCAGAAGATAGGATAGGAGTCATCCATTGTTCTCGTTCCTCTAGGTGGTGATTGCTACAAACATCGCTGAGACGTCTCTGACCATCGACGGCATCTACTACGTGGTGGACCCCGGCTTCGTCAAGCAAAAGGTGTACAACTCAAAGACGGGCATCGACCAGCTGGTGGTGACGCCCATCTCACAGGTACAACACTGTTTAGCGATGGACCGAGTGCTCCGCGTTTTTAAGCAGCGGCTTTCCCACTGAACAAGTGTTGAACGTCCCTCCAGGCGCAGGCCAAGCAGAGGGCGGGTCGAGCCGGGCGGACCGGCCCGGGCAAGTGTTACAGGCTGTACACGGAGCGAGCCTACAGGGACGAGATGCTGACCACCAACGTGCCCGAGATCCAGAGAACCAACCTGGCCAGCACCGTGCTCTCTCTCAAGGTGAGGACCATGGGCTTTTCCACATTTTTTCACATGCTTTCCATGCTGTGGTGTTTCAGTAGATGGAGAAATGATACCATTCATTCCTCCCTGCAGGCCATGGGCATCAACGACCTGCTGTCGTTCGACTTCATGGACGCTCCCCCCATGGAGACTCTGATCACAGCCATGGAGCAGCTCTACACGCTGGGAGCTCTGGACGATGAGGGCTTACTGACCCGGCTGGGGAGGAGGGTGAGTTACCTGAGAAGACAACTAGAGAAATAGCATCACAATACACATGTCGATGGCCCTGTTTTGTCAATGTTTTCACTGGTTCTCGCCTCCTCCAGATGGCCGAGTTCCCCCTGGAGCCCATGTTGTGCAAGATGCTGATCATGTCGGTCCACCTGGGCTGCAGCGAGGAGATGCTCACCATCGTGTCCATGCTGTCTGTGCAGAACGTCTTCTACAGGCCCAAGGTTCGTGGCTCAGACGCAGTCTAGTCGACCCCCAGTCATTGGATCTCAGGGTTGTGATTTCTCACATTGGTTTCACCTTGTGTCAAAAGGACAAGCAGGCCTTGGCCGACCAGAAGAAGGCAAAGTTCCACCAGCCTGAGGGAGATCACCTGACGCTGCTGGCCGTCTACAACTCCTGGAAGAACAACAAGTTCTCCAACCCCTGGTGCTACGAGAACTTTATCCAGGCCCGCTCCCTGCGCAGGGCCCAGGACATCCGCAAGCAGATGCTGGGAATCATGGACAGGTAGGCTCTGTCCCACACAGCACCCTGAGTCTGCACTGGCACGAAAGCCTCCAGACTCTCATGAGCAGCAACGTATCACCCCCCTCTCCTCAGACACAAGCTGGACGTGGTGTCGTGCGGCAAAGCCACGGTGCGCGTCCAGAAAGCCATCTGCAGCGGCTTCTTCAGGAACGCCGCCAAGAAGGACCCCCAGGAGGGCTACCGCACCCTGATCGACCAGCAGGTGGTCTACATCCACCCCTCCAGCGCCCTCTTCAACCGGCAGCCCGAGTGGTACGACCCCCAGCTCAGACTTCTGGCTCCCGTTGTCCGCGGTCAGTGTCTGTCTGTAAAGCTAACCATTCCCTACCGTCTGCCTCCCCCCTCAGGGTGGTGTACCACGAGCTGGTGCTGACCACCAAAGAGTACATGCGGGAGGTGACCACCATCGACCCGCGCTGGCTGGTGGAGTTCTCGCCCACCTTCTTCAAAGTGTCCGACCCCACGCGCCTCAGCAAGCAGAAGAAGCAGCAGCGCCTGGAGCCCCTGTACAACCGCTACGAGGAGCCCAACGCCTGGAGGATATCCCGGGCCTTCAGACGACGCTGACACTCGCCGTCCTCCAGCACCTCTGGACGCGCCGTCAGACGTTTGTCGTCACGCGTCTTCACTTGTTTTTGTTTTGTTTTTTTTACTCGTCGTTCTGTACAGTTCCTGCATCCTCTGGTCTTTGGGGTTTTTGATGGGGAATTTTAGGGATGTCTTTAAAAGAAATAGTTTTTACTTGTGACAGCACTCACCCCAAGCGAAATGAAAACTGCCCCGTCTGTCCCCCGGAGACAGAATTTTTTAAACGCGATTTCCCGTGCGTAGGTTTCACAAGACGGTGGACTATTTATTTTGACTGTAAATTGTAAAACGGCAGTTTTTCACAGTGAGGCTGAATGGATGCCGAATGGGACCTTCAACGATACAAACGTGCATGCCGGTATCGGGCTGTAAAGAGGAAGCTTTCATCCACTTGTATGTGCGGCAGAGGCTGTCGCATGGCTGATATTTTGTCCTTTTTTTGTGCCAGTAAAGCAATGAAAATGTGTCATTAAATGCTCAACTTTCTAAAACCGGTTGCAGTTGTTGTGAAGCACATTTAAAAGCCTTTTTTGTCTCGGTCTCCATGACATTCAGTTACCTATCAGAGATAAATGAACAGGAAAATGTTCACATTTAAGAAACTGAGTTTCCTGAGATACTAATGGACTATTAATAAAATGACTACCAAATCCCTCATTAGACTATTAGTAGTTGATTAACCTATCAGTTGTTGCAAACGTAATTGCGAATTTATGAAATTAACAACCGCCATGCTTTAATAAATGCGAATCATTTCAATTTTGAAATTAGCCAAAGCTAATAACGTACAAAATGCTAAAGTGGCGGAGTAAGCGTCGTATTTCCGGGTCCGGCTCGTGCAGTGACGGACACTGACCGTGGGGGCGCAGCAGAGCGGCTGTGAGTCGTCGCAGCGCCTCAATAAGCGAAGAAGAAGAAGAAAAACGCTTCCTGCTGGGGCCATGGTAAACAGAAAACATGGCTGAAGAAGAAATCAAACGCCTGGAATACTTGTCTCTGGTGTCCAAGGTGTGCACGGAGCTGGAGAACCACCTGGGGATCAGCGAGAAGGACCTGGGTAACGTAACGCCTCCTCGCGTCCCGCCCGTTGACAGCTACAGCTAGCGCGGAGCTAACTCCAGCGCATCACAACAAACACACACGATATGTGTGTGCTTGAACCTCACCGGCGTGCGTCAGTCACCGGGGGCCAGCCTAACACCAGCTTGCTTCTGTCCCGCAGCTGAATTCATCATCGATCTGGCCGAGAAACACCCGACCTTTGACGAGTTCAAAGCAGTGCTGTGTGAGAATGGAGCAGACTTCACAGTAAGTGTTACCCGTAGACTGTCAGGCGTTTAACCTCATAACCCGGCACCTGTGTGCTGTTGTCCGAGGGCAGAGCCTCTGTGAAAGCAGAATCGCGTTCACATGGTAACGTAGTTCTACTGCCGCGAGGGATCGCCTTTGGTCACTGGTACAGGAAAACAGCACAAGACAACCATGTGTTTGGCTTTCTAACCCTGTGCCTTGTTTTCAGGATACCCTGGTTGGTAATTTACTGCGACTCATTCAGACAATGCGAGCAATGCCGTCCACAAGTTCAGGTACAGAGACCTTTCACACGACCCGGTCTCAGATGTCACAACCTCCCACCAAAGGTTGGCTGTTATGTGACCCCCGTTGTCTGTGTGTGTGTGTGTGTGTGTGTGTGATAGCTCACCAGCCAGAGGCCAAGCCAAAGAGTGAGAAGGACAAGCTGAAAGAGAAATACCCTGCGTTATGTCAACCAGACGCTGCTGTGTGGACGGTGAGGATGGAGGCCGTCACTGTAGACGTGACGAGGCATCTCCAAGTCAGGGACTGAAATCTAAGAGTGGGATTAATCCAGGATTAGCAAACGTGGACGATTTATTAAGGATCCGGATCTATGATGTGTTTTGCAAGAAAATGATCCATGGCAACCCTCCGGTTGAGGCCACAACCAATTAGGGTCCAATTAGGGTCCCTGCTACAATACACTTATAAATGGATATCAGTCGGGAACAAAGGACTAGTTTGTTGTTAATGCGGCTATGGAAGGAGTTCTGGTAATGCAGAGTTTTGGACCAGCTGCCCAGTTAAGGAGCTGATGGTAGTGTTTGCCCGTTGATCAGGTTCAACCCCGGCATGCAACCCATAGAGACGACGAGCGGGTTGCAGCGGCTGCCATGAAGGAGCTGGAGATGTTGCAGCCGAACTTCAGTGGAGCGAGCTCCTCGCACAGGTAACCCAAAGCTGCCGCCTCAAAGACGGCCGGCGCGTCGTTTCCGTCTCGTTTCGGAAGTCAGCCGCGGTGTGATCTCCCTCCTCCGTGCCCGGCAGCAGAGGCCGGGAGACCGACAGAGAGGGCGGCCGCAAGCGAAGCCGCTCCCGCTCCCGGTCCCGGGACCGTAACGCGGACGCCCACCCCAAGCCGAGGAGGAAGCGGCCGTCCCGCTGGAGCGACCGGCCGCCCAGCCCCCCCGGCAGAGAGGACGCGGAGCGGGCCCGGGACATCCCCGCGGACCGCCCCCCGCCGGACGAGCCCGTCGTGGGCGACGTCTACGGCGGCAAAGTCAGCAGCATCATGCAGTTCGGCTGCTTCGTGCAGCTGGACGGCCTCAGGTTGGGCTCCCGCTCGCCCCGCCGCCTCGATCCCCCGCCGCCTCCCCCGGGCCCGCTCCTCACCCGCTGCGACTGTGCTCGGTTTGCAGGAGGCGCTGGGAGGGCCTGGTGCACGTGTCGGAGCTGCGCAAAGAAGGGCGGATCGCCGACGTGGCCGACGTGGTCAGCAAAGGTCAGCGGGTGAAGGTCAAAGTGCTGTCGTTCACCGGAACCAAAGCCAGCCTCAGCATGAAGGTGAGTCGCGCCCCTCGCTCCCCGTTAACCCTCCAAACCAGCCTGCACGTGTCGCGCATCGTTCCCGACGCGCGTGTCCCCCCCCCCTGTTGTCAGGATGTGGACCAGGAGACGGGCGAGGATCTGAACCCCAACCGCAGACGGCACGTGGACACCGGGGGTGGGGAGGAAGCCCTGAGGAACCCCGACCGGCCTGTGGAAGCCGTCGTCCTGGAGCTAGACGAGGACCCCAGGGAGTGCAAAAAGCTCACCAAGATCACCGACCTGGAGAAGTGGGAGATCAAACAGGTGCTGGTGGGACGCGGTGGCGTCAAGCACGTGAGCTGTCTGACCTGTTTTTGTTGATTTATTCATTTCTAATCCTCTACCGTCTCCCTCTCAGATGATCGCGGCCAACGTGCTCCCGAAAGAGGAGTTCCCGGAGTTCGACGAGGAGACGGGGATCCTTCCCAAAATCAACGACGAAGAGGGTAACGGTCCACACTCGCTCTGAGGAGATCTCGCCCTAAGCAAACGGTCCCCCCCCGCGCCAACCTCTCCCTCCTCTGCGACCTTCCCCTCGGCAGACGAAGAGCTGGAGATCGACCTGGTGGAGGAGGAGCCGCCCTTCCTGCGCGGACAGACCAAGTTCAGCACCAACATGAGCCCCGTCAAAATAGTCAAGGTGCGTTCCGGGGAATCCTCCGGGGGATTCTCGGCTCGCGCTTTTTTTCTGTCAGCGTAGCAGCCGCTGTCCCACGGCCGGCCTCTGGGTGGCGCGCGAGTGCGTGGGGTGGGTTGTGCAGGTGTGAGACCGCAGGCCCTTTTTGCCGGTCGGTTTGGCCCCTGTCGGGGCCCTAACAGACGTTTCCACCGTGTCCGGCAGAATCCCGACGGCTCGCTGTCCCAGGCGGCCATGATGCAGAGCGCTCTGTCCAAGGAGAGGAGGGAGCAGAAGCAGGCGGCGCGCGCCGCCGAGATGGACTGCATCCCCACCGGCCTCCACAAGAACTGGATAGACCCCATGCCTGACTGTAAGGGCCCCGGGCGGCACGCCCACACGCTCTGCATGCATATCAGGGTGGGGGGGGGGGGGGGGATGATAAGGCCGCGCGTTCGAACGTGCAATAAAGGGAGTAATATCTGGGACGGAAATGAAGCAAAAGACAAAGTGAATCTGCGCCGAGGCAGAGGTTTAAGATTCAGAAAATAAAATTTACCCAAATGTCCTGTGCCTGGCCCATTACGCCCTTGACGTTGTTATCGCAGCGGGGCTGGAGATGATTATCTGGCTTCCCTCTGAGTTTACACTGGCACAGAGTCCTAATGCGCCGTGACTTCCGCAGCCCGAGGACGTCGGGACGCTTCACAAGTTCCTTCCAGCTCCGGTTACCAGCCCTGACTCATAGTTTAATACAAAAAAGGCCCTGTTGGGAAGTCGGTTATCGCGGCCGTTCATCTTGATTGAATAAAACGGTAGATTCTCCGAGCTTGTGGTGGATCTCTCGCCGGATCTCAACCCCCCCCACCCCCTCACCCCCCCCCCTCACTCTCTCTGCTCTGCTCCGCCGGTGCAGACGAGGGCCGGCAGATCGCCGCCAACATGAGGGGCATCGGCGCCATGCCGCTGGACCTGCCGGCGTGGAAGCGCTACGCCTTCGGGGGGAACCAGGTCTCGTACGGCAAGAAGACGGAGCTGTCCATCCTGCAGCAGAGGGAGGGCCTGCCCATCTTCAAGCTCAAGGAGCAGCTGGTCCAGGTGCGGGGCGGCCGCGCCCGGCCTCCGTCACCCTCTGTCCACCGTCGGAGATCACGAAGCATCTCCTCCCTCCCCACAGGCCGTGCACGACAACCAGATCCTGATCGTGGTGGGAGAGACGGGCTCGGGGAAGACCACCCAGATCACCCAGTACCTGGCCGAGGCGGGCTACACGGCCCGGGGGAAGATCGGCTGCACGCAGCCCCGACGCGTGGCCGCCATGTCTGTGGCCAAGAGGGTCTCCGAGGAGTACGGATGCAGGCTGGGCCAAGAGGTGAGACGGTCCCCACCGAGATCCTCCTCTCCCCTCTAAGGTCGACGGCTCTCTGCTCGAGTCGACACGACGGCCTGACTCTCATCCCCCGCTCCAGGTGGGCTACACCATCCGTTTCGAGGACTGCACCAGCACCGAGACGGTCATCAAGTACATGACGCACGGCATGCTGCAGAGGGAGTGTCTGATCGACCCGGACATGAGCCAGTACTCGCTCATCATGCTGGACGAGGCCCACGAGAGGACCATCCACACTGACGTGCTGTTTGGCCTGCTCAAGAAGGTGAGACGCATCCCTCCAAATCACTGGCTTCAGGGGGCAGCCAGCGACCCGAGCAAACGCATTTGTGATCGCGCCCTGTCTCCCTCCAGACCATCCAGAAACGCACGGACATGAAGCTCATCGTCTCCTCAGCCACGCTGGACGCTGTCAAGTTCTCTCAGTATTTCTTCGAGGCTCCCATCTTCACCATCCCGGGGAGAACGTATCCCGTGGAGGTTCTCTACACCAAAGAGCCAGAGACGGACTACCTGGATGCCAGTCTCATCACCGTCATGCAGATCCATCTCACCGAGCCTCCAGGTCCCTAGGCTTCTCCAGTTGTGTCTCGTATAGAACAAAATGTAATGGAACCAGGTGGTATTTGACGTTCCTCCACCTCCCTCCCTCCAGGCGACATCCTGGTGTTTCTGACTGGCCAGGAGGAGATCGACACGGCCTGTGAGATCCTGTACGAGCGGATGAAGTCCCTGGGGCCCGACGTTCCCGAGCTGATCATCCTGCCCGTTTACTCTGCTCTGCCCAGCGAGATGCAGACCAGGATCTTCGACCCCGCGCCCCCAGGCAGCAGAAAGGTGACCACAGAGACCCGGATGCAGCCACAAAGCCGTGTGACGCATAGTTTGAGCTCCCTCTGCTTGACCCACAGGTCATCATCGCCACGAACATCGCCGAGACGTCCCTGACCATCGACGGCATCTACTACGTGGTGGACCCCGGCTTCGTCAAACAGATTGTGTACAACTCCAAGTCGGGCATTGACCAGCTGGTGGTGACGCCCATATCACAGGTTACCCCTTTTAACTCCGGCCTTATCTTTAGAAACTCAGTATTTCTGAGGAGATGGTTCGATTTGGTGACGTTTTACCGAGTGACCCCCATAAACCCCTGTGTGCCTCCAGGCGCAGGCCAAGCAGAGGTCGGGCCGCGCCGGGCGGACCGGCCCGGGCAAGTGTTACAGGCTGTACACGGAGCGAGCCTACAGGGACGAGATGCTGACCACCAACGTGCCCGAGATCCAGAGAACCAACCTGGCCAGCACCGTGCTCTCTCTCAAGGTGAGGACCATGGGCTTTTCCACATTTTTTCACATGCTTTCCATGCTGTGGTGTTTCAGTAGACTGAGAAATGATACCAAAATCTTCAGGCATTAAATTCAGTCGTGATTATCATTCCTCCCTGCAGGCCATGGGCATCAACGACCTGCTGTCGTTCGACTTCATGGACGCTCCCCCCATGGAGACTCTGATCACAGCCATGGAGCAGCTCTACACGCTGGGAGCTCTGGACGATGAGGGCTTGCTGACCCGGCTGGGGAGGAGGGTGAGTTACCTGAGAGGACACCTCGAGAAGTGGCATCAGAACGTACACATATCGATGTCCCTGTTCTCGCCTCCTCCAGATGGCCGAGTTCCCCCTGGAGCCCATGTTGTGCAAGATGCTGATCATGTCGGTCCACCTGGGCTGCAGCGAGGAGATGCTCACCATCGTGTCCATGCTGTCTGTGCAGAACATCTTCTACAGGCCCAAGGTTCGTGGCTCAGACACACACACACAGCCGCTCCTCTGTTGTCCTCCGGGTCTGAATGTCCTCTATTAAATTATCTTAATGAGTCACAGTTCGTCAGTTCATGCACCGCTGAATTCCCCATTTTTGCGCTGAACTTCTGAACCTCTCGTTCGGGCCATGTGAAAAGAGAGTTATGAGAATTAGAGCTCGTTTATTTCTCTCGCGGCGCTCCCATCAATTCTCCCGAGTCCAAATCGGATGCACGATCCGGAGGACAAAAGCACCGCGTGAAAAGCCGCCCAATGTTCCCCATCCATCTTGAATGAGTAACTCGGGCGACGCGCTGTTTTCACGTTCCAGGACAAGCAGGCCCTCGCCGACCAGAAGAAGACCAAGTTCTTCCAGCTGGAGGGCGACCACCTGACGCTGCTGGCCGTCTACAACTCCTGGAAGAACAACAAGTTCTCCAACCCCTGGTGCTTCGAGAACTTCATCCAGGCCCGCTCCCTGCGCAGGGCCCAGGACATCCGCAAGCAGATGCTGAGCATCATGGACAGGTAGGACCCCCCCCGCCCTGGGGGAAGGGGGCTGTGTGTTTGACCTGTTCACTTATCTGTCCACTTAAATGTTCCTCAGACACAAGCTGGACGTGGTGTCGTGCGGCAAGGCCACGGTGCGCGTCCAGAAAGCCATCTGCAGCGGCTTCTTCAGGAACGCGGCGAGGAAGCACCCCCAGGACGGCTACCGTACCCTGCTCGACCAGCAGGTGGTGTACCTGCACCCCTCCAGCACCCTCTTCAACCGGCAGCCCGAGTGGTGAGCGCGCAGCACAGCCCCCGCGTGGTTCATTTCCCACCATCTCTCTCCGTGGCTGTTTGAATCATCCCCGCTCGTCGCCCCGCAGGCTGGTGTACCACGAGCTGGTGCTGACCACCAAGGAGTACATGCGGGAGGTGACCACCATCGACCCGCGCTGGCTGGTGGAGTTCGCGCCTGCCTTCTACAGGGTGGGCGACCCCACGCGCCTCAGCTACCGCAAGAGGCAGCAGAAGCTGGAGCCCCTGTACAACCGCTACGAGGAGCCCAACGCCTGGAGGATATCCCGGGCCTTCAGACGACGCTGAGCCCCCCCACCCCCACCCCGGCCTGCACCAGGCGGACCGAGACTGAGCCACAGAAAACACGAGAGAAAAGACGGTTTCACACTCCCACTGGAGTCTGTGACTCGTCACACGGCGACAAAGCCTTTGATTCATCGTTTGCCTTGTCCGAAAAGTCACTCGTTGACGCGCAGGCTCCACATTGTATATCAAAGGAAATGTTTCAAATATATATGATTTTGTAAAGTTGCAAGCTTGATTGTGTTACTTATGAGTGCAGATGAACACTTGTTGTTTACTCCCCACACTACTTTCCGCTGTGCAGACATCTTAATTATAAACAACTATGACAAATTGTGGACCTCTGTTTTCCAGTTCTGGTGCAGTCTCCAAATAAGTCTGACACACTGTTCCTTTAAATTACCACTTTTGCACAAATATGGGAAACGTATGAACAGAAATGCAAATCATAGGACAAAATTAATGTTACTGGTTACTTCATTACTATAGGCATTAGGAAAAGTCTGGAGTCTTGACAATCAGCTGAGCTGAAAAGTTTCATATTTACAACAGATAGAAAGAGTGACGGTAGCATGAATTTCTCTGAAGTCTCTAACTGTTGGATCGAAGTTTCTGGCAGATATAAAAATCTGAGAAATGAAAGAAAGTGAGCTCATGGGCAGGAAGGACCAGACTGGACAGGCGTTTGGGTATTATGGGTATTTATTAAGCAATCTTTTCAACCACAGTCATGTTTATGGATTGAACAGGCCTCGGATGTTAGAGGAATGCAGCTCTTAAAAGCAAAAAAAAAAAACAAAACAGAAAAAAAAACAATCCCTAATGAGATTAATTTAAAACAAAAACACCATAGCCTTATATACAAGTGGATGGGGTGGGCATGTGCAAGAGGTGCAGGGGGGCTTCGGGGTGTGTATGATGATGGGTCGGTACAACAGGAGGATTTCTGAGGGGAGGGCACAGAGGAGGAGGAGGAGGAGGGGGAGGAGGAAGAGGGGGGGGGGCTGGGGATGGAGATTGGAGCTGGGGGCTGGCTTTAGTACATGTAGCCTTTGGAGTAGGGCTGGGGGCCCATGTTCTGAGGGGCCTGCTCCGCAGTGTAGGACACGGCCTCGTCCAGGTGGGACAGCGGCACCGTGTCCTCCTCGTTGACGTAGCGCTCGAACTCGGCCTTCAGGCTGGGCCGCTGATTGTCGGGGAAGGCCAGCGAGATGAGCGCCTCGGGCTCACACACAAACTTGTAAACATAGCGCTCCCCCGCCACCTGCGGACACACACGAATGAGGGCGTTCTTCGGTCACATAACATTTAAAACTCTTCCCAAAACTCTTTGTTCGAGGGCCGTGGCGGGCTGCTTGTACCTTCTGCATGATTCCCTTCTCGTAGTAGTAGCGCAGAGAGCGGCTGAGCTTGTCGTAGTTCATGGCTGGACGGTTCTTCTGCATGCCCCACAGCCTGGCGACCTGAGGAGCACAAAGAGTAGAGACGGTTATGTCTCTGGCACAGCTCAGCCAGGACTGGACTGTT
Source organism: Karalla daura (assembly GCA_029224185.1). Classification (NCBI taxonomy): domain Eukaryota; kingdom Metazoa; phylum Chordata; class Actinopteri; order Chaetodontiformes; family Leiognathidae; genus Karalla; species Karalla daura. The sequence continues at coordinate 16,379,710 of CM055207.1, read as the reverse complement.
CTGAAGGCCGCTCATTACAAGGAGAGGGGAAAACGTTCGTGTCAGCATTTTTCTCCCCTTCTTCTCATATTCCCCCCCAAATCGGAATTGGACACCGGTGTTTGCATTTGCGGCCGGTGGCCACTAGGGGGCCCTAGCTGGCAAATCAAAGTCCCGGCCGCTCCTGAACCCGACAGTAAACAAGCCAAGACCAGGGCGAGTCCCCACATGTGGATTCACTTCCTTTTTATGTAACCCATTACCACTTGAATGCAACCAGAGTCCCACAGTGTTCACAGTGGAGCAGGACTCGCGGCCGCCTGTCACAGGCAGCCCATGAAACACGCTCCCAACCGAAGCCGAACACGCCGACTCCCCGGTGGGGTTAGAGTTAGTGTGTGACACCAGCCCCGTGCCTGAAGATGGAGGCCGGGGCTGGGGCCGAGGCCGGGGGCAGGGAGACGCTCGGAGTCATGACTCAGGAAAGGATGGGTCCGTCTCCCACTGTGGCCATCAGGCCCGCAGCCCCGTTTGATCCCTGAGTGTGCTCTCAGCCCTAATTGCTCTTGTAAAACTCTCAGCCCATTCATTTTTAATGTACAGTAAAAAGATAATGGAAAACACAGCGCAAGAGCAATCTGAATTAGGACCCCTAAATGGACGCCGTCTGATTCGTCCAATCAAAACTGCAGACTTAAACATCGCCGAAATGTCCCGACTGTGGAAACGAGAGGAGGTGAGCGCGATCGGGGGGTGTTGGGTGATTCTGGGATAGCGCTCGTCCTTCATTTATCAATCCAGAGTTTCACGTGTTGAATAATGAATGACGGACTAATGGAAGATGGATCAGAGAACAGGCCCATGAGCGGGGGGGGCCAAATCTCACGACCGATCGCACAAACCTAGGTAGCGCCTTCGGACCCCGCTAACAGAAAGCCGTTCCGAGAATAACTCCCGTGCTGTCGTTATCAGATTGATATTAATGTTGCGATCTCTATCGACACTTACGCCACTATCTGCGGACAAGGCCGTACAGTACTAACAGCTAAAAATAGGGCCGTTGCTCCCGACATGGTACCTGTTTAAGTGAAACGCTGGGGTGGATCTAATGAAGAGGCTGCAGCACAGAGTGTCATGGTGATTAACAACGTCTTTAAGGGCTCTGAATCCAAATGCAGGCATCAAAATGTCCCTGTCGACATCTCCTCTGCAGTGCACGGTCTCTGCTTGTTAATTGTGATTCTCTGAGAGGCCGGTGTAATTAAAGATGAAGTCCTGTGAGATGGACAGGGGTTCCCCTGTTGCCTCTGCCTCGGGAATTGGATAATTCGGACGCGCCTGATTCAATTTGACCTAATGAAAGAGTTGTTCGGACGCACCTCTTCGGGTTCAATGAGTTTGAACTCCATGCCACGGCCGGTCCAGGCGATGAAGTGGGCGTTGCCCGGGTCGTCCAGCAGGGCCACCAAGAACTGCCAGAGCTGCAAAGAGCCTCGGCGCTGGTAAGGCGTGCCCTCGCGAAAAACACTGCCGGCCTCCTGCTTCACCTCGCCTGCTGGGGGAGGAGAGGCGAGGAGAGGAGGAGAGGAGAGGAGAGGAGAGGAGAGGAGAGGAGAGGAGGAGAACGCGGTTTCAAGTTAGACACACACTGCAATTTTCCCCACGATCGCTTGGATAGCGTATCAGCGCGTTGAATGGCATCAGGCCATTAGCATCCCATCGTTTTATTAGGGTATAAAAACGGCTCGCGCGGTCCATGTACAAACAAGGAGATGTTGACCAACAACGGCCGAGTTCTGGAGAGGCCGGCACATCTAATCTCCGTGCCTCGTGTTTGCTCACTGACGTAAACTGAATCAAATGCTCATTAACCACAGCTTATCGAGCCGACCACGAAAATGGCAGCAGCCCCGCACCGAGGCAGAGCCGGCAAACAGCGCGATGGAAATGGCAGGCCACTTTATGAACGGGGGGGTTACGCAGGGCGCGGAGATTTCAGCCGGCGATAAGGCCGATTAATGAAGACTAATACCGGGGCGAAACAATGTGGACGTAAACGGACACTGATTCTTGATTGTTGACCGGTTACTGGATAGGTCGTACACAAGTGTGGGAACACGAGAAGCTCGGCTGAGTTACTGCCCCCCCCTACCCCACCACCCCTCCCTTCCCCCGTCTCTTGAGAGGACTCGCGCACTCCACTGGTTCAACCAGTGCTGACACCCTCGGGCTTTCCACTCAATCTGCTTTAACGTCAATCACCCGCGCCGGCGACACCATGGGAAGCTGCTCTCAGCGTGACAGCAGAGCCCTACATTGCGCGGGCCCGGGAAACCGAAGCCTCGCTCGTACGCAACTCCATATGAGACCAGAGGTCAGCGGTAGCGCCGGGACGGGCTGAGGCTAGTGTTTCTCGCCCACACCTGCACACAACCCAGCGACACCTCGGAGCACGGGCACTACGTGGGTGCGTGGCGTGCCAGTGGAACGCGCGGAGGGATCGTGGGTGCGGGCCGCTCACCTTCGAACTTCTCTGGAACCACGCGGGAGTCGTTCTCAAACAGATAGCCTGGGGGAGACAAAGGCAGAGCTGTGTTAGAGCTTCAAGGGGTCCCGGGTCTGGCACGGCGCCGCCGCTCCGTTGGGATCGGCGCCATACCCCGAAGACCGTCCCGGCAAAATAAAAAGCGCCCATTCATGCATTGTGCAACATTAAGCCAATAAGTGTGCACTCCGCTTTCGCTGAAGTGGAGCAGGCCACTTCAGTAACGGAGAGGATTTCATATTCAGGGGAGACTTGGCTCTCCGCTGCTTGCAAGTTCATCCCAACGTCTTCTTCAGCCTTTAGGAGTCCTCGCTGGGCTAAAATGTGCGGAACACAACTGCCGAACGAGATTTTCAATCGCCCAAAATGGTGTAACAAACAATAAGAGCGAAGGGAAGGTTTGTTTTCCTTTTTTGCTGGGGGAATTGTGAGCTTTTTCCAGCGCTTGTGTTTATTCAGGGATTCTTGAGGCAGGGGTGAGGCGAGAGCCTCTGCCAATGGAAACATAGACACACCGCTGCCCGGCCAATGGAAACACGGACACTCTACGCCGGTTAGCCAATGACCGCAGGGCTCCAACCAGCGAGGGCTCGGCGTGGAGGCATCGGAGGATGACGACGGACACAGGCAATTGCAATGTTTGTATCGCAAGGACGCCGTCTGCTGAGCAGCAAACATAACAGGACGCAGAAAGTGTTGGACGAAGGTACCTTCATTGCTGTGCTGGGGATTGGGGTAACCCTCGTTGTGGTGGTACATGGAGGGACATCCAGGCACATCTGTAATAGAAACACACAGTGCTTTAGACCACCACTGGATTTTCATCTCAAAGGCCAAACAGCTCTACACACAATGTACAAGGGCGGGATAAATCTTTACAGAAAGGAGGAGGTTAATGATTATAGAGTTCGAGGATATCATCAGTTTGAAAGAATAAAAAACTCAACTTCCTGCTGACGAAGCCAATATGCAGTGTGTGCGTGTGTGTGTGTGCGTGTATATATTCTCCGGGATATTTGGTGCGACTGGGCCGAGCACGGCAAGGGCAAACTCTGCATTTGTCATATCGCGTCTCTTGTCTTCTGGGGGTATTTTTAGGCCATGAGCAAGCACCTTCACCAGACCAGAGAAGTGGTACAGTATACAGTGTCTGCACTTTATCTGGGCACATCATTGACCGCCTCGGATAGACCTGCCCCTCGCGGAAACGGATTTCGCGTTCCTCCCTCGCCAGGGCCGCGAGCGAAACATTCCCTGCAAGTCGCAACACCGGCGGAGGGTGCGCGCTGCCAGGGCCGCGCGGCGTACCCTGCGAGCGCCGCGCTCGCCCTTTGTGTCTTGTTTGTGTGTTTTCATTCAGCCGTCTGCGCTGAGTAAAAAAAAAAAAAAAGAAAGGAAGGAGGAAAGAAAGAAAGAGCACAGGTGTGTCTCCGACTACTCTGTTTGTCCGCTGTCAACTGTATAAACGAGACAAGCGAGAGCAGAGAAAAAGGCTGGGAAGGTGCAGCCCTTCGCCTCCGGCTCGGGGCCCGTGACTCACTCCCGGGGAATGCAGCCGCAGCGCTGCGACCGTGATAAGATGCCATTTGGGGGGAAAATCAACCCCCCCCCCCCCATTCTGGGGCAGCGGCACTCCATCATACTGTAAATAATAGGTCTGCCAGGCGCAGGCGGGCTGCCACGGGGGAGCGCTGGGTAGACTGGGTGTGAGAGCGCCGGGGGTTAATTGTGCGCCGAGTGTCGTGACCATTTTGCGTCTTTCATGCCGCACAATGGCGGTGATTAAGTGCTGGAGCGCCGGCCTGTGCGTGAAACTCTCGGTGTGGCTCCTAAGCCTGCTTTTAGAGCGAGACTCGCGGCATTAAGCCCTCATTGTGCACATTGTGCACATTTAAAGAAAGCACAGGTGTTGTTGTCTTCGCGGGCCTTTCTACCTCGGCGCGCCTCTTTTGTCCGCCCGTTCCATTACCTTCCTCCCCCGACATGCCTGCCACCTGACAGTCTGGGACACGCTCTCTCTCTCTCTCTCTCCAGCGAAACACCACAAACGGGTGGCGTAATAACTCAGCCGCGGATAAACAACGATCGATGCAGCCAGTTTGGCGGCGTCATAAACCGTAACAAAAGCCAAAGCTCTGTCTGCGGATTGCAGTCAACCAAAAGGCCTCTGTTGCGCAAATCGGCCAATTAACAGCGTGGGAGAGTGCAACATTCTCTACGAAGTATGCAAATGAATGCTCGCTGCGACATCCGAACGGTACCGAGTTACAGTTTCCAGCTCGTACGGATGTTTTTAATTAGGTCCTTAAACGCTACCTGGAATCTCATGACTAATCCCTTTTATGTGGTACTATTTATGCCGCCTGCTGACATCCTCCTTTCCGTCGGGACGCAGCTCGGGGAAATCTGGTGGCTTGTCATTAAGGTGAGGAACAGATCTGATCGGGGTTCCTCGGGCCGAGTTTTCTTTTTTGGACAGGAGCTTTTAACACCCGCTCGTTCGTCATGTCTCGGAGCGTGTTGCGTCTTGTGTAACCGCCTGAGCGGCATGATGAACTGATCCCCCCCGTCTGATCTGCCTCTGCTCTTGGTCAAACCCATATCAGGGACACTTGGAGGAAACCACACCAAGATTCAACTCTCTCCTCCCCGCGGTTATCCACTGAGAAAACATCCTTTTGTACGGTGCCTGAGTCCCTGTCGGTGCTCTCCGGCCTCCGATCAAAGGTGCCAGTGTGAGAACAGAGCTGTGAAAGGAACTGGGTCACTTTTACTTTGCTCTTCATCAGAGTATGCGAGTTTCAGCGCCCGAGGGCGAGTGTGACTGTGCGACCTTTGGGAATGTGAACGGCGGCGTTACGTCGCGCAGCAGCTATAGCACAGGTGAACCAGGACACAGTGTATGCGCAGGGTTGGATTTCCCACTCAGCCCCAGTGTGAATCCAGAAAGGCAAGCAGAGCTTGGCTGGTTTCTGGTGGTAGAGCTTCTTGTTAAAGTGCCTGAGCTGGCCACCCCACCCCACCCCGCACCCCCACCCCCCCACCACAGCCCCCATCACCCCTCACCCCCTCCCCTACCACTCCCTCCCCTCACCCTCTCCCAAAGCCCAGCCAGTGAGAGGTTCGGGTTACTGCGGCCACGCTCATTTTTCCATTATGAGTTCATCTGCCTGCAGAAAAAGGAAGCCGCTGGTGCAACCTGAAACCCTGGAGCACTCCACCAGGGACTCTAGTCTTTCCAGTGCCCTCCATTTTCTCAATGAAATTCCTCTGCCTCTCTCTCTCTCTCTCTGTCTCCCTCCCTCTCTCTCACAGAGCGGTGTAGGAAGAGAGGGAGGGAGGGTGAGGGTAAGGAGGGAGGAGTGTAGCCGCAGCAGAAAAAAAAACTGTTTTTTTTTCTCTTCTTTGCAAAGTGTCAGAGAGTTGAAAGGAGGAGTTTCAGGGGCAGGGAGGGAGTCGTGTAGGAGTCGAGATACAGCAAAGAAGTTTTGTTTGCCTTTTGGACATTTTGTTCTTGCGTTAGCTCAACACACCGGCGAAGGTTCGGCTTCAGTGTGGCAGTTTTCAGGGCCGATTACGTTGCCCTCAGGAGTAAGACAAGATAAAATGTAACCCAGAGTTTATCACACCTTAATTTAATCTTACAAGTAAAATAAATATGTTGAAGTTCTCACACAGCCATAGCCCAAAACATTCAGATTGCAGATTGCTTTCTTGTGGCACCAAATTAGTAGATAAATTGATTAGTACAGAAAAAAACTGTTCCGGATAAGCTTCTTTATCAGCTTATCTGTTTACAAACTGAAGCCGTTTTGTTTATTTAACACTTTCTTTTTTCCTTATTGGACAAAGCAGGACCCTTAAAAAAATTAGACTTTACCTCGAGGTAGGTATAGCGAACATTTTCCCTATTTTCTAGTATTTCACGGTCTTGACAACATTGTGAATATTATAAACTCTTCATTAAAACATTCTTGTTGACTGACAGTGTCACTCACCAGGTTCATAGATGTAGTCTGTGGGCTCCTGTTTGACCATCATGTGGGCTGGTGGGAACCTGTGTGGGTGTGGGTGCGGGTGCGGGTGCGGGTGGGCGTGTGGATGAGGGTGGGGTCCTGGTCCTGGTCCGTGTCCGTGTCCGTGTCCGTGCCCCTGGCCGGCCCCGTGCCCGGGCCCCGCCATGTGAGCCGCCCGCTCATACAGCGGGTCCAGGTACTCCTGCTTAAAGCTCTGCTGCAGGTAGGGCATGCAGGGGTCCGAGTGCTGCCGATGATACCCCCCTCCACCTCCGCCACCGCCACTGGCGCCGCCGCCGCCGCCGCCACCACCGCCCCCAGGCCCGCCTCCTCCACCTCCTCCGGCCCCGCTGCTGCTGTGCCCTGCCGGGGCAGAGGTCATGCGCTGGAAGGCCTGGCCCGGCGGCGGGAACTGGGGGCACATGGGTTCTCCTGAAGGTCCCTGATACCTGGAACTGAGGAACCACACACAGACACTCGTTTAATAGACACCCTCGTATCGATTAAACGTGGAAAAATTCTGAAGTTTTGACTCCGGTAACTGGAGTCTCTCGTTTATGGATTTTACTGTAACTGTAATTTTGCATCAGTTAAATAACATTACATTCCTGCTTTCCTGGAACGGCCAGACGCCTAACTTGATGGGAAACTTTACCGCAAAGCTGCTTTATGTCATGACATTGCCCGCTGTTTTTGAATTGTAAATGTATGTATAGGTGGTGTATTAATGCTTCATGATCTCATGTGTGATTTCAGTTAAACTATTGAGTTGATCTGAAAAAAAGATTCTTTTAACAACTGAAACAGCTGTAAATGTATAATCTCCTTTCATATATGTTGTATCATATATTTCATATTCTTATTTTTGTCTGCAACCCATCTGCAAGCTGCTCCGGTTGGATGCATTCTTTAAATGGAACCTGGAATGGACAAATTGAGTACTTATTGTTACTATCTGACGCTAAATATAGAAGCTATGAAAGACCGGTTTCATTAGAAACGCTTCAGAGGCTGTTTTATAAGCTCTTTAAGAGTTTGGTGTGGGAATTTAATAGTCCATTTCCAGACCTGTTTCATGCTGATCTGTCAACCGATTGTAGGCTTTCCTCTAACTGGCTGTCTCGCCTGCCTCTCAATTGCACGATTACTTGACTTTATATTCCTTGCTAAACAACAGAACCTAGGAAGTATTTCCTGAACTAAGCAGTAACTGGAACACATCCACATCCAGCCTTAAACGTTGGAGCCAGAATCAGAGGTGGAACCAGACACAGAGTTGGAACCAGGTGCATGTATACTGACATGGCACACACACAAATATCGGGATTACACAAATGGACTTGAGGAACGGTACGGCGTGCATCCCATCACATTCCGTCTCCGTCTGGAAATGTTTTTGGGCCGGCCTCTCGTTACTCAACAAAGCCGGGCTGAAATTGTTTTTCCTTTTTTGTTTTTGCGTTCTCAGTCCCCCTTTGAAAGCGATGGGAGAGAGCCATCGACGTGGCGCGCAGCGCGTGTGCAGTCAGAGGCTGCCGGGCGGTGTCACCTGGGGTTGATGGGGTAGCTGTTGCTGGGCAGAGGCTGGGTGGTGGCAGCGGGGTTCATGTAGCCAGCGTCGGGCCGTCCGGCCGAGGCAGGCTTAGGGGAGTAGTGCTGCTGCATAGGAGACATGGGAGTCCCTGGGCAGGAGCTCTTGGCCCCTCCTGCAGCCCTTTTCTGCTCATAGGCACTGGAGAACACACATGAACACGCTCATGAGGACAAGCATGAAAAAAAAAAAAAAAAAAGCAAAAAAAAAAAGCACATGTCACAGCGGAGGCGCTCCGGGCAGTTGACGCCGGCACTAGTATTTGTTTTCAGTCGATACAACAAGCAGAGCTAGTGGTGAGGGGTGAGTGGTCAATAGCATGTGGTCAGCAGCTCCAGCTGAGCTGACTAATGCATGACCACTGGCCAGAGCTGGGCCACAACACAGGCAGCACTGTTGTCATACAGTCACCACCGGTTCAGTGTCTGTGCCTGTGGTAACGCAGGAAGTCAGTAAGTATGCAGAGAGACAGTAAATCAGCTTATGTGGCAGCGGCTTAATAGAAGAAAAACGTTCAGGAAAACTGAACTAAGGCTAACAACATACTGGTTTTATACCAGGTTGGTGACTGGGGCAGGTGAGATAATAAGGCTGACGTTTTAGTGCTTTATGAGAAACCAGTCTCCTTCATTACAGCTAGTGCAAAGAAGTGGATTGAATGCAACACAATCACCATTCCTATAGCACCTTCCCAGTATTGTGGTGGTGGTTTGTGTGTCCGAAATACTGGACAAATACACAGAACGTGACTGGAAACCGCTAGAAAATTAAAAAAAAAAAAGCACATAAAGATACAACATCACATTAGGTACCTGGCATAAAGGCACTGCTCTCCACTGGGGTAGCTGAAGCTCTGCTTGTGGCTACAGGACTGGCTGGGGTCGGAGCCCGGGCTCTGCGGTTCCTTCTTGATAGTGACTGGAGGGCTGTGAAATGCCACCGCTACAAGAGACAAGTAAACGGAAAACAGAGATGAGGGTTGGCACACACCCGCATGCACACAAACAAACACACACACACACACACACGGTGGGATTTGTATATTCTTCTCTCACTCAACCCTGCCCGGCACTACTGTCGCTAAGCTCAGAGGCAAAAGCAAATACTTCTGTCTGCACAGGAATCTCTTTTAGCGTACGTGCCAGCCAAAATGCTTAAGTGATCGTCCGCTTCAAAACACAGGGTAGCGGACAGATATGCATAAACACACACTTGTACACACGCGCACACACACACACACACAGCGAGCAGACCGCGCACACAAGAAACACACGCTCGCACACGACTGCATTCCAGCAGTCATTTGGAAGCCCAAAGTGTCCTCGCCCACTTTTCTTCACTCTCCCAGACACAACAACAGCCAAAACTTCCTCTGTCAAAGTCAAGCTTTAAGCTAAACAACTCTACGGGCCAGAGAGACGTCTGTGCACTGATGAAAGAACATGTCACACCTCTATTAGGGCAGCATATACACATCGTGCATTCTTTCCTATTGGTATCCAGATGTTGCCCATCTCTTGCAATCAGCTTTGCTTCTCACCGGAGGGTGATATTTTAAAAATATTTCGCCTTTTTTCTTTTTTTTTTTTTGGTTGCCATTTCGGGTTTCTCTCCCCCCCTTAAAGAATTTTTTAAAAGAGCAGAGCGGCAGTCGATCCCCTGCACGCCAATCTGTCTATCAAGCAGGACTGCTGGAGAGGACCTTTGCCTTGATGGCCACAGAAACCACCCAAAGTGGAGCTTCAAACTGTGCCGAGGGCTTGTGTTTATTATGTGAGGGGAGGTTTTCACCCGGAGAACTGTACAGGATGTTTTTCTGGTCCCGACAGGGTAAACAGCAGCAGCTGTGCACTTCCAGCTGGGGAGGCCTGTATTTATGTGTGCGCATGAGTGCAAGAGTGCGTCTCTTATGTGTGTGCGTGCGCGTGTGTGTGTGTGTGTGTGTGCACGCATGCATTAGCAATCTTGGCCAGTCTGCGTCTATTTGTGTGCTTGTGAAAGTGTGCGCATACACTTAAAAGTGCATGTCTGTGCGTGCGTGTGTGTGTGTGTGTGTGTGCGCGCGTGTGGGTGGGTGTGGAGCTGACGGAGCGGGCCACACTGAAAGCTCAGCCCAGGTAATTACATACTGTCGTCCATTCACAAAAAAAGGAGGAGAAAAATGTCTGGCTGGCTGAGTAAGGCCAGAGATGGCGGCTGCTGCAGCACTGAGGCGACAGAAAAAAACAGCCAGGGAAGAACTGTTAATAGAATGGACTTGGCAAAAAGTGACAAAAAGACCTCATTCAGTCTTTTATCAATAAGAAAATAGCCTTGATTACTGCGCAGTGACCCCTGTCGTTTTCATTGAACCCAGCAGGTGAGGCAACTTTTGAATCTCTCTTTTACAATACGGTGATGTCTGTGGGCTCGACCAACCCCCCACGAACCACCACGTAATCCTGCCTGCTTAAAAAAGGAAAACCTCAACGACCATGAATCTTGCCGCCGTTCCTCTTTGAAATCCCTTCCTGTCCCCGCTCGCGCGCCCCCCCCCCCCCCTCCGCCTGCACCTGCTTCACCTCCGAGAACGTTCTCAGAGCGATAACACCTGCCCGACAATCAAAGAGCGACACTCATCGTCCTAGCCTTCCTACTTTCGGGGGCGGCCGCGCTCACTCTCCCATGGCAGCCAGGCAGGTGAGGAAGTGTTGGCTTTAGCCGCGGATCAAACGGGATTAGAGAGCATTTAGCCAGATTTCCCAGACAGACGCGATGGGATTCCTCTGGCCTCTTCTAAAGGCCGCGCGACGGCTCGGCTCCCGGTGCACGCGGTGGGTGGGGGCGGCACATGACTGACACCCTCATAATGCGAGGGTGTTTGCCTGTTGACATTCCCTCCTTTCTCTACCGTGCTCATGAACTGCAAACAATCCTCCGAGAGTGTACACAAGTCGGCTCGCGGTGCAGCCAAGTAGAGACACTAATGCGATTGGCAGCGCCGTTGCCCTTGATGTGGCTCTCCGCTTTATGAGGATGTTCCATTTCAAACGGGCCCGACAGCTGTACATGGATGGGTCTGTGTGTGTGTGTGTGTGTGTGTGAGTTTGAGTCACTGGTGTGTGACCTCTCTAGAATATTAATTAATCTTGCAAATGAGCACCAGGAAGCTTTTTTTGTGCCCCAGTATTTGATTGTGATTGCCCTGTGCTGCCTCACGTGCGTTTCCAATTAGACAGAGAAGGCCGATGTTCCACTTCAGGTTACGCCGACTTATGGGGCTGAGGATCAAAACGGAAAAAAAGGCAACACACTTTGATCCTCGGGACTTTGATTCTTAGCAAATTCGAAAAAAGGTCTGGAGGCCACAGCCGGACGAGCAGCTTTTGTGATGTCGACCAGGATTGTGCAAGAGAAGAATCAGGAGATCACCACAGATGATTACAGTTCGTCCAGAGGAGGTTATTCAAGTCTTAAATATCGGTTGTTGAGACAGCTTTATTCCCCAAGTCCAAAAATACGATTTGTGAATTAATCTAACATCCAGTTTCCAGGCAAGTCCTTAAATTAAAACAAAACTCCAGGTCTCCACCAACTTTTACAAACTCTGCCATATTACAGTAAATCTCCTTGTCCAAATGATGTCAGATTTGCTCCTAAAGTTTATAAGGTGGAGGCAGTCGTGTAAACGGACCCCGGGTTGAGTTATGATCTTCAGGTTCCCGTCTCTTCCTGCTTTTATTTGGGGGGCAATACGACCTCCTCTAACTGCTTTGTTGAATGTTACATCACCCTTTCGCAGTTCCTCATATTTCATTCTTTCTTTTCTCCCCACTGAAAGGTGGGGAGGGGGGAGGGGGGGAGGGAGGGAGGAGGTGCGGGTCGCGCACGAAGGCACTGGGTGCGAGGAACCCGAAAGGTGTTTAGAAGTAAGAAGACAGATACAGTACACACTGGCTGTTGCCTTTTGAGATAGAGCAGAAGTGCCTATAGTTACGTATATAAAGGAGCATATGCGTGTGTGCCTGGGTGCGCACGCTCTCTCCGGCAGTGGGCAGGTTCCCATCACTTCCTGACCCGATGAGGTCAAAGGGTTCCTCCTGGCTGCTAACTTGTTGCCTCTCCTCCTTCCTTATTTAGAGGCATTCTTTTACCGTCTCCCATTCATGTCCCATTCTGAGGCGTAGGTATAGAGATGAGCCGCAGCTGAAGGCGGGGTGGGGATGAACTTTTACATATGTAAATGTTGGCTCTCAGGGGGGAGGATGCAGGGTGAAAGGTGATGGTCATGGTTGAGTGCTTTAGGAAGTTGAGGGATCATTACATGGAGGGGGGGGGTCCCATTCAACAAGACACCCACCACAAACAAATCCCAGGAGCGAGGATGGCACCCCCATCCCACACACACACACACACACACATACACTTTACCCCACACAATGGGCCCTTCAACTGAAGCCAGGGGTGAGGTAGTGTGAACGTATTAGGAAATACTATTGGATTCCTCTGGAATTCCCAAAGAAACTGTTTGAACCAACAGGTTTTGGCTTCCACATGACGGATTGTTTTGTTTTGTTAAAATCACAGTGCTACACATTTCATTGAACCACCTTCAGTAATTCATTTTGTCAAGTTTCACAAAGACCTAAACCCCACTTGTGAATGAGCGTGTTTGACGAGACCTCACTATGAACCCCCCCCCACTCCCCATCTTATTTTAGACCTAGTATTTCCTACCATTAAAGGCCCTGGTGCAGGGAAATCCAATCTGGAGACAGCGGTGGCTCTGGAGAGTCTTACACTGGATGTTTACGTGCGACCTGGCCAAGTCCTAAGCCTCTGGAAGTCTGCAGCACATGACAGCCTCGCTCACAATAACTCAGTGGACATCGGCCACAGTGTCAAACAGGGTGACTGGATCCTGCTAAACCGAGGAACATGTGAGTGTAGTGTAAATACAAACTTAATGGGTCCAATCATACAAATGTGATTCAAGCCCGGGTCCAGGAGGAACCTTCTCGGGGCTTTCTGGAGATCTGGTTCTTATCCCACATGATGTGCATTGTGCGTGCGGCCACACAGACGCGCTCGAAGCGAGCTGGAAATGTGCTGCAGGCTACACCTGGCCGCCTCTCCCAGTGTGGTGACGGATCAATAAGAACAAGGATGCCAATTATGCCGCGACGGTTTGAAAGGTTAAAAAGGAAAGCATTGATTCGCACGGGTTGTAAATGACATCAGTTGCTTTGCTAAGTACACGGCTCCATTGTGGTGAGAGAGCAAGGCGTAATGGGGCAAAAGCAACAGTGTAATTTTAAATTATATGACTGTCAACACATGCATTGGAAGTGGGATATAACCTATACTTTAATAGTAATTTTGAAGTCCGGCACGAATGTTTTGCTTTCTCAGACCAAGTCCTGGTGCCGGGCTTTTTAAGGGCACCAAACATTTGGGTAAATATAGAACACAGAAAGCATAGAGTAAGACTTCCCGAGCTTCACACCGAGACCGAGCCTAACTAGACAATTTAGAGGTTCCAGGGTTTTGCTGAACCAACACAGATTCAATGCCTCGCGCTCTGCTGTTTTTGACTAAAGGCCGCATGGCCTCCAGCAATAATTCTCTTACCGTGAGGTGAGCTTCCTGTTTTACAGATGAGGTGAATAAACTAATAGTGAATAAGACAAGAATAACGCAAAATATCTTGATTCCTAAGTTGAAAGTATCAGCACTGTAACTGGTCGTTTCAATCATTTAGGGAAAAGAAAAGTTAAAAAACACTCAGCTAATTCAGTGCACCCAGAATGTTTAGACTGAAACTTTTTTCTTTTATTCTTAGGCAAATTATTTTACCTGAGAGAAACAAATCAGTATGTTGCAAATCTTGAATGTTTCATATTGGCCCAGCATGTATTTAGTGTTATTGCTTTGCGGGTAACAGTTTAGTTGACAGAGTCGAGGTGAGTGAAGGGAAGGGAAGCGAGTGCAGATCGTATCCAGCCATTCCACTGGTGCATGGAAACATGTGCTGGACATGTGTGTGAGCGCCTCTCAGGTCACTGCACAATCAGGCAGATACACAGAGAGAGAGAGAGAGAGGGAGAGGGAGAGGGAGAGAGAGGAGCAGCCCCGACCAACTCATCCTCCTCTCTGAGAGCCAGGAGGTCCAGGAGTGGCCTCACTATCAGCCTAGCTCGGGGAGCCCGGGAGTGTTGGATCCATTAGTGTCGGCTCTATCTGATTTACAGGTCGTCCTCTCTCATCTGATAATGGTTCAGGCTCCTTGAATATTTAAAGAATGGTTGTCAGATACCTGCCAAACAAGCCTAACGAGATTGATGGAGAGTACATTGGTATCGGCGAGACAGATGACTGCTCGGGACAGCCCACCCCACCCTACCACCGCCACCTCTGAGAGAGTGTGCAGCCCAGGCTATTCAGACATTTTCCTTGATGCAGCATGTTGTGTTGGCTAACAGGATGCATGACGCCCATCATGGGAAAGGCAGTCGCACGGTTCGTTTTTTTGCAGACATCTGAGTTTCACTTCTCTCTTTTTTTGCCGTCTGGAAAGCCATGGCAGCGTTTGTCCGCAGTGATGGGAATGTTCTCATCTGATCGAGAAAACTCGGCTCAGCTTTACCAGAATGATGACTGAACCGTCGTACGCCCGGTCAGTCAGCACAAATACCTGCCTCGATAACTTCAGATAACCGGATAGCAGCGGAAACGGCTTACAGCGCGCTTGCCCAAGCGCGGCGCTTCGGAGGAAAAACAACACTTGCGACACGATAGTAAATTTCTTTTTAATTTTTACGGTCCCGGCGCCATCAGGGGATCTCAATTCTAATCTGTGAATGTTCTGACATCTCTCGTTTTCCCCATTGTCCACTTGACTTTCAATTGTGCCGCGTCGGCTTTTTATAAACGGCCATTGACCAGCCATAAATCCCGTTGCTGTGCCGCTGTTTATTGGAGCCGATACAATACATCCCTGTCCCGGGACATGTGCAGCGAGAGGGACAGGCCGTCACAGGCGGGGGCTGGATGTAATTAATCTGGCACAATATTGACTCCTCACTCTCAATCCCTCAGCCCCCAATATAGCTGTCCCCTCTTAATGTTTAATGTAGCGATCGATCCACCCCCACACAGTTACTGAAATGATATAATGAGCTCCCACTGCCCACCAGGGTATCATGGATGTGAGGAAGTCTCTCTGTGTGTGTGCGTGTGTGTGTGTGTGCGCACTGTGTCATCTGTTTGTTGGCCTGTGTGGCGGAGCATGCCCGTATGTGTCCTTCTGGCTGAAATCAGCCTTATCGGATAGAGATAGCACGCAGAAAGGCCAGGACACCTTACTTGAAATTATCAGCGGACATGCCACATCCACAGTTCTTCCTGCTCTCCTCACGGCCCCCTCCCCACCGCCTTCCACCTTCCCTCTCAGCTCCCCG
The DNA here is from genome assembly GCA_029224185.1 of Karalla daura. Lineage (NCBI taxonomy): Eukaryota > Metazoa > Chordata > Actinopteri > Chaetodontiformes > Leiognathidae > Karalla > Karalla daura. Next base: position 16,364,140 of record CM055207.1, on the reverse strand, counting down.
ATCGGGATCTTGCCCGTAATGCTTCGCGGCACGTTTGACCCCCCAACCCCCAACCCCCAACCCCCAACCCCCAACCCCCCCCCTCTTACGCCTCTACTTCCCTTATCTGGCTTCGTGCTGATTTATCTGCGCTTTATCTTTATCAAGTCATCTATCAAGCCGCTCCATCGCCTCCTCCTCCTCTCCGGGATCGGTCAGGATCGATACGGCCGCACGCTGGCTCTCAGCTCGCTCTGCACACCTACTGGCCTGTGTCAGCAGGTTACTGTAGGTCCAGCCTCCGCAGTCACCTCCTCCTCAGTGCGTGTGTGTGTGTGTGTAGACAGTCAGGCATTCAAAAGTGGAAAACAGACCCGAGAGCGAACGCCGGGCCAGGAAAGGACAGCGAAAACAGCTCGGATAGAACAATTCCGCTTTGTTGCAGGTTGGGCTTGGCCCTGATTTTTAACACTTTTGGAAACACAAAGGGTCAGAGGATCAGAGGTTTTAAAAGGCATTAAAATCCATCTAGCTCATAGAATGTGACGTCCAGCGCAGCTGAGAGCGAAAGCGTGCATCACAGCCGTTCCAAACGGGTTCAGAGTGACAGAGGCTGTGAGTGAGTGAACTGTGAGTGAGTTCAGCCTCTGCTTGCGTCAATGCCTCAGCACCCCAGGCCACTCTCTGACTTAAGTAACTTTTGCTGAGATATAAAAATGTTCTCCACATTTTCAATGTTGCGAATGTGTTTGAGTGACCAAGGTCTGAAACCTGTTTTAATATCTGACAAGGGCTTTATCTGAAGCCCTTTCGCCTCTTTAGACAAAGCTTAGAAGGATTATCCAACCCTCTTTATTCAGAGGTCAAACCAAAGCTGAATTCACCTATTGTTTCCCTTGTTGCATGTGCTCGGTCAAATTTAGAATGCAGACCGTCTATAAACATCTTTCTCTTTCCCTATAAATTCAGTCATCTTGGGTGTAAACTGATATTTCCTGTCAGCCCAAAGTCAGTTCACCTCCAGTTCAATCACGTTGTTTCCAACATAAATCATCTGAGGGGGGGGGGTGAAACGAACTGAGCTTTTTCGCAATAGCTCCACGTCCGGACCGGACCTTATCGCCTCAACGCATGGACCGCTGATCTCCTCAATAACGACTGCTTCTAGACGTTCTCGACTACTGTTATTTTTACGGCCTCGCCCCGTCTCCTTCACAGCATCTGTTCCCCTCTTTGGTCTGCGCTCGCTTTTCAAAAAGGAGAAAACATTCCAGCTGCAGGGAGCAGGGCCGGAGAGAGAGCACACCAACACGGACACAGAAATGCACAGGCACGCATGAGCACCACGGGGATGGACTAGCACGCACACACATATGCACACACGCACACACACACACACACCTCCCCTTACTCTCCTGTAATAAAACACACACTGCCATCCATTCACAAAGCTATGCTGCTGACACCCGGGCTGCGCTGCCCGGCTCAAATCCCCGCGGCCTCCTGGCTTTGACAGGGCTGCTCTGAATCAACACGCAGGAGCACAGCTTTTACTTCCCCACTGGAAGCTGTTAAACGCCTGTTACTCTACATGCCCGGCCTGGGCCGAAACCCCCTCTTCGTGGCTTCGCGTCTAACTCAAAACATGACTAGGACCAACGGTGCGAAAAGCTGCAGGCGACAGCGGCGACGTGGCCGCGACCGCGGCGAGGACAGGAGAGAAATGGTGCAAATAAAAGCACAAGCCTTCAACTGCAAGACGCTCCAAAATCCTTAAATCCAGAAAGTAAAAATGTAGCCGGATGAAGGTTGACAGAAAAGTATGCTCTCTACCTCTCATAGGTGTTGTTAGTGGTGGAGTTAACGTCCCCCCAGTGTCATGAATGAAGGTTCACTCCCCTTAACTCAATGTGCTGCCTCAGCCAGTCTTTCACAACCAACCCATTCATAAAACTGCAGGGCTGAAGTTTGTGTGTGTGTGTGTGTGTGTGTGCGTGACTCTGTGTGTGTGACTGTGTGTGTGTGTGCGCACGCGCCAGGCCGAGTGTGTTTATGTGTGCACATGAGTAAGTGGATGAGAGCCTGTCAAAAGAAATCATCTGTCCACGTAAGAGAAATCAACCATTTTACTCTGGAGGAAAACAACCCGGAGCAGCAGCAGCAGCAGACGCGAGGCCGGCCTCCCCAGAGCGGCAGGGCGAGCTGGATCTGGCAGACACCTGGTTGTTTTTTTGCGCACTTTGTTGCATAGCAGCTGTATTTTGGAAAGCGGAGAACACAGGGCTGCATGTTTCTCTTTGGGGGGAGAGACAGAGAGAGAGAGAGAGGGAGAGAGAGGGGGAGAGAGAGAAAGAGAGGGAGGGGCTCCCCTCAGCCATCGGCCCATGCTGCAAACAGGGCCTGATTGGGCCAGTTCTGATCCAGAAAAACAACCCAAACAAGAGGAAGGCTGTGAATTCATGACAAAGCAGAACACACAGAGCCAGAGAGATGCACTGCTGGGAGGATTTAGCCGGAGCCCAGTTACTGGAACTTTTTTCCCTCTCCCTTATAACCCTGTGTCCTTGTTTCTCTCCTTTCCTTCCCTCTTGGTTTCCTTTCAGTTTAATCCGCCGAAGTGCTAACCTCGCCCTGCTTTCTCTCTGAAGTGACCGTGGAGAGGAAATCTCAGAGTTTCAGAGAAAACTAACTAACATAATGACTGTACAGTGGGAGGGAAATATTGCGTTGAGAGTATCGAAACCCAAAGAATCTACATCATGAGGCGGAGTGTGTCAATGTAGGTTTCCCCAGAGCGTGTCCATATTTGTCTCTTTGCTCCCTCTCATTGGCGAAACTTTGCTCTGAGAGAAGCACTGTAACGACATTCTATAGCCACAACTTCCTATATAATTACTGCGAGGCAGAAAACTAAACAATCGTCCCACACAGCTCTGAAATCGCTGGATTAGTTCACATCTTGGAACACTCAGTTTGTGTGTGTGTGGAGAGAGACAGAGAGGTAGAGAGAAAAGGGAAAGGGGAGGAGGTTGGTGTGGTGTTTGTGTGTGCGTGCATGCGTGTGTGTGTGTATGAGTGTGTGTGTGTGCGGGGGGGGGGGTGGATTTTTAAATTCGACTTAGTTTGTACAGACACAGGAAGGGAGGGAGGGGTTTGGAGTATCCACTTGGAGAGGAGGAGGAGGGGGGGTGTCAGAGAGAGGGGATCTGTAGTACTGTAGGGCTTTTTTATGAATGGAGAGCGAAGCAGAGAGCAGCCGAGGACTGGGAGAGAGAAAAAGGGAGAGGGAGAGGGAGAGAGAGAGCGGGGGGGAGGGAGAGGCACACTTCCTCTTACGCACACAGGGAAGAAAATTTATGAATGGGTCACATCTCTCTTGAGTTGCTCCAAGTGTAAACAACATACTTGGACAAAGAAGAACGGGCTCTGGGCGCAGCCGATTGCCTCGGCCTGCGAAGGAGGAAAAAAGCGCTGGCCCGTACAAACTCCCTTAATGAACTATGTGCACGGTAGGTTTGAGTGACGCCTCCATGTGGTCTCTCTCTCTCTGTCTCTCTCTCTCCCCCCTCGGGCAGGGGAACAGACAAAGGGATCAGTCCGACAGCCTAGCGTCAGACCTGGACGACCCCGGAAGGTGCTGTCGGCCCCCAGCACACCCAAAACACGAATTAAAGATTTCAAGACGCCGTGCTCCTCTCAGGACTGTGGCGCTCTGTTGTCGCCGATGACTCAATTACCTTAGAACACACACGCGCGCGCGCTGGCAGGTCGGCAAGTACATAAAAGTTGCATGTTTGTGTAACCTTCCCTCAATGGCGGCCCGCAGACAGAGCACGCTTGTTAGCTGCAAGCTCGGGAGGGAGAACGGAGCAGATGAGATAGATTTACCAGATGTGCAGGTATTGCACAATCCCTCCCTATGCCCCCCACCCCTCCCCTAATCTAGCATTCCAACATGTCCCAGTGTTTTTTTCTTGTTTTTTTTTTCGCCGTCTCGTCTTTCTCTGCGGCGCTGGCTCCCTCTTCCTGCCTCTGCCCCCCTCTCCGTCGACACACACACCACCACGCCCGAGCAGGTAACGACCTGACTCGGTAAACAGCGATGTTTCATTTCGCCGGGGCGTCGGTTTTTTTTTTTGTTTGTTTTTTTTTTTTGTCAGTGCAAGTCTCAATTATATTCCGGTCACCTGGGATTACGGCTTCCATTTGCGCGTCTTGTTTTTCTTTTTTTTTCTTTTTTTTTTTGTGCGCGCTAGAGTTTCCAAAACAGGTGACTCACCTGTTTTAAAAAAAAAAAAAAAAAAAAAGCAGGCGACGCCGAGAATGCCCTCAAGTCGACGCTGGGAAAAAAGAAAAAAAAAAGTGGATGGGTCTTTGTGTGCTTTCGCAGACCACATACGGGACGGGGGACAAACGGAGAGATGAATATGTTTGCAGTCGCCTGTCAGCTCCAGTTTTTCACAAGTGGCAGCCTGAATGGAGACGCTCGGACCGGGCTCGGCGGCCATTGACCGCGACCAGCGGGGACGCCGTCTGTCAAAACGCGGGGGCGTCTCTGCCGCGGATAAGTGAGCTGCCCGTCAAACCCCGGCCCCCGTGACCCCGCAAATCATACCCCGCACAGGCCCACGGCCCGGCCCTGACAGCTGATTGGCTGACAGGTCAGGGGGTTAAGTAGACATGGCCTCTCCGTGCCCCGGGGTTCATCGGCACTTCCTCCTCGCCATTGTCGGCCGGCGCGGAGCGACAGTGCTGCACAGGCCGTGTGTCACCCAGGGGCCGCGCGGGTTGCGACTCGGAGCCGCTTAAATCACATGATGTTTACACACAAAGGACGCGCGGAGGAAGCGCCTTTGACTGGAGCCCAGAGCTGTCGCTTTTACTTTGGGGACGTGGCAGAGAGCGGACAGCTTCCTCGCACGCTTCAGAGGAGCCGAGGAGACCCTCGGGACTCTCGGGACGAATGCCGTCGCGGTTTTGCTCCAGCCGGCGTTAAAAACGCGCTTGTTTCAGCGGCGTCCAGGAGGGACGGTACACAAATGTTGACTCGAACTATTTCACTTCAAACGGCCGACGGGGGTTTTTTTGGCCGGCGCGAGTGTTTGTGGAAGTGAAACAGCAGACTGCGTTGACAATCGAGCATTTTTCGAGGCGCGCATTTAAAATTCAAGCACACGGCGCAGCTTGAATTCTCAACCAGTTAGAAGGAGGCAGACTTTGATGAGCTGGCTCTCTTAAGTTTTTCCAAGTTCTGCTTCACGTTTCCAGCCATTTCATGTCATTGTGTCCGAAGGGACAGAGAAAAAAAAACTGTTTGTAGAGCGACATGTACTCCCGCCCAGATCCTGAGCAGCCATTGTTGAGACACACAACAAGAAAGGGAAAGTCATTCAAATGGCCGCTCAGTTGTGCAGCCCAGGAATTTGCTTCTCCATTTTACACCTTCCGACGGGCACAAAGGGCCATCTTTGTACCTGGGCCCTGAATCATTTTTTTTTTTTACTGGTTTCCGGGGCTGTTCCCATTCAGCATTTTCAAAGGCATGCAAATGGATGATGGCAGCACATAACGCCAGCATCCCAACTCACTCCGTGATGTCTGGCTCATTAGGCCTCCTGTCTCTGCAGAGCTATGTCTGCCAAAGAGATTACTGTAACATCAGCGGGTTACAGCATCCCCAGCTAAGCCCCTGGCACTTTCACAGCCCAAATTTGACCACCGGCTTCATTCTCACTTTCCCATGACATGCAGTACAGGGTGACACTGTCCGCGCTCCTCTCCGGAGAGCGAGCAATAAAAAGGAAAAGCGATCGGTCACACACACACACACACACACACACACACACACACACACACACACACACACACACACACACACACACACACACACACACACACACACACACACACACACACACAGACATTTATATACATTTGAGGAGAAGGAGGGATTGAAAACGGGTTACTCACAGTTCTCGGAGTGGAAGTCAGGGACGAACTGCTCGTCGCTGTCAGGAACCTGGGCTGCAGTTGGAAGAAACAGAAGAAACAGCGACAATAACTTTTAACTTCATGATACTATTAATGATATGGCTCTGGCTAAATCTGACCTCTCTCGGTCTCACATTTCCTTCCTCATTGCTTCTCACCGTTTCTCTTCTCTGAAATCAGAGTCAGAGCGGGGCTGCGACCTTCACTCGGCGATTGTTGCAGTGTGTCTGCACTCTGCTCCAGCGCAGATCGATACACGATCGCCCGAGCAGCGCCGCTGCACGTGGGGCCGCTTTTCTCCGGCTTTTAATGTTTCCTGGTAGCCTCGACCGAGACGCGTTTGAGGTCATCTTAAATATATCAGCTCAGCCTGTTACTGTTCCAAAGTTGATCCCTGCAAGACTTTCAACTCCGCGTTCGAAATGTTTATGGACTGCCCCATTCTCCTCCAGTGATCTATTGTCCATAAGTGAAGCCACTTCTGAGACTCAGTGAGAGTCATGCACGGCACCTCAACGAATACAATTTCTCCCAACCACTCCGAAGTACAGTTTGTACCGGTTTCTCTTCATTTCTCCAGAAGGCCAGACAGACTTGACACGCTGTCCTGACTCAAAATGAGTGAGGAAATCGGTCGCGCAGTGTGACGAAACAGATTCAACTCTCTCCCTGTCCCCGAGTGCTGGCGACTCTGGCCTAAACGGCATGAGCGGCAGTCTGGACCTCGTCGCCTGCGTGGATGAGGAACTGAGAGAAACGAAACCGGCCTCGGATCACGAGAAGCCGTCGAACTGACGCAAGTTATGGTGACTGGATCACCAGGGAAAAGTGCGGCACAGTTTAATAATATCACGACAGTTTCAGTGATTAGTCATTCGCTCATAATGAAACTCATCTCGGATCTAAATGAAAAAGCACGGCCGCCGGTGCCAAGCCCAGGTGCAGCCGAGCCCGGCAGACGCTATTGTGCATCCAAACCCATTCACAATTGTCCCTGCGGGGCTTTGGACACTGAGTCACACAAACAGGTTAGAAAAGCCCCAAATCGTAGGACTGCCAACACCCTGCCAGGGGTGAAGAGGTCAGCTTCAGCCGTAGAGCCGGGAGCGGGCTGGCATTCTGTCCAGCTGCCCTCGAATCAATGGCCGAGCCCCGAACGTGGACCGCGACCAGGGCTAGAAACCTTTCAGCGTGGCACCGGTCCAGCTCACAGACTTTTCTGGGGTTTTTGAAAGTGTTTCCATTGCTCTGGACTCTCACTTACATTACAGCACAGGGCTATGGAAACGTTGGCGCGCCATTAAAAATGGGCTTGACGGCCTTCAAAACAAAAAGTATTGAGATCAGGGTGGGCTTTTTTTTTTTTCAAGTCCAACATGACTCTGCACCAAAACGACTGTAACCTGAGCCCGGAGCCTAAATCTGAGCACGATTCAGCCTCAGCAACCCCATCCACCCTTTACAATATCCAGACAACGGCACAATGCTCCAGAGAGAGACAGAGACAGTCAGAGAGAGCGGGAGAGAGAGAGAGAGAGAGAGAGAGAAAACAGGCACAGGGGACAAAAAGAGGAAATAAAAAATTCAAATGCATTTTCTTGTCGTCACATTCATCCTTCCTGCACAGAGGAAACCGGATGACGGCGATTTGGAGCATGTTCAGATAAATGACATCGATTTCTTATACAACGCCACATCCTGTGGATTAGCCACCATACCATAATAATATTACCCCCTTTTAACTTTTCAGTCGCACTCCCCTCAGGGGGAGGGGAGAAATAAAGCTGCCGTATGAGACAGAGCAGCAGCCGATATTTAGTTCTGCAGATCCAGCAATCAATCACGTCCACTAGTTTCAACATGTCCAAAACGGAACACGCTGGACCTCATAAAGAGGCAGCAGCACACAAACACACGGATGATGAGCATCAGACACTATCTCCTATGTGTCTGCGCACTTTCCTGTGTGTGCGCGCGTGCGTGCGTGAGTGTAAACGCTTGCATGTGCGCCTGATTTGTTTCCAGGAACACCTCGTCAGGAACTTTGAGATGCAAGTCAGCACAAGACAAGCAAGTGTGTTTATACGAGCACAGACGCATGTTCTCCTCGGTGCTTCCAGGCACCTTGAATGACTTTTTTTTTTTTCTTCCCCCCCTCGTCTCAGTGGGAGATCCTGGGAGGAGTGAGGCAGCCTCAGTCATATAAACCTAAAGGCCAAAATGAGACAAGATGTGACAAGCTCCTGAACTCTCGCCACTCTCCTGCTTCCGCTCTCCTTCGGCAGGGGAAAGAAAAAAAAACAAAAACTCCCTCCAGCTAACCAGCTTTTACAATCTGGGTGAATCCCTCACAACTGCAATCAGTCATGATACGGTCTTTAATTAATGCAACAGGAAAGGAGAGGTCTAAGCCGGGAAGCTGAAAACAAGCCAGTACTTAGGGTTAAATAACACTTTGATACAGCCGTGCTTCCATCTCGCTGGCCTGCCTTTCTTTGCCTTCTGCCTACTCTGTAACCTGACAATAAGCTCACACCCAATTTATAATTCAGGGCCCAAGAATTATAACCAGTGGTGTCCAGTCATGGAACGAGAAGAGATAGAGGGTTTGGCTTTTATTTACAGAGCTGCCGGTTAAATAAGCAGCGGGATGAAATATGTCGCTGAGGACCATAAAGATGTTATCTAGTCTTTTGTCTGGCTGTTTGTACTCCTACCTTCAAAAGGTAGAGTTTGTTACTGCTCCAAGTGTCTCCTTGGGTTCTTCCCAAGATTTTATTTACAGGTTCTGAACAATTAAAGTCTTGAAAACAGATTCCCAGACACACAAAGTTTGTTCCTATCGAGACAAATCTACATCTTTATATCTGGTTGTGTCGCTCTTTATACAGATTCTTTAAGCCTTGACTTCCGCCTTTTTATACCTTCCCTCTTCCTATTTGCATCTGACTGTGACTTCTGCCGCCACCTTGATACAACAGGCATGAAATGAATATGTAGTCTGTGGCGTTTGTGAGTTTATAATTACATTTAAAACCGTTTTCAGCAGCGGCCTCTCCTTCCAGCGAGTGTCCCTTGCCACGGTCTGATTTCACAAGGACTATTTCTCTGGCAGAGAGCGGTTCCAACATAAACCTTTTAAAAAGCCTTAATACGTCTTGTTTTTCCCCTCAAGCCGAATTCTCCTCACCTCCAGCGCAGTGAGGCGGCGACATAAATCTCAGCCCGGGCAGATAGCGGCAGAACGATCCAGAAAGACTACACACCATTAGAGGCTGAGTGAGAAAAGGTGTTCTGTTGTAGGGCAAACTGGACCTCTAAGGGCGGCCCGCGCTGTAAAAATCCGTGAATGCAAACGGGCTCCAACTTTGAAGCGACACCCATTGTTGCCATTTTATTGGCTCCTGTGTCTTTGTGCGGGTGAGACAGTGGTGTGAAGTGAACTTGCTGGGTTTTTAACACCGCATGAGAAAAGGCGTGAGAGCCGATGTGGACACAGCATTGTTGGCCCTCGGCAGTGGGAGTGGGCCCTATTTAAATGTCTCGGGCAGACGCCGCCACCTCCCCTGGCCTCTGACGAAAAAGTGACACAACATTTCTGTACGTACTGGACTTTTCCTGCAAAATCTGCATCGGCAGCAAACACTGAAACCACACAGACATGCACATCTAAATCACATCCGATAAACAGAACACAGAATCACTTTGTTCCTTAGCTTCTAATAAAACCCAGATGAGTCAGCTCTGCCCATCTTATTCGCTGCAAATACCAGTGGGTTACAAAGTGAAACTGTGAGACAAAGTTCTCGAAAATAATTTCCACTTTTCACACCATCCGCATCATGGAAGTTACGTGTTGTGACATCACAAAGTTGCCCGTAAACTCGGGGGGGAAACAGAACAACAACCCCCCCCCCCCCCCCCCCCTCCCTCAGCAGATAAATGTGAAACCGCCCCATCATGCTCAAACACCACAAGAGATGCAACACAAATCACAACTGCCTCTTATTCCCTTCAAAACGGCTCTTATCGGGTTGATGTGCTTCACATTAAATGTCAGAAATGAGTGGCATTTCCCCTTTAAAGCCCCACATCAAAGCACATCAAAGCCTGCGACACAGCAAACTTCACACTTCCTGGTGCGGCTCTCGTTTTTTTTGTTTGTTTTTTGTTTTTTTACACACAGCAGCTTTAGACACAGCGAGCCTGGCTGTCCCACCAGGTCAGCACCAAACAGGCCCGGTGACTCCCTCCCTCCCTCCCTCCCCTCCTCTTGGCATAAGCTATAATTACTCCATTAGGCTCCACATCATCGTTGCACTTATTAAGCCTACAAGCTGACAATTGCCTCTGAGTGGGCCTCATTTCATTGCTGCGCGCCTTTGAGTGACACAAGCCAAACAGTGTGTTTGTTTGCATTGGCCGCAGGCTGGCACGCATGCTACATGCCAACATGGCCAAAATAGGACATGCTCAAAGCTAATAATGTCCCGTCTGTGTTCTCCGAAGGCCCTACTCTGTTTTGTGCTGGTGTATGCTATATGGGCATGTGTGTTGCATCAGAAAGTTTGGACTCACAGCTCAACCAAGGAGGTCATCCTCCTCACCAAAGCCACAGAAAGCATTTCAATAAAACTTCTCTCGTAAGACCTCGCTGTCAGACTCCAAGCAGCCGCAGCAAGAGCCCAGTTCTCCAGCTCTCACTCGTGTGATTTTTTTTTTTGTGAATGATGCAAACCAGCATATCTGCACAAAATTCTCCAGATCAAATAGAGAGAACAAAAGGGGTCGTGTTTACGGCTCTATGTCACCTGTCTCTCCAGTCAGACACCATAAATCGACACAGAAAAAAATGCAAATGTGGGAGTCTCACCTTCTGTGAGCCATGTCTCCTGGAGTTGGCTTAAATCCTGGAAGAGGTCTGAAAGGAGAGATAAGAGGACAGGGTGAACACACTGAGCACATTGTGACCACTGTGTCTGATCCTGGCTGTTATTCCAAATGCAATCGCTGAGGCTGTGGCATCCCTGTCACGCAAAAGACACACACACACGCACAGAAAAAAAGGAGCTCGCACTGCACTTTACCTTCAGATTCCTGAGGGGGTAATTCTGTGTCCATGTATTTCCTTTTCGCTGCCATCAACAGTCTGTTTAAGGGCCCATTTCCATTCGACTTCTGCTAGGGAAAAACAACAAGAAAAACCCCAACAACCACAGATGTGGAGAGAGGAGAAGTGAGACACACACACACAGGAGCAGGAGGGACACTGATCACACTGCCATGTTTCATGAGGGGAAGCAACAGCTTCTTCCCTCCACCTGGACACCAGCACCCTGTCACATTATCAATCGCACTGGTGAGGCGGCAGCTGGAGGTGAGCGGGCCCGACATGGCCCAGTTGTGGAGACAAACTGGGAAAAACAAACGCGCAGTTCGCGTCCGAGGGGGGAAAGTGGCCATTTGGCGCACAGCGATGCGCTCTGCGTCCCAAAGTCTCCCCGCAGTAACAAAACACAGCGGACGGAACTCAATGCAATACTTTCTCGGTATAATTGTGGAGATTATTTCTGTCGCTGTTAAGTTTGGATCGGACTCATAGTTTCTTATCTCTCTCTTTCTCTTTCACATACACACACGCGCGCGCACGCACGCACACAGACGCAAAACTCGTGCAGCCGCCGAGGAAGCGACACAGAAACCCGGACAAAAAAAACACAGCAAAGCATCGCGCAAAGCAGGAGAGTGGCTCCATACGTACATTTGCTAAAGTGTAAGGCACTTGCTGGTCCAAATATCCATCCATCTTATAATCCATGCGTTAACCGTTTGTGGTCATTGAGGCAGAGTGAGCGGAGCTGGGCTGCAGCAGAGGAGAGCAGAGGAGGGAGCGCTGTGAATGGAGCTGCGTGGAGGCTGCATGCATAATGAGCTCCATTCACAAAAAATGCCGAGGGGAAGTGATGGCGAGTGATTACCCAGCAGGCTGCTGCCCTCTTTACAAATCTCTTGTTTTGTGTGTGTGTGTGACAGACAGCTCGTCAGTATGAAGAGAGAGAGAAAAAAAGTTTCAGGTGAAACTGCTTTCGCGGCCCACCGCACAGACGCGTCCACAACTTAAAGTAAATAATGTTAACAACAAAAATTCACACATTGTTGCGCTTTCACTGCGTCATTTTTTTTATTATTTCTTTGAAGGGTTGCTCCGTGTGCGTTTCAAAACACGTCCTTAAAGCGTGTTTAGTGTGTGTGTGTGCTGTGAATGGCATTTATTCATTGGGCTGTGTGTCGGGCTTTTTGCCACGTCTGCCCGGGTCGCCTGGCTCCTCTCTGTGACGGGAAACAGATGTGGAGCTGGTGTCTCCGACTCCAAAGACTCTCAACATGTATTTATTTCCACCGAGGGTGACTGCGCCACCGCGGCTTGGAGCCCCTTTGCGGACTTTAGAGACAAGGTACTGGGGTGACTTTACTTCATTTTTATGCGCCAGCTGTGCTGTCATTTCTATCCGTTTTGTGTAGCGCACTACACATACACGGGGGGGGGGTGCTTTTCTTGCTGGGGCCAGTCGAGCCTCTCGATTGGTGGATTTCCTCTTTCAAGGGCTCGAATTTCTTGCCTTTGTCCGCTTGAATACACTGACTTATGAATGAAGTCTCGGTTCCCGCCGCGAGCCAATCACGAGCGCGGATCACGGGCTCCTAGCAACCGGGGGCGGGGCTCGCCCGCCCAGCAGCCAATCAGCTGTCGGCAGACTGCAGCTCTTTGTACTGGATTTTCCAGTTGTTTTTCATTCACAAAAAAGGGAGAGGGAAAGTTAGGAAGGAAAGAAAAAAAAAACGCTGCCATTCATAAAAACCTGCCCTGGCACGAAGCTCTAGACATGTTTTGCATTGAGTGTGTGTGTGTGTGTGTTTACCTGGCTCCACGTCTGCCGAGAGCCTGTACCTTCACACCGGCATCTAAACTGACGTAAATCACTGCACCAGTATGCCTCCTCGCATTCTTGTGGTTTTCTAGTCTACAGCACATGAAAACCACAGGACTCACAGTCCTCCACGAAGCTTTGTTGGCAACACAAGGCAAAGTACATGGTGAAGCGCTCGCTTCTTACTGAAACTAAGTCAAAAGCCACAAAGGCTGTTTTCTTTTTTTTTTCTTCTTCTTCTTCTTTTCTCTCCTCTCTTTCTTTCGAGGAGCGGAGGAGACAGGAAGCAAAGCTGTGATGGGATTCGAGCTCCAGTTGCAGTCAGAGAGCACATGCGTCCTCTTCCTCCTCTGCTGCTCCTCATTTGATCCAATCGCCATAACAGGTGATACTGTACATGTGATTTCCTGCTTAATGATATTTAGATGTACATTTAGATAAACGCCACAGGCCATAAATATTACATCAGCCCGCAACGAGCAGTGTCGGCACAGAGCACAGGCTCGGGGATGTTATTAAGGTAAACATTACAGTTATTTAGTGGCTGTTTTATTCAATTGAAGTTGCTCCATAAACTCTTCTTTACCCATGGAGGCAAAGACAATGAATCCAAAAGGACAGGAAGGCTTCAAGGGGAACACATGAAAAAGAGTTTACGTAATTCTTTCTTTCTTTCTTTCTTTCTTTCTTTCTTTCTTTCTTTCTTTCTTTCTTTCTTTCTTTCTTTCTTTCTTTCTTTCTTTCTTTCTTTCTTTCTTTCTTTCTTTCTGTCTAACCCTTCAACTCGAAAGATCCTTCAAATGAGGTAAGTAAAGGAGGGAGGGAGGTAAAATCCCTCCACTCTAAAGCCTTAATCTGTGATTCCAGCCCAGCAGGGCTGGAACACCTGGATTTATATCTGTATGAACTGCAAGATAAGCACGATGACTAAGTGCTCATGGCCAGGCTCAGTCCCCCCTCCCCCCAACACATTACTTCATTTGATCTCAAAAATTAAAGCAGAGCTGAAAGCAGTTCTGTTCCTGTCCAACACAAACTCTGGACACAGAATTTCCTCTTTTTCAAAGTAAAAATAACATTATGGCCACACTGGTGACATGACTCCAGGGATTGTGGTGCCACACTGAGAACCCTCGACCACTGTTTGATGTGCTGTCATTATATTTCAGTTAACTATTCATGGTCCTCGTGCTGTAGGTCCTCTACATGTGTATAAGCCATGGTACTTTTTCACTATTTTTTCACAAACCATGATTTTTTTCCCACTTCACTCATGTGACACACAGTAGTTTATTAGACCTTCCAGGAGAGAAAATCTGCTCTTTGGTTTAATCATGTACTTTCATCCACACTGAAGGTATAATCTGTGCTTAAAGGTCACAAGCCAGGAGGGTCATTATGCTCAAACCTGCCTTTCATACGAACCAGAGGAACAATGGAAAGACTTTTGCTTTATATTTTTTTCCACAGCCTCGTTTGTTCCAGCATATGGGGCAATGTGTTAAAACATGACTCGACAATACTGCGTTGTCACCGCAGGACTGGCAAACAACTGCGCTTGCAAAAAACAGAAGAAGTTGCACATGATACATGACATGAAACACGTGAGTGTTCTGGACACAATTTTCCATCTGTAAATGCATTTTGTTTCTTGTGAAACATCTCTCTCTGTCTCTCTCTCTCGATGTGAAATTAACTTCTCGCATGTGAAAATATTTATGATTTCAAGTGAATGGAACTAAAGTGGAAAACCCCTCTGCCTGGCTCGTTGTCACCTCGCAGCCACAAGTCAAATCTTTTTATGCATTTGAACTTTAAAAAAACAGCGATTTCAGCCAAAGCAAAAAAACAAAAAAAGCCAAAGAGAGACAGTTTGAAATGCGGCCCTTGTTTGGGAAGCACATCTGTTTCAAATCCTCCTCTTTATGTTGAGAGAAAAATGATTAGCCACACGGAGACACACCTTCAGCTAATATTGTGCTGATAGGGTCATGTTGTAGCCGCGCGTGATTTACTGCTTCTTTAGGAAGAATCGAAAATGTGAAGTATGGAGGCAGCTGCCATAGATCACTGCTGTGCATTTCATATTCAACACACACACACACACACACTGGCGAAGTGCACGTCGTGAAATCTATTGTAATAGTCATCCACCCCTGAGTGTAATATAGCTGCGTCAGCACAGAGATAAGTACTGACAGAGACAGAGGGGAGAGGTTTTAAGTCGAGCGCGCGGCTGTGGAGTGGACTCAGAGTGCTTATTGATCAAAGCTGGCTCTGCTTGATGGACGGCTGCAACGTTATTACGGCCTCAGCCGTTTGAGAGGCCGAGAGGCGGCAGGGAGACGTGTTGAAACGCAGTGTGGGTTCGGGGGAGAGGGATTCGGAGACAGAGCGACGGAGACAAATGTAAAAAAAAAATAAAACAACAAAAGGAAAACGTGTTGGATGAGGGGATGATGGGTGCTGAGAGAGAAAGAGAGAGAGAGGATGTGAGGGAGCAGACAGAGTCGGAGGCCGAGGCGTCTGTGGGGGATGGTGTTGTTGGGAGGCCCTGTCGACAACACCTCTCTATCCACCCCATCCCCCTGCAGCTCCCACTCCCTCTCGCTCCTGATAAGGCCGATGGTGACTGATAGTGGAATGAAGATCTTTGATGTAACAAAGGACACCGTCCGAGGACTTACTGGAAGCATGATCCAACAATACTCAGAGAGAGGGAGGTAAAAAGAGAGCGGGAGCTCTGAGCTGACAAAATGATTCCACTGTCTTTCTCTTCTCATTTACTTGGTGGATTTAAATACAAGGAAGCGCAATTGAAAGCAACGGCCGAGTTAATAGTTCCTGAGATGAGATCATCTAAAGGTCCATTTAGTTGTGGGATCACACCACATGGTCTTCATCAGCACATGACGAGCAAAGAGGTTAAAGAAAGCCTCTTTGTCCACGTTGGCCTGAAAGCCAACAAACAGCATCTCCATGGTCAACAATGAAAAGATTTCCATCTGTCCATCTCTGTTCCTGCTCAGTGCTCAGTGGTGCAGTGGTGGTTCTGCTGGACAGGTCCTAAGACCAGTCTGTATTTAAATGTTATTTCAAGTATGTGTTATTTCAACATACACTGAGGGTTTCAGTGGAGCTGTACTGTAGATGGTTTTGGAGATGTCCTTCATTCTACACAATGAGCCACTGTCAGCGGATGTAGAAATCAATAGGGATCTTTAAAAAAAAAAGTAAAAGGCTCCACTCTGTCACCAAATCCAAACATCTGGCTCCAGACTCTCCGGTTTACTTACAGCTAGCTCGATCGTTATCGCGTCTCCGTTTAGTTCATAAACTTGTTCATCCTCACCGGGCGGCTCTGTGCACAGGGTGCATGCAGCGGACACACCCACCCCGGGACTGTAATGGATTCTCAGAACGTCCAGAGCTTTGCCAGACGGCCACAAAATCACGAGTTCATTCAACATACAGAGTAAATCCCCTGACCACACAAACATCTTACTCATTCTCTCTGGAAAGCGCAAATCAATACATTAAAAAGATTAAAAGATAAATCTGACTGAAACTCTATATCAACATCATTAAAAGAAACTTTATTAAATCATGTAAATCAAAAGCACCATCATTAAATAAGTCCTTTGGAACAGATTTTCGTTTTATTTGTTTTTTTGATCCTCTTTGGAGTCTAAGCCTTTTCTTTCATTAGTCCCCTGATAGAAATTGAAATTTCTATAGAAATAGATCTGTGGCTCTTCACCAATGTTCAGTGTATCTACTCTTGGTTCAGTGAGAGTTTCAGGACAAAAAAAACAACAGCTTTGTGTTTTCAGATACGCACACTTTATACCCAAAGGAACCCGAGCGAGGGGCTCGAACGGCCGTTGCTCGCGGGCCTGTGGCTGAACAGAGCAGACACTGAGCGGCGAGCACCACAGGTCCATTTAAACAAACAGGACTGGCTCTCAGGCTGGACGCCGCCAGAGAGCCCGGCTTTGTTTGGAGTGGGAACGGGCTTCCGAGGAAGAGCGGCCGCTCTCACGCGCCACGCCGACTGAAAAATGATTCTCAGTGCAAACAGCACATTGTGTGGAACACAGGCCGGCGCGCCGCTTCACATGCCCTTGTGCCTTGCTTACGCGTCTGCGCCCAGAGACACTGCCGTTTCCAGCCTCTCCTCCAGGGCGACCAAAAATAATATGGACCGTGCGTCGGTTTCCTGACTTATCACACATCCTTACCGCGTCCCGATGCCAAATCTGGACCCCCGCCGCCCCTCAGGACCGCCCCGTGTCCTGCTTGCGTGAAATCCACCGTGCCTGGCACGCTGCAGTAACATCCAGATTTCCTTTTGCAGACAATACACACCTGAAAATAACTCCAGACAAAATAGAGTCAGCTATGTTTGTTACACGATTAAAAAAAAAAAAAACGCACAGAGCGCTTCCTTAAAAGGTCAAAGCCGGATTATTTGAACTCGCAACCTTCCTGGAGAGATGCCATTGTTTGGGGCGTTAATGTGCTCTATTTCTTGCTGCTCGAGCAGACCCCCCCCCCCCCCCCCACACACACACACACATTACTGAGCAGGCACCCAAAACGCTGAGTTTTACTGTGATTCGAGCGGGACACCATGAGAGAAAGCTACAAGCTGATTTGTGAGTCACCTCCGTTGACATGGTCGGTGGTTAGCTCAGAGACGTTCCTGGATTTGGATTCACACCAACGGGGGCTCTGCGCTCCCCGGGGCTGGTGCAGGGGATTGTCAGTGCCTGCCGGGCTTCAGACCGCAGAGACAAGTGGAGCGATTTCCCACCCGAGCACCTCCCCTGTGGAATTCCTGGCAGTGATGTTCAGCCAGGCTGCGCTCGCCTCGGCTGAGCCCTGCCGTGCTCACAGAAACGCATGCACTCCACTGGAGGGGTGTGTGTGTCTGTGTGTGTGTGTGTGTGTGTGTGTGTGTGTGTGTGTGTGTGTGTGAAAGAGAAAACAATATAAAACAAAATGTGCAATAACATAAATTCCTCCTCAAGTACCAGTATTAATAATTGTAAGATCGTAGGAACAACAGGTTGTAATTTATTACCATATGTCAACCTAGTTTAAAACCCTTATATTTTGGCTGTTTTGGGCCTTTCAATTGTACACCACTACATTCCTTTGTTTATTCTGATTGCTCTATTTCAATTGACAGTATATTTAAGAAAACCTTCAGCCACTGCTCCCAACATGTTCCTTAACTCTCCTCTGACACTTTTAGTCTGTAGAATGTAGAGCATTATTTTATTGTCATCTCTTTTCTGACGGTACCATCTCTAACAAAAGCATCTTCACTCCTTGCTAACCTCATTTACACCTACCCAATACAGTCCGTCTTCTTCCCTCTCTTTACCCTTTATCCTTCTCCGTTCAGGAGTTTGAACTCAGCTCTTGTGCTGACACACAACTGCACTCTCATCCCTTGGTAGCCTGCAGAATGTAGAGCAGTATTTATTGTAACACTGTGGTCTCTATTGTGTTGTAGCTTGAATGTTTTTCTCCTGTGCAAGTCGCTCGGGATGAAAGCGTCTGCTAAATGACCGAATGTAAATGTATGGGTGTGTTTATGAGACCGTGTCATGTTTAATGCATGTGCCCGTGTGCATGTGCACTCCCATAGATTGCCTCGTCTTTCGCCTGTTGTAAAATCCCAACCCGGGGCCTGTTCTTCATTCCCCCCGGGACGCTGCACCGTTGCTGGGATGCCTGCTTGTGTAAAGCCATAGTCAGGAAATGTCACTGTTGGCATCTGAGGAGGGCGAGGGCGCCAACCCAAGCGTGCCTCCTCGCCACCTGCGGCCCAACCTCCTCCACAGCAGACACTGGCTCGCTTGTTTGGTCCTGGACCAGCCCTCACCGCTCCCCTCCACAGTCGGCCTGTCTGGCCTGCTCCGGGCCTGCGAGAGATCAATCAGGTGAGCACAATAGCATTTATAGGGGTGTTTTTGACTGGCGGCCCCGAGCTGAAGGAGCTGCCATGCAGCTGCACCGGCCCAGCTGAGCTGCCAGAGGAAACACAAAGCTGACTCTAAACTGTCGCCCACACACACGCACAGACACTGCAAAACAGCCCGAAACAAGAGAGAATCGGAAACCTACATCTATAAGCCTTTAAATATGTTCAATTTTGATTTTTGTTTTTATTTTGACCTTCTCTATACCTTACTGCTGTCACAGCGTGAGTCCATGTGTAATTCTACATCTACAGAAATGATAAACAAACATGGCTCTTCAGTTCAGCTGTCATTGATTTTAGCTGCATGACGAGCTCTGTCACCCTGGACATGGTGCTTGGAGCCTGGTGTGACTCACTGCTTGCGTGTGAGCACATTGGACAAAGTTCCAGAAGTCAGGACTGCGGACAGAAAAATAAAAGTAAAAAAACGCTGTGAACATGGGATTGTGACCACTCCAGCAAGTCCTTACTGATCGTGCAAAGTGAAGTGGACCCTGGTCGTCATGTTTATCGTTTTGGAAAATCAGAGTTTCCTACTTTTAGCTACTGGAACTACTTATTTAGGTTTAGGAACAGGTTGAAAATGTTGCTGACATTCCTCCAATAATCACTGCACCCATCAAAGGCTGCAGCCTCTCATTAAATGTAAATAAGGGTCATAAACAGGTGACTCTGACAGAAGACTCATACAGCTGTGTCTCTGCCGAGGACGAGCTGCTTCGGCCCTCACCTCCTAACGCTTGCTTAGTTTCATCAATTTTCCACTTCTTTTGGAGTTTGTTGGATTTCCCGCTATCACACTAAGCGGCGCATTCAAATGATGATGCCCGAGACACATGCAAACGTGCACGCATTCACATTCATGTGTATTCACACGTTCGTGCCATAAAACCCACCCTCCATCACCAACCAAAGGCACATTGTGGAGACCAAAGCGTGTTGTGGGAGACATTGTTTTGCTCTAAAAGGAGGATGGCTTCAAGGAGACACAGAGGAGCCTTGTTGACGTCTCTCTCTCTGTATGTCTCTGTCTTGCTCACTCGTTCACTGCCCACATGTCGCTGGTTTTGTGTAAACCCTCCTATTGTTGCCACCAGCCCCCTCTTCACCCACATTTCCATTTATATCCCATTTTCCACTTCACTTCCATGCTAATTTGTAGGAGAGGGGGCCAAAGAAAAAAAAAATCCCATGTTATGTCATTTATAGTGATGCAGCTGGTTTATCTATCCATACAACGGGGAAAACCAGCGGGGCTGGCCCCAGGGCAAGACCTCCCTCTCATCAAAACTGCCTCTGTTGAATCAAAGGCAGGATATGTACATGCTCGGCCTGTTTGGCATACTGATGATTAAGTCGTCTCTAAAGAATCCACATAAAGGGATGCTCAGTGTCGAGCTGAAAATCAAACAAAAGGCAGATTAATAGCAAGTTATTTTAGCCTTTCTGAGCTCTGTTGCACATTTTCTGCTGGGGTTTCATGGTTTTGCAATCCAGCATTGTTTTGTTTTCACAAGGGAGCCTGTCTAATTTTGTTGGATTCCTGCTTGTAATGACTGCCGATCCTTGTAAACTCTGTGGTGTAAACAATGCCTCCAGATCTTTCCACCAAAACAACACACAAGCCTGTTCGGGGTCCTGAACCAGTGGGCGGTTGTGTTTAGCTCTGGTTTATCCGGTACGAGGAGACCTGATAACATGAGGTCAGTCAGCGTGACCGCAGATGTCCCGCCATGGACGACGGAGAGTTGAATAGGTTATGGAAAAACTCACCTAAACACACTGGGCTGGAGGATTCTGTGCCATCACTTGTTGTATGTGTGGATCTCAGCTTGTTTACGTGGACAGGCCTTTTTTAATGACATTTTGGAGATGTTTGTGTGTCTCCAATAGCAACAGAAAACATGAGTCTGCGGCCATGTTGGCAGCACTGTGAGGCTCCAATACTGGAATGTAAAAAAAGCATATTTTGAAGAAAAAAAAAGAAAACATGAAACCAAAGTAAATTTTTCGATCCTTTGGAGATGTGCTAAACATGAAAAGTGAATTGGGGTACTGCATGCTCTGCAGACAGTTTATTACATAATCAGCATCAAAGCTGAATGTTGCTTTATTCAAAACCTTGGCCAATCATTTCAACAATTCAAAGATGGCAGATGTGGATCCAGCGATAAAGCATGGACTTTTAAAGCAGCTCCTCAGGAGGATGCTTTTCACTATCATTATTGTAGGCCTCCACATGTAAAGCACTTTTAGAGGTCCTGGACCACTTTCCATTCACAATAAACGCATACTATGATGTGTGTTTGGCGTTTTATGAGGTTCAGATATGACAGCTGATACATATACAACAGGAGTACTGTTACAGAGTGATTTCAGCTGTTTCCATGTCATTGTTATTCATAATAGACTTGGTGTGTCTGTCATTTCAGGTATTTGAATTGTAAAACTTGTGATGTGTGCTCCATACTATTCTGGTGCAAACACATATACACACATACACATGCCTACGCGTCATCTGAATATATCATCTGTAATATCATCTGTAATATCTCAATGCCCTCATCAATCACACACACACACACACACACACACACACACACATAAAGAGCAAATCAGAAGATAAAAGGTGACCTTTCCCACCTGCACGGCCCAGCTGATGCCTGGCACCGCCAGGCGTCTTTGAAGAGAACAAACGGGGGAGAAGTATGTGAGCCAGGCACCCGTGCCATCCTGTGACATCTGGGACTGTAGCGGGCCAGGAATGTGCACTGGCCCCCTCCGAGGGAGATGCTGGTGCTGCGCTGAGGACGCGGTCTCAGGACCTTCACCATGAGCTTTGTCCTTGGGGTGGGGTGGGGGGGCTGTGGGGTGAATGCCAGCGGGTGTCTGCGACATGGTCCCGATGAATGCTGTCCTTTGACAGACACTGGGTGCCCCCCGGTGATAATGTCGCTACATGTATGGTTAGTTTTAGTAGCGGCCCGTGCCTCAGTCTGAGTACGTTCTGTGTCCTAAGTCTGGTAACGGGAGCTTGGACAGAGGCCAGTGAGAGTGTAAAATTCACCACTCTACCGTCACTAATGTAATGAAACACTTCTGAGGAGTCTGAAAGACCAAAAAGCAAAATCAGCTCTTACATCAACACGCAGCAAGTGAAAATAACTCCTTGGAAAGATGAACTGTTTGAGCCTCTTATCTGTGAATTGGGCTTCCCCCTGTCATGCCTGTTTTTAACACAATGAAGCTTTGAATTGTGGGTAATTGCCTCTCACAGAAATTTTTGCACGAAGGGCCCGAAAACACCAAGACCAAGCCCTCGAAGCACTTGCCAATTTCACGGTGTGACAGGCCCGAGGTGTCACTGACGTAACGGCAGAGCTGTAACTAGGTATATAAAACACTGTGAATGCGCTGCGCTCTCTCAGTGTAAACACTAAACGAGTGCTGTGTATTCAGTGGGTTTTCTAATGCATCTCGCTCCAGGAGAAGTGAAACAGTTTGTCCCTGGGAAGAGGTGTCCTACTCAAGAGGCGGCTTCCATACACAGATAAGACTGTGTACACACGAGACGCAAATGTGTCAAGAAGGCACTGGTCAAAACTATCCAATGCAATATCACCTATCAATACAAGCACACTGATGTGATTTCACTGTGTTCAGACTGGTTTGAGAACGTGACAGAAGTCAGAGACAAGAAACTAAAATACTGTAGTATTATTAGGAAGAAAAAGGGTGGTACATTTCATACAGTAACTCAAAGTGTTGGTAGTGTTAAGACAGACGCATACCATTTGAATTGTGCTTTTTGCTCCATGATGCATCTGATTCGCAAAGATGTATCTCCAGAACTCAGAAATGGCTTTGCCTGTAAATAGAACCAACGGGCAAAAGTACAAATATAAAACCCACATTTACGGAAACTGAAAGGCTGGCGAGCTGGAGACAGGGTGTGAGCACTGTAATGTAACATGGCACCCTGTTTTCCTCTTCCCCGTGCACCATGCAGCATGACATAATAAAAACAATATTCCATTGAGAGGAGTTGGGCCGGCGGTGCGGGCGACCGCTCCCCTCTCGTGTCAGGCTGTGTTTGCTCGGCTCAGGTAAAGCTGCGCTGATGTCAGCCCGCTCTCGGCCTCACGTCGGGGGATGAAGTCAGTGGTGTTTGAGGGGGTGAGATCATTTTTCCATTGACTGCAGAGTGGGCCGGTGTAAGGGACACCTCTCGTGGCAATCAAGGAGATGTTGCTGGTGTGCCTGCTCGCCGGTCTATCGACCTGCCCGTCTCTGCCCGCTCGCCTCTCTCTGAGAGGATGATGAGCACAACTCAGTCCGCTCACCGCTTTGCCTCGCTATGTCTTTGTACAGTTTTTAAAATGTTTTATGGATGCATTACTTCACATGCAGTATTAACCCACACCCACAGATTCACCCAGCTCTGGTACTCTGGCTTCCTCCCACAGTCCAAAAACACTCAAGTTTAGGCTGAATGGAGACTCTAAGTCGCCCCCAAGTGTGAGTGTGAGATGGAATAGTACATGTGTGTGTAAGTGTGTCCTGGTGTACTGGTGACCTGTCCTAGGTGTCTTCTGAGTGCTGGAGATATGCTCCACCAGATCCCCCATAACACTGTTCTGCAAAAAATAAAGAATAGATGGAAAAGCTTGAATGAAAAATTAAGCTGCAATATGGAATTAATGTGTACTTGTATGTATTGTTACTTGTATGTCTATATGTATTGTACAAGGCATGCATAGATGCATCCAGGACACTCAGGACACATACAGTAATTGACACACCCAGATCAGAGTGCAGTGTGTCACACACACACATTACACCTGTAAGACACACTAACAAACAACATGAAACCAAACACTGATGTCCACACACACACACGCACACACACAAACACGTCTCTCCCTACCCTCTTCAACCATCTTGTCATCAAAGTATTTCTTTATTGTGCCTTTGTCATTCCACTCTCTTTGCCAGATGAACCCTCCAACCCTCTATAGATTTATGAGGCTAATTACACTGATAAATAATTGGGTCAGAATTTTGCATTTATGTGACACTCTTTGGGTTAGGGTTAGGGTAAGGGTAAGGGGTTAGAGTTAGGGTTAGGAACACACACACACACACACACACACACACACAATGGAATGCATATATACATAAGTGTACAGGACACATACCGTAGCAGACACACCCTGACTGGAGTGCAGTGCGTCACACATCCAACATTACACCTGTGAGACACACTAACAAACAACATGAAACAAAACACTGATGCCCGCAAACAAACAGGAATGCACACACACACACATGCACACACACACACACACACACAGACACACACACACATGCATCTCTCCCTCCCCCCTTCCCCCATCTCAGCATGACATCAGCTCGTCCTGGGTTACTCGGCCTCCCGAGTGTCCTGATGCCAGAGATAAGGCAGGAAAGTCACTGATTAGCTGGGAATCTCGTTACACAGGGAGCAACGGATCCCTCCCTTCTTCCTCCTCCTCCTCCTCCTCCTCCTCCCTACCAGCCATGTGACCACTTTGTTGGAGCAGATGAAGCAGGGAACTAATATAAGAAAAAATATAAACACAAATCAGGTCCAAACTGTGCTCACAGAATCAAACCACTATTTTAACTACATGTCAAATGTCACACAGGGCTTTGCTTTCGGATATCAGTGATCAGCGGAACAACATTTGCTTTTGTTGAGATAGTCATCACCTCCAGAGGATGGACCGGAAGAGTTTTAGCGTGGCTCTCCTGGGGTTGGCAAAGTGTCAGTTCATCTGGTGAATTATCTAACATTTACTGCAAATTTCTTTGTCAACGGGTCAAGATCCTAGTTTGTCCTTCACTTGAATGACTATCAGCGTTGGTGAGCATGCTGACGGGACATAAGCCCAGCTCCAGCTTGAATCAAGCCCAACTTCAATTAAAAAAACGAAAATCTCCACTTCTTTGAACTACCAGTACTTTGAATAACTTTGAACTCCAGCAAACTGCTAAAATTGGCGCCACTTGTTAAAATATACATAAAAAGCTGGAGATAAAATGAATCTCTTTAACGCTTTGCTTCTTTTTCCCTGTTCATCCATTCATTTTGATTCATCTTCACAATAAAATACCACAACAAAGCTCCATTTAATTAAGCGAGCAATAGAGCGGGGCTCGAACCATGGGGCTAACATTCAGGCTGTAAATCACACCGGGGCTGCATGGCAGCCAGGGCTGTGTTGTTGACTTTAGCGCCCTGTTCCTCTGATGTTCTAGCATTTCCCAGCAAAGCTGCGAGGGCGTTGTTGCTTTGCTTTGCTGCAGTTGGGTCCTTTGTCCCGAACACAAGGAGAGCAAACGTATGCTTGAGGGAGCTCCTTTAAGACTCAATCAGCCCTTTGGTGGGGTCCACTGACCCAGAAAATGGGTTTCCACAGCAAGAGGAAATGATACTCAGTAATCACCTTACTGGCAACGTCGGGGAGGCAATGCACAGGAATCTCGCACACAAGACAACAGAAAAAGAGAAAAAAAACTGTTTACAAATGGTCCTTAAACCTGCAGGATGCAGCATCTTCTTTGCTTTCAAATCACAATCACTCAAGGAGGTTGTCTTGTCTCAACCAGTTTCTTTCTTGTCAAGTAACGCTCAGCCCGTTTCCCACACATTCCTCTTGTACACTTACGATACAAGAGCATTTTGACGAGCAGAGAGCAGGTGTATCATCTGTCTCTCATGATCTGTACATCACCCCGCTTCTTTTACAGGCTGCTGGAGTCTCACACACTCAAATATGACAGACACATTTCACTCACTCACAAACATAGAAGCCCAGCGAAAGTGTTATGACCTTGGCCAACTGCAGCACCATGCATGTGAGAACCTCCCCTCCTGATATGCCTGGAGCTACCGATGCCATATTATGACACGAAGCAAATCTGATACGGGTGGGTCTGGTTCAGTGAAAACATGTTCCCTGCACTCTTCTGTTACACATAGCGTTGCATAATCACAAGTGATTCTAAATAGGTCATTCATGCTCTTGTTATTTAAGATCTTTGGAGGACCTGTTTTGACAGTCAGGCCCATTGATCTGGCTCGGAGTCCGGTTTCACATGGGAATTGATTGGGTGATAAAGATAGAATGATTGATTGACTTCATTCACTGAGCGTTAGACGCCAACAGACAACTACAGAGCCCTTAATGCACATTATATAAAGCAGGCACAAATTAAAGGGCTTGATACAAATTAGGCCCCTTAAGATGAGGTGATTCAGAATAAGGAACAATTAAAATGAGTTAAAATTCTGAGAAATATCACTGATGATACAGAAGACAGACTGACTCCTTCTTGTGAAACCAACTTTTTTAGGACAGATAAAATAACCGTTAACTTTTTAACGTTTTTCAACCTTTTTTAATGTGTATCTAAGATTCAGTGATAAGCATGAACAACCAATGAAATAAATTCCTCTGTGCATTACATTTCCCATACATAATGACTGCATATCTGCATAAACATGTTCATTAATACAAATAACATGTAGAAAGTAAAAGAAATAGTAAGACACACACAACAAAATATTTAGTCATTGTGATTCCCAGTTGTGATTCCCAGACGATTCCTAGAATAACAATGACCTATGTTGCTGTGATGATTGTTTCTGTAAATGTTTATTGATCTTGACAGTTTAGATGGTAAAAATTTGATCCTCATGAAAAGGAAATGCATGTGGGGTAGCACTTACCAACCACAGAGTCAGCTTTGTTCAGAAAATACCACCAAGAATGAATTTGCTATATGGTATTAGCATATATGGTAAATAGCATTAGCATTTGCAATGTCTTCAAGACATCTTAACACTAAGCTAAGGTAATTCTAAATTTTGATTCATAGACAAGAGAGTGGCATCAATTTGACCTTTGAAAGAAAAAACATATGTACAAAAATGAATAATTCGATCCATAATAAAATATATTTTGAAATATATTTTCACAATAAACAGACACATTGGTTGAAATGCATTCTGTGGACATGTCAAGTCCTGTCAGCCTTGTTTATCTGTGTCAGCTCAGTCCTGGTGTGCAGGTCACAACAGTGCGACAAAGGAAGAGGGCAGTGGAAAACATGAGGGATCAAACAACACTGTGACTTCTTACGTAAATCCTGTCTCACTGCCCGGCCCTGAGTGTATACCTGCGGCTGCTTCTGCACGAAGGTGAGAGCAGATGGCGGAGGCGCTGAACTACGAGAGACGATAAGGTTTATGGTGACGTCCCCGGGCAACGCAGCCCCGGGGGCGAGATAAAGTTCTGGTCCTGTGTTTGATTTGAGTAAATATTTTGAAGGGCGGATGGTGGCAACGCCGTGCAACTCTTCACTGCCACTGTTTACGTGCCATGAGGGCGAGGAGGAGCACATCCAGCACCTCGGAGCTGTTGTAACCGAGGCTGTTGTTTGCTGACTGTTTCCAGTAATCTGGTCTTGTAAGGAGAGCTGGGGGAGCAAGCAGCGGTGGTGGGGTTAAAGACCTGAGGATGTGGTGCCGCTCATGTTGTTGTCAAAGACGCCACCGTGAGGTTACTTAAGGTAGAGCAGCATCATATGAGTACAGCTATTCCAGTGTTGGATATTTATGAAATATGTATTAATGATAAAGGGTAGAATGAAACTCATCAACCTATTTACTAATGTAAATATATGCATGTATTACATAAAATATCCACTATATGCCGGACAAATGTGTTCTCTGGCTCTAATAACACTGGAAAGGCTCTTAACAGTGGGGAGCAAGACTGCCGAGCAGAGTGAGTCACGGTTATAAATGTCCCTGCTTTTGTTTCGCTGTTTGCTGACCTGCAGTTGTGACTGCATGTCTGGCCAAAATGTGAGAAACAACAACAACTTGCGAGGCTAAATGAAGTGAGGCATGGCGAACATCTGATGCAACACTGAGTACATGGCTTGTAAAGGGGAAACAACCGACGGAAAAGAACAAGAAACGTCTTCTAGCTGTGGGTGAACGCTGCTGAGGCGGCTCTCTGCGAGTGCATTGGCCGCGTAACCATGGACACGTAATCTACCACGTGACAGTGGAACAGTTAGACAGGAAGTTAAGATAGTTTTAGGGTCCAAAATTGTATTCAAACAAGGTATGTTCTGAATTATAATTGCTCATAAACCTAAACAAAATCTGAATTTGCATTTAAAAAACATTTGTTTCAGAACATTTGAATCCGTCATACGCACTTCCTGAAGGTATGCGCAGAGCGCAGCGCTGGATGTGAGCACTAGGTGGCGACAGCGACCTGCAGGTATATTTTACGGTCTGTTTTTCAGTGGCACACAGGCGAGTGAATGCACAGGAAAGTTTAAATGACTATAAATAAACTGCACCCTCGTTGAGCCATGGTTGAGAATTAACAACTTGTACAATTTTGCAGGTCTATAAATGGATGAGGAAATGAAAAGAGTTCAGAATGGATATGAGAGACACACAGAATGGTAGGAAGCAAACGCATTTCAGAAAGTCCAAAAAATTGGGACAGAAGTTTGAAAAAAAAAAATCAAATCAAATAAAAACAAGCGCGAATGCATTTCCTTTTTGCTTTGGATTTGCTAGTGGGCGGTGGCGAGCAAACTCTGATCACGAGACACCACTTAGTGAGTTAGTGTCAAGCTGTTTGACAAGCAGGAAGGAGCATCTAAACTAGCAGTGACCCTGCTACCATGAGCTACTCCACTGAACGGTGAAATGATGCCTCGACATCATGGCTGTTTTGTCTTTTGAGTTTTTCGCTTTCCGTGAGCTATAAATCATCATCATACTGTGACACGGCCCCGACGTCTCTGTAGCATTATGTAACGCGGCTCCTTTTTCTTTCGCCACTCTCTACTCAGCCTCCGACGCACAGCGTCCCGTTATGTTATCGCAGTCGAGATGATTCCTCACATTTGGCTGGAAGCAGCAGATCAGATGGAGGCCGAGGTTGCGTAGCGTCTCGATGGCTTCGGCGTCTCTGCCTCGTTCTCTCTCTCAGATGTCTCAAGATAGGGGAGAGACGTTGGGCCGAATGATCTGACACTCTCTATGAAGCTCCACTGTGGAAGCTCAGCATTAAAATAGCTGAGATGCAGAGTTACTGGTTTACTGCCCCGCAACCCACCCCCCCTCCCAGTGCAGAGGATATGTATGCTCCAGGATCCGGTTCCTCTACCGCAATGTTCCAATGTGCCCACTTGTTTGACCCCTATTGGGGTGGGGGGGGGGGTGGATCCAGACAATCTGGTAATGATGTCACTTTTCCGAGCCCATCAAGACCAATTAGTGTTGAACACAAGGACACGTGCACACGGGCGCAGACAGACACACGCAAATACACACGCATCTGCACGCACACACACATGCTATAATTAAAGAAATAGCCTTACATAAACATAGAAATATAATATCTTAAAACCCATTTAGAGGGAGCAGTGAAATAAACCTGTGGCTTATTGCATTTGTCAGGTCTTTCAAACTGATTGCTCTGTCCCCCCCCCCCTCCTCCTGGGAACCCACCCTCCCACACACACACATACACGCACAGATGAAATATTGTGCAGGAGATGAGTGAAATCTTGCCTCCTCTGACACACAGCCATAGCTGCACAGAGGTCTGGAGGGCCGAGCAGACGGGGTCAGGCATTTCTGGCTGTAGAATAACATTGACCCAGAGCCTCGGCCACAGCACAGGAATGCCGCTTCTCTATGTCCTTCTCCTACAGTTGGACGCAGATCTCTCAGGCATTCTTTTGGTTTAATGAGAAAGTGAGAAGTAGGAGAGAGGTCCAGACGAGGAAAGATCTGGTGGGACCAAAGCCACCAGAGTCAAGTTAACGGGGAACTTTGGAGCGGACGCTGAACTCATATCAAATAAGTACAATATTTGTGGTTTGAGGGCTGGAGCCCAGAATTTCCCATTAATAAATAAAACAGACTAAATGCTTTGTCCGCTGCTTATTGTAAAAGTCTTTGCTAATCAGACTTAAAAAGTATGTAATAGTCCATATCAAGCTTACTCATTAGAGGTCTCTGTCTGTCTTTTATTCCTGAACAAAGGGCAACAAGAAGAACAAACTCCTGTTTGATCAGTTCCTCCCATCTCTTGCGATGGGGCCAGCATGAAACCGAGGCTCAGCTGTGGTCGGACCCAGATTTATTTCAGACAGAAAACGACTTCGAGCCACATTTACACCAGTTGTAAAAACTGTTTACTTGAGACATTGAGATACGATCTGTATCTGTGATTTAGGAGCTGACAGTGAAGCGTCTCCTCCTCCCTCTCCTCCCCTCTGCTCCTACAACACAACAAGAAAGAATAAATCCAATGTCGTCACACCTGTTTGGACGTCTCTGCGCTGACTTCCTGTTAGTTTACTGCTGGTCTATGAAACCCCGGCCTGCTGGTGAAATATAAATCCACACCATCCCACTGGTTGCGCCAAGTTGCTGAAGCAGCTTGTCAAATAGTGACAAGCTGACAGAAAATATATAGTTTAGTTTCTCATTGGATAAGTCTTGATAACTTTCATTTTTGCTTTATTCAAAAGGAGAGTAAATGCACAGTAAAAAGGTGAAAGACTCTGAAATACTGTAGTCTGATTGTAACAAAGTGAAGCAAAGTTCAAAGTTCTGCATATGAATACATTAATGTAATCGTATGGGACTCCACTGGGATGCCACCATAATGATGGAATTTGTTTAGTTTAGTTGGAATTTTAATGCATTGCTTATGGGATCTACTGTATGCAGATTAATTTTAATTGATTCATTTTATCTGTTTTAAATCAGAGGAGAATTTTCTCTTAATCTTCTCTTTCGTCTTCTTCTTTGTCTTCCTCTCCTTCTTTTCATACTGGAACAAATCTCCCCATTCTCAAATGTCCTTTTTGCACATTTCATCTCCCTTCTAAGGAAGTGAGCTTAAAAGGTTGAGTTTTTGCTTTTTGCCTGTGATAAATGATGTTCTACGGTGGGAGAACTCTCTGTCCAGCTCATGAAGGATGGCGGGAAGAGGAAATATGCCGCTCCAAGATCAGAGACACACACATCCACACACACACACACACACACACATCGATGCTCAGCATCACTTTTAAAGGGCACAACAATGCGCCACTGTCCACGGAGGCGGCCTTGGGTCCAGGCGCGTGCATCGGGTGCTCTGTTTGCATCCGGCCAGAGCAGGAATGTAGATTTACAAGCCCGTGCAGCCATGCAGATGTGGAACCAAAGAGCAAGTGTTATGGTGTATCCCCTGGTGTGCGAGTGCACTGTCTCCTCTCCTCATCCCCCCATCCACACCCCTTGCCTGGCCTTCCACCTTTTCCCCCCAGCACGCCCCCCCTCCCCTCCACGCTGACCCCTCCTCCCGGCAGCGGCGGGAGCTGCAGCATCCCTGCTGGGCCCGGCCTGTTTATCTCTTCCGAAGCAGCCATGATTAATGAGGCCCTGAACACATCCTCTCTTTCCCCTGGACCTGGGGAGCCCCACAGCTGAGTAAACAGGTCCAGCCGCTGTTCCACCCCACAGCCACGGTCCTGCGCCTGAGGTGGGTCGACAGGGAACCCCCCTCCACACATGCACAGGCACACACACACACACACACACACTCTGCAGGTAGAAAGTCAGGAGATCTGTCAGAGCCCTTCTCTGCTGTCTGATCACTGATATATCACGATGCCCCACTGCTGTAAGAGATCCAACGAAAAGTCACCTGCACGTCAGAGCAGGAAAAACATCCCAGGGTCCACATGTCAAAAACTCTCCTTAAACATGTGTGGCACACACACACACACACACACACACACACACACACACACACACACACACACACACACACACACACACACACACACACACACACACACAGGCTCCTTATGGTCAAGCAGTTCACGAGAGAAACATGCTGCTGCTGCTGCTGCTGCAGATTTATTACTTTCTTAAATGTTCTTAAAAATGTCTGCGTTAAGAAGCTTTTGTAGCTTCTGAAAGCTGTAGAGGGAATTCTGCATCTCTGAAAAAATTGGAGGAAAACGTCCCGTGTGAGGTGAATATACTGCTTTAAAAGGAGCCATACGAAATGTTTCGGTCGCTTTTTTGCCTCGTGACAGCCCAGATATTGCAGTTGAAAGGTGTTTTTCCATTCTAAAAATAATCATAACATGAAACTGTTTGATACAAGGAATACAACTAAACGTGCAATGCACAAAGAAAGAAATGACAAGCCATAGAGCAAACATGGAAATGGGCTAAGATGGAAAATAAGAGAGTAAATAAGAGAGAAATTAGACAACGATAAAGATGAAAATATGCGAGACCCCTGAATATCAGTGATAAAATGACTTTAGAAGCAGACCGTATAAAATAAAGTGCAGCAGTGTGTAAGTACTTCCAAAGAGTTTGTGATTATAAGTAATGAGCGCAGATTGTAAATAACGTTGCCTTAAATCTCATATAAGTCATGTGCGGCTTTATGCAAACCATATGAATTTTTGGGGGATGAATATTGTCTGCTTATTTACAGAGATATCCGCCATGAGTCATGCCAGATTCTCGCTGAGATTTTCTCTTGGCAGGAGCTCCGGAGATTGATCTGTTGATCCCAGCGCTCTGACAGGACGGCTAATCAAAACAGATACCTCGACGACAAAGGCATTACTTGCGGGCAGAAAAACAACATAATTGCCAGCAGCATATAGAATTCAGAGCGGCTTCACTTTGCCTGCCGGGGCTCCCGCAAGCGGCAGCACCAGGGCGCGAGAATACTTTCCACGTGGATGGAATACCGCGCGTCACATGTGATGCGCGATCACAACAAATTCCCCCGGACTCCTGGAACTGTTTCTGTTACTTATCAGGCTCCGTCCGAGCGGGCTCCCAGTTTGTTCAGGGGCCGGCCGCGGAGCCAAAGGTTTGTTTCTCATGTCAGGCGGCGGTGTCGGATGTTATGCTGCAGGCCCGGCAGGGGGGCCGCTCTCCACCAACAGCCCCCGGAGAGCTGGCTTTACAGCTCTAACGCCTGCCGGCGTCCCCCCCCCCAGCCCACAGGTGACACGGCCGGCCTGCGCTACACAGCGCCGGCTTCGCTTTTGGGGCCATTTGTCGAGAGGCATTTCCTCCTCCGGGGGTGTTTGTGTTTTAAAGCGTCGAAGGCGACACCTCGCAGCCGTGCGAGCGAGCAGCTTTACGGCGCCTTTTGACAACGTTTGGATGCTTTCGGCCTGTCCGCTTTATTGCCCCTTGCGCGCAGGCAGCAGCAGCAGCAGCGAGGAGCGTGATTTCTGACACACACTCACACGCTCCGTGTACAAGAGCAGCTGCGTGAGGTGCCTAATGAAGGCCAAGGAGCAGAGGGGACGGGTGATTTGCTCAAGGCCACTGCACCCATGCGCGATCTGATTTCCCCAAACACAGTTACCAAGTTACTACCAGGATTAGCATCACTACCACTGCCAATCAGGGAAACTTCTCCTGGTCAGAAAAAAAACCATACCAACCAACCAACCAACCATAAAAAGTACAAAAGGGTGTTTCGATTCAAGATATATTTGTATTTTGAAAATATTTCAGCGGGTATGGCAATTCAATAGATATTAAATCTACTGGTGTATTCAATATGTGCCTGAGAAAGACATATATGTGTATTGGAGACTCTGAACTGGTGCCAAGTTGGCAAGATGATGTCCATTGGTTGGTGCAGATGTCGGTCCTGGACCAACAACTTGTCGCTACTCCAGTCACAACACTTACTATGAAAAACTCATGTTGTACCAAAGCAACCCTACACTGTCAGGCCCAGTTTTCTTGCCTTTGGACCACTCTGCCCTGACTGCCCTCATTGGAATATGTAGTTCCATCATTAGTCATTATTAAACTCAATCAAAAGCAGTGAATAGATAACTCAGGTCCATTAGAGCTTGTTTTCCTCAGCCTCTGTGATTTCATCCAAAATGATTAAATTGAATCCCACGTTCCCATTGAATCTGTATTTCTGTGTGTGTTTGTTAAAGAAAAGAGAGCTTTATGAGTGACAAGTGTTGCTATTTATCAACTGACGAAAGCTCTGGCTGCGTCCACAGGATGATGAGAGATGAGAGATCGGCTCTCATGCTTTGCAGGATGTGAACGCACTGGATGCACATGTGTGAGCATGTGTGTGTGTGTGTTCATACGAGTGCTGAGGAATCCCCTGGTAGCTGCAGCCACGTTCCGGGCTCAGTGAACCCATGAATGTGTTTAATGTGTGTCTGTGTAATGGATCCAGTGGCCTGCAGCCCCAGGGCCTTCTCTTCAGTGACGGACTGGCTGCCAGCCGGGGGCGCCGGGCCCGTCTGTCCCCATGTCTACCCATCTGTCTCTGGGCTCAGCGTGCAGAGGTGTGGGCTGAAGGATGGGGAGCCGGGCAGATGAACAGCCATTACGTGGTGACATGGGTGAGAGTCTCTGGTCTGAGAACGGGTGGGAAGGCAAGCCCCCAGGATTAGCCAGAGTCAGGAAACATGCCCGGGCACTGTATAGAAAGGGCTGCCCGTTCTCAGAGAGCAAAGGTTGAGGTCTGATGTACATCCTGCTACCAGGTAGCTTCTGAAAATATTTTAACTGTAGATACAGACAAATACACACAACATGCACAGCTTAGAAGAACATATGCACACACTAGAAAACACATCCGTAAGCAGGTTTTCTCATGTATGTCAACAACGTAGTATAATTGTTGTATACAACAAATACACAATAGTGTATTTGTAGTATACTGCTATCAAAACAGTATTACACTTAATGGTAGCCATGTTTTCAACACAGTTTCTCCCATTGAATGAAATCTGTTCTGGACTTGTTGCATTTTTCTAGCTTTGTATGACTTACATGTTGAGGCCATATGGACAGTGTAACACAACAGTGCTGGACACATATACAGTTCATATCACAACAGTCATGACTTATCAAACTACTGTGTCCTCATCTCTAAGTCAATGCTCATTGTTGCCAGCATAAAATAGAAGATATCCTTTTAATTCAACCACAGCAGGGAAATTTGCATGCTTGCTGAAGCATAAAGACATTAATTAAAAGAGATGGGGAATTAAACCACAAGTACACATGCTCAAATAAAAGAAAAAAAACATGAGGCTCTTTTTATAGTGTGACTCTGCTGCAGGACAAGATGGAAGTTGTACAGCATTCAAATTACACATCTCATCAACTGTTTATTGTATTGTGAAGAATTTGTTTGCAAAAAAGGCACGAGAGACCAAAAAGTATGCTTTAGGACAACGAATTGAACGTTTAATGCTGTGAGCATCACAGTCGCGCCACGCAGCTCCAGTGCTCGCGTGTGGACAGTGCACGTCTCCAGACTTCAGTCACCAGTGTGACTGCTCTGAAAGCGCCGAGCCGTTGCTGTTGTTGATTTGTTAAGCTACAGAGCCCTGGACCTGAGCTGAGCGGATCTGCGGCTGCAGCATCTGTCTCCTACTGTCTGAAATGGCAGCGAGAAACAGCTGGAGCGCGGTTGGATGTGAGTGCGTGCTGAACGGCAGATCTTGTTTCAGCTCGGGAGGAGATGTAAATGGTGTGTGATGGCGTATGTGGCCATGTGTAATGTGTATGCTTGCGGTTGCAGGGTGTGCGTGTGTGTGTGCGTGTGTGTGTGAGTGAGTGTGTTTGTGTGTGCGTTCGGCATCATGGTTTGTTAAAAATATTTGCGCGATAGGGTGTGTGTGTCTGGCATGCCGTCCCTGTATTGTTCTGTGCGTGGTTATGCATATGTGAGGTTAAATGATCACGGCCTGTCTGAGCTCTGCCACCCCCCCGAGGCCTGTGCAGCTCATTGGAAAGGCTCTGTGACGCTCTTCCTCTGTCTTTCATTCTCCCTCTGTCTCTGTGTGTCTCTGTCTCTCTCTCTCTCTCTCTCTCTCTCTGTCTCTCTCTCGGGCTGGGAGAACACAAACAGAGGTGCTGCCTTCGTGAGGCACAAATCCCCACTTCCTCTGAAACTTCCAGCGCCGCTTTTTTCCTGTCCAAATTCCACAGCCATTAAACTTTCCTGGCAGGAATTCAGAAAACAACTCAGAAGAGAGAAGGATGGAGGAGGGGGAAGGGGGAGGGAGGGGGGACACTCCACCCTCACAACCCCCCTTTCTGCCCCCCCCACCCCCCTCCCCTCCTCTCCCCTCCCGTCCTCCTCTTGTCTCTTCTCCTCTGGATATCACAGATCTGTGCTCCTGCTGACTACCTTAAATAAAGATCTGACTACGTTCTTGTTTTCGTTGCCGATCAGGTTTCCTCAAAAGTGTCTGCCGGTTTTTGCAAAGGGTCAGGGCGAGGTGCCTTGCCCCCACCGCCCCCCCCCCTCGTCCCGCCCTCTCTTTGCACCCCTCGTCTCCTGCTCTGTGTGTCTATTTCCATCCACTCAAAGGGCTGCGATGATATAAACCACAGCCAGATTAGTCTAAGGTAAATATTCAACCAGAGGCGGTGAGTTTTTGGGGGCTTTATTACCGCTGGCGCTGTTGCTCACCCGTGGTAGTTAGACAACACAAACAACATGGCCTCCCACCCAGCGGGACAGCTGAGGGAGAGGTGGTGCTACCGTGTTGGACAGCTTCTCACTTTCTCACTTTCGGCGGATTGTGTCTGAGAGAAATTACACAGTGCTTAAGTGACTTTATGGCCATTTGCAGGGCCGCAGCTGGTGTTTAGAAAATATAAAAAGAAGCTGGCATTAAAAGTGCACGCACATAAAAATCGTTTTATTGAGCTGTCAGTCACTCATTCGTACTTCAATAAAAAGACTTGCGCTGTCAGGGCCACGACCTGTCCCGACCCATCTCTGGACGCATGATTGACAGACAATGATGTTGCAAATGATTTTAATGATAAGACTTTAAAAAGCTGATTTCTTTCTTCAACATATGCTGTGCTACTACAGGATCTTTAAGCCCACGTAAAAGCCATGTAAAAGTACTGTAATGACAGCCATTGCAGGACAGATGCATCTCGAATGTGGCTTTTGTCTAATTTAGCTTGAAAGAAACTGTAAAGAAACACGTTTGTCTGCCTTCCACGAGGACAAAACCTAAAAATATGAGCAGGCAAGACCAAAATGGAAAAAAACCCCAATGAGATTGAAATGAAGGAAAAATCCAAATGCCAGAGGAGCACAGCGGTGTGAACCGCATTGGACAAAGAGACACAAAGATAAGTTGGCAAACGGTGTGAGACTGTAAGCACGGAGGGAAAGCTAATGAGAGACAGGTGAAATCAGTCATCAATCACGGAGGCGGGAAAAAGTCAAAGGTGGTAAAAGAAAACGTGACACGGGAGGAGAATCAGCGAGGAATAAGGCAGGGAACAAAGAGAACTTTATGTACGTTGGTGACACCTTCTCCACCCAGAGGATCAACAACAACGACGACTTTAATGTCTGAAGTGAGAAACGGTCATCTGTACGATCAGCTGCCACGTCTGTTAACAACAAAAGTAGAATGCTATTGTGTCTATTAGCTCCTATTTCTATTTTGTTTCAGACTTAGTTTTTAATTCAGCTTAGTTTCCAGCCCTCTAAGGCAGCCACAAAGGATTATTTTGAAAACAAATGACAGGGCCACTAATCAACTTTTATTCATGGAAAAAAGTTGAAGAAGTACAGAAACAAGCCAGGGATGATTCAGGAAAGCTTTGTAATTTGGACAATGAAGTGACGTCTCAAGTGTTCCATTGTAAGACCAGGAGCAAAATATCCCCTCTGTCTGCAAAAATGAATAAATGAAAAAATCATGTTGACAGCCCAATAAATAACGATGTCAGTACGCCGGTGCTTCCATGTGCTTGCAATAACAACGTTTCCTGTATTTTCATATATTTCCTGTATCAGATAATTTCTAGCTTCCATTAATCAAAAAGTATTTCCATAACTTAAGTTTAGGCACGGGACAAAGCAGGTATAAGATAATGGATGGATGGGATTCAGCATAGTTTTAGTTACCTTGCCATTCTCATAGTAATGAATGAGGCAGCTCCAACAGGTTTAAGAAATGAAAGACGTTTATCTTTTTTTTATATTGTGGACACATTTCCAGTGTTTTTAAAACGCTGAGACACCATGTGAAAGGAGGGCAGAGCTGAGAACTAGTCTCGCTTTGCTTAACACCTCCACTTGACAGCACACACACACACACACGTGTAAAAAACACACAAACCACAAGCAACCTTTGTGTTGTGCCTTTGGTGTTGGGCCTTGAACTTTCCCTCTGTCACTTTCCCGAAGCTTTATCTTTTTAACTATTGCAAATCCCCCGAGATTTAGTTGCCAAACCAGCTGCTCTGACTTGTAAAACCAAGAGAAGGATTGATGAAGAGAGGAGAGAGAGAGAGAGTGTGTGTGTGTGAGAGAGAGAGTGTGCGAATGTGTGTGAGAAAGTGAGACAGAGACGGACAGCATGCGAGCTCTGGGCTCTGCAGTGAGATAGTGAGGCCTGACTAAATGAGAACAATCTGGGCTGCCTGTGTGCGCCGCCTCACCCTGGAAGAAAGACAGAGGGGGGAGAGAGAGCGAGGGAGGGAGGATGTGGGTGGGAGACGTGGGAGCGTGGGAGGGGGTGAGGGGAGCGAGAGGACAGGGAGTTAAAGCCCTCGTCAAAGAGGAGAGGGATTGACAGGAGGAGGAGAAGAAAGTTAGAGACACCTGCGGCGGAAGCCCTCGGCGCAGTGTTCGCAGGGAGGCGAGAGGGGGAGGATGGGGGGGGGGGGGGGGGGGGGGGGGGGGGGGGGGGGCTTCAGTCCCGGGCCAGACCAGACCATACCACGGTAGGCCGGCTAACAGGCGTGCTGCAGTGAGCGTGAGGCTGGGGGGGCTGTAAGGCGATAGCCTGGCAGTGCTTGGTTTACAGCCCGGCTGCGACGGCGTGGACGCTGAGACCCCCCAACCCCCCCCCCCCCCCCCCCCCCAGACCCAGAGCTGCGTGCGTGTGCTGCGAGCGCTGTAAGCGAAGACTTCCTGTCTGCCAGCACTTGTGTGCACAGACCTGCGGCGAGGCGGCCGCTGGAAACCGGATGATGGAGGAGGACGGAGTGATGAAGACGAACTATGGGGCTGTGAAAGCTCCCGGTGATGATGATGTATAGCGGCGAGGTGGCATTTCTGGCCGGCGGCTCGGCCAGGTGTTCTGCCGAAAGGGCCAGCGAGTGGGACGCATGATCTGATTTCACCAAGTAAATGTTGTCTCTGGATCGACTTAAACTTGTTACCTCTTAATTCCCATACCACCCCCCTCGAAAATCGAATCCAAAGCAAAGCGTACCTTTTTTTCAAGGTAATTTTTAGCCCTTCTTTAGCTTAATTTTTCACAGACAACGGGGAAAGAGGGAAACTGGGTTAGGACAACTGGGGAATGACACACAGCTAAGAGACCGCCGGACCACCACACCACACATCTGAACCTTAGCTTCAGGGCGCACTCACGCTAGGCACGGTACGCAACAACTGGCCCCGGTGTGAGCGCGCCCTCAGAGAGGCTACGGTTGCTGTTTGGATAAAATAGCATTTGTGGGGGCCTTTCCTGCTGATTGGTCGGTTGTGATGTTGATCCAAGTTAGCGGTGGATCCACCGCCAACATTCACTCGGTGACATCAGATCGTGTGATCAGGACGCGCTCTGTGAGAGTTCCTGTTGGCCGTGGGATGGGATTAGGGAATAGGATACAGGCCGCGGGTTTCACACCATCTGGGGCCCGAGATCGTTGCATGTCTTTGCTTTATTTGTCGCTGTGTTTGATGTGGTGTTAAATGGCCATAATAATTGGCCCGGCCTGACAGTAGGAAGTGTTGAGACCTCGGGAGATTAATCCCAAAGCCGCGACTACAAACTGGACAACGTTTCCTGAAAACTTCCTCGGATACATTTCTTATTTTACACGGCTCACATCAACAGCTGATTTTCCTCGAAGATATAATTGTGTGCACCATGTTGGCTTGGACCTGAGTGTCTCGCTGCTTTCATACTGGTGGCATTTTAGGGGTCTCAGAACCTCAGATCGTGCTTATGTCCACAGTTAAGAGTTTCACTGCTCCCTGACCTGATCGATGCCACCACAGTGGAAGACAATGGCAAAAGCTGCAAATTCCTTGTTTCTGTTTCCAACGTAATTTTCTCCTTCCTGCTTCCGCTCATCTTCTCATCTTTGATCAAGGCGGCCCGGATGATGTCACCGTTCATGGGAAGCACCGTTTTTCGAGTTTTCAGATTATGAAAGAATTTATTTTGGGCGTGAATACACCTGACAGTTCAAAATTAGGTGCAGGAGCCGGATCCGGACTTGGCTGAGAGCCCCGCTGCATGTAAGAGCCCATTTGTCACTTTATTCACACGGGCCTCTGCCAAAACTTCATCCTTCAAACGGCGGTGCTGCGTCCAGGCAGCAGATGACGGAGTTTAACCTGCGTCAACCTCTGCTGCAACATTATCTGACAAGGCGCCGCGCCGGCCAATCAAATATGTCAAACAAGCGCACATAGATCTCCTCCTGCCGTTTCCTCTTTACCTGGCAATTATCAGGATAAAAATAAATGATTGCTTCTGTGAGAACTTTCCAGAGTGGTAAAAGTCTGTGTCAGGTTGTTATAAACTGCTGTGCAGTGCTCTTGGCCTCCGATGGATCCATTACTCAAACTGGACTTCCTGGACCATATGTCATCATCCCAGTACATTAAAAAACATCCCCCCGCCACTGCAGCCCCCCTGCATTTATTTAATGCAGGACTGTTTCAAGTCTGTTCAGCTGCTTATTGTCCCTCTGAGGTACCTGATGCCTGTGTTTGCAGAAAGCATGACCTGTTTGGACAGATAAGTGATGAACCTGGAAAAGTAAATTGTCTTCAATAAAAAATTATAAACTTTATGTACGTCGTGCTTTTCACACAAGATGTGTAGTTCAAAGCGCTTGACAGTAAAACACAAGTAATGCAGTCATAAAAAGGTGAAAAGGATAAAATCCAAAATTTGAAATTCTTAACAAATAAAGACATAATCAGCAGTGATCTATAGCACGACTCAGAACACTATGCTCTGAGTTTCACACTAAAAGCATTTTCCAAGATGTTATCAATACATCTGCCTTGTTTTGCTCCGATGTCAGGATCTGACAATGTCTCTGTTAAATGTAGCCTTTTACAAAGACCAGCCTGGATGGATGGAATTCCCTTGTATTTCCCTCTTGTTGCTGCCGTTGTGACTCCCTGTGGATGGCGCTGGGTGGGTGTGTGGGGGGTAGTGGGCTAGTGGTGACCGGTGTCCACAGATGGTCTGCAGTGATGGCTAATGCCGCTGTCAGTGGGGAGGGAGCTAATCTCAACCAGAGAAAACAGTCAAACTAACGCAGGGGTAATCCAAGGGCTGTCAGTCTTGGAGACAGAGAGCCTGCAGAGTGTTATAAATTCAGTAGAATCAGATTCACGCTCAGACTGACATGATGTGTCAGGGACACAGTGGTCTACCTGCCCTTTATATTCTTAATCAAAACATGAAAACTGACGAATGGCATAAGTTCATGTAATAAATGCAATCCATATTTATTGTTAAACAATGTCAACAAAGATGTGAAGCATTCTTTTTTGTGTAATACGTTGGATAAATCTGTGGGTTGAAACAAATGACAGAAAAGGAGCTCCAAAATTTACAATTGTTTGTAAATTTTTCCAAACTAATGACACTTTCGCACAGAGGCCTGTGCCCTTTTCAAGATATCAGATCACAATTTTGTCTTACTTTTTTTGAATGAGTGAAAGGGGAAAAAAATATTCACGGCTTTCAGAGTTGGTATCCAATATTTAGAGTGCTTTCCTGTTTGAAATGAAAAGTGCAGAATAAGAATTTGCTACCACGTCATTGTTTTTCAGTGCGCTGTTAAGCAGGCTGTTCCCACTGTTTGGCTTGTTGTTGCGGAGCGGAAAGGTTTGTCTGCTGTTCATTCCCACAGGTCCGGTCTGCTGGCCCTCTCTTGGGAGAATCTCACAGTATTGACTCCCACTGAAATCGTGGAGGGTGTGGAGGCCGACAGCGACACACAATGACCCTGGACGGCTAACAATGACCACACACACATATTGTTATGCTTTGGCCCAGTGTTGCGTCCCACCCCCCCCGCACCTACCCTCCCTCTCTTCCTCCCGTGAACCTCCACTGATGGATTGCTTTCCTCACTCCTGGCGCTTGGCGTGTGCTGTGGCCTCGCAGGACTCCAGTCCACCACTGGGAACTGAGCTGTTTTCCCTCTCCCTGACGCTAAACCTCCAAACAGTCTGCAGCTCCGCTCATTAGCAGCGCTACCCTCCGTGCCTTTCTGCTGTTTCACGTTGCCTGCTATTTCTCACACCTGGCCGCTGTACGATTTTTTCGAACGTGCTCCCAGATGATGCGGAGGAATGGATCCAGAGTTTGTCCTTTTGGTTGCTGTTCAAGACGCGGAGGAAGCAGAGACAGATGTAACCAGAGGGGGTTTACACGAACTGCCTATCGTCTCACTCTTAGTCCAACAAAAACCTCCGCGTGTTCTGCGGACAGAACGCGCACATGTGTCAGTGGGCTGCGCAAACACACATCCAGCCCGGCAAGACTCAACAAATAATGTTCGAGATAAATCTGACATATCCTGCGGGCATTTGCCAGCTCACCGGAGCTTGTTCTGACAATTTGCTCCAGTGCAGACCCTCCACTGCCCACATGGGGCTGGAGCTCTGGTTCACTGTGGTTCTCACTTTCAGGGAGGTGGAGGTGTCACAGGAAGTCAGATTGCTATCCACTGGGCGTGCGAGAGGTCTGCAGCTGGAGAACGGCTGCTCTGAGAGAACTAATCCTCCAGGCTTTGAGTGGGATTTTGTACATACAGGCTGTGCACACACTCACACTCACACTCACACACACACACACACACACACACACACACACACACACACACACACACACACACACACACACACACACACACACACACACACACACACACACACACAGTGC
Organism: Karalla daura; assembly: GCA_029224185.1. Classification (NCBI taxonomy): domain Eukaryota; kingdom Metazoa; phylum Chordata; class Actinopteri; order Chaetodontiformes; family Leiognathidae; genus Karalla; species Karalla daura. The sequence goes on along the minus strand of CM055207.1, from coordinate 16,321,162 downwards.
ATACACATGGGCCGGCATATAGACATAAACACACATCATTCAGGACTCGGAAGACCTTGAATATTTGGGTTTTAAGGACAAATCTACGCTCATCTCCTAATTTCATAATTTTGAACTGCATCTCCCTCATTGATAGCTATCTGTCTTGTTACTTGTGAAAAAAATGTCCAAGTCAAGAAACAAAATTATAAAGTTTCACTTATTACAGTGAAAGATGAGAACTTTGAATCGTTGCTAAAACTCTCCACTGTAAACATCTGTCCATTCCACTGACAGATCTCCCAGTTTACTTTTAATCAACTGTATCCCATGTGTCCCATTTTCCAGGTCAAATGGAAGACCATTGTTGGGAGTTTTGGTAAATTTACTCATATTTCATTTTGAAGAAATGTACCAGGTTGATCCCTCTCTATGTATTTTTTAACCCAAATAAAAAACACAACTACTAAAATATTTACAAATATTGGCATACTGTGTCACATTTTGTGAAAAAAAACCTTGTACTTTCGTTTTTGTCCCTGAACTGTTTTTCTCACAGAATTTGTTAAAGCAATGATTTCCTCGATCACCAATTTCTATGCATGATACAAGGCTATTGTTCAAAATCCTCAAACATTTATGTGCTGTTGGCACCAAACACAAAGTGGGCTGAACTAATGGGGATATGCTCAGTTTTGCAGATGTTGGGTCACTTAAGTTTACCCAGTTCTGTCAAGTTTCATTGATAGCTGTCAGGACATTCACTGAAAACCACAAATGCAATTATCAGTGTGGTGCTAGATGAAAAGTCAGGTTACAGCTTTCACCAGTTGCTGCTTTTCATGAGCATGCACACAAGAGCCCATCCATCCTGTGTTTGTGTGGATATTTCAGGCCAGAGTTCCTAGACTGACCGGGATCAGACACATATAGCTAAACAGTCCTAGTATCAAATAAAGCTGCCGTTTACCTTCATCCCGAACTTGGGTTCATGGTTACGGATGCGTTCGCTTGCACTCGTGCACAAAATTAGATTAAACTACATTTGCATCATTTTTTTCACTTTTTTTTTCACACTTGCGGATCCGTCTGTGTGAGTGCATGCAGCCCAGCCACTGTGAGCCAAGAGGGGCGGATGAAGCGTGGGTGGGTGTGAATGATTCTGACATCATCACCGCCTGCCGTCTCGTCCTCTTCCAGTGCCCCGACACTGACAGGTCCTCTATTGTTCCAGCATTGCGTGGGCTCCCAAGGTTCCCATGTGTTAGAAATCATCCACCCACGTGCTCCAGCAGACGGAGGCCCGAGACTATGAAACTGTATACTGAGAGTCTGTGGGCTGCAGGACAGGCCCTGATGAAAGACAGTGTGGCTGTAGAGAGAGAAACAAACTCCAGGCTTCCTAGACACTGTGCACTACACACACGCACGCACACATATCCATACGTCCGAGGCAGACAAACACACAGACTGTCACGCTACAGGCTCGTACAGCTCGGCCTTAAGAGCCAGGGAGAGGTGGGAGTGTGGGGGTGGGAGGAGAGATGGGTAGCAGAATGGATGGATGGATGGGAGGGTAGGTGGTGGATGAGTGGATGGATGAGGAGACTTAAAGAGCCCTGCATGAGCCTGGCGGAGCCCACTTCTGGTACTGCTCAGCGCAGCTCTGGATGCGGGCCAGGCTCAGCGCGCTGGCACAGGTGAACACAGTCACCCCACTGGCACTCAGTCGCTCCACAGATCATTAAAGCACAGAGAGGACAGAGCTGAGGAGTCTGCACAGCTTCAGATGGAGCTGGACTCGCACTGTGTGGCTCCGTCTGCATTCACTGAAATCATCTGCAGACCTGGATGAAATACTATTTGCAAATATTTGTGTAGTTTTTTTTCCCTCTCCTACTCTGCTTGAGGACCAGATGGTTGGGAAATTTCACACTATGTGAAAACGAATTTAGCATTAACATGTGGTTGCCAACGTAACCGCTGCTAACAGATGTTTTCTGTACCTTTTAGACCAATTTTAGCTCAACATTTATTTCAGTTTTTAAAATTTCAAAGCGCAGTGATTTATTAAGAAGCATGCCACCATTGTGACCAAGTCAAGTTCAAGCACATTGAAAGAGGAACACTTGTGAAAGTGGAGCTTTATCTTCAAAAATTGTTCCCATGACGGAACAACGTTGACTAAACATTGAAACTGAGAAGCGCAGCCAGTTATTTCTCACCTTTATTGCTTTGCAAATGACCTTGTTCGCACACACACACTGTGACTCGCTGCTTTTTGACAGCATTACCTCACTCAGCCTCCTCGTTGCTGGATCTTTGTCATCTCATTTTATGGCAACACCTGTAGTTGAAAACCTCTGCCATCTTGCATCTGAGGCTTTGTGTGGAAACCCAAATCCCAGGAATTTACAGGGGGGCAGTAAATGTGAGGCTGATGGTCAGTAACCCTGCTATTTATTGATCAGCCCGTGAGCGTTAAACGTCTGGGCTTTCATGTTAACACAAAAGGCTCAGGTCCTGCTCCTGACATAATCCATGAACAATGTGAGCAGTCACAAATGTCATTGTTACAGTAATAGTATAAATCCCACCAGCTTCCTATCCTTCATCTGCACGACTGTGGATTGTGACATTTACAGAGTACAATAAACACTTCAACCATGAAGCAAAAGAAGCAAAGAAAAGAATGTTGAAACTAAACTCTCATGTGTGATTATTTCTGCCTTTATCATCTATCTATCTATCTATCTATCTATCTATCTATCTATCTATCTATCTATCTATCTATCTATCTGTCTGTCTGTCTGTCTGTCTGTCTGTCTGTCTGTCTGTCTGTCTGTCTGTCTGTCTGTCTGTCTGTCTGTCTGCCTGTCTGTCTGTCTATCACTCATCTATCAGCTGAATATCTAGCAAACACTCTTGTGTCATAGCTAGCGAGCTAGCTCTGCATCTAGCTTGCTAGGTAACTAGCTAGAACCAATAGCTAGCAAAGAACAAAAAGTAAAAACTCATGTGTCATAAGAGTTAGCTAGCAAGCTAGCTAGCTAGCTCTTCTAGCTAGACTAGCAAGCTAGTTGGTCTCGTGCATTCTTTTAAGTGCATTCTATTATTTATTATATTATTAATGCTATTAAATGTAATAAGCATATTAATGTAATAAGTGCTCTTGTGTTGACAGTGACAACAGCATCTCCAGGTTTTATCTGCATGTTCCTGAAGTTTGAAGCCTCTAAGAAATTAGAATTGATAAACAGAACTCACTTTCTGGATCTTGATCTCAAGAGACATGGGTGTCTTTGTTGTCCCAGGTTCAACTGTCTGGCAGCCATGACACCTTTATGACAGCCCCCTGGTCCCATTGGACCATTGCAGCCATCATGTTGATGGATGAGTCCTGGTTCCCCTCACCTCCCGCAACACTTTCCACAGCCAAGGTTGTTTGGACTGGAAATTGGGGAGGCTGCATGGTGAATGAACCTGGTCACAATGGCTGAATGAGCTCCTGTGTGTGTCGAGGCTGAGCTCGAGGGTGAGAGGTTTTAAAAGTGGGATTGTCTTACAGGAGGACAAAAAGTGAGAAGCTGTTGATGTTTTTTGATGGATGTGTTTTTCTGCAGATGCATTGCAGTCTTCAGACAACAAATGTGACGTGAAATTTCCCAAGTAGACAGACAGCGTTTATGATTTGCATCTGCAATTGTGTGTTTTCGCCCAAGAGAATGAGTGTATTTATTTGTCTGCTTTAAAACAGGTAATCGTAATATCTGTAGGTCTTTGGGGATGGTCTCACTTTTGGAGTCTCAGGTGGCAGCTCCAGGAGTAGCGGCTCATGGCTCTTGCCTGTTGACTTCATTTTTCAAACCCTTAGGTTGCCCCTCGGTCAAGACCTCTTGGGGTCACTTCTTAAGGCTCTGGGAACCTTTCAGTGTTGTTGCAAACCACAGTGCCGTCATGTGTGCGTTTGATGGACGTGTCAAACAAATACACGACCATCTCCCCGGAGACCAGGGTTCATGTCCTGTTTGAAACCAAAAGTGAAACCAAAACCAAGTGACCTTCTCCAAAAGACCACGTCGTTTTGGTACCTAAACCCAACCAAACCATTCTCCTCTGTGTAAGAAAACATTGAATTAGAAGTCTTACTTATATGACAGAAAAGATTTGAGTGTTGCTTGGATGTAAACATGTTGGACAGGTACATCAGTTCCTCTGGGGGATCTTATATTGCAGCAGAACAACAGATTTAACTCAAAACCCAGCGTCCTGTGCAGACGAAAATTGGTGTGAGATGGTTTGGGGCAAACAGGTTGGAGGTGCAGCCGAACATGATGAAACTATTAACAAAGTCACCAAACATCGGAGTTTGTGGTCACTTACGGTCGACTGATGGCTGTAAAGCTGCCACATGGAACAACAGGTCACAGCTGAGTTGTGGTTTGAGCAAACAGCAGCACAGCTCCCCTCACAAGGACTCCATCTCTCTTTACTTCCCCCCCTGTTTTCCTGTCTTTGTGAGTTTCCGAGGTGCAGTCACGCGGCCTGGAGACACACGCACAAAGTTTTCACTCAAGCGGAAAACGTGGACTTCGCCTTGATTCACACCACCCACGGTGAATGTGTGTCCGTTAGCGCCCACACGCAGCCCTGCGTTGGCTCCCTATGCAAACGCTTTGCCTCGGAGACTCGCACGTTGGGTCACGGAGAGGACATGGACCTGGACGGTGAAGATTCCCAAAGTGGGAACAACTCTCCACCTGAACAACTGAGCTCAGGTCAGGGCAGAAAACACTGGGATACAAAAAGAAGCTTTGTGGAGATCTAATCTGAAAGACAGCGTGTAGCTTTCCGAAGCGAGGACCTCAGAGACACTGACGTGGGATTTGCTTCTCTAACTTTATCCTGGAGTCAGACAGCGAAGCCTCGGTCTGTGACTCTCACGCTGCGAGCGCTCACCGTGCGCTCCCTGCCGAACAAGGCCGTCTGTGTTCACTCCGGTCGGCAAGCGGTGTGATTGAGTGCTCCTCTGTGTGATGATTTGCAGAGCCGAGCTGCTGCTGGATTTCCTGGCTCGGCAGCAGGCGGGACACAGTGGGTCACAGGTACCAAGCAGAGGGAGCCACAGACCGCAGTCCCACGGCCTCGGGAACATCCAGAGCAGCCTGGGTAGGAAGTCTCTGATAATTTAATGTTGTGCAGCTTCTCCACTGATTGTGCAATGGAAATGGAGGATTTATAACTCCTAAAGGAGTCGCTAATCACCGGAGACGAGAGCCTTTGGGGGGGGGGTGGTGGGGGTAGGGAGGGGGAGGATGAGCTGCACCAGTGTCCAACCTCTGAGTGAGTGCGTGCAGGATCACCCTCCAGACCCTCACCCGCAGACACACACGCTCTGACACGCAAGCTCACACACATGCAGACATGTTCCCTCCGCTATGACACACATGAAAACACACGCTGCCTGTGCGCCTCCTTCAACACAACGGCCGTCTGGGGAGGATGTGCGGAAGAGATCACATACTTCCTCCTCCCTTTCTTGCCGTTTGGCGGTTTCTGCACCGCATGTGCGAGGGGCCGAGTTTAAAGAGGAAGAAACGCATTCGCAGGTGGCCCGAGACAACGGTGGGGATGAAACGGCAAAGAGGACGTGGGTGTCCGCAGTCTCCCAGTCGGCCGCCGCACCAGAGGACAGGAGAGCAGGCCCTGGTGCGTTTGCTCTTGGACGGGTCCGTTTTATTTGACAATAGCCAGCACGCTCTGGTCCTCTGCGGGCGCTGGCGAGGTGAGGCCAACATGTGCGTGACAGATTTTTAACTGTCAGGTTTTAAAAAGATGAGAATTAACAAGAGGCAGAGTCTGAGGGAGTTTCTGTGGAGCCGTCCTGAGGTCACATCGAGTAGACAATGAGCGACCAAAGTCATTCAAAATCTCTATTTTATGTACATATACTTGGATTGCTTCCAATTGGTTAGGTGGTTTGGTAAAATTTTCTTAGATTTTTAAGAACCTTTAAAGTTATATTCACAGTGAATACATATATATTACATCTATATCGCAGTTACTTAAGTTGCTGATCTTTATGTTAAACCATGAATTGAGTAGTTTTTTTTTAAGATAATCAGCACAAGGAGTTTCCCTTGACTTAATGATTTGATTTTGACTTGATTTGAGTGAATGAATGAATGAACAAGTGAATGCTGGCTCGCCCTCTCGGGCCTCTGTCTGACACACTCCACCTCAGTATTACCTCATTATGATGTTATCTTAACTCTGGCTACCTCGCACTCTCCCAGCGGTGTCCTGCTGTATCGGCCTGTCGGGCTCTGGTGCGTCCGCTGCGCTGCAGACTCACAATAACAACGTGCAGATGGAGCCGCCGCAGCCGGCCGCAGGGCGCAGCGGGAGGACGACTCGCTTTCATTTCTGCGGTGGCCTCTTGTAGCGCTGACCTCCACACCCCTGGCGATCCATCAAGGTCTTTCCCGCCAAGAGCGGCGGCCTGAGCTCTAGGTCTAGGAGCTCCAGGTTTTCAAAATAAGTGCGCGGTCGGGCGCGTGGGTGGTGCAGGTGGAGGAGGACAGCGTGTACCTTGGAAATAAACCGAGCTACTTCTCCAGGTCTCTCCTGCACAGTCATTCCACTCATTCCTTAAAAAGAGAAAGTTGAGAAATTGTGACATTCAAGGCCAAATCGACAGTTTTATTCACATAAGCACAAAAGGCTCCCTAAACTTTTGTTCACATGATCGTATAAAAAAGAAAAAAACTTCTTGAGGTGAGTCACCCAGGCTAGCCTATGTTAGTTTGTTAAATGTACTGGAAACAGAATACAATAATTAACCAGTCCCTCATTGCATGTATGCCAACTGAAACAGCTCAGACAGAAGATGTTCAGTCGAAGCGCATTGATGACTTTTACTCATTCTTAGTTCGAGGCAGATGTTGCAACAGACTGGTATGTTGTGGGAAATATTTGTACCCCTCCACAAATAAACAGGTTCTGACAACAGGTGAGAGGATCATGATTGTAACAGATGCAGTTATGCTCACGTTAACTGCACTTAATTGAACATAATGAAGGAATAATGGAGGAGGAATAATGGAATAACCCGACTTTTAATTACAAATAGCACCAAGGTTTCCACTTCCTCTGAATGCATTCCATTGGCAACAGAAAGCGATTCATTAGCTTTGTTAGTTCTGGGCTCCAACTCTACAGCCAAGAGTTCAAATGAAAACCAGCTCACAGTGAACTGAGGATGAAGAGGCTCGATCCCGCGTATAGGAGAGCTCGAGGCTCGGAGCAGTGTCCCTGGCACTCAGGTCAGGCGGACCAACCGAGACTAAATAGAAGGGTTGGATAGGATGTAGGAGATAGACGTAGCAACACAATGAAACAAAACGGTTGGGTTGGGTTTACGGCACGTCTCAGGTGAAGCTGAGGAGGTGAAAGGACAGTACCCATAAAGAAATATAACTGTCCGATATCCACGTTGTAGCCTGCCTTTCAGCACCTCCAGCCCACGTACTTAATGGCGTGAGCATGTATGGGATCGCACGTGCATGTTAGAAATACAGTTCAACGTATTTTTGGAACCCGCCCGCGTGCTCAGAACTCACTTTGTTTTCGTTGCGGACGCCCCGCGCACGATGTTGGCTCATCGATCACAGCGGAGTGCGGGACCTACCTGCGCCGTTTATAGCCCGGCTGTCAGCTGTAATATCTGGGAGCGTTCCTGCGGTCGCCTGCGGACACATTAACGCAGTCTCGTCCTGATTCGACACCGGTGGAAATGTTTCAAAAATGGAAATTGTCACGCAGCTGCTCCCGTAACCACCGGCCGCCTTTGTCCGCTGCAGTTTCAGCACCGAGTCAAGCATTTCTTTGGCCCGCTCCTCCGCTAATCTGAGCTCTCGGCGCGTTGAAAGCCTGTTTTAAGAATATGGCAGTCGAGCGCCCGGGGTGAAGTCACCGACTGCTCCAAAGACTCTGACGAATGTTTTCTTATTGCTCTTTGCCCACGGAGAGGGTTGCGTTCAAAGACAAGGAGCTATTTCAAGAATGCTTCCCGCAGCTGAATCTGCTTTTATAATCACTGCTCGGGAGATGTTGCCGGGACCCAATCCATCCCGACCCTCGCCGCAATTCGCCTTAAATTCGGCGCGACTGTCAGCTCCAATCCAGCGCCGGAGCGGCTCGGCGCTCAGAGAATGAGTTGCCTCTTATCCTGAATCAATAAAAAAATACGGCGAGGTGTTCAAAGCCATTGGCGCGGTGGGAGAAGTGAAAGGGAAGCCTGCAGTTTCTTCCCTCTTGGGTGTTTCTGGCGCAGCTGAACATCCCACAATCACAACACCGCCAATTAAATCTAATCCATAAATTTGACCACCCTTGTGCCTTTTAAAGGAGCCTCTATGGTGAAAGAACAACATTCCAGTTTCATTAGTTTACACTGCTGATATTAATACTATCATTACAATTGGACATGGTTTATTTTGACTACTATTACCACTAATACAATAATAGACCCTAATAGAGGCTGAGCGCAGGGGGGGAAAACGGGCACAGGATCGACTTGGAGTTATTCCACCCCCAGCAGCTGCAGAGGGGGCCCAGAGAGGTCAGACGTACAGTAACACTTGACCCTGACTCTGTGTGTGTCTGTGTGAGTGTGTGTGTGTGTGTGTGTGTCTGTGTGTATGTGTGTGTGTGTGTGTGTGTGTGGAACAAGCACCCGCCCTCACGCCCTCCCGCCTGCTCGGGTCCCTGCAGACCAGCAGAAAGGGTAGTAACCTCTGAAGCTTTGTTTGGTTGGCCGGAGTCTGAGCATAGGCCCACCATTGTAAGTCTGGGGACTCCTCTGCTCGAGCTCTTGTTTTCTTTGGGAAGCAGGAAATTGGATGACTGGCTACCTGCTACAACAACATCCTGTACTTGAGAAGCCGTCTTTTCACCCATACCCACCTATTATTTCCCTTTTCCATCGTACGCAAGTGGTCAGCCAGCAAACCTTTCTTTTTTTTTTCCCCTCCACCCTCCACCCTCCACCCCCACCTCCTCTGGTCCTGGGGGCCCCGTGCGTGGGTTTGTCTAGGTTCCACTCAGGTTGAGATCAAATTGGCCCCATCCAGATGCTTCCGTTGAAAATAGCGAGCGGGGGCCAAATACTTCAGCTTGTTGGAGCTCGGCTCCACCTCGTCAGGTTAATGGTCCTTTGTGAGCTGCCTGGAACGACGGCGATGGTGTAAAAAATGAGCGCTCCCTCTCAAACACACACACACAGAGGCGGGCGGTGACACTGGCACGCACACACTCGGGTCTACTACTTATAGCCCTGTCAGTGCTTGTCAGGTCAGCTCAGAGCAGCCGCGGAGAGCTGCGGCAGGTCTGGAGCGGACCACTTGCCGTTGTGCAAACATTCTCCGGGATTACGCCGCCCCAGACGGGATGTAGGTGGGCGTTGATGAGCGCCGATTCCCATCTGAGCTCAGGGAAATCTGACCTCCCTGCGAGATATTAATGAAGATAATTATGCCATCATCGGAAGGGATTTGGTGCAGCGCCTGCCAATTGGCGGGGGCCCACTGAGCACCCAGATTACACATTAGGTCACGTAATCCCTAATAAGACGCTGTCTCTCAGGAGGACTTTGACTGTGGTGTGAGACGCGGGACGTGGTAGCGTAAATGTTTGAGTTAAATTACACCGCGAGGCCGCTCTTGTTGTTTTATATAATTATCCAGCCTGACTTCATGTCCAGGTCCATGTCTGCTATTTGTCTGGGGAGGTTTGGTTTTGTTTTACTGCGCAAATCTAAGACCCTCATGTCACCTCTAGTCGCCAGGGGAAGTGTGTCAGACGATTATTGGAGCTGTTCGGAGTGGCAGGCGGCGCTCTTATCACCGGGTTCACACTCGTGATCGCACATTTCTGCTCATGTGCAGTGATGGATGTGTTCTGACTGCCCAACCCCTCCCACTCAAGCCTACCGTAGGCCGAACTGTCACTCAAAGTCACCACGTCCACAGTGCTGTGGAATTTTAAACTTGAGAGGAGTGAGTTCAGTTTCTCAGCTAAAGAGGGTGAAAACAGTGTTGACTTCTGCAATAAAGTCAGATGTTTCCACATCACCTAAGTATCTCGAGGGACAGATTTCAATACTGCCAGTTTTGATTGATACATCATACATGCATCTCACAAAGAACAATAACTTTCGTGTGAGCTGTATTCACGTTTACTCCTCATTGACCCTTGAGGGCAAATATCTGGCTCTCTAACAGCTTAATGCCACCGACATCCCCCCATCCCCGATGGGTTGTTTGCCATCAATGAGCGCAACTGCAGACCTGTTTGAGCCTGAGGTAAAGGCGTCACATCTGTGGGACTGAGCAGACATAGTTTTGCACATTCTGAAAGAGTTACGCAAGAGAGTACACAGGCGCAGATGATTTATTGCCTCTGATATGAGCTGCCAACATTAAAAGCAAATGTTAGCAAACTTCTTCTCACTTATCGTTTTGTTCTCACATCTCAGCTTCTGTCCTGTCCGACCAGAAGATCCACACATGATAAAACCATCAGCCCGAGACAACGGCTCGACCTGGTGTCCAATCATAACTCAATTGTTGCGGGTGGAAGAAATTATCAAGATATTTTCCCCATTTTGCAGCAGATGATTTATTCTATTTGCAGAAACAGGCAACATCTGTGTTTTATCAATAACATTCAACGTATAAAAAAGAATGATAAAAAAAAAATGCCTGACAGAGAAAAAAGACACACACACATTATTCTAGGAAAAAAGAAACTGACAAATGAAAAAAAACAACAACATCTGATTCGGAGGCACTTATGGCTTGGCAACACGTGTGCAGTCTGAGTTTTCCCAGGTGGTTGTAGTCAAGCGTCAAAGGCCAAGATTACAACAGAGGAACCAGAAGGGGATGCACCCAGACCCAATCACAGCGCGGTCTGATGTGTCATCACGGCACCACGTCACTGATCTACAATGACCCACCGGCCTCATCTCCGCTATCTACACACAGCTGAGGCCACAGGAGGCGGCCTCATCAGCACAGTATTCATCAATAGTGGATTGAATCGCAGTTCATTACGGACATAAGTCAACTATTTACAACAGCAAAGGGGATGCTCAGTGATTTCTTCCTGGGAATTAAAAAAAAAAAGAGTTGCGTTTGATTCCTGCGGCTCTCCAAGCAAACGAGTGAAGGATGGCGTCCATCTCTCTCTCTCTCTCTCTCTCTCTCTCTTTCTCCCTCTCTCTCCCCGTGTGTCTCCAGGTTGTTTGCGTCTCCTCGCATGCTTCAGTCAGAGCTGGGCGAAGCAGCCGAGTCTATGTCGTCGTTCTCCAGGTCGTTGGGCGAGGACGACTGTCCTCCCTTCACCCGCTTCCACTTCATCCTCCGGTTCTGGAACCAAACCTTCACCTGTGGTGGAGAAGCCAGGGAGACGCTGCATTAGAATGATTGATTAGTGGCCGATTAACACTGACAGGATTGACTGGGTTTCTGGATTTTTGAGACAAGGCTGAGTTGAGCTGCAAGGACAGCACGACGAGATGTGTTTGGGTACTTGGGGAAGAAGACCTCTCGCTGTTCTAACTTTGCAACAGTTCAAACTGATTGCTGTTTGAGAATTGATTAGTGGACGATCGGCAGTTTTAAAAACTGAATTAAACAAAAAAATTATCTGCAAAAATGATGAAATTCCATAAGTTCAAGCTTGCTTGTTTTCCTTGAAAGCAAATATATTTCTGTACTTATTTCTTTACTATCTCATAACACTTTGAAAACTGAGTCAAAAATGAACTATTCATAACAACTTCTGCCACTAATTACCATAAGTGGCAGTTTTACTGGCAAACAATCATTAATACTTTAAGTAAAGTTTCAAAATAAGATGTGAAAGTGGTATAATTTCCCCGTTGTGGGACAAATGGAGGCATATTCTATTCTGTTTCTCACCGGATAAAATTCTCAAAACCACCGCGCAGATTGTTTTTCTTATTTCTCCCCCTCAGTTTGAACTTGAAACACAAGCGCTGCGGCTTTGCAATTTTAAGCAAAATTTACAACACGGTCAGCAATGAAACAGACAAATAATCCCCCACAAATCTCCCAGTGCTGTGTGTAAACTGGCCGCGCTCTGGGCTGGCCTCGCAGAGAGCGTGAATTGTCAGTCGAAAGCTCGGGGGTTCTGGCTCGGCAGCCTCTGAGTATCGTATGGAGCGCGGGTCAGAGGAGTCAGCTGTCAGGATGTCGGCCTACACAGGATGTACTCGCAGCGTGGATGCAGCTCATCTGTGCCATTGCCCCGGACTGCAATCGAAATGATATCATGCTCGGGCCGTCCGGCCAGGAATAGCAGCAGCGGCAGCAAACGCACACTTCCTGAGAGTCCATGGAGCCGCGGGGGAAGTACGCGCTGCTGTTGTTAAGTCTGAGACTGACAGCGTTCAGTCCTCGGGACGAGGCTGGCGAGCCAGAGCAAGCAAACACAAGACGTTAATCCGATCCTGGAGCGCGGCTTAATGTCCCAATAAATCTGACACCACGTTGATGAAGCAGATGAGGTAACATCACTGCTTTAAACTGAGAACTTATCCCCTGGTCAGGACTGGGTATTGTAACATCACCCTGTGTCAGCCAATAAGGTGGTGCCATTGATATCTAAATGAAAGTAAAATTGTAAAACGGGTGAATAATGGAATATTTATTGTGGCCTGTTTCCTACTGTGGATTAACAGGCATTTGATTTGTGTGGGAATCAAAAGAAAATGAGGAGTTGATCATATTTACTTTTAAAATTAGCAGCTTACAGTACATGCACATAAATAATAATCATGTGTGTGTATCTGTATGTATATGTGGCTACAAGGATTGTAATTGACTTGTGTGCTTTTAATGATTATTTGGAGTTCCTTGGGTGATGCACGTTTTGTTAGTTTTCGACGTGATTTCATGACACAATGAGAAGTATTTAACACTCCCAGCCCTGTCAGTTCATTCCCCAGTTACTGGCCTGACTTGATTTGCTTATTAAAGGGAATAAAATGTAATAAATCAGTGACAAAGACTCTCACAAAGTGATGACAGTGGCTGAGTCGCTTCAACGAGCAGCTCATCGTCTCATTCACTGAAAAGTCGCAAAGTGGAAAAGTCGAAAAAGTGTTAACTCTCTGAGAGGACTGAGCAGCATGGAGGTGGTGGTGGTGTGTGGGGGGAGGGTGGGGGTGGGGTGGTGTTTCTGGTGACCTCTGCACATCCCAGCAAGCATTCCCGCCTGCAGCCCTGGGATTCACATACGGAGCTCTTCCCACATACCAGAGCCTCCTCGTCTCCGAGGCTCTGCGCTCATCGGGACTGACTGAAAGCACGGCACCGGGCCAAAGCGTGTAGGACGAGCTGGAAGAAGTCGACGAGCTGCAGTGGGAGCTCGGGGTGAAGATGGAACCGGGCTGTGCTAGCGTGTGTGCGTGCATGTGTGTGTGTGTGTGTGTGTGTGTTCCAGGGGTCTGGGAAACAGCTTTAGCAGCAGCCGGCAGTATGTGTGGTCACTATGGCACCGTGGCCTCATTAGGAGGAGCCGGGACAGCGGGCCTGACAGGCAGACTGGGGTTTTTCTTTTTTTTTTTCATCCAGCAGCACGGACACATGTTCACCCGATTTCGTCCAGGCAGAGGCTGCCGCCCACTCATTAAAGCTGCGTGACTTCCTGCTAAGAGCGCGGGGCGAGACAGCGCGGAAAAAACGCTTCATTACTATTCAAATATAACTCGCGCATGCATCATAGGGAGAATTATAGACTGCGCTGTGGGCTGAAAATACTCCGGGCTGGAAGATTCTTTTGTTCCATACATTTTGTCCCATTTTCTTTCTATTTTGTCTTTCTATTCGGTAATCTCATCAAGGGAAAACTCATGCAACATATAAAGTGGATGTCGTATCTGGAGTTAAATGATGAACTTTATTTTCTGCATATTGAGCATCCCTGGCTTTTAAAAGCATGAATGTCGTTGGTTTGGAGTGCAGGAATAGACCTGGCAGGCTGAAAGTGTGTCGGTGCCGGCATACCTGTCTCTCTGTGAGGTCCAGGTTGACGGCGATCTCGTAGCGGCGCAGCCTGGTCAGGTAGTTGTGGTGGGTGAACTCGGCCTCCAGCTCCCTCAGCTGCTCCTTGGTGAACGCTGTGCGCTCTTTCCGGGCCTTGCAGCTGGAGTCCACCTTAAAACTGGACTCCTGGATGTCTGTGAAAAAGAGTGAAAAAATGTTCATTTATTCTTGGCGACTTTCGTCAAGGCTGCCCGGTGGTCGGTACACATTGTTAGCATTAGTTGACAGGATGTGTGTAATTTCCATCGTGGTTTTCCTAAAAAGTCAACATTCGAAGGTCGATTTGATGCTTTTTCTTCCCAGCCTTGGGCTTCTCCTCTATCACCCTCTCTGTTGAGGGGCTCATTTTATTCACAGCTGATCTGATTTCAATTAGCTCCCCAGTCCGTCAGTGACCAGACTCAACACCTCCAGGACCTTTCCAACCAACAAACCGCAACTCCAAAGACTCTTTAGTGGGAGGCCCCTCATATAGTAAACACCAAAAAGCAGCACTTTAAAAACAGACCACCCCGGCCTGAGCTCACGCGTCCGTTCACCTGCGGCAGCCTGCAGCCCGCACGCATCTGCATGTGTGTTTGTGCATGTGTGTGCGTCGGATCCAGAATTATTGCTGCTTATTGCCAAGCAGTTGTTACAACTAGATGGAAAATGACGGAGCAAAAGACGAGGGAGACAAATACTGAAATAAGCACACGTAAAGCAGTCGTAAAAATACAATTCAGGACAAAGAAGAAACTATATTGAAAAATGTGCACTTTTACCCACCTTCTGCCTCCATTTGTGGTGAGTGTGAGTGTGTGTGTGTGTGTGTGTGTGGGAGAGAGCATATCGGCACAGGGCAGGGGGCCACCAAACCGGCCACAGAGGGACTGAGTTAGGAGAGGAATGCAGCGGAACATCGTTAAAGCCTCTAACAAAAGAACAAAGGTGCGGATGTGTCCGGGTTCTGAGCGCTACGTGGGTGAGGGTGTGTGTGCGTGCGTGTGCGCGCGTGTTGGAAAAGATTTCCCCGCGGAGCGTCTTGAGGGGAGATTCACATTAACTCATCTTTACGTGACAGGCAAAAAACAGCGAGATATCTCTATGAGAGCTGAAAGCCAGCAGACGCAGCGTTGATATCCACAACCTTTGATTGAACCGACCCGGGGATTTCTCTGTGGCATGGGCAGCGCCGAACCCTGTTCACTATGGCAAACCAGCTCGAGTTAGTTCGTCTCACCCTCAGCGAAGCCTCTCCGGGGCACTGAGGGGAAAGACTCGGGCTAATAACGGAGCACTGGTAGCGACACCAGCAGCTGATGTAATCGCAAGAAAATGGTTCTAATTTGTCAGTGAGAAGTTTTTGCTCGGCGTTTGCCAGACGAGCGGGCCAGAATGTGAGATGGACTGCAGTACCTGGGCCAGATGTGACTGGGCAGACCAGGACACGTGTGTGTGTGCATGTGTGTGTGTGTGAGAGAGAAAGAGAGAGAGAGAGAGAGAGAGAGAGAGAGAGAGAGAGAGAGAGAGAGAGAGAGAGAGAGAGAGAGTGTGAGTCTCTGATTGTGGTGCAAGTGTGGTTAATGACACGCTGGCTCTGGTGCGCCGGTTCTGCTCTGGAGCAGGTTTCAGAGTGAACACCTGGCAGGACGCACACTGCCGCTCGCTGAACAGGCCCCCAATAAATATCCAGCACAGCCAGAGAGCGTAAACTCACGGGGAGAGGGGCTTCTGCACCCAGCAGGGTCTCCAGACAAACAGCATTTGGTGCCTTTTTTTTCTGTTTGTTTTTCAGGTGGACTGAATTAAAAGCTGCTGCAGTCATTTCTTTTTTCTTTTTTTCTTTTTTTTAGAAAAACGTCAAAGGCAAAAAGTACACAACTGCATCGCGTAAAAACGGCTTAAAGTGGGAGCCAAGGTTTCCCCGTGAGTTTCCACTTCATTAAAACCTCCTGGTTTATCATCTGTGAGCAGCGAACACCCAATAATGCATTTGTCAGCAGATAAGGAAAAACTTTACGCACGTATGATTAGGTATTATTGTGCTTGAAAATGGAGGGGCCCAGAATGATTTGCATTTGAGACATTTGAAGGCATTTCACAAGCTTTTAATCCAGTGGCGTAAGTCAGACCGTGTATATAAATGAGTTAATAATATGTTATTATACTGTTAAAGATGCTTCACAAATGGAAAAAAATAAAATAAAATCTTTGCAGAGGAACTATTAGCATTTTTAAAAGTTCTCTTATTTGCTGTAACTATTAGGCATTTGTATAAATAAAGGTTGAGTTGAGCATAAAACCTAACACCCCCAATTTGCTCCTCAATTTATAAGAAATTTACAACTCAAATAAACAGGAATAATCAGAGGAGGCTCGTGTGCTGTTGGTGGAGTGTGTGGAATAATATGGACATGTGCGTTACACACTGTCCCCTAGCACTGACAGGGTTATTGGTCGAACCCTTGTGTTAAAGTCAGCGTCACACACCAGTTGGCGTTTATGGTTTCGGAAACATCGCTTTGAGCGCAGCACATTTCCATATCTGTAAAAATACGCACACACACGCACACACACAGACAGACAGACGGACGGATGCAGGAGCAGAGCGCAGCAGCTCAAACGGCCCCGGGCCATTTTCCTAGCGCTGCGCTATTCTCCTCTCCACCAGCAGCCCGGGTGCAGCGCGGAGCGGCTCGGAGCTGATCAGTGGTCAGACATGTTGCATGCACTCGGTGGGAGATTGTGTTACGGCTTAACGACAGGAAAATGTCAATGGATAAGAATGCAAAAAAAAAAAAAAAAAAAAGTGGGCTTGCAGGCAGAGCGATTTTACCAGACGTGGTCTGGCACGTTGTCAGCGCAGTGAGTGGAGGTTACAATAAGGTGGAGAGGGAGGGGAGGAGGAGGAGGAGGGGGGGGGGGGGGGGGGGCAGACTCCCCCATCAGCCCCCGCAATTACCAACACTGAGCTCATAGTTTCTCTTATTAATAATTCCAACTCATTATCATCGTAGTCCGGACGAATTGTTTGTTGTGTTGTGGAGAAAAAGGCTGGTGTGGCCTCATGTAAATATCTGAGGCCTTATTTGTTTTCCTGCTAATAACCAACAACAATAAAGTATCCTTAAGCCTGTCAGAGGTTTGCAGATTTATAGAGCGATGGATTTGTCTGAATGTCCAGTGTTTGCGTGTGTGTCTTGCTGTGGGGTGCAGCTGAACGCCATGCCCATTACATAAATCATCTCCCGCGTGGGGGAAACCGAGGAGAGCGGGCTCCGAGGTGTCAACCCGTCCAGATGTGTTGGCTGTGGTTCGATTTTCACTCACTGCCACAGAACCGACGGCACATTTTACACCTTTAGATTCAGATGAAACATAAACATTTTCTTTAGTCTGCCTCTCCCCATGTCAGTGTGAACTCCCAGGAATTAGCCCGTCATGGATATCAGTTACGTTTGCTTCCTATTGGTGAGCGTCGGATAGGACCCTGGAAAAAGCTGACCCGTAACCCAGCACAGGCAAAGATCCTTGGTCGATACTCAGAGGAGATAGGCGGCTTACTAGAGATTTAACATTTTTCTCCCAATTATAGTTTCAGGTGTGGAGTTCTAAAATAAAAAATACAAAATTGCTGGCACAAAATCGCTTTTATCACAGATTCCTTTTTTTTTTTTTTTTTACTTTGGAGGCTCATAAATCTGTAATAAATCCAGCCCGAGACACCTGTGGTGCCTGAAGCCACTGATGTCATTTTTATTTTACTTTTTTACCATCATCTTGAATGTGGTCACGCAGTTATAAAACAATAGTCCGTTTCCAACGGATACAGCGGCGCAATCAAACGTTCACATGCCCCATTAATCATCTGAGCCTCCTGGAAGCCCCTGAACAATAAGAGGATGCAAGTGCTACTTAAAGCATGTGTCCAGAACACAGAAGTCCTGCCACACACTCACCTTTCACACACACATCTACCCAGAGAGGAGCTTTAACGCCCGGAGGAAATCAGCGCCACTGCCAGCTGTGCTAAAAGGCACTGAAGCAACGTTCAGTTGAACTTTACACGGAGCATCTATGTGTCATAATTTCTCTCTTTTCTTTCTGTGTTACAGTTGTGTGCAGATACTTGGGAAAAGAGAGAAAGTCACAGGGTTACCATCAATTTTTGGGGTTTTGCTCCTTGTGCTGCTTCCCTGGCACGTTTCCTCGTTTCCTCCACATCTTGTCTTTAGATTTCCACCAGCATACAGTGGAGCAAGAGGAATGCTCACTATCATTTTTAATGCTCCCCAATGTGCGTTTAATCCCTGAATGCTTTCCTTTTCCAAGCCTCCTGTGGTGACTTCTTGGATGCTTCCCCTCCCTCATAAACCAGTGCAGCGCGACTGATTCCCAACCCCCCCCCCCCCGCCCCAACTCACCTGTGACATCTTTCTTCCTCTTGTTGGAGCTCTTCTTGTCCGAGTCGGCCGAGGCCACGCTCTGCGGCGAGTACTCTCCCTCCAGGCAGCCGGGCACGGCCCCCGGCAGCCTGTCTGCCCCAGCACTGTCCAGGTCGGGGCCTCTGGCCGCCCCGCCGCCCACCACCACCGGGGCCACCCCGGGCGGGCAGGCCTCGGGCGCCCTGGCCCGGGGCTCGCAGGCGCTGAACTGCCAGTCGGCCCTCTGGTAGTTGCCCTGGCTCTCCTGGAACAGCCTGTCGTCCCGGGGGTAGGCGGCATGTGGCGCTGCAGGCACCAGGCAGGAGCTGGTGAAGTCTGTGTAGGCCAGGAACTCGGGCTTCTGGTGGAGGGAGAACGGGGCCTGCTGGTAGGGCGACTGCAGGTTGGCCCCAGGGACCCCAGAGTGAGGGCTCCTCATGCAGCCCCAGATGGGACTGCTGGGGTGGGCGCTCCGCATGCAGCTGCTGGCAGGCTGATCCATACTGGTGCAAGGAACACCGCACACAATCTTGATTAGAGTCTTAGTACAAGTCTTCTCGGTGCAGAGGAGTGGAAACCAACCCCCGGCTCCAGAGACTGAGAGTCAGGACTAGAGATGTGTGTGAGAAAAGTCCTCCTCAGCTGTCTAAGTGCACGGCATCGCCTCTGGAGTACTCACTGCTGTCAGAGGCCGCTCACTCTTCCACAGCCCAGGACGGACGCCTTCCTGTGACGCCGCTCTTTCTCTCTCTCTGTGCGTGTGTGACGTCCTCTGGAGCCTCCGGTCCTGACACACACACACACACACACAGACAGATACACGCGCGCTCTCTCTCACACACACTTTCCCCTGCGAGCTGCTCTCACACACTCCCTCTCACTGGCTGCTCTGGCTGGCTTGTGGCTCGGCAGGAGAGCTGCATCCGCAACTGCATGCCTCCCCTCCTCGGGCTGGCTGTTTTCACAACTCTTCTAAGGCATTCTTGACAAGTGAGCCCTCCTCCTTTTTAAACATATAGGTGGGAAAGAGTGGCAAGTTTATGGAGTGAAACGTGAGATTGCAGAGGAGGAGCCCTGCCGGCCACATGTTGGTAGTACCCTCCAACCAACCCTGCTTCATCAACTATTAATCACAGGGGAAATTTTATATGCACATCTAATGGGCTTTCCAGACGTGGGGCTTTTTAAAGGGACATTGTCTGTAAAATATAAAGCGAGCACCCACCCACATAAGAGCTGAGGACCCTGACTTCTTTCAGCTCCTTAGCGCTTTCTGACACCCAATTTAGCTCCATTTTTGACACCATTTGGAGGAAAGTTAACCCCGACCATTTCCCCCGGCACCCCTGATCCCGGCATGTCCTCCTCAATCTCAAAAATCCTTTTTTCTCTCTCTTTCTGTTTACGACTGTGTGTGTGTGTGTGTGTGTGTGTGTGTGTGTGTGTGTGTGTGCGCGCACACGTTAATGCTACACACCCAAATCCACCTGGCTGGACTTTCTTTAACTTTGAGGCGATAGGAGGACTGGATTTGATATTGGCTGGACGGGGGTCTCCCTCCTCTTGAGGTTTTCTCACTTAAGGGAAACACAATATGAAATTTCAGAGCCATATTTCAAAAGCACAAAAGTACAAGCTATTATTTTCCCGAAGCAATCACTGCGACTGAGGGATTGTCCTTTTTTTTTCATTTCGTTGTGTGTGTGTGTGTGTGTGTGTGTTGCAGAGCCCCTTCGGCTTGCTGCGTCTGAGATACTGCGCAGCAGCAGCAGCAGCAGTGATGTGTGCAACAGCAGCCACATGTAGATTAACCACATTTGGACCGAGAGAGATTTAATTATTCAATTTTCTGATCTCTAATCTTAAATCTCTGCAGGGTACTCATGATAGAAGCCACTTCCCCATGAAGTAATGTCTCTAATACCATTAAAACCTTTTTGGCTAAACCAAAAATTGGACTCCATATCAGCGTATCCGTTACCCAATAAACCCACTGAACCACACTTTACAGAAATGCACAGTTTTCTTTCGTGCTGCTCATATTTTCGAGCTGAGGTTTGCCTCCATCGCGTGTCCTCACTGCGCTCCTGACCTCCGAGACGGGAGGGGAGGGGGGGGATCGCACCTCCATCAACAGGAGACAGAAAGAGAGATGGAAAGATTTAAAGAGGGTATTAAGGTAGAAGGATGGAGAAAGGGGGGGGGCATGAGATTTGAGAATACTGCGCAGAAAGAGAGAGTTTTTGTTCCGCTGCCGGTGTCTGCTTCATAACCGGGGAAGAAAGAGAAAAGGAAAATGACAAGCCGCTCAAATAAAGCTGTGCTGTGACCATAACGTAGCGGTGAGGAATAAGGCGGCACGAAAGTGGCCGAATGGAAGCAGGACGAGGCAATAATTAGAGACCAATAAGCACAACAAAAAAGGAGGGGGATGAAAAGAAAGCAAAAAAGTGAGGAGCGACAGAGAAAGAGAAAGGGAGAGTTTTTGAGGTCACACACCAAACCCTTTCCGTTTACCAAGCGAATTGTTGAGCCATGAAGCATCCCTGGCTTTTACTGGCAGCCTGAGGCCTGGCCGCACCGCAGGGAGCAGGGGTTACACTACATTTGTGGTCAGAGCAGGGGCCATCTGTGTGTCAGGATAAATTAGAGTGTGTGTCTGCGTGCTGTGAAAATATACGTCAGCGTGAGGGTGTGTGTTGTGTGCGTGTGTGTGTGTGTGTGTGTCAGGGACGAGAGAGTGTCCACGTGTGTTGTCGGTAAAAGTGGAAGAAAGTGGTCAGCGTGCAGGTCCTGAACACAAGTTAAATGGAAGGATAGAGACGGTGGCACGGAGAGATCAACCTGCGGCTCCTACTTGGCTTTGTTCTATAACAACTAGCATTAGAAACTTCTGACAACTGTGCAAACTGCTCACCTTCATACAGCAGTTCATCTTCATATGAAGATGAGACTGGAGGGAGCAGGGATGACTCCATTCCAGACTCCCTATTTTCACTTGAGGAACTCTATTAGGCCTAATTATGGTGATTCATTTGCCGAGAAGATTCAACATGATATGAAATAACATTTTTTTTGTCCGCAAAAATTACAATGATCCAGCCATGAAGCACTGTCTGCCTATTCTGAGCGTCTTATTCCATTCTGTCACAGATCTCCACTGTCCGACAACTGTAATAACCTTCACTGACTCCAGCTGAAGTGTTGAAAAATAATGTGAGTATTCACACATGCGGCGTGAGAGCAGACAAAGTTGTACTTGTGTGAGCCCTTTGCGAAATGAGATCTAAAATATGCGCAACAGTCTCAAAGGTAACTGATGGGAATGGGATCGCTTGACCGTGAGAAAAATACAGAGTTACACCAGCTCTTAAAAAGAGATGATTCTTTACCCTGTTTCCCGAAACCGTGAACCAGATCTTTTACAGTATTTTGCAAAATTTTTTACACAGCATGTGTGAAGTGTGTGCATGCAGTAATTGTGTGTGTGTGTGTGTGTGTGTGTGTGTGTGTGTGTGTGTGTGTTAGAGCATTTCCACAGCTGCACTAGGAGTATTTGTTGGAGAAACTGGGAAGTAACGTGGGCACCGGCTCAGTCATACGCGCTGAGGACTGCAGATTAATGAGCTGGACGTGAGTCACATCTCCCCTCACCCTGCCGACAACCTGCTTCTGTCAGTCTAGCACTATCCTGTGTGTGTGTGTGTGTGTGTGTGTGTGTGGTTGTGTGAGTGTGTCTGAGGGAGCAAGTTAGAGATCAAATGAAAGAAAAAGAGAGTTTATGGTGTGCATGCAAGAGTTGCAATACGTTGCCTTTCTCATATTCTAATGTCCTTATGCTTCTCTACAATTATAGATGAATATATGTTTGCGTGTGTGCTTGTGTGTGTGAGTGTGTGTGTGTGAGAGTGTGTGAGTGTTTATGCATCTGATCCGTCTTCATGACAGTGGCAGGATTAGGGCCCTCCATCAGTCTCCAGCAGCTGACAGCGTGACCCCCCGTGAACCCCCGTTCACCTGGGTCCTACCGGACTGTGGGAGCCTCTTATCTCTGCTACTGTCCCAGCAGCGGCGGGAGAGGGAGGGCTGGGAGAGGGATGGAGGGAGGGATGGGAAAAAGACAAAAAGGAGGGGAACGGAGACGTTTGATCTAATGGATGACAGTAAGTTAGCGCTAATGGGGGCCAATCCGCAAGGCTACTGGGTTGTTTCACGCCTGCGGGTCACTTTGCATCCACTGCATCACATTTGATCAGCTTACTGCAACTCTGGCAGCATGCAAGACACTGAAGCATAACGACACGACTGTTGCGGAGCGAAAAGTGCAATATTTCCACACGTGCACGCACCTCATTCCTTGTTGTCCGCATAAATTATCCGTCATGGGTTCTAAAAGCGGAGGAATGGCTGGAAGTGGGCCTCCCATTTCCAAACCTGCTCCGTTGACAATTTATAGAGCATCGTAGGCTGCACACACAGCCCCCGGGCATCGAGAGACGTGGGTGAAATGGATGGAGTGTTTTTCATTCTCGACTCGGCCAACGGTATTACCTCCAGTCATTAGCTGTGTTGACTCAGTGATGGACTGCTGCTCCGACAAATGGACTGGAGTCCGACGCCGCGTGGCCGGCACAGACGAGCGCTGCCTGCCAGCGCGTCAGACTGCGAGGACGTCAGGAAATAGAAGTAGAATACGGCTGAGACGCTCCTCGTGGAAAAGAAGGTGCGTTGACCTGTTTTTGGTTTTTTTTGTTGGCTTTTAAGGAGGAGAGAAACACAACTCCGCTTAACACTGACTGTATGACAACGTGGGATCAAACACCCTCGCTGAATCAACAGGTTTTGATGTTACTCAGGCTTTCACACACAGGACTGCACACAAATCAGAGGCGGATGGACGGCTGGATGGAAGAGTGAGCTTTCTTTAAGGCAAAGTGACACGGTTCACTGTGGGTAATGCCCGGCCACAGTAATACAATTCCATGCGTTCCTTTGTTGTTGGTCTCTTTTTTTTGTACTAATAGCTCTGTTGCAAAGACTTGGCTCAGAGATGAAGATGAAAAGTCTGGATGTCTGACTGACTCAACAGGCTGTCACATGAACCACTTTTGCTCCGATATTACACACAGAATATAATATATCTGCTGATTGTTCTTGAAAACCTATTGTCTGTGAGCGTTATGGCATTTCCATCCATAGTTGGGTGGATGTGTGTGCCTGTGTGTGCCTTTGTGTGTGTGTGTGTGTGGTGGTTGGAGGGGGGTGACCACAGGTGCTAATAATCACATATGATCACGTATGATTGGAATCAGGTGTTGGCAACAGTTTCTCGCTATTGTGAGAGGATCTTTCAGCTCTCAGAGGGTCTGGCCTCTCATCATCTCACATTGTGAGCTTGTTTACCGGTTTTCCACGGTCACATTTTTTGAGCCTGTTCTATAGGTTAAACACAGTTCATGCCACATAAGATCGGGCCGAAGTTGTAGTTTTTCCTGATCGTTTTTACACGTGAACACTGGCGATAGAATTGAGGACTAGGAGAGCGGGTAAATGGTGAACTATTTCATTTTTATCAGGTTTAACTACAGACAACTAACATCTGACTCTAACATTTATGGTTAAAATGAAAAATTTCTTTGCACTGACTTTTTTTTTACTCAAGGGTCAGCGTGTCGGTGGATTTTAATTATGTTCTTTTGATTTTTTTCATCCATGAATGAAGCTGAAAGACAAAAATGATCTGTAAATCGAAGAAAAATGCAGACAACAGTGTAAAAAATATCAAAAGATTTATAGAGGGGAATACACGAAAGCCTCTGTCTTATTGTGAAACATACAACACTGTGTAAAGATTTCTTTTGAAGTTTTTCGACATAGTTTTGAGCAGAGTTCTTGAACTGTGAGTGAACTTTTGACTAAACGTGGTGGTTTTGAAGGATAAACGGTCCCTCTCATTTGCCCCCGAAATGAGTGAAACTTCTCAGTCCCCGGCTAACTGACCCCTAGCATGCTGTCTTGTCTTATATTATAGGCCTCGGGCCTCCATGTTGGATCACGTTACAACAATTACCTCACTGACAGTACACCACAAAAACTAATTTCCCTGCTGCCACAGTATTACCACACACTGTAAAATGTGAGCAGGACCAGGCTCGGCCTCAGCGTGGAGGCCAGGCTACTGATTTCACTGGCAACAACATCAGACCTCGGTTCCAGCCACATTACTGCGCCTTACGCCTCCTCCATGGAAAATCAATTGAAGACTGCTCTCTAGTGGTTTATCGCTGGAACAGCGGCACCGGGCCCGAAACGCTGAGCCGCATGAGGCCCGGACAGCACTGTCAGCGGCCCAGTTTGTTATTTCAGACAGTGATTGGATTAGTGGCTTTTAAAATTTCCATGTACATGTGTTCAATATTCAGGAGCGCCCTTTCTTAAGCTTAAATCCCAGTTGTTTGTCTTGTTCAG
Organism: Karalla daura; assembly: GCA_029224185.1. Classification (NCBI taxonomy): domain Eukaryota; kingdom Metazoa; phylum Chordata; class Actinopteri; order Chaetodontiformes; family Leiognathidae; genus Karalla; species Karalla daura. The sequence continues at coordinate 16,296,174 of CM055207.1, read as the reverse complement.
CCAGTCCATAAAGTGCTCGTAATCAATCTTCCTCTGAAAGGTGGGTGTTGTGCAGAACAGCTTAGCAGCAGGATGCTGCATCACTGCCACGAAGAACAATCACATACATTCAGCCGAGTCCAATATTGTGCAAGTTTTGTGCTTTTGCACAATCACTCCTGCCCCGAATGCTAACCTCCCATCCATCATACAAGACAGGGCATACCAAATTTCATTCAAATGTCAGGTTACTTTAGAAGGTGAGAGTCGGGCCCACGGGGGCTGTGCGCTATACTGTGAAGCTTCCTTCACTGTGGTGTTAATACTAGAAAAACTCGAATCAAATACTCTGGGCTGCTTGTGATCACCTGGGCTATTTAAACACAAGATAAATCAAGTGAAATGTCCCAGGAATCCCTCCTGTTTTTGTGGGTGTCAGGAGGGACTGATCGGACATGCCTTCGTGTGTGCGTGTGTGTGTGTGTGTGGACAGTAGCGCTATTGGGTGTTCATGGATTACCTTCCTTCCTGTCTGCCTCATCTTGTTTCCAGGCAGCGCAGGGCTGGACTTCCTGCTTTGGGAGTCGGGACTCTTTGAAGAGGCCTACTGAGCGCGCTCCCCAGAGGGTTGTCAGGATCAGCCTCGGCCAACAAACATCTCAGAGGGGAGCGAGAACTAGCCGGGGCCAAAACATTTCCTCAGTCGCTGCACACGCACTCTGTCGGGGTTTACTCTCCCTCCCCAGGCCCGGGGGCACCAGCAGCTCCCTGGTGCCGGGCCTGGGGAGCACAGGGCGAGCAGAGGAAAGGGGCTGTTCACACGCAAGGAAGCCCGACTCTGGAACATATGTGAGCGCAGGCTCATACCACGCCCTGCAGTACGGAGGGACAGCATGCGAAAAAGAACATGGATGTAAGGAGAGACACCCGCCAACCAGACACCCACATACAGGTAGAAAAAAACATCCCCAGACGTAGAGAGGGAAAAAAAAACAAAAAACGCTCAGCCTCCCACACACCAGGCCCCTGCAGGGATGTATTTTACCAGCAGCGCTGCACGTTAGGATGTGATTTGTGTTTACATTTTCTTTCCAATATTTCCTCATGCGATTCCTGTAAAAACGGGGGGAGGCAGGAGGATGATGTCCTGTCTGGACGGCAGCGTCCTGTTTGCCTTCTTGTTTGTGTGTGTGTGTGTGTGTGTGTGTGTGTGTGTGTGTATGTGTACAGTGTGTGAAAGTGCTGAACCTGTGCTTTATTTCGTCTGTTAGATTTGTGTATGAATATTTGGAGCACAATTAGTTTGTGAAAGAGAAAGCATTTAAAAACCATTTTACATGATGCACAGTTGCTGTCAAGTTATAATAATGCACAGAGACCAGCACAAACAAGTTAAATTTGAGCCAAAATGTGTTTTTTTTGTTTGTTTTTTTACCTGCTTCAAATTAGAGCCGACAGTGAAAATAGCCTCACAGCAAAAAGGTTCCGGGTTCAAATCCCAGTCCGACTGGGAGTCGACCTTTGTGTAGTTTGCATGTTCTCCCACATCAGAGGATTATCTCGTGTCTGTTACAGCGATTACGGTGAATTAACTGTAATAAACACGTAATAACATGTGACAACAATTGACATGCATTAACATGTAATAACATGTTCGGTCCAAAAGACTGAAACGCTGCGTGACTGTCTGCAACCTCTCTCTGGCCTTTCATGTCACTCAGATGATTTCATCCTTACATACATCTTTTGGCATCGCTAATACCTGTAATCTACACACGCTACATGGCGAGGGGGAGAAACATGAGAAACGGAGGAAAAAAAACGAGAGAAAAAGGGGCCTAGAGTCAAAGTCCAACCGACCACAGCGAGGGGGGGGGGGGGGGGGGGCGTAACTCGACGTGATTCCGGCTGAAAATGGCCGTCATTTTCTGAGATACGAGACTCGCCGAACCGCCGGCACAATCACTAACAGGAGCGGCGTGTTCGGCCGAGACGAGCCAAGGCACGTCGGGGATTTGCCAGCGACATTATGCACTTCATACGTGATGACTGACCGTATGAAGTGTGAGCTCCAGCTTTCTAGAGTGACGTTCGAGCTAATGGGTTGCCTGGCCCTGTCGAGGCCCACGGCAGGCGAGAGCACGATGGGACACAAAGTGCGTGCGACGTGAGATGAATTGCCACTGACGGCCTCTGTTATGTATGTAATTGCGCCTGGTGTACATGTAGCAGTGAAAGCGTATAGGGGTTCGGGGTGCGGTCGGGGGGTGGGGGGTGGGAGGGGGGGGCGATACAGCCTGTGGTAAAACATGCGGTGCCAAGAGGCGAAAACAAAACAAAAAAAACGTCTATATTTAGTCGGCCGACGCTTTTACGATGATGGACACTGCACGGAGCAAGTCGGCCCTCAATCAAAAAGTGGAGGGGGTAGAAAAAAAAAAAGGAAGAAGAGGAGGAAGAAAATAAAAAAATAGAAGGGGAGGAAAGAAATTCCAGATGTCAACAGTAAAGTTTGTCCAGCTCCGGTCTGTGGCCACTGGAGCTTTGTGTACCTGCCCCTGCTAAAGCCATTAGCTCCGGCTGCTGCGCCGCGGAAGCTGCACAACAAAGCCAGAGAATTCTCGGAAGCCCTTCAATCAGCCGCTCCGACGTCGGCCTGACGCTGCGGCTGCTCCCTCGCCCGAGAGCGCGCGGTTAATTTGACAGGATGGGAGCGAGGAGGAAGGTGGAGGTGTGTGTGTGTGTGCGTGCATGCGTGTGAATCCTCCAGTTAGCAGACCAGACTTGTTAAACCGCGCTAAGACGATCACTGAGTGGGTCTACTTTCTCTCTCCTTATGAATTAAAAAGACACAAGTTCATCTGTTTGGTCCCCCGCCGGCCTGACATTCATGATTTCAACATATGATTTGGCTCGGACCATCTCGCCACCGCCCTGACAATTAGACACACAGAGTCGGTTCATTGTCTGCGTCGCCTGTGATCAGAGGTCAGCCGGCTCCTGAGAGTGAACAGGATGTATGGGATCGTATGTGAATCAGACAGCTGCTGTGACACCTCTGCTCCTGGTTCCAAGCCTTGCTCTCTGTGCTGCCCCTGAGATGTTTTCCCCTTTTATTTATTAATTCTTCTTTTTTTTCATTTTGGAACAAACATAGGTTTGACACAGGTGGTTTCATCCATGAAACATGATCATCCCTGTTTTGTACCCAACTTTATCTGTGTCCGGCTCACATGGGACAAAGGCGGAAAATACAGGTCACCTGTCCATCACAGGACAAACACCATTCACTCTCCCAGCTGATTTCAACATGCGTCTTTCCTCCTCTCAGAGGAAACGTCCAGAAAACATAAAGACATGGAGAGAATATGCAAACTGCAAAGAAAGGCACCACCTTCTCACTGAGAGTGCTAGCCACCTAGCCATGTGGGACCAGTTGATTTGATTGTTGTCTAAAATGTAGAGTTTTCAGTGCAACATTTCTCTGAAAAGAAAACATGTCCACACATTTTTCTCCCCAGTGTAAATTCAGTCCCTGCAGCTTCAGCAGCTCCTATAGTCAATTCTTCTTGGTGTTAATGCATTGTTGTCTCCATATGTTGATACATCTCAGAATACAGCAGATACCTGCAAATGGGATTTAATACTGTAATACTCTCACACTGAGATATACCTAGTTTTACTCAAGTGAAGGATGTTGCAGTATGAAACAGCCCACCTTCCTTCTCCCTCCCTCTCTGCGTGTGTATGTTGTTTCCTGTGTGTGTGTGTGTGTGTGTGTCAGTGGGTGGATGTGTGGGCGGGGTGGTTGCGGGTCAGATTGTGGTTTCCAAAATCATCATCCTGTCCTCCAGACTCCTGTTTAGTTTGCTTGTCACCTCTGGTAGATGGGCATGCTTCATTTCCCAGATTGTTTCCATGTTCTCCTTCCCATGGCCGAGCTCGAACCGCAGCCGACCCCCTCCACCCCCCCCACCCCCGACCACAACCTACCCCCCCACCACCACCCCTCGCTGCACCAGTATGGCCACTGCTACCACCGCCACCCCCCTCCCCTCCACGCAGCATCCACCCTGGACGGGGAAAATGGTCTCCATCACTTTCACTTTGAATTGAGTCGAACCAGACGCCGCTCGCTGAGTGTTGTATAATGTGATGATGGAGCCTGGGTGGCTCTCTCATGTATCTAATCCAGCCGTGGGCTCCCTCAGAGGCTCTCTGCGAGATGTTTCGCAAAACCCCCGAAATGAGAGACAACTGCCAAACAAGTCGGAGGAAATACGATGCTCCGTGCCGGGCTTGTTACAGTGCCGACTGCCAAAGGCATTAGCGGTAATCACCCGGACTGTTTTCACTTCTCCAAACTCGCCCTCGAGCGCTACGTTCAGAACGTGCCTCCATGGCCTGCCATGAAGGTCTCTTAAATTAAAAGAGAGCAATTATGTTTCCTCCGAGGAAACGCGAGATGTTGACAATGCGGCGGACGTGAAATATAAACACTTCTGCTTTTCAATGAAAACAAAATGTCGCAATAAAGTCTAACATTTTATGGTGTCTCCTCAATAAAACCTGAGATTCTTAAAAGCGCAGGCATCGTAATGTACGAGCACGGTCCAAAAGAAAAAAACGCCGACGCAGCGGCATTTCGATTTGACGAACGGCCGCGGCATTAAAATGCTACGACGGCAGAACGACGGCCATTAAATTAAACTGTTTTCACCTCCTAAAAATTGGATTTTAAAGGTTATGCCTTCAGAACAAAGGAGACGTTAAAGCCAATGATATATTCTGTTGTCCTGCGCCTGTGAGGCATTTTACTGTTTCTGCTCGAACCCTGGATGGTCACTCCCCTCTGTGCTACAGTTATTTAAGGGCAGAGAGCAGGGACGCCACCTTGGGAATTTCTGACCTTTTTTTTCTAGCCGGAGCCACAGCAGACTTCAGGTCTGCTTGTTTGCCTGTTTCTTCAAAGAAACCTTTGGAGTCCGTGCGCCACAGGACCGATTCCGTGTGGCTTCGCCGCTTTAATCAACAGCTTAGCAAAGTTATTGAACTTCTAATCAAGTTCACCATGACTAATGCCTGTCCAATGAGCGCAGATTGCGGATTTACAACACATGGAGAACAAGTGATGTACAAGCCGTTTCCTCCATGTGGCCTCGTTCTCTTGCACTTATGCATACAATTAGTCAAATTAAAAGACGCTGCACTGTAAATCTCAACCTGCCCGACGGCTGTTGGACCTGGTGACATCCGAAGGACCAGCTGACAAGAAATCCCAAACATTTGGACGTTGAGGACCCTCCGTTTCAGGAGATTTTATACAACACCGCCCTCTATCTGCTGCCGAAGGAGCGTCATTCACATGGGGTTGGGGGGAGGGGGGGGGGGGGGGGGGGGGGGGTGTTTAGCTTTGCACTCACTCAGCACCATGGAGTATCTCTAACTCTGCCCATAAACAACTTGGACCTGAAAGACCTGTGATGAAATACAGTGCAGTAACAAAACACCTCGGTTTAACTTGGATCGCATCTAACTTAATTTACAAACCACAACGAGTTTGGACAACGTTAAAGGATCGTTTTCAGCTGTGACTGCCAAGACTTAATGTAGGCACAAAGCATTTTATGCACTATTAGAGGCACATCCCATGTTGATTTCCAGGCCCGTGCCCTGCCATGCTCATGTAATTCAGTTTTAATCTGAATGATCAAATTAAACGTCACGTCGAGCCTTGAGACAATACACCGCCTCTCTGTGTTGTGTTAAGGCTTCTGCTTGAGGTGGCTCTGACGCAGATTTCATAACAAGATGCTATGTAATGATGTGTAAACGATATGAATGGAGTCCATTGTAGTAATTAACCACTGGAGCATTATCACCGGAATCTGCAGCTTCCATTTGCTGCGCTTTCTGCCAATTTTAAGTGATTGATTCCAACTTTGCTGTCTGCAGTTTACTTTCACTTCTCGGCATTTATTCATTTATTAGGTGTGTGTTCTGTGTGTTTTCTGTGAATAATGTTATGGTTTCTGTGGAAACCCTGTGTTCATTTCAGTGGGTGGAGGGAAGCAGTGAAGTCACCCAGGGAATGGACTATTTTTTTGGTTTAGAACATCTGCAGTCACACACAAGTTGTTAAAGATAAGGATGAAAGCTGGAGCGTGGGCCCCCTGACCACAATCACTTTTGTGTCAGGACAAGTTCACCCATCCGGACCAAACCACATTGTTATTATTATCATCATCGTTACTTTAATATATTGTTCTTCGACTGGATCCATGGTGAGGCAGAAATCCTGTCCAAGAGCAGGAAATGCAAATTCGGACTCATTGGGCCACAATTGCTTCAACATGTTTAGTAAATTGAATTTAAAAACGGAGGAGAAGTTTGAAATCGGATGGATTTTCTTTGAATCATCTTGCAACTTTGCAGAAAATTCGGCAATAATTGACCCCTTGGCACGGGAAGGGAGACCTCTTTTCAGTGAACTCTTCATTTTAATGAAACAAAAAAGTTTGTAAAAAGTTAGTGGGACACTGGGGACACTGGTCCAGTCCAGTGCTTTGAGTTGCTCTTGCCAGGTAATTTTACAAGTCCCTGTGAAGACAGATCTGACAGGAGTGAGTGGGGACGAGCGAGCACGGCGGAGCGCGGGAGAGAGAGAGATGATAGAGCGCCTCGACATGTGCCAGAGAAGAATGGGAGTTCTCCTGGAGGCCAGAACTGCGTGCTGCTCAGGCCGAGCCAGAAGCGAGGCTTCGCCGTGACCCCTCTGCTCCACGCAGGGAGCGAGAACGATGGCTGCGTGTCAAGAAGAGAGAGTGAGCGAGTGGTTAAAACCTGCGAGCCCTCCTCCTCCCGCTCCTGCAGGTCAGGTGCGCCGCGCCGCCCCAGCTCCGCCGACTCACATGTTGAGCCCGAGCTGCGAGGGCCCGTCTGGCCCGTCCCGTTGACGTGCCGCTACATGCCAACAGCAACATTCAGAGCTGCTCTTTACCGGGGGTGACCCGCGAACAACGCTCCAGTTCAGGCAGAGCGAGAGAGAGAGAGAGAGAGAGAGCCGAAGGGAAGCGGAAAAGCGACTGACGATCCTCTCCTGCCAAATGAGCTCAATCGTCGGTCCGCGACCCCCGCTCGGCAGCTGGATGCCGAGAGGCCGCTCTGAAAGTAATTGAAACTGGCAGAGGTAATTGTGCGTCGCTTTTGGAGAAGCTCGTCAGCATGAGCAGAGCCCGGAGAAAATAATATAATGCGGCGCAGTATGCAACAAGACGTACGATAGGAATGGTTGAGTTACAGTCTGAGGTACTGCGAATTGTACACACATGGAACTTTGAGTTTTCGTTCTTTGGGCGTAATAGTCGGACTGTGACAGTGTAAAGATAGAGGATTCAGCCAGTGCAGGACGTTAACCTGGAGGAAAAAGGATCCACCCGGAGGTTAGTATGGTATATTTCCCCGCTTGAAGCAGCTGCAAACTGTGTCAGGGCGGGAAAAAAAACGAGGAGGACAGCGAAACGGAGTCCGGAGCTGCCAGAGCTGCTAAAGCGTTCTGCGCGGCCGAGGGAGTTGAACGCGGGGGTATTAATCCAGGTCCCACAGCTCCGCGGCAATTACAGACGCCCTGCACAACGAGCGTTTTGACGACGGCGACAGATGGCGGTCAACGCCGTGAGGACGCGAAGTGGCCGGGAAGATAACAATTTACCGCCTGTCATTAGCGTTCCTTCTGTTTACGCTCGTTCAGAACACCCGCGCCCGCATCTGTCGGGCAGGTGTTGGCACGTTAAGAGCTGCTCTTTGCAGAGCAAACGTTTGTTTGTTATTCATATGGTGGAGAGGAAAAAAAACAGGGGTATCCGCTGCGTGATCAGTGGAGGGAGCCTCCGTGCCTCACGGCGAGCGCAGCTACAGCGCTGCACTCCTGCTGACGGCCAGCAGGTGTCGACGGCGCTGGCGGCGGGGAGAGGGTGAGAAAAATGAGCCCGCGCCTCGCTTCGTTCGCTACATAACCAAACAGCTTCCTAATGAGTGCCGGTCTCAGGGGCCAGGTTCCAGTCGTCATCCATTCAGTCCGATGTTTCGTTTCCTCGTCGTCTGAGTCTTGGAAGGCCGCACCGCGGGGTCACATTCGTTCCGTCCTGTGGTGATTCTGAGGGAACTGATGAGTCCCGGCGGTTTCAGCCTGTTAGGAACAATATGTCCTCTCATTTAGCATATATCTGGAGTCATCTTCATGTTGAAAATTACACGGGATTTCATTTGAAGATGAAGATGCTTTGAGAACTTCCTACAATCTTAAATCATTATTCATGTTCATCTGTGAATGTGAAATCCTAAAAAACTGAATAACCAAACTCCATGGGATCAAAAAGTAACTTCCTAACAGTTTCAGAAAGACAATAAATCTCGACTCGGTCTAGACAACGGCCACTACTCTCTTTTTGTGTCGCTGGGAGCAGCCGCGGTGATGAACTACCACTTGACGGCCTTCAGAAGAGGGTCCCGTGCTGCTCGGAGAGGACCCCCGTGTTTGGATTTGCCTGTCTCTCCCCCCATGTGAGCCTGACCCAGATAACGCCACCCATGCACTGCTCTCTCTCCCACATCTGCCTTCAATCCGCCGCAAACCAAGCGAGACCATGACCACTCATTATTCATAGACGAGTTACTTCTGGTGCTGTACACCCGCGCGCTTACGTCATATTTGTTTATGCTGTTTGACGACGAGCTCTGTGAAACTTTTATTGAGCCGTTTCCCAAAATGGGCTTCCTCTCCGACCCTGATTTAAAGAGTAATGGCAAGTGGGATTTTGTTTTGGAGTTTGTTGTGCTGAGGGGCAACAGATTTCTTTTTTTTTTTTTTTCCACTGGTTCTCCCGAGGGCAGACCTGCCTGCTGTGTGGACAGCTCAGGCTGTACGGCGTCCAACCACAAGTGGGAGCTGTGTGACTGCGTACTTACTCCCAGTGCCCGGGCCTGTCCGACCCGAACCACCTTCACAGAGAGCAGGAGCGATGCTTCTGCTGAAATTCAGCTCATCAGTCACCCGTTTCCACAGATGTCTAAGCAAACTAAGCGTATTTACAGAATGCAGCCGTGTAAAGGGGAAAAAAAAGAAAAGTAAAGAAAGAATATATGTTGGTTTTCGAGAAACAAATCTCCAACGAGGCTCCACAGGTGCCTCCCGGACTCCCGCACAAGTATAAATCCGCTGAATTTTGCCGAGGACTTCAGTGGGCCACTGCCTTTTTCACATGACACAGTGCACAGATGGATTGTTGTAGCTCTTGGACGAGAGGACGGTTGAATCGATCTAGAACAAGGGGCCGCGGCGTGGCCTGGTCAAGCTCTTAGAGGACAGTCTCCAGAGCAAACTTGGACGTGTGTTTGGATATCTTTCACACAAGACGCAGTCTGTTTCAACACTCGGGAACCTCTGCGGTTCCCACCAGAGGACAATTTAACATCCGACTCAATAAACAGGAGTCACTGGTGTGCGTATGTATGACAGAGGAGCGGCGAGTGTGCGTTATGTACGCGCCTGACAGCTTTGCGCACTTGCGCTGCGGCCGAGGGACGGAGCGCGGCTCGGAGCCCCCGGAGCACATCATGTTTAGCTGAGCATCACAGGGTCTCTGCTGCCGTCTCGCCCCCCTCCCCCACCCCCCACTCCCTCCGACAGGGGAGACATAAAAGTGACTGACTGACGGCCACACCCACGCAAACATAAAGCATTCACACTGTCAGCCACGCCGTACGATCGCCCCCCCCCGCCCTTCTGGTCAAAAAATGCTTGCAGCATAGATTAAATCCTAAACAAAATGACTGCGCTAACCTGCTAATTGTAGCTGACGAATAAACAACTGAAGACAGCGCGGAAACGTTCCAAAAGAAAGGACGATCACATGATTTTTGGATATTGCTGCGAGACAACACTGCAAAACGTCTCGATAGGAGCAGTTTGTCTGCAGTGACACGTTTATACACATGTACACACCCAAGCATGACAGGATGTCTATTAGCGTCCTCCACACCACTGGCTGTGAATGGACCTGGCGGCCGCCGTGCCTAAGCACCCGTCAATGAGGTGTTTCCTCTGTTCCCCCGGCCTTCTCCTGACAGGAACCATCAAACCAAATCGCAATCGAAGGACGTCTGCGTGAGGATTTACGTACTTTTCTCTTCCCCCCCTCCCGGTGTCGCAGCGGACTGTTTGACAGCCGGTGCATAATCTACAGCTTCGCTCCGATAAACAGAGGAGGCTCGGGTGGAGGAAAAAGTGGCGATCACGGCGCGGGGCGTCCATTCATTTAATAGGTGAGAGTCCCTCGCTCTCCCTCCGCTCTACCTACTTTCCGTTACTTGCTTTCAGAGTAAACACACCAAGCCGCAGGAATGTTATCCCAAACTTACTAATTTGCCTTGATTACATTAATATTTTTTTTTTGGTTGAAATTACCCTTTTCCCTTTCCTATTGCCATTGTTTATTTTCTCCCCAACTCCACCTCCAACCCCCCCGCCCCCCCCCTCCCCCGCCCGCCCTGCCTCGTGCTGTGCTCCTCCTTTCCCCTCACCGTGCGTTGCTTTCACTATTAGCGCACAATTATGGGTGATTAGTTGTCAGGCGGATGCCCTGTGTTTCCTGTGTGTGTTTGGGAGTTTATATTGTTGTCTGTTTATGTAATCGCGCCACGAAGGAGAGGAGTCAAATATGGGGTAATCATATAGGATGACTGATGAGGCCGAGGGGTGAAGAAAGGGAAAACGCTAGATGTAATGATTTCTGCATTTCTCAAGCGTCTAGTTATCGCGACCTGATCAGTAGCCACACTGTATACATAGCTGTATACAGTGAGGATGAAAGCCCTGCCTCGCTCCGTAATGGGGATATATCAGATCTGTTATGACGTGGACTCGTATCACTTTCAGCTATTGATGTCTGCGCGTCAAATCGAAAGTGACTGTTTGCGGCCGCGACGTGTTTGTTTGGTTTTGCTCGGCTTGGAGAGATCACTCGCTCGCGGTCCCTCCTTGTTAAGCCATCACAGAAGCGACTGCTCAAAGATGGAAAGACGCAGATAAAATGGAAAAGGAAGTATCGGCTTTCTGGGCCCGTTATGGTTTCAGCAGATTTCTCTACTAAACTCTTATTGCGAGAATTCATCATTTCGTGAGACAGGTGTCCCTAACAGCATGGCGCTCCCCGGGCCGGGCCGGATCAGATCAGCGTGGATTAGCACAACAGAGTGCAGACCCCGGGCCATTACGCTGAGGTGGAAGCGCAGCAAAGCTCCCATGGATCTGCAGTAAAGCAGCACAAGGTGTCTGAACATAGTAACAGCCTCTGCCGGCTGTAAAGAAATTATGACCCAATCATGTTTCAGATGCTCAGATGTCGGCCTGACATGCGTCATGATTTTGCAGGGCTGTGAATCCCTTTATTGCTATTTGCGAGCAATGAAAAGCCTCCGTTGGCTCGCGGAGGATATTAACAGGTGTTTGTCTGTTTTGTGAATCTGTTGCAGCTGTGTCATGTCAAAAGCACACTTCTTTACATTTTGACTTGGGTCGTAACAACGCTGCTATTCAGCATCGCTTGAAAACATATGGTGCTCACAGCCTTGACCGATACCTTATATGCTCAAGTAGTCCTAATTTTACCCGATGATTATTTATACAGATCCGGGATCGAGACCGTTGCTCTCGGTGAAAACAGACAGTCCATAACTCACCGGGCCTGAGAATCAGCTTCAAGTCTTTTTTGACTCTTGTCCTAATCCTGTTAAAATCTGCACTGATTTACTGCGCACTGAATCATGCTTCGCTCGTCGGCCATGTCACTGCACGGATGATAAAAGCGGTTCCAAAGCCCTGTCTGTGCTCTTCACCTACACATTAGTGGGGCGAAAAGCGAGCAATATCGCAGCAAAAGGCCTGAACAAAACCTCCACCCTGGATGTGACCCCGGTGAAGATGTAAACATGTGGAGAACACAATAAAGTGAAGGATCGGTTAAGGAGCCACTTTGTGACTCCGAGGCACGGCCAGAGAGCGTGTTTGATGACGGGTCGTGTTTGTTCGTGTGCTATGTTGAAGAGTCTTCTTTTACATGAGGCTCAGAGACGTTCTGGTCTTTGATGAAGGGCCTGGCATTCAGGGGCAGAGACACAGAGAAGAAAGGAGCGAAGGAGCACAGAAGAGGAGCGAGAGATTAAATGTGTGGTTACTCTGGCAGAGAGCTGGGGCAGGGTGCCAACAGAAACTGTTTTTGTGACACACAAAAGCTTTGCACAACCGCGGCTCGGGCTCATTCGTGCACACACACACACACACACACACACACACACACACACACACACATGCACACAGATACACACACACATACACACACTTGTGCAAAAGCAAAACAGTGCAGACAAATCTATGCACAGACTGACACACACACACACACACACACACACACACACACACAGATAATAGAGACACGGTTTAAGATTATATTATGGTTACAGGCACGCACACACACTCTCTCTAATTGAATTATGGGACAAGTCCTCAATAATACACAAAGTAATACAAACTATTTAATGCACAAGCCTAAATATTTGGAAAAAAATAATATGGCCCATTTTCAAAACTAACTGTTGCACAATAGGTGAAGTAGTTTTCAAGCGGGTTTAACAATGTTATGCCAAGAGGCGATTAATATCAAAACTAATGTTTGAACAATTGAGAGGACATTTCATACAAGCTTGAAGATTAAAATCAGATTTCAGAGTTAAGTTTCCCATTGAAACACCCATAAACAGTCCTTCCTGAGTACGTCTGTATTTGCACAGAAAACACAATTATGGAGAGAAATGGCACATGAGCGAAAAGTCGCTTTTTGACCTTCAACAACATCATTATGGTCGCCACGGACCATTGGACCTCGGCGCTGCCTACAGGACCCAATGTTTTATTTGCACAAAGCTGAGTAGGCACACAAACAACATAATCACTAACTGTGCGTGAAAATTGATTTGTGAAGGTTAATCAAAAATAGATCAGGAGTGATATCCAAACAACAATATATGGACACGGTGTCCTGTTTTTATTTGATTTAGTTTGAGTCCCACAAAACCCTCAGAATCTCTTTCAAAGAGGGTCTGGCCAAAACAGCAGCGTTTTCACATCTCAAGCTAAATACACATGCTCTCAAACAGCACGCAAAACAAAACATTAAGTGAGCTGATGAAACCGGCCCAATTGTGTCGCCTAATTCTTAATTCTGTTTGCTGGACTGCATAGCTAATTTAGAAGTGGCTATTTTTGGTCAAAGATTTCCTCCTGATTAAGTTCCTACTTAGTCTGAGGTCATGTTGGCATGTTTTTCTCGCTGAATGAAAAGCGCTCACAAGGGAATATGTCAATCCGGCATGATCTCTGTCTGAGGGAAAGAATGTCTCTTCCAGGCCTCGTGTCTCTCCATGCAGTCTGCGTGTGCTGTGCGTGTGGAGGCGCATTCACACAGGCCTACAGGGGATTTGTGTGTCGAGCTAAATCGTGGCGCTCTTATCTCTCCCCGTTTTGTTATCTCTAACCTGGTAATTGCCGACTTCCAATCACGCTTGTTTTCCTCTCATCGGGAGACTTTTCCTTCTCGCCAGTGAGCTCCCTCCGACTTCCTCTCCGAACTTAGACGGGCTCCACCTCCGCGCTGTGCTGACACACAGCACATACCCACGGGAATACATGAACACGCATAGGCAGAGACAGACACATCCCCCCCCGTCCATGGCGGGGGGTGGAGGTGGGGGATCACGGACTTCTAGTGAACCATTACAGGACACAGTGTGTCCCACAGGTTCTGCAGACTGCTTATTATATGTGAAAAGCATTACACCCTCCACAGTATCAGCGGGACGCTTGCTACATTAAGTTTCTTACATAAAAGGCATCATTAGGAGGATACAATCTGGAAGAGTTGAATAGTTCAGCTGCGTCTGCGGCCTAGGCCACAGGTGATGGACGCACGCAGGCACTGATGTGTTTGTGGAGTTGAAAGCTGTGTGTTTACACTCGGCTTTTTGTCAGCATCTTTAAAAATAGGCATGCAGCCCCGACCTTGACGGAGAAAACACCACGTTCTCAGCCTCTGTGAAGGATCAGCCGATGTGTCAGATTCTCAGCCTCTCCCAGGAACACGCAGTCACATCGCCGCAGTAATTGGTTTCCTCGGGCTGAAGGGGAGCGGGGGCGGGGGTGGGGGGTGGGGGGTGGTGGGGGTGTGCACCACATGTTGTGCCGTGGTTAACCAAGGGCCGGCCACTTTAAAAGCTCCTAAATTGATACAACCCATCTTGAACTAATCGTCGGGTTGAGGATGAGAGGGCCCGGCTGACCTGGTGGATTGATTACTTCAGCGCAGTTATGGTCTGTGCAACCTGGGCTGGTTACATGTTGGTAGACCACAATGACGAGACGCCACTCAAGCATCTGTTGGAAGTGGTCGGTTCCTGACAACTTTGCTCTGGTAGAAAAAGGCAGACTTGACAATGAAAGACTAAACAAACGCGCTTGAAGAGCTAGAAATTTGACGCTCGGAGACCAGACAACACGCAGTTAAAGGTATCAAAGTGCTGAACAGAAACCTATTAGAAAACCTCTGAATGAACGTAATGTAATGTAATGCATTAGAGAAGCGAAGCCTGATCTGGGACATTACTTGCTGACCATGGCCTCTCTACACCTGCCAACAACCTCAAATTGTGCTTTTTTTGTGTGTGGTTCCAGGTTTTCAGGAATCAGAGCTTCACTTCACTTCACCGAGTGCTGGACACCAAGGGCTGAGCTGGCTGCTCAGGTCCGTTGATATGTCCAAACTGAAGCTTGGCTGCTACATACTCCCCCTGGAAATGGCAAAAACCAAAACAACCCTGAGTCCACAAAAGTCCAGGATCGCATGTTCAGTGCGAATAAAACACAATGCGATTATTTGCGAATCCTTTTTAACACACACTCAGCTGAATGCAATACAAACACACATTTCATAATGTCACTGCTGGCAAACACAGACCATTTCCAAATGGTTGAATTCTGTTTTTATTTGTTCAAAGCAGCGCTTTTTTGGAAAAAAAAAAAAAGAGGAGAAGTTTTGAACAAGGAGACTAAATATTGGAGTCCTGGATTGCTGGATGAGTAAATAAGCAACAGCTTGCTGACATATTTGCCATATCAAGTTGATGGGAGTAACAATATGTCAATAATGTGTTTACAGCACGATTTCGTGAGTAACAAACGTCCTCCGTGGTAGGCTACATATGTAGATGCTCAAATCTTATACAGAAAGCAGCTTTGCAGCAGAGGGTTCATGGGAGGAGAGGCTGTGAGAGCAGCACAACTTAAAACAATTATCACACATGAAATTAAATTCACATCATCTACATGTCGAAATACGATGCGTAAACAGTGACACAGTGGATGTGTGGTTTGCACGGTTACCTCACAGGTTGATGAAGGTTTTCAGCCCCCATGGTCACGGAGGTCTTTAGGTGCTGGACTTTTGTGAGGTTATTGAAAAGAACCTGGCCTGGACGCCTGGTTGGAACGAAGGCCTGCATGTGTGCGTGGGTGTACTCTGGGTACTGAAGCCTCCTCTACTCCACAGTCTGAAAACATGCCTGTTTAGGTTGTTGGAGACTCTAATTTCCCCTAGGTTTAAGTGTGTGTGTGTGTGTGTGTTTTCTGGAACATGCTCCAGCAGACTCTGGCGGCACTGCTAAGGTACAAAGCATTCAATATGATGAATAAATGAATGAATGGATGGGTGAATGTGTAAGCAAAAAAAAAAGCATTTCGACACAGACTTTCTGACTGATTTTAACAGGCAGTCCAGGCTCAGACATCTTGCAGAGGTGGGTCCAGTTTCTCCCGGCTTCACCAGCCATAGCTGTATGAAGCCATAGCGGTATGAACAGCAGGGTGTGCGGCGGGAGCGGGAGCGGGAGCGGCGAGGTGGCGATGGAGATGGAGATGGGAGCTTGGCCACACCGCTGGAACAGTTGAGTTCACAGAAAACGCTCCCCGAGTGTGATTAGCGCTGCACTGAAGCCAGTTCCCATTTTTTCTGTGCGTGTGTGCGTGTTTGTATATGGGAGTGTGAGTGAGGGTGACACTTAAGAGGGGGGAGGAGGAGGGGGGGGGGGGGGGTGCAAGCAACTGACAATAAAAGAACAGAGAAAAAGAGGAGGGGAAAACAGCGTAAGACAACTCCAGCAGATTGGTATGTCTGAGCTGCCATTTGAGGCTGAGCTGATGTGCGGCCCCAGTACCATGGTTTCAGTTACACCCAAAACAAATAAACAAAAGGAGCCCGGGGCAGCGCGTTGCTCGTGACGCCGGGGAAACTTCAGGCGGCTCTCGCACGTGCGCATGTGCGACGACACATGCTCCTCGACGCGACCCCCCCCCCCCACTCCCCCTCCTACGGCACGGCCGCGGCGGCCCGAGCGCTCTGAGAAGTCTCACGCCGTTTCGGATTCTCTTGGAAAACCTGCCCGTCGCATTCCTGACACTCAACAACAACGCGTCGCCGCTTCCAAGTATGCAAATGCGGCATCTGATGTGGGTCCGTCGTGTTTTGGAAACCCAGGTATTTAGTCCAAGGGGATAGCGTGTTGACGTGGCAGCGCACGAGGGTGTAAAATTGATACCAGAGTCCGTCAGCGATGTCACTTTGATCAAACTGCTGTGTGGTCGATCCGTCATTCGTGTCAAGTGTTTGTGTATGTGGTTTGTGTATTGGCACCTGCTTCCAGTATACAAGCAAATCGAGTCCAGCGGAGCACATATAGGCTTATTGTTTTTCTTCTTTTTTTTTTGTTTGTGTCTCTATTTATGCTCAGGAGGAGCACTGGGACCTCTTCATTCTCTCCAGATTTTTGTCGGCTAAGGTTTCAAGGGGTTAGCTCATACGGAAAGTTGATTCCAGAGCTTGCTTCATCTCACATGGTTTCAATCACCTTTTTTCCCGCAGACCTTGCAGGTTCTGAGGCAGACCTTCGCTCCAGGAATCCTCGACCTGGACCAGGCCGAGCGCTGGGGAGCAGGGAAGTGAGGGAGAACGGAGGAGAGACGGCGAGGCACCGGGATGAGCTTCCACACATCTCAGTGCTC
Organism: Karalla daura; assembly: GCA_029224185.1. Lineage (NCBI taxonomy): Eukaryota > Metazoa > Chordata > Actinopteri > Chaetodontiformes > Leiognathidae > Karalla > Karalla daura. Next base: position 16,279,031 of record CM055207.1, on the reverse strand, counting down.
CGTGTTTTGTCCTCTCTCATTTTCTTGTGTCTCATCTTGTCTCTCCCTTCAGTTTTTTTTTCTTTTGTTGACTCTCCTCACATCTTCTCTCCTCATGTCCTAATCTATTTTCTAGTCGTGCCTTTCTGTTGTCTTCACTCCTCTCATCCCGTTTCCTCTTGTATCATCTCCTTTCATTTCCAATCCTCTCCTTTCGTCTCATCATCTCGCTTTGTCCGCCCTCCTCTGTTTCAGATCATCATTTTGTCAGATATCTTTTCAACTGTTCGCTTTTGGTCTTTTTGTTGGATTTAAACATCATGCTGAACTCTCTCTTTATTTTGTTCTGTATCTCCTCTCCTAACATTTTGCCTTCATCCCTCACATCCCCGTCTCTTCTTCTATTTTCTGATCTTTTTTTGTCCTGCCCTTATCTGCGATTTCTTGTCTCACTTTCTTGCTACCCCTCTGGTCCCCTGTCTCATCGCATCTTGTGTCCTCTCGTCTCCTTTTCAAGCCCGATCTTTTCTCTTTTCATCGCTCTCCTCATGTCCTCCTCTCTCCTACCCTTGTCTCATCTCCCCTTGTCTCATCTCGTATCCTCTGCTCTTCATCAGTTTATGATGACATGCTGAATCATCTGTTAAACCCTCACTTCCAGCCAGTCATTGTTGCTGGGGAGCGAGACAAAACCTTATGCATTATCCAAGAGGCGTTCACTGCCACATTGAATTTGCATTGCCGAGGACCGACAGTTCCAGGGAGTAGACGGGACAAGGGCAGGAAAGGGGACGCCAGTCCTTGCGTGTTTCCTTTGTCTTCCCAGAGCAGTCAAAAGAGGAAGTGGAATGGTGCCGGCGAAACGAGAAACGAGCACGACGGAGAAAAAAAAAAGATTCAAACAAGAGGCACTTTTCTCCTCTTCTCCTCTGTTTGCTTGAACACGCTCCATTCCAGAGGATTTCCCTCGACGCCGCAGCGGGTTTCACGGAGGCAGAGTGTGTTCACATGGATCCCGTGGAGAGGAGGGGCGGCCGGGGGTCACCTCAGGTCAGCGGCAGGCACTGCAGGAGGATGTGACTCGGCAGCGTTACGAGGGCGTGCTGATGCGGGCCCACACATCCCATCTGTCAGCGCAGCTATAGCTCCCGGCCGGCAGGACTCAGCTATGTGCAGCGGCCGAGTCGTGAGGGAGAGGCTGCGGTGGCTGTTTCCTGATGGCCGTCGAGGAACTGAGCTGCCGTTCCCCTGCCTCGTTTTGTTTTCATTCCCGGTGGGGTCGGAAGTGTTATTTGGGTTAGCATTCACAGTGCTGGTTTATAAACACGACTTCTGTTCGATGGGAACTGGGACTCGGCTCAACGTGCTGTTGACCTCTCAAGTATTTGTTTTAACAACAACATGTCAATAATGTGTCATTGAATGTAAAGAGTAAGAGAAAGTAAATATATGTTGTGCCATAACTGCCTGTACAATGTTATATGTTTCCCATTAAGGCAATTATTCTGTCTTTGTCATTTGGCTTGCAGTTAAACAAATATGATTTAATCGCATTTGGGAAAAGCAGTGTTGCATAACAGAATTAATACATCATAACTGCAATTTGGCAGCTGTTAAACATCTTAAGAAATTGCAAAATAATCACATAAGTTCATCATAAAGGAGTGATACGATTTATTGCATGTTTGTCTAGATCTTATTTTCACAGCTTCAGCCACTGTTCCTTTTGGGTGAAATATGAGTGTCTTCTGTCTAAAGTGACTGGCATTTGCTAATTAGCGCTAAACGCGTGCAGTGAAATAATGGAACATCATTCAGGTAGAAAGCCAAAGCATGGGGGGGAAATTTTGCAACTGATGACAGTGTGGGATGGAGATCACCAAAGTTCATCAAAGTCCATCCAGTATCACATAGTTCACAAAAGCCAGAGCTGTCAACCTGCTGGCAGTGCGATGTGAAATGTGAGGAGACCACCAAAGTCAGTAAGATTCAATGTCTGGGGACCATGAATGTCTGGAAAACTTCATGGCAATCCATCAAATAATTGTTGAGATAATTTAGTTGGGACCAAATTGGCGGACCAACCAACCAACCGTACATCTCCTCATTTCTCCCTCAGAAAGAAATTAGTTCCTTTTCCAACAACCTCAAAGGCTATTCCTTTGACTCTCCAAAGCAGCAGTCCCTTCATTTTTTTCAGTGTTTGTGTTTTCATAGTAACAGCTCATCTGACTCAATTACATCAAGCATACACAGTCCAAACAATAAGAGTGGCTATGCATTTTAAACTGTATTGGCCATTGAAAACATTTCTAAACACTACTTGAGGGAAAGCCGCCTCTGGTTAAACAGCCACTTACAAAATACAGACTGTGTTACTGTCTGCGTGGGCCAGACAGGTCACTTGGCCATGTTGATAAAGATCTGCAGTGGAGCTGCATTCTACAACAAGTGCCCCGATAAATGACAGGACTGGGTGGGGGTTTACCCAAGGCAGCAGACATAAACACAGCAACCCTCATGGTTGGAGGGAGGTAATTTAGATATACCACCGCCATTAGCCAAATTAGGGTTCAGTGCCTATGAATCCATAGGGCTTTCCCTGTTTGCCAGAGTAGGAAGAGGGGAAAAGTACACCGCAATCACGTGTGTCGGACAAAAAAGAAAAAAAAAAGAGCAACAGAGGAGGAAATGAGACAGGAAGCCAAGGTGAAGTCTGAGCAGCGGCGCGAGTAAGTCGAGTAAGTCGGCCATCGAGGTAAGGTTGCACCGGGAATCGCCAGGGGGCTTTGGTGGAGCGTGCTGGCATTTCTGACACCGATCCTCAACTGCTCAGCAGAGATAAGACATCTGGTCAACTCCCTCTCTGGGTCAGACGAGCAAACTTTATCCAAGTTCAGTCTGATTAAATATCACCTTGTCTTTTGACAGGGATGACAGCCCGTGTGCTTTTGTAAGCTGTGATACTCAGGGTTACTTTGCACCGGCCCGCAGACTCTGTTTCTTCTTTAATATTAGATATTCTAGATCTTTCTGTCTGGCACGTTGCCACAGAGTGTTCCAGCAGCTTTAAATTCTGATCAGTCCTCCAAACCTGCTATTATTGTAAATGCATGTATTCAGAGTTGAAATCAGACGGCCCGGGTCCACTGGGGTATATCAGATACTTTGCAGTAAACAGACAACAGGGTTAGCCTGGTCTCCTTGTTCAAAGGTTGTGGCAGTGGACCAGTAAGTCCTCAGGCTGCTTTGGCGTCTGCTGGAGTTGGCCCTTGATGGAGCCAGCCTCCATTTAAGATCTGCCCCAACCCCAAATCTGCAATGACTCGACGCATCCACACAAAAGCGAGGGCTGGAGGGTGGGAGGGGGGGGGGGGGGGTTGGGGATCAGGGTGAATTACCTCTAAGTCAAGTGGAGTGGAGCCCAGCTAGAAGAACAATTTGAAATAATTTTGATATATAACGGTTAAAGGTGACCGCTGGGATAATTCAGCACCAACATACTGACTCGCTCAACTCGATGATACTCATGGTTTGTGATTACATGCGCGGAGTGGTAATATAAATGTTTATCACAAAAAACACACGGCACTATATTAATTGATCTGCTCGAAACAATGCTGTACTTCAAGGAGCCTCTTTGCTCTCTCCGCTCTGTGAAGATGCTTATCCCGTGGCCTCATTATGTGAGCAGAAGAAGGCCGTGGCCCTGTTCTTTGTATCACATTTTTGGGGGGTCTTAAGGGGTTGTTATGGTTTGCAGATGTCACCCTGCATAGCATTTGGAGGGAGTCATCCGCTGGTGCTGTCAGACAGGGTCCCTCCTTTGCTCGCTCGTCCTCTCTCCTGGGTGAGGCGTCGGGGAGGGGTCACCGCTGGAGAACCCCACAGGGTGGATACAAACACGGCCTCAAAGTGGGGTAGAAGCAATCACCAATGCACAGTGCGTGCATTGGCCGCAAACATGGATACTGCTATTACGCATGTAAATTCGGTCATGAAGGAACTGGCTGGTTTTTAAAGGACTTGATTACGCTGATGCATCTGTATGATTTCAAAGTCCCTCTGGGAACGTCCATCACATGCCGTCCGGCTTCTCTTTCACCACCATGTCTTATGTACACAAACATACAAGAAAATTAGGGTCCCCTAACCCATCCAACCTTCCATCCCTACCGAGCACAACTTGTGATCCAGCAACACAGCTGCCAGAGCATGTGTTAATGATGCAGACACCCAGCTACATAATGCAAATCAGAGGGAAAAACTATCCCCTCTGTCAGCCAAGCTGACCACAACTTCACACCCAACAGAGGGTCTCATGTCTCCCACACCTTCTTTCTCATCACTGTCATAAGTTTTGGATTGTTTGAGCAGACAAATTGCCGGTCCCTCCTAAGCAATTAAGCGAAACCAAACTGCAGAAAATGCGCCCTCGCTGAAGCATTTTCTTCTACAGACTTATTTTCTACAAGCGCTTAAATGAAAACCAATGTCTGTTTAATTCTGGACGTACAAACTAAGTCCGTCAGTCAGTCAGTCAGAGCATGTCTTCAGCACCGTGACGCGGGCTGTAACAAAGCTGGCAGGCGGATTTTAATGATGCTGTTTCAAATCCAGCTCGGGCCTTTAAGGGAAAGCAAATGTTCATGCACCACTGCGTTATAAATGGATTTGATTTTGAGAAGTACTTAGGCAAAGGACCAAACTAGGCTGAAAGGCCCAGGGACTGTAAACTAATATTGGTTCACAACACATGGTCCACATTTCATAACAGACATTAAGACTCAATCCTGGAGGACACTCCTGTGGAAAAACAGTGATTGATGAGTGCAAAGTAAGGTGCGCGGTTGTGTGTGTGTTGTCGTGTTGAGTACACTCGGGTGCTGTTTTTAAAAGGAGAGACAAAGAGTTTTGTAAGAATTGTTTTCAAAACCTCCAGTGCACTGTAGAGGACCATGGCAGCTCATAGTTGCTTCAAGATGTGCCAAGTAAATAATGGGTGGTTTGACCAAACATAAAGTGGTTTTGACATTTCAGGAAGGAAGCTTATTTACTGTCTTTCCCTCGCAGTCGATTGATACAACTGTAAAGTAAATAATAGGCTATGGTTAGATGTTCCCTCATTAGATGAACTTCTGACAAGCATATCATCATCTTCTAGTTAATCCTCCTTAAAACTACCAACATGTGGTCTTTACACTAAGGTGTTGAATGGATGATCTTGAATGGAAGACTGGAACTCACTCCGTCATGATGATGAGGGGTTTAAGAGGTGGCAGAAAGCAGAGTCTGGTTCTACTGGAGGAAGTTAAGTGAATTATTAAGCATCGAAACACACAAATGCTCGTTGTGAGTACACTCACTCGCTCACGTTTTTTTCTTTAAGCTCAGACAATGCCTTTTGGAGGTCTCGCTGCATGTCTGCACACCCGGTCAAAGGCTCAGACTTGGCTGTGAGCCAGGCCCCGGCGATGGGTATCAGCATGCTAGCTGGCGTTTGCACTCTGAGTCATTACAGTAGGCCTGTAAATGGCAGTCGAGCAAAAGGAAATGTCTCGGATCAGATCAGAGCATGAGGATAACCCTAACCTCCACACACAACCACATACATACTGTAGCACACACACAGAACAAACACCAAACTTTTTTTTTATCATGGTGCAGCGACAAAACGCTTGATGTTGTTCACTTTGTTGCTTTTTTTTCTCCCAATTTGTATCTTCATTGTGAAATTTCCAGCTGTGAGAACGCAAACTGCATCAGTAGGCCCACTGCCATGGTTGGACGTATTATGACGGGTATGAAAGGAGGAAGCAAGGAAGTGAAAACTCTTTTCTTTTTCTTTTTTTTCTCTACCTAACTTGGCAGGTCCCACTCACGCTTTTGATTTAGGTCTTGCACCGGATGACCAGGCCGTGCCACTAGTGCGTGTTCCCCGCAGTGGAAATGTTTCGCTCGGGTTACAGCTCTTCCTCCGCGTGAGCGCAGCACGTCGGGGACGTCAGAATGAAAAAGTGATCAGCAGGGTCTCGCTGCAGCCCCTGCATTCTGGAAATACTCCCACGAAATGAATTGAGATACTACAATAACTTCACAACACACTTCCCCCTGCTCCCAGAGGCTACGTCCACTCTACGGAGTAGCTGTTAATCTTGATGACACAGGATACAACGGCTCCGCTCTGGCTGCACTGCTGACTCAAATCTTTTTTTCTCTCTCTTTTCTTTATTTAGGTGACGTGCAGCTAATATTTTATTTGTTGTCCTTACCAGGGTTTATTTACACAGGCCTTAACCTTCTGATTTATAAGTCTTCTGCCTCCGTCGGAGAGGGGACATCGGAGTCTGAAATACTTTTATTTTAGACATGATTTTGCCCCAGTGGCAGAATATTAAAGTCATGCATCTGTAGCCGTTCCAATCGGATGTGAGCCCGAGTTGAACGATCGGTCACGTATGTGAGTTTCTCTCCTTGCTGAAATGAGAATAAATCAAAAACCACATGAAAATATCCCTTTCTCCCTAATTTTGGATGTTATTTAGACCGCATTGGTGCCACAAAAGGCTTAAAAACAGATGTGTTTTCACATGTCGATGCAGCCGCAGTCCTATGGGTAATATGTCAGGTTTATACAGAGCGTGTGAATGCAGCCAGTAACATTTGCGTGCATGGAGACTGCAGTCGTATGTCACTGGACTTTGCTGGAGGTTTTCGGTCTGATCCAGGAATGTGTCGAAGGCCCCATATAGTGACATCACCCTCCTCCGTACGACTCCCTGGAGCTGTGACGATGACCAAGACGGAGTATTCTGGTCGTGACCCTCTGGTCTGTCAGTGACAAGCCCAAAGACGCACTGACGTCATTACTTTTAACCAGTGGCAAAGACCTTACGGCACTAGTCGGAACATGTCGCAACCCCAGAGTGGCTTTTTCGACCAATTCCACAAAAATCCTCAAGTCCAATTAATTTTCAAGCTGCTGCCAAATCCTAACTGAGTTACACAGAGGTTGCTCTTAAACCACAGCGCATTAAGAATGAATTCAATAGAGATACTTAACTTCAGCATTTCATTGACTGCACTTTAAACTCTAGTTATGTTTCAATCCCACGGATGGGAAATTAGAGCTGCGTCCTCCAGCTCAAGATCTCAGGTCCAAATCCCATTGTGGCTGAAGTGCCCCTGAGCAAGGCAACCCAGCCCAGTTGCTCCCAGCTGACTTTCCAGAAGGGAACTTCCTGAAGGGAGGAGTCATACCCAAGGGTTAATGGGAAGAATAACGTATCCATTATTATTATTATCAGGTGTTGAGAGGAGCGGAGCTCGGGAGTGATCTCCTGGGGAGCTTGAATGAGTGCCCGGAACGTCACATCTGCTGAGATGAGTGTCCATACCGGTTCAAGTGATGGACAGACCAATGTGGCTGAAAAATAACTTTACTGTTATCAAACACTCGAAGAAATGACTTTATCCTCCTTGTCCTCTCAGCAAATACGTCGGATCAGATATTTCGAACCAGATTCAAACCATACCACGGACATTAGTCAACACATATGCATCTAATTTCCAGTCATCTCTGCTACTCCACATGTTTTTGACGCAATTTCTTGTCAGTAAATTGGCTCTTTATTACTCATTCGCTTTGAAGTTACTGGGAGTAAGTCAGTGAGTAAGTAGTACGGCACCTGTGACACAAGATCCACTAGATAGTTGTGAAGATAAGATCAGCGATCGTTCCAAGTCAGTTGATTCTAACAGGCTGAAAAGCATGAATAGTATAAGTTAAATACTGACACAGCTTTGTAGCCCAGTGCCTATGGCTCAGACCCAATTTAATATTTGTAGTTTTAGTCATAAAACCTTCTCGACTCTGTCCCTGTGTATTATTATGTCATATAATCTACTCATACAAAAGCCAGTTATGATCTTATAAAAGAGACTTCCTCATAACTGGAAAACCGCAGTAAATGTTTAGCTATCGGAGGAGGTGGTAAATACCCGCTGCCCGTCATGCAAAGCTCTGTGTGTCTCCGGTGACCACAGATGCTGGTTGCATGTGTAGTGCAGAGTAAACTCTGCAGTGGTGGTCTTTCTGCGTGTGTGTGAGTGTGTGTGTGTGTGTGTGTGTGTGAGTGTGTGTGTGTGTGTGTGTGTGTGTGTGAGTGCTGCGGTGGTCTGAACCCTGAGCTGGCCCCCCTCCCAGCAGCTCTGAGGCGGAGGCGAGCCCTTCTGCCAGGCCTGGCCCCACTGTGGGAAACAGCCTCTGTGTTTTTGTATGCGCAATGAATTGCTGATGACGCATTTGTTTATGCGCTTGCTAAAATAATGGGAACATTAAATATTTGGGCCGAATAATAATAATCCATTTCCTTGCCACCACAGAAAAATGACTAATCGCATGAAAAATAAAATTAAGCAAACAGGTCGTCGAGCGATTGTGTTTTGTGGACATGACGAAGATTTATCTGCATCCACCCTTCGCACTGTGCATTACCTCAGTGTATATGCACAGCGAGAGGGAGCCGCCCTTCACACGCGGGCAGTCTCACATTCCTTTGGAAAATCATTATGATGTGAAAATGACTGGACGTCCAACAATGCTCCACTGAATGTCAAATAACGTTCAACAGATCGTCCGTGTTTGTTGAGTCTTCGGCAGAGGTATGGAAATTCTGATCAAAATTGTGAATCTTTATTTGGCAGCCGAGCTCGGCGCTCAAAGTAATGGCTGGAATTAAAGGATGATTCAAACTGCGCCGCCTGTGCACCCTCAATGTCAGCATCTTTTCGGTGGAAACTACAAACTCCCATGCAAATCCTTCCATCTCGACGCGGCAAACTTTCCTCTCGCTCCGCATCTGACCGCAGAACCCGTTACTCCCTTGTGACAGATATTACTCTGTCAGGAACAATTACATTCTCCCGCAGTCATCCTCGCACGCTCCCTGCCCCACAAAATGCAGTAGGAGACGGCTTTCTGAGAAAAAAAGAAAAGAAAAAAAAAAACCTCGAACGAAAAAGCCAGGACATGTGAGGATCAAACACAGGAATATAAGAATAAACATCACACGCACGCGGAGGGCTCTTTACGGGGGCCGGCAGCTCCTGACTGACAGACCGCATGGTGGCTGGCATGTAAAACAGAGGGAGGTCAGGTCCATTCACTGACTTTCCTGTTTACATGTGTCGCGATTTGTCTCCGGCTGAATTTGCCGGCTGCACAGGAGGGCTGTTTATAAACGGCTGACTGGCAGAGAGGAGTGGAGAGGGTGTGAGAACGGAGGAGAGGAGGGGAGGGTGAAAGGTGAGTGGAGCAGCAGGTTGACTGTGGTTCTTGCAAACGTGCTTACAGAAAAACAGGGGGGGTACATTGGTGGGCAGCCCTCACAGCAAGAAGGGACATGTTTCGGTTCGGATCCCAGCTGTCTTTCTGTGTGGAGTTTGCATGTTCTCCCTGTGTCTGTCTTGTTGGGGTTTTTTTATTTCCAGGTTCTCAGGTTTCATCCCATAGTCCAAAAACATGCATGTTTATTTCGACTGGAGACTCCAAACTGCCCCCTAGGTGTGCGTGTCAGAGTGGATGGTGTGCGAGTGTGTGTCCTGTGATGGACCGGGGACCTGTCCAGAGAGCTTTCACCCTATGTGAGCTAGAGGTAGACTTCACAGATCACCACAACACTAGTGAGGAACAAAGTGGGTGAGATAATGGATGGATGAGTTGCCCCCAGGCCTTAGTAACTGTAACATCATGAAACAAGTTTCTTTCAAAAGAACCCAAATAAAACTCAATAAAAAAAAGGAAAAATCCTGGATCTCCTGGAGATCCCAGGAGGTGAATGGGAGAGCCATTCCAGCAGACATTTAGACATAAAGATGGTTGCAGCAGAGGGTTCATATGGTGTTAGAATGTTATACATATTCATAGTTAGCTAGATAGCAATGATTCATTTTGAGTCTGTACTGTATCTACATCTGGCAATCTTCATTCTTTTTCATGGGTCCCACTGAGATCAGATCTGTGTCCTCCAGAGTAAAACCTGCATATCAGGACTTTAAGGTAGCAGCAAATCAACTCCAGATTAAGTTTGTGCATTTACTTTGCAGAAACTGTGGAAGCACTGCCAAGGAACTCATTCGTCCCCTCTTATGCTTTTATTTATCAAATTTAATACATTAAGTTATTAAAAAGAAGAGTGTTCACACCTTCCTAAGACGCAAGCACAAGATCTGCCAGATGACCTCCACATATGGAAAATAGCCAGACACAGATCACATTTAAACAGAGTGTTCATTATGGCCTGGATTCTCAAAATGATGATGTCATTGGTCCAGTTCCTTGGAGCATCACAAACAACAGAGAAAGTCTGGCCAGATATCAAAAGAATCTGTTATATTAATTATCTGCTGCACAATTTCTGGCCCAGTATATATTTATAATGCTGTAAAATCAGCGACATAAGAATTTGTTGAATTGCATCCCAAATAATTACCATTCGAAAGCATCGTTATATTCACTGACGACAGCTGTTTAGATGCTTTTGTTGCCCTAAAAGTAGTCGAGCCTGAGCATGTTCTCAAAAAAAACGAGAACATGGAACCAATCAAGGCAATATTCACGACATGCTCTGCATCCACAGTCGAACCATTTCCCACAACTCCTACACAGATGTACCGTGTTTGTTTCTCTCTGCAGCTGTTATTTATCAGCGGATGGGAGTAAAACAACTCATCTCGCCTGCTTATCTTTCTCATACATCTCCACTGATCAGCCTTGATCAATTCGCAGGGAAGACCGTGATGAAACGCTGCAAGTCAGATACAACATCCGCGGGGACGTGATCGTGTTCGTAGTTCAAGAGGGCCTGGAGAAATCACCAACCTGATACACGGAGAACACAAAAAGCGCTTGATTCATCAGGTTTGGCCCCCTGTATCAAAAGTCCCTCTCTCTCTCTCTCTCTCTCTCTCTCTCTCTCTCTCTCTCTCTCTCTTTCTCAATTCATTTTCTTGGCTTTTCCTGCTCGGTGATAAATGTGTTGGAATTCCTGCTCCCCTGCCCCAGAGAGAAAAAGACGACTCAGGTTAGGACCTATCTCGCCAGACATTACTAATGAAGTCAGTTGTCTGGAGACTTGCAATGTCAGCCTGCCTTCCGGCGTTCTTATCATCACCCACACAAAAGCCTCCCCTCCAATCACACTGGATTCTGGAGAGGAAGTTGAACGTGTCAAAGGCTATTAATTCTGCTCCAGCCCGCTTTGTCTGCCTCTCGGAATACTAATCGAGCTAAAAGACGGTGCCAGCCCTTTCTTTCTTGTATTTTTTTTTCCAGGGTTTGTTTCTGTGTGCGAGCATGTGAATGAGGGAGGCCGATTACAAGGGGAGGTGAAAATCTTTGAAAGCCGAGCTACAGCGGCTACAGCGCACTGCCTAGGGGAGCGCAGAGCCATGCGAAACCCTGTTATTTTAAGATTCAGCCTTAGACCACCAACACAATAAAGTATTCATATTTTTAATAGCAGGTTGTTGGCACTGGTTAAGCCCCGTTTCCTCTTTAATAGTAATGATATCCTGTTCTGCACACTTTCTTTCAATGGGACTCAGGTAAAGCATGGGTGGGACCTTCCGTTTCATGACACATTGTGTGGAAGCGATGGCTTTTCTTTGTGCTCGTGCACATAAAGGAGCTAAAGTATACTCTTTCACGCACTTCCTACAAACACAGAGCGCTTTCAAGAAACTCTATATGCGTCTCACTCGAAGCAGCCACACTGCGTCTTAACAGTTGAAACTGCAACTCTAACTGCACATGTGTCCCCTCTGACATCATATTACTTTTGTTTCTTTCTCCTTCCAAAAAAACTCAGCTGTGACGTGCTGGGGTTACAGTCATTCGGGGCATTTTGTTATCTCAGTGTAGTGTCGCCTCACATGACGGCAAGCATGTTGCTGGACTTCTCTCAGAGCAATCGTTTCCATCCTGCAAACGCGCTCACGCGCTGAATGATATAGCATGTTGTATATGCACTCCAAAGCCGAACCGGTCTACGTCAAGAGCAATTTCATTTTGTGGCCTCTACAAAGCCAAGGAGGAGCTCTGCAAAACATGTGCGGCGCAATGCCTGCGAGCCTTTCCCAAACGCACTCCGCTCAAGACCTCTATCTGCATCCCACAGCGTATCTGCATCACATCTGTCTCAGTCACTTTTAGACATTTTAATTGATTGTCTAATCAGCTGAGATTGTGAAAAACTGATATCCTTAATTCAGTTAGTCTCTTTAATGTGAATGGATCTCCAGTGCCGCCACTCCCAATGATAATGTGCAGTCCACTCCGCAGATTTTGCCAGTTTTAGAGACTTGTATTTGACTGTTATTTTTCGGCTCTTAATGACCTTCCCGACATGAAAACTGCAGGCCAAAAGCTAATTTAAATAAATGGAAGTTTTAAATGAAGGAACTCAAAGGACTAACACGTGTTCCTCAGGAATTTTCGGACGGGGGTGAAGCGAATCAAGTGATTGTGCAGCGGTTATTAGGTGGGATGCTCATCTAGCCCGGTGTCTTTAGACTGCGTTTGTTGTGCGCCTGATTGCACACAGTTGCCATTGGGAACCAGATAAGCCAATCCTTCATGAGGGCTGTTTTACTTTCAGCTCTGGCTTTGGTGGCCAAATATTTCTAAAATCAAATTAGTGCCGGTAATGTGATTCAGTTTCCATTACTGCCAGTTCCACTGAAAGTGAACAAGCAACTCTGCAGCTTTTCAGTTTTAAGTCACTCTAATTCATTGCTTCGGTTCACCACGCTCTGAGTGGTTCCACACAACCTTTCCCACTAAACTAAGACAATTAGAGTGTGCACTTTCTGCCCAGAAAGCATGGGGCAAAAACAAGTAACGGGGGAAATCTAATACTATAAGCCAAAAGACAAGACAATATTTTTAGGTAATCCTTGACTGGAGCAATGAGTATAAATTGTCAAAAAAAAAAAAAAAATCAAAGGAAAGGAAAATCATCAAGGAAAAAGTCTTTTTTTGTATTTTACGTGTAAAACTTCTCCTACATATCTGCAGTATCAAAAGTGACTTTTGTCCCTTGTCCTATTTGTATAATCATCCTTTCAGTGAGACAGTACAAATCACAAGGTTTCTCTTCCAGATCCAATTAAAGGAAAACATTTTCATCTCAAAATTGTATTCGTTGCCATTGAAATTCTGCCCTGCTCATCTTAAGATCAAAATGCACTTTGAAAAAAAAATTGGCTACAACATCAAAGCCCTGATGATAGTGAAAGAATACTGCTGATGCCGACTTGGAAAACAAATACACAAATGAGATGATGAAACAGGAAATCCCTGTGTATGCATGTTCTTTCAGAGGTTTTTGATCTGGAATATGACATCTTTGAAGGTTGTTTTTTTCCCCTGCCGTCTCTGGTTGTGTTGTGGAGAAGAAATTCATCTGTTTAAGTGACTGTCTTCCTTTGAGCCATGCGGCCCGATGCAGCCAAGACTGAAGACTCTGGGCTTGGTGACTGAGGCAGGACGTAATGCTTGGCATGGAGACACAAGCTCTTTTACCCCTTTCTTACTAAAGTCACACTCACATTTGGTGTGCCCTTGGATCAACAAACAAAGATGCAATTTGCTATCGTGAAACCCTGTTTGGGTTCTTCTTACTTTCCCCTCTCTTCTCTGCTCTGCACCGAGTAATAAAAAAAGAGCACATAAACCCCAGTTGTTTTTTCCTCTTCGCTGAGCCTGTTGCTTGGAAGCCGGACTGGGCTGAGCACGGTTGGAGCGTGCTTAGAAGACCTTAGAGTGTCCTAAAATTGACATGTGCGGAGGAGGTTTTGTTTGAGCTCAAGACCTTTGGCGGGGCGCGTCCATGGTGGTGTAGGAGTTCAAAGACAGCCAGGAGGTATATCAATGAAGTCATCTCTAACAGTAAAAGTGGAGTTCCAGTTGAAAGGAATAACAGGTCAAGTGCAGAGGCGAAACAGTTGGATCGGCATGGTTTACTTCATTTACTCCACATAGTCTGTTCCGATGACCTCATTTCCTCCAGGGCATCCCGCTGGACGTACCCTCTTGGACGCCGATCAAGCACTCTGGGCTGAATGATAGGGTGTGATCTGAATGGGCAGGTCCATGAATGCTCTGCACATCACTGTCCAAATGCAGACAGAACCATTATCCATGTTACCTGCACCTTCTTCTTTTCAGTCCAGACTGAGCCAGGCCTGACCACACAGGACCAGACCAGGCGCCCCTCTGTCCCTGGATGTGAGATCCATAATATCCGCGAGGGTTGACATTGGCCCACACTGCTAAATATATGGAAGTGTCATTTCCCTCAAAGTATCAGATTTTTTTTCTTTTTTTTTTTTTTTTACATCAGCCTGGAGAGGCGCTGTTAGACTGGCATCTCTAATGTGTCGGCCTCACTGTCCCACAGCTCATGAGCTGAGTCAAACAATGTGACGTTACCCGAGAAGCTGCCATAATGAGCGGAGGCAGGTGAAGCAAGGATACGTTTGTCGGTAGTAGTCAAAACACCAAAGAAATTTTGTGCACTGACTAATTTCTTATGCTCGCCTACAGAGTGTTTGCTGGATCCGTCCCCATATACTTAAGCACTCTTTTGAGGGAACACGTCATGTTGCATTCAGCAAACGAGTATCGCCTTACACTGGCAACTGCATAAGCCTGTCGGTCCTAATTTGTACCTCCCTGATGGTGAAACAAGCTACCAGTATCCCTCTCCATCTTCTGGAAGCCCTTGAAGTCTCAACTCTTCTGAGAGCATCTCCTCTCCTAACTTTTCACCTACCCAATGGCCTTTGTGCTTTCTTCTCTTTAGTTTGCTTTCCTCTTAAGTAGTTAGCATTTAGAGGACTCACACTAAGTCTTATTTGTGATTTAGTCTGAATGTGTCTCCTCCTACATAAGACACAACAACATTGTCTCCTAAATGACCAAATATAAATGCTACTGGATTTTTTTTCATTCAGACACCAACTGCGATTTAACCTTGTTGAAAACTCAGTTGCTGAGATATCCAGTTAAGAGTGTCTAGTTACATTTCTGATTATGTGTAAATTGTATCCAGCAAAATTGAGTCATGAGTGAGGCGGCAGTCGTGGCTTTGAAATATGGTTTCAGCACTTCCTAAAGTAATTATGTACAGCACATTTACACTTTGAGAAGACGCGGGCCGATATTACCATTTATTTAAAGCTGCTTCTCTGGCCACCACATGATTTAATGAGCCCACGGTATCTGTCTTCCTCGCAGCTAACTCCCCTGCTTTGCTTCACCAGCTTGTTGCTAACTTTGTCCGTGTGACGTTTATTGCTGTGTACAACGTGTTTATCAGAGCCAGCTGTGTGTGGAAACAAGGTTGATTACAACCAAGTCTGCAGGCCCAAAACCAGAATAAAACTGCGCCATGGTTTTGGACATCCATTCTCCTTATCCACAGTAATTTGATCCATTACTAATATATGGTAAAAATAAATGCATTCCAAATCGAACATTAATGTTGACAGTTAAATATTGTTCTTTCTGGTCCCGCTAAGGTCCGTGATATGCAGTATTTAGAAGGAAATGAAGTGGAGGAAGGATGAAGAGGTGTGCGGCTCATGGCTGGTGTTGTTTCTGGATATTGCGGGATCGTTTCCAGAGCTTTTAAATGCTTGACTGCAGCCCAGTGCATGGGGCTATCATACCACGGTGACAGCTCTTTTGTGAACTGGTGGAACAGATTAAACCCTGCTCTCCCCCGAGTTGAAACGCAATCAAAATATGAAAAAAAAAAGAAAAGAAAAGAAAAAAAGAAGCGGGTTTACACCTCTGTCTCCTCCTCACTCTCTCTTTCCCCCCTGTCTTTCACTGTCTGTCTGTCTCTCTCTCTCTCTCTCTCTCTTACCATTTCTCACAGGTTTGTTATCTCCGCCGATCTTCACCACCTGTTACCTGACACACATTGGACTCCAGCCACAAAGCAATGCTATTCTGGACCAGGACAATAGCCGGTCTTGTGAGGAGCTGCTAAATCCATAGGGTGGTGTGGCTGCGAGTTTACAGTCAGCTATTGTTTGCCAACACAATACAGAAGCACATCCCCTCCTTTACAGTAGTTTGGCAATTGTGCTCCAAACAGCCATTCTGGGGCTATTCCATGCGCCGAGGCGATTTCCGCTTGCAAAGTATCGTTTTTCAGCTTATTGATGTCTTGTTTTGTTATTAGAGGCTTTCACGCAGAAGGTCAATGGTCCTTTAGGAACAGGTTGTCCTGTGTGTGTTTACGTGTGCGTGTGTGTGTCTGTGTGAGAATCTGTCTGGGGAGGAAATTCTACAGAAAAATAGGATGTAGTCAGCTTTTCACCTTTATCCTCTTGCTCATTTCTCTTTTACGTCCTTTGTTTTTCCTTGTCTGCCTGTGGGAAGATAGTGGCTTTGTTTGCAACAGTGGAGCTTTAAGGGCTTATTTCAGCTCCAGCTCTATTCACCGATAAGCAGATGATACAGTCCTGGATAAAAGGGAACAGTTTCATGGATAAATTAATTGTGGTGGGTTTGGTTTGTTCTACTTCTGTAGAACAAACTGAACTGTTTTTTTTCACGTCAACTGTTTGATGTGAAAATGAAACACTTCCCCGAAATAACCGCCCCACCAGTTCTCCGCCATCAATCAAATTTCTATTGTGAGTACATGAACTTTATTTCAAGAGGGGTCGTTAGGTGTCACCGATTCTTAAATACCTTTTACTTGGTGCTTATTCACCCATTGAGGAGTTGATTGATGGGTGGATTGTTAGGTCAAATAGCTGCATCGTCATTATGTTTAACAACTGAGACCTCTGGCCCCTGATCATCTGTTCCCACCAACCAACTGCTACAGGTGTCACTCAGGGCACTTGTACTTGGCCTCCAGTTGTGTCTTGGAGGACGGGGAGATCACACAAAGCAGAAATGTATTATTAGTCATTCTGACTAGGATCAGAAATACTTGAGTTAAATTGGATCTAAGTGATAACACTTACATTAGAAATGGATCTTATTGCTACTATCTCATGTAATACAGCATAGGTTGATTGCACATGTAGAGAAAAATCTTAACCTGTGTCTTTCTGAAGGAATACTTGCTTTCTAATCTTAAAACAGCTGCAAAACATGCTTCTGACTCCACTTAATGCCATGATATGGTCAATTTGCTTTTATTTCCCCACTTCAATATCATTATGCATAAACTAGTGGAGCCCTCGGGTCAAAAACACGAGACGTCAGCCGAAAGCCCCGTGGGTTCTTCTTGCACAACGGGCAGTTCCTTGCCATATGTCTCTGTGGTCATATCTGTTCTTGTGAAATATGAATCTTGGATTACAGAGCGAAAAGCAAAGGCTCTCTTTCCAATTACTTCAAAGTAAGTATTTCATCTCAGAGTAATGACTCCTAATCTGTGACATGACCAAATACTTTCTGGTGTTTACTTGGGCGGTGGCATAAACACTCAAGAGCTGGACCATATTAGAAAAATACATTTGAAAATATTTGGAAATCCATGTGGAAACGCTCATTGAGCTAATCTTACGGGGGCTCACGCAGCTTTTTCGCCGCTTTGTCGATTTGGTAGTCGACCTTTCATGTCTGTTTGCTCTCAGCTGAAGCCATTTAGGTTTACAAATATTTTGGAAATATGTTTTGACCAGGCCTGTAGCATGCCATTCACTGAAAAGTCTCGACAGGGTTAGGGGAATATTGGACTTGGCACACATGAACACCCACCACCCTGCCTGAGAACCAGCTGGCCCTGGTAACCTCTGGCAGCATGGCACTAGGACTTTGCCTTGAAACACTGACCCCCAACCAGCTAGAGACAGCCCAGGAACCATGGGGACCAGTAATTAAAAACTGGGGGCTTCCCACGAGCCCACTCATGATCCTTCATTATACGGAATCACATTCCTTTAGCTGGGATAGTCCTGGAACAGAGGGAGAACCGAATTCATCTTTTTGTATTCATTTTCTCACAAAAAGTGATGATAAGAAGGAAGAATGAGCCCGTTTAACAGCTGGGACCACAGTGTTGATAAGTCATTAACAACCAGTTTCAGTTGGGCATGTATCTTAGGGAGAGGGGGCTGACGTAAGCCTTGGCTTTGTTTGATTAACAAACACAATGGAAGGAGGTTTAGTTTTTCCTTTTAATCTTCCTTAAGCAGGGGCTCAATGTCTTGACATCGCTGAGCTTCTGAGAGACTCAGTGATGACTTAAGGTTTGTGGACACCGAGTGTTGTACTGTATGGCCTCCTAAGGGAGTCAACACTGAGATGTGTCAGTAGAAAACAAGGGATGAGATACTGTCTTCTTAAAATAGACTAATGATTCCTCTGAAATAAGCAATCTGAAATGAGCTTTTCTTTGGAATTTGATAATAGCTTAGTTTGTGTGCATGTGTGTGTGTGTAATTCCTCAACAATCATTAAATTCATCCTTTAAAGGACGAATGGCCAATTATGACTGGAATACAAATGAAAGTGCCGTTTTCTCTAGGCAGAGTTCACATTTAATCACCTGAGAGGTTCAGTCCAGAGGTGAAACTGCAGGTGTGGAATTTATTATTATTATTTCTTTTTCTTTTTTTCCATCCAGAAAATGGATAAAGATTTAGCAGTGCTCACATCCAGCATCTCAAATGAGGCGAAACATCATCAGGGATCTGCTGAAAGACTGAAAAGGTAAGGTGAAAAGTATTGTACCACACACTCAATTAGAGCCTGGAATTGAACCAGTGTAAACACTGGCTTGATGAAAAAGTGATCACAGACTCTTGACAAAGGAACTTCCAGTGTGTAACCAGCATATGGGTTTGTTTTGGCTAATGCTGCTCATGGCTTGTTGCCACTCAAAAGCACTGAGATCTCCAAATCCTCTCCTCTCATTCCACTTTACACAGACTTTACTAGCGCCTCCTGTTCCTACACCAAGCATGTACACATTTGGTATGGTCTTTTTCTGCCAAAGAGGGGAGATCAGTCAGAGAGAGCTGATGTTGCAAACTAAATATTTGACCTGATGGCAGCACTTAATGGCACCACATGGTGGATGAAAAGTAACAGTTATGGATGGATGGACAGTACTGAATGAAGAGTCAGGTGATGATCAGTTATTGGATGGATGGATGGATGGATGGATGGATGGATGGATGGATGGATGGATGGATGGATGGATGGATGGATGGATGGATGGATGGATGGATGGATGGATGGATGATCTGAATAGAGGATGAGATGGTTTCTCAATATTTGGAAAAAAAACTAAATATATATAGATCACATCTGTGAATTTGGCACTTTTATTCTAGCATCAACATATCTAAAATGCCTTGGTTTCTAAAATACAGAGGCCTCACACAGGTCTTTCTTCTGAATCACTTATTTTCCCAAAGAGTTATGAGGATCTGTACTCTTTTGTGCAGAGAGGTGAGTTCGCTCCTGGATCTCACAAAGCAGGGAGCATTTCCAAAGCAACTTGGTAGAGAACACACACACACACACACACACACACACACACACACACACACACACACACACACACACACACACACACACACACACACACATATTCAAAAGTGTTCACGCATTGGTGAAAGCAAACACATACACACATGGATAAAGAAGAAGAGGAATTCATCCAGGCAAGGATGCCGAACCCTGATTCTCACCCTGGGCAGGGACAGTACACTGTTTGTTCCTCTCTGGGGTGGGTCAAGGAGAACAAACACAGACTCAAACACAGGAAAATGTGATTCAGGTGTGTGGGAAGCGAAGGTGTACAAAGAGAAGTGCGACAGGCAGAAGAACTGGGCTGTGGAGATGTTTCTTATTCTCAGAGTGGGTGAGAAAAACACAAATCCGGCTTTGTGTCCTGGGTGGTGTCTTGGAGAATGACGAGAAGCAGAATGGAAGGGGATCAAATGACATTTAACCTTACAAGAGGCCAGCGGGTCATCCTTCACGGTCAACAGATATTCCAGAAAGGCTGCTGCTGTTTTCCAGCAGCCAGTCTCGTCATTATTATTTTTATTTTTTAAATATTAAATAGACGAGAGGCGTTGTTAGGGTATTTATTTGACATCAGTGAGTGTGAAGTGACATTGTTTATGTGAAATGTTGCGTGGCATGACATCAGCTGCATCTGTAAAAGCTGGCTTTCTGGAGCCCCGATCACAGAAATTAATTCAGAGCATGAGCAGCATCAAATGATGTGCCAGACTCCCACAGCGTGAAGCCATGTGCCATTTTCCTGGGAGGCCAACCCCCTCCTCCCCGGTCCTTCTTTTAATGTTAAAGGGCCTCTTTAACCCTGGTAATCATTTTAAGATGTCAAAGAGAAAAGTGCGCTGCCTTTCTGGGAAGAATATCTATCACAATTGATGTCTGTGGCACTCTAATGGACTTTAAGCTGAAATGATAAAGAGGCGAGTTCAAAGTAAAACACCCCCTTGTACCTTGGAATCTTTAAAAGCCCTCCTCAAAGCCCATGCAAGCATCTCAACTGGGCACCACCCTTAAATAAATCTGGCTCCACTACTGGCGACTGCCAAGAATGTAATTGATGGGGGTTGACCAATAATACTCTGAATGCAAACACTTTGGGAGGATTGTGATGGTTCAACAGCATTTCAAGGAAGGGCCCTTGGTCTCTGGGCAGTTTACTGGCTCCTTGTGACCAAAGGGAGAGGTGAAACAAAAGCCTGACATCTAATGTGCACTGACAATAGGCCCTGGTTTCCATTTGGACCCGCATTTACTACATTTTCTGCCATTGAGTCTCAAAACAAAACAAAAAAAAGCAAAGGGGAATACGCATCGCACTCATTCAAACCTTAGGCACTGCATCAGGTTGATGCATGGATGAGGACAGAGTGTATACTTGCATGCTCAAGGGAGGGATGGTAAAGCTTCGTAACGCAGCTTGAATTTATTAACCCGGAGCACCTTAAAAACAGAAATTTAAGCTCCATCTGAGTGGAATAATTCCCAACACACATAAACCCTGCAGGTACGGTCAAACAGCCAGTGACCAGTGTGACAGCCACTCCAAATATTTAGGCTGAACGTCTACATGCGCTGTAATCTCTACTGTAAGGAAACGCACGTGGTTCATCTGTCCATGTGAATGTATATATCAAACACGCTTATCTGTGTTTCATGGTTGGAGATCTGTATGGGTCGCTTCCCATGTTGCTATGCCAGTACATGGTGGCAGCTAAAGAATTTTGGCCACATTTCTCTTCCTCGCCTGCTCTCTTATCTCTCTCCCCATCCATTAATCAAGTGTCAAAACAACAAGCCTTAAGCTCTCACTGGCAATCGCACCCGGTGTGGAACTTTACAGAATGCTGGAAGATGACTATGTGCCTTTGAAGCTCCTGTTTGGACGCCGATGTAAATAGAGAAAATCAAACTACCATAAAATGGTGAAATGATTAGGTATGGGATAATGTTCAAGCAAAGATAGCTGTAGTGAAAACGGATAGATCACTCGCCACCAGCCAAGTATCATAAAATCATTGTATAAACACATCTTAAACTCAATTAACCCTGATTTAGTTGAAAGGAACTCCTAATTCACCAAAGGGAGGAGTGAGAGTGACTGAAAAATGGCAAGTCAGGGCAGTTTCACATCAAAGTCAATAATTAATTTCGCCAGAAATTATGACAGAGATTTAAATGTCAGATGTCCAGATTTTCCAAGAAACACTGCAAGAGTAGTTACCACTTAGAAAAGGTCCTGCCAACTAAAACATGCTTATTAATCATCTCAAACCTTTGCCTGTACCACATGTACGTATGTTCATATATATCTATCTGCATTTGAGCATGAGCATAGAGCAGCAGAATCAGTGAAGATCTCCCAAGGCAACAACAAACTGAGGAATTTGAGTGGAAGACTTTCCCCCTTCACTTCACCCTCTCTGGAGTTTTATGTGAAAGTTCTCCTCTATGCTCCCGCGAGCTGATAGACTCAACATTCCCTTATTTAGAGAGCTGTGGGATGACGAGTGTATGAGATGGGGCGATGGAAGGATGAAGGGATGGTGGATGGTTGACAAGGGGCATGAGGGAGGGAAAGATGGTGAGGGTTTATTGGTTCGGCCTTCACCACAAGCCTTTCACGGGTTTGTAAGACTTTCCCAGGAGATCTCAGCACTGAAAAACCAGAGATGGAGCCCTGCGATAATGGACTTGGAGACTCCGCCCTCTCAATCTGTCTTCATCTATTAAGCACCATGAGGGGGGTAAAGAGGGGCACACACCCTTCGCCTTTCCCTCCCCTCCGCTCCACTCTACAGCATCTGCATTCCTCTAATTCCCATGGGATGGGTTTATTTTTTTTTCCTTTTCGTATGTTTTGTACATGTACATGCTACAGAGTGCGGTACAGAGAAACACCTTGACACGCGCACAAACACACACACGCACTTGCAGTCACAACCACACTCTGATCTCGAATTTGATGGATGTATGAGGCCCTCTGCAAGCGTTTAACATGTGTGCCATATGAAGCTACGGCCCCAAAGAGAGATGACTCAGTCACTTTCTGAATGTATACTGACAACGGTAAAGTCGACATTCATTTAGTCTAGCTATCTGACATCAGCCTTTTACTGTAGTGAGGAGCTTTGGGCCCTCTGCAGACAACCATGATGCGTTTCCGCCACATCTGACTTGCATTTGTTTACATTCATTTATCAAAGCACTCGATGTAGCCTGACTTATTTGCCTGAGCATTTTTGTTTGTCCCAAGGGATGTTTTGAACTGAAAGTGTGGAGTTCATCAAGAAATACTTAAGCCAGACAGCATTTATTTGAGATGTTCACAGAGACTGGTAGAAAACTTGCTGTCAGTGAAATTTTCAAACTTAATCATGCTGACCTTGTAAAGAAAGGACTTTCCGAATCACTATTGAAATCGGAATGTGGTCTGTTGCATATAATGACATATATTTTACCTTTTACCTTTTAGATGCAGCATTCAGTCCTCTACTCATCCAAGAGTGAGGCTAAATGAAATATTAGGGAGTAGAAAAGTATGACGCAAAGCCGCAGTAAGTGATTTTTGGCCACGCAGGAGCAACATGTGAAACTGTAAAGACAACTGTGAGGACAGGCTGTAATCATCACATGCTTCTTACTGACCACTCAAAGAGCTTTGCAGCGCAAGTCATTACTTTTCCATGAACGCACACACATTCAGACGCTGCTGACAGGCCAGATGCCATTAACGCATCGGAGGCAATGATTCAGCAAGCACAAACACATCAATTGCACTGCACTGGAGAGCAGCCTAGATAAACATCAGGTAGGAAGCATTATTTATCAGAACCGCATGTTGTAAAAAGATAAGCTGAAAGACAATGAAGGCTTTCTAAGAGCTCCACATTTATACTCTGTCTTTGGATTATTTTTATTTTTTTAATCAAAATATTGAATTGTGCAGCTTCAGGCGTTTGTACTATGCAAGAGATCCCTATCTTCATGAGGTCTGAGGCAGGTGCCTCCAGCAGGTAGTGCACAGACCAGGGGCTCTGCTGCAGGCCGTGCAGGACTGGGGAGGGGAGGACTGAAGCTGGCGATGATATTTCAGTTCTTCCATGGAAAAGCCTGAGTCACCCGGAGAACATCCTCTGATGCCTGTGTCCGTTGGAGCACACTGCTCATTCATAGTTATTAGATTACAGCGGTACCTGCTCGCCTTCCCTGCCCCAGATGAAAGTGGTTAAGACAGCCCAATTAGGAAATTATGCTCGATGTTTCTAATCAGGCGCTCGGCTAGAACAAAGAAAAAGAGACTCACCCTGGCCCATGGGGCAAGAGTGCACGGATGTGGCCACGGGTATGAGTGTGTGTTTATACGCGCATTCAATCTGGATGAGCCCCAGTCCCTCACTGAAAGAAAGAACACTGGTTCAATCACTCCACTTGTGCAGAAATACAACATTACTCCCCAGTGTCTCCGTATTTTTCCCAACAATAATTACAACTGTGGAGACAAATATGGTCTTTATTAAATGTTTGCAGATTCCACCGCGAGTATGACTAAATATCATGGTCATGGTTGTTGTTAAGTTGTACATAAGGATCGCTCCGCTGGTTTACATGACTAAACTGGCCTAATGAAATATAAAATATCATGTTCAACCGCAGTCGTTTTGCATAAATTGCCTCGCTTTGAGCGGCACTCCTTTTAAGGACTAAAGTTCAGCCATAGTGTGCCACAATTTTGTTTTGACCCGAGTTCAAGTGAAAGAAAGGGGTGATTTAAAAAAGCCCACAAAACCCAACTGTTGTTTTAGCCATTTAAGAGATTTTGACCACAAGCCAATGTGCTGTAACAGTATCCACTTTTATGCGCTCGTAAAGCCACGTTTTCACACCAGTACGCTGCCTGTTTGTGAAAAGCTGGCGAGGGAAAAGCTTTGAAGTATTTTTATCAATAGATTTCAGAATTTAATTACAAGTGGTACTTTAAGGAATGTAAGTCTGGAGAAATAATCGTTTATATCATGAATGATAGTTACTTTTTATGTGGATGTGTTATGATTAGACTGTTTTAGAGATGACAAACGCAGATTACAGTCAAAATCAAAACTAATGGGGCATCAAGTGGAAAGTTTTTTTACTTACATGATGTTTTTGGTTTACACAGAATAATGAGAATCACACAATGCATTGGAACACTAATAAACATGATTAGACACCATGATTCCTTGCTTATTCTTTTAACTGAGCATGTACATAGTGCAGCTCCCAGGTAGTTGGCTCGTAATATTGACAGAATTCAAATGTCTTCTGGGGTTCATGTTATCATAACTAAATACGGGAACCCTTGAATAAACTGACAACAGCCCACAGAGTTGGAAAAAAACAATCTGATAGAGCGGCGAGGTTGTCTATGGGTCATATTTTGAACATGAAGGGTCACTGTTAATATCCTCAGTGGGGGAGATCACATCATTCCAGAGGGGGAGAAGTTTGGCATCGAGCCACTAAACGTCAGTTCGTCATTGTTTCACCTCTCAGTGAGGCGGTGCCGGCAAAGAATTCAAAGTCAAGTTAACTGTGCAAACTGCATCTAAAGACAACTATCCTGTCAAGATGGGTGAAATATCAGAGCGATTGGATCTTCACCTCCTTTTCTTCTTTACTCTTGGACATGTTTCCCATCCTTTTATCGTGTCTTTCTGCTTTTTTCCTTCCCTGCCAACTGTCTCCCAGAACAGCAAAGTCCTGTCCTAATGAAATTGTTCAACTTGACTTTGGAAGCACTTTAAAGAAAGCAGTGGACAACTGTTAATACTGTTTCTGCCAAGATGAGCAAAAACAGCCAAAATAAGTAGACTGCCCCCTTGGAGGTTGAGCTCAGAAACAGTCACTTCAGGAAACACACCATCTATCTCCTCTCTGCCGACATGTAGCAAATATTTCCTCTCTCCTTGTATTCATGTAATTTCACTTTTGCACAGGATACAGGAATGTCATCCATTGGTACAGGACCGAGACGATTTGATAACTTGGGTGAATTACAAGGAAACCCAGTAGAAATTTATATCCACCTCAGGATGTTTTAGTTTGATTATCTGTCATTTTTTATGTAGTGGCTTTATGAGATCAAAATTTCAATGTGGGCAGTTTTCAAGTCCAAGAACTTGAAAGATGGATGACTTTCCTATCAGCAGAAACCTTGTACCTGCTATGC
This sequence comes from Karalla daura, assembly GCA_029224185.1. Classification (NCBI taxonomy): domain Eukaryota; kingdom Metazoa; phylum Chordata; class Actinopteri; order Chaetodontiformes; family Leiognathidae; genus Karalla; species Karalla daura. The sequence continues at coordinate 16,253,277 of CM055207.1, read as the reverse complement.
CTATAGGCGTAGATACTACAGTCGCCAGTCCTGCAGTGGCCACTTGCGATTGAAGTGAGTTATTCTCTATGGACCCAAACATTGATATGTCCAACTTTACAGAAGACAAAAACATGTGAGAAAACAGGTTTGATTTTTATTATTAATGGTTCTGTTCAAGACAGCTATGCAGGGGTGGTCATGGCACCCTTTACTGACAGGTAGCCACACGTTTTCAGATACCAAGCATTATTCTGCCCATGTTAATGTCCTTTCTAGGCTCATAATAGATTGAGCTGAAATTAGGTCGTCAGGCTCTGCTAAAATGGTAATGGATAAAGCCACTATTGACTGGAACTACCACAGCTTATTGTGAAACCAGTAGGTAACAGCGCAGGTGTCTCGTTATACAGCACTGTGTGATTGCCTTAAGCCATGGCAGTTCTTTGTGTTTTTTATTCAGTTAAAAAGGATCATGTGCTTACACACTGAAGTGACACATCAAAATGCAAGCTACTATGAGCTGGTTAAATATCTGAATGAATAGCATGTCATTTGTGTTTAGTTAGAACATACATACATACTCACACAAGTGACACAACCAAATGTAAGCTATTATGGGCTGGTTAGCATTATTTGTGTTGCTAACAAGTAAAAGGTAACATGCCAACACACTGAAATGACACAACAAATTGTAAGCTGTTTTGAGCTGGTTCACATTATTTGTGTTTAGAGCTAGTAAGATGTAGGTAATGTAGGGTAACATTGAAATGACACAACAAAATGTAAGCTAAGCTGGTTAGTATGCAAGTAAGCTAAGCTGGTTAGTATACAAGTTTGTGCTTATTGCTAGATAAAAAAGGCTAACATGCTAATATACTGAAGTACACCACAATTTAGGATATTCTGAACATGTTAGCATGCAGTCTTTAGCACTAAAGTCAAAGTACTGCTGTGGCCAAGCAGAGAGCAACTAGCATAGCTGTGGGATATTAGTCCTAATCATTTCTGTTGTAGGTGACCCGAGTTCAGAGCTCTTTCTTAATAAAACAGCTCTGTCTTCCTTGTAAACTTTTCTTCACAGAGAGTAGAGGAGGTCCAGTGAATGACGTGTGAGTCATGAGGCTTAAAGGCCAGTCAACCTCTCCCAGCTGCCTTGTATGAGTGCGGCGAGCTATGGGGTGAGTGTGATGATGTTATGGTATTATTTTTATAGAACTGCTGCATGAGGACACTTTGCCTGTGTTGCCATGAATTATTCAACCCCCATCTGCGTTGTTGGAGGATACAGTGTTTTTTTGGGAACACTGCAAAAGAGGGAGCTGCTCTTTTTCAAGGAGAGGGAGATTAAATGCTCGTTGCCTTTTTTATATGATGCGTCACCTCAGATGTACATACGGCTGCCAGCTCCTTGTCCTCAGTGAGCTGTTTAAATTCATGACAGGACTGCCTGCTCCCACACTAGACGCCATTACCGCTGCAATGCACACAATCACGTACCTGCGCGCAGTAAGCAACACACACAACCACACGGACGCAGCCACGCACGCTACGTGAGAGACCACTTTGCCAGGTTTGCCTCAGTGCCAGGACTCGCTCCGAGCACTTTGACGGCTAAATGCGACTTGGTTAGTTGAAGACCACCAGGAAAGTGGATGATGAAAACTGCCAAAGAAGCAGAAAAGTTGCCAGATTTACTGGCTCGAAAGTTCAGTGCCAGAACACTAAAAGCTCACAGTGACAGCACGTCCGCATACAGGTATTTCAATGCCTCAGTTGAGACTGAAGTCGTTTGTCTCCCAATTTTCCACAACAACTTCTGGAACCCCAGAAAGACATCAGTGTCATGCTTCAGCACAGCATCGTTTTGCGATCTGAAGCCAGCTGTAGACAGGTGAAATTGCTTGAAAAATAGGAACAGTCAAGAAGTAAGCTTGAGGGAAAGCCTTCATTTTCCTTGCATCATTAAACTGAAATACGTCTTGGGAAACATAACTGCTTTCACCACCACAGAGCACCACGTCTGCCACGTCTGGCGTGGCCTCTAAAGAGTGCATCACTATTTTCCAGCACATCAATAGTGAACGTGCCCTGATTGGGTGAGAATTAAGATGACAGTCACAGCCAATAGTCAGTCTGCATTAAGAAGAATAGATGAGGGTTTGTGTTATGACTCCTAAGCTGTCTGCTCAGTCAGTCAACTCCGTCCATTAAATGTTCAGAAAATATAAGGTTACCTCCAACTAAATCTCAGAGAGATGGAACACATTGGCTCCCATACGTAGTCACTCACTGGCATCAGCTACTCCCATGTCTCTGTGCATTAGGAGAGATGGGGTAGGAACATAGATTTCTGGCAAGTGAGATCCAATAATTCAAAGTATTACACTTGTGGCAGCAGTACTTCACACAGTAGGCACCCTATTAAAAGTCAAGTCAGATTGATTGGAGACGAGTGAGGAGTGCAGAGGTTGACTAACTCAGCAAAACTCTTTTCCATAGAGAAATCAACATCAAATCAAACTCCGATTAGTAATCACTGAATTTCCATCCCAACACGTCTTCTGTTTGTAAGACATCCCAAGCTTAAATTTGAGGGGAATGATGGAGCAGTAACAGAGTTGCATCCAAGTAAATTAAATCATCACAGACAACAACTCCCAATGCAGGTTTATTCACTATTTGAAAAGCCATGGGACAACCTCAAACCCTTGACTCAAACCACTCAACAAACGGTTGTCAAAACTGGCCAGGTATCAGAGAATGGAAGCAGACAAACGTATGTGAAATGTACACTTAACGGGTATGCAGTAAATCTTCATTTGAGACGTCAGAGATCAGGGATTAATACAGACATGATATGGTGACTAATAATAGCCAATAAGATGTACTGGAAGTGTCATATGAAATGAGCATGCACATAAAATAAATCAGTTGCTCCACAAGACAAGCATGTTCCTGTTGAAATAAGAATGCTCAGTGAGTAGTTTATTCCTCTGTAATATCCAATGTGTTCGGCCCAGCATAGGGTAGGTATGGAAGGGGACAGCTGACATTGGTCCATATCATAGATAACTGGAACTGCATGTTGGGGTGCAACAGCGTGTTGGGAACCCCGCCACTTGGGCCTGCTATACGAGCTGCTGCTGACTAGTGGCTGGGAGGGGGCCCCGAGGGACGGTAGATATTGGTCCATATCAACGACATAAAGTAAACTTCTATGGACACTGCAACGACACTTTGGCAATCTCCCCAACGGGGCCCCTACCAGCTGGTTCGCTGCGGTTGCTGTCAAACATGGAAGGTATTTAAGTTATGTTGCACCTGTTTGTAATTAAAAATAAAAAAAAACGGGCGATGGTCCCTCTTGCCTGGGGGCCCCCAGGGTGTCTAGAAACGCCCCTGTGCACACCATGGGTGTTGAGCAACCATGACAGGACAGCTAACAGGAGGCAGTGCTGCCAGGCCGGCTACACAGACCTCACAAACAAACGTAAATGCCAACTAACGAATGAGCAGATATGAAGTGAGAAGTGTGCAGACAGCTGCTCAAACAATATTCACATCTTTTCCCATTCCCCACTGCTTGACTTGTCATGCAGCCATTGTTGTGATTGATTCAACTAATTACAATCGCAGTAGGTGCAATATGTAGTTTTGAACATTTACCGTCATTTTTCAAAAACTTAAATTTATTTTTTCTAATGTCTTTGAGACTTCACTTTTGGCTTGATTCATTTTAAGCAATTTAATGATATATGTCTATCGCACTGATACATAATAGATATTCACAGTTTTCTTGATTTGAAGTTAAATTTTTCTGACTTACGTAATGTCCCACAGCAAAAATTCCCCTGGATTTAACACTATTGCATCCCAAGATTATTCTCTTAAATCAAATGTTTCATTACTGTGTGGGAATAAATCTAGAGTAAATACAACTGACATTTTTGCAGCTGTACAAACACGAGCACCTAAATTTCTTAACCGACCTTTATCTTTTAACATCAGCTATTGTTACAGAGGTTCACAGAAAGTTCTGTGTGTAGGTCCTCTATATTGAATTGTTGACTGGCTAAAATTCATCGATCAACCTGAACTTTTGGCCTCTTCCATGTGATTATAAATGTAATGACAATGTATCATGTTATATTACAAAAACGTATTTATTTATCACAATTTTGTGAATTCGATTGTATGGCAATTGAATGGCAACTCTGACTCTCCGCAGGAATATTTTGTTTAATCCAACTTCACTTCTAACAATGAAGACTCTGAACAACAAAAAGTGAATGGACTTTTGAATGAAGTATTCATCTTCAGCTTTCCGATTTTTAAACAAGTCACTGTATTTTTATGGGGATCTGTCATATCAAACAATGACTTTGAGCCCATATAAAGTTGTATGTATACATACTACCTTAAAGTTTACCATTGATCTCAAATCAAAAAACATTCCATTAGACTGAGACATTGGTAGCATGACGCCAACATAGAGCTTAAACAAACCACACACATTCAACAGGACACACATTCTCTGGACGCATAGAGAGAAAAAACAGCCTGATGTATTTATAGACCTTCACACACATACAAAAAAAAACACCTGAAATATGTTTCCTATAAACACAGTCAGGCGCTGATTATGTGTCATGAAATCTCATAGTGTTGCCTTTCGTGTTGGCAGTGCTTTCAAGCATTTCTCAGTTCTTGAAGCCGTTCTCAAACGACAACAGTCTTTCTCATCCGGTCTTTACTTGTGGTTCTGGACTAAACTGAAATGTGGACAAGCTCGGCTGATTTACTGAGTGTCAGACAAGTCGTGATCTCTGGACTTTACAGACAGCCAGTGGCAGTAAAACACACTCCCCATATGTAACCCACCTCCTCCGCTAATGAAGCCCGTAAACCAGACTGTTTGACAAGCAGCAAACACAGCTGAGAGAGCGGGCCAGGTTTTAATCGGGCCTCTGGAGGGGGACCCACACCTATGGGGAGAGGACCCCGGGACACTTCAACATACATCAGGCACGACAGGGAGGCCCGAGGCCCCATGCACGGCTGGAGCAGCGGCTGTCCCTGAGGTCCTCGTCTGCACAGGTGCATGATGTAGTCACAGGGAAAGAGGTCAGAGTCAGGCTCCACTGCATCTGACTGTGCAGGACTGGAAATGGTTTTGGCTCCTTTTTCCGAGTCAGTTTGTGGAAGTGAAAAGAGTTATGTCATCTCCCAGTTGTGACCACCGACCGCTGCTGTTTCCACAACCTGGGAAGGTTTGTTTTTGCTCCTTTCTGTGTGTTAGGCTGTGACTTAGCAGATAGGTTTTATTGAGATATCTCAGAAAGACGTGTGAGCAAAATAACTAATTTGGAGGATTTTGCAGCCTTGATAGGTATTAAGTGGTTTCAGATGGATGGAGAGGCCAGCTGTGATCAAGGCCCTCTGTGAATTTGTCTTTTCCCTTGGTATTTTATGGCCAGGTTTTATCATTTTCTCTTTTACGACTCATGTGTTTAATTGCTATGATACTAAAGTAAACTTTACTACCAAAACATGGCAAGAGCAGACCAGAAACGGCCATTATCCATGATTATTTAAACAAACTCATTCCATTTCATATGTTCGGACCTCTATTACACTGATAGCACCTCAGGGTCTTTTTTTTTTTTTCGAGACTTGCCAAAGTATTTCATAAACTGGACTCAAGATGTGGGACATTTTCAAAATTAAAGCTAGTTCTGCTATCACGGAAGATTGATCAAACTCACATGGCGCAAGAAATCATTTAGGCCGAGAAAGAAAAAAAAAAAACAGGTTAGCTCCATCGGAAAATAAAGCAACAGATGCTGAACCACTCCGAGACGCAGCCTGCCAACCGAGGGTTTAGCAGAATGATTCCCCGGCCGTTTTTTTTTTTTTCCCCTGGTCTTGCAAGGAAAATAAAATCTCTCCTTGGCTGCAGATTAAGCGTAGATGGAGGGGGGTCAACCTTGCTGATGCCTTTTCATCATAATTTATACTCCATCTGCCGGCTCAATCAGCACCTCAGAGACACCCAGGCCTATTTGTCCACCGAGCTGTTGTTCCTGATGGATATTGCAGCGCCTCGCCGATGACCACCGCTAAAGCTCGCCCGCCCGCCCGCCCGCCCGCCCGCCCGCCCGACCCATCCCGGCTTCACCCCCGCTCCGCTCCTTTAGTGCCGTGGATACAAGAGGAGTCAGGTGGCACTGGATTTCTCAAGATGCACATACATGTGCGATAGTTGTTCCAAAAGGAAGACATTAACTTGCACAAAGTTTTTCTTTCTCCCTCTGGCGAGCAAAGGTTTCGACACAACAGCCCATTTGGACGACGCTCTGTTGTGATTCACTGGAGGATGCATGTTTTTAGTGGCGCAAACATCAGTGGAATCCTGCAGCATTTCGCTTCCCCCCTCCACTTGTTGACCTTGTAATGTCAAGTCAGATGTTTGCTATGTACGCGAGATAGCCCTGGCCGAGCAGTCTTATGTTTTGATTCAACCGGACGTATGTTGTTTTTTTGTTGTCGTTGTTTTGTTTTTTTTTCACCATTCGTGTCAATACGTAATGCAAAGATCTATGATTACTGTACAGATTTGTTAAATTGTGCTAATTCAATCCTTTGGGCTTTTGTGATTTGGCAGAAGTTTGCCTCAGGGCAATGAAATCTCTCTGAAAATATTTGGATTGCAGCTGGCTTGAAAGCAAAGTGTCCTCCCAGCAGAGCAGAATAATAGACGTCTTTCAAATACAGAACAAGCCGGGGGAAAAGCTGTGAGCTGGTCCTTTTTAGGTGTCCACGTTTGACAGAATGTTTTGCCGACTGATCCGTCTTTGTTTTGGCCGCCGGCTTGAAATAAATAACAGTAAACTCAGACCATTACAGAACGTACAGAATTGTCCAAAATTTACGTAGCTGGGTGAGAGGAAAGTGAAGCGCCGTTGACACGCTGAATTACATACTGTATGAAAATATGTTCACATCACCCTAACTCTAACCCATCACGCTCTAGAAGAAGCTACTTCAAAGGCATTATAAAAAAACTGAAGTCTCCTCAGCATTTCTTTTCTATTTCTATTCTACTTCAGTGTTATCATTCATGGCAGTAAACAGTGGTTCTTACCTCATGGCTCGGATACGCAAGTACCCAGAAACCCCTTTGTTTTGTTTTGTTTATTTGTTTTGTTTGTGGGGGGTTTTTTTGGGGTGATTTTGGGGAAAAGCTGTTAGTTTCTGTTAGCATTTTAAATAGGTCTTTACAGACTCTGTGGGACATTTGCCTTCAGGTCCGCGGAGAGTCTGCTTCCTAATGAACTCATCAGTACAACCTGAGCCTAGTTGGCCCATACACACACACACACACACACACACACACACACACACACACAGACACACAGAAAGCCAGTACCCTTAAAAGAGTTGTGTGGTTGTGTGTGACTATGGGAAAACGTAGCATGTGCCTGTAGTGTTTGGAAAGTTGTGATATGCTCCACTTGCCGCTGACTTCATTTACTTTTAATTGCACCCCTCCTGCCTTTGACAAATCGCAGCTGTGGCTGCATCAAGTGAGGGAGCGATAATTTATCTGTTGGACGACTGTGTGACTTCAACGCAGACGGAGGACATGAAGTGCTCGGTCGCACGTCCGCTCCTCCCAGGTGATCAAATACCAATCAAATCAGGGAGGAGGCGAGGCTGAGTGGGTCACGGGTCACACGTTCAAGCAGAGAGGGGAAACAGATGCAGCAAAAGATATTCCAAAAGTTTTGTTGTTTTTTTTGTCATTGTCATCACTCTGGTTGGTGTCAGTAAAAAGAGCACTGCTCTCGTAGTTATTGTTTTAAGGATTATCATTGTCATCTGCTCCCTTGCTGAGGGTTGACATGATCAACGTCCTCATTTCATTGATTAGCCTGGTGCAGCTTAGCTTTTGGTAGCAGCTGAGTGGGATTCAATGTCTGCATTTGATAAAAGTTAGATTTAGTAGTCTGTTTGCACGTTCAGTAAAAATTCAAGTTGTTCGTCCCATACAAAGATAGGATCCAAGTGCAAGCCACATGTTTACAGTATCAAATAAGATAATACTAAGGTCTAAATATTTAAACAAGAGTGTAATCACTCATATCTGAGTGGTTGGCATTTTCACCTCACACCAAATAGGACTTGGGTTTTTAACCAAATCGTGTGAGAGTGAATGGTGTGCGTGCCCTCCAATGGACTGATGAGCTCCAGGGTATAGTCCCTGCCTCCACCCCATGTTCACTGGGATAGGCCAATGCGACCCATCTTTTGACACCATGGATATACAAAGCAGGTAAGTTAACGGATGGATGGATGGATCCCACTCTGTTTATCTTCTGTGCAGACACAGTAAACACAGGAGTGTAACAAAGCAGAGTAATTAAGTCAATATGAGAAATGATGATAAACTAGTGCCTGCGGACTGAACGCTGGCAACACCCTCCTTCCTGTGAGTCAGAGCAGCTCATAAATCTTCCAGGAGACCACCAATCTCACCACTTTTTACAAGTCTATCTCTGCTAAACCAGTGCACTCTTAATGTTGTACTATCATGTTTTTCCTCTTTGATCGTTCATTCCTTCGCTCTCTCTCTCTCACACACACACACACACACACACACACACACACACACAGCTCCTCTCCTTAGTTGCTGTCAGATGTGACATCTGATCTCCCGGCTCACAGAGATCTCCTGCTCGCTAATGACTAAACATGGCGTCTTACGGCTTAAGCCCCCGCGTGGCTGCGCAACGTCTCCCTGAGTGACGCGATGGAGCTCGGGCTTTGAGAGCCTGCGAGCCGAGGCGGAGGACCAGAGCCATTTAGGGGCCGAGCGGCTGCGACTCTGGCAGAGACAGGAGGCACCTGCACTCAGTCATGAGACAGACGCAGCCCGCCCGGGGGCCCCGCCGAGGACTTATGGGTGCTGTCACGGCTCCAGGGCCGCGTCCGTGCTGTCACGCTGCATGATGGAGCCCAGAGAGATACTTTATAATGCCGCAGTGCATCCAACGGGGCGGCTCTGCTTTGCCTCTCAGTGAAATGAGTGATTCTTCAGTTAATGCACCGAGCAGGACGGAAAACAAGACCACGTACAAGTTGTAATAATTGACTTGATTCATTAATACTTGATGAACGATTCTCAGATAGGTAAACAATATTTCACCAGAGCAGTTTCCTGGTCAGCTGTTGTTCGGAGTCTTCAGAGACTCCTCCGTTGCTTTGAACTCTGACCTTAAATACGGGGCTGCAGAACATCTGGAAAAATTAATCCATGAAGAGTGCATTATTCAATTTATTAATATTCTTTTTGCTTGTGACCACAGCTTTCATGTTTATGCAAACTCATTGCTCTCTTCGCTTCCACAATACAATGCAATACAATCGCTTCAGTTCAGACTTCAGACTTGAAACGCCGATGTTGTTTACAACCGTGTAATCATGTGAATTTCTAACGTCTATAATTCAAAATAATTTCATAACTTAATTACTTGTAATTTGTGAAGATAGATAGATAGATAGATAGATAGATAGATAGATAGATAGATAGATAGATAGATAGATAGATAGATAGATAGATAGATAGATAGATAGATAGATAGATAGATAGATAGATAGACAGACAGATAGATAGACCTATGCAACTTTGCGCCTGTACAGTAAAATCACCAAAACAATAAATGTGATGAAGTACAAAGACCTTGCAGTCGTGTGATGAAGAAAACACACTCTGTGAAGCCGTTTCATCAATCAGGCTCTGCATCTGCCCGGCCGTGCGGTCAGTAGGAATCCCTGGCATGTGGAGTGTGGTTTGAAGGAGCGCTGGAAGCAGCCACCTCTTCACTCTTGCTCAACAACACAATGCCTAAACGCTCCAGCCTGACTCTTGGGACGGCTCTGCGAGGCCCGTGGAGACAGTGAGAGTCTGTGGCATTCTCGTTTAATGAATTGGATCAAACGCAGCACTTCCTGGACAGGGTGGGGAAACACGCTGGGGCTTGGGGGAATTTGACTTTGGAGCGGAGAGGAATGCTGCTTTTGTTTGTTTATGATTATGTTTTTCATTTTAGACTTTTAATAAAGTGATAAGTGATGATAGCCAAATGCACGCACACATATCTGGGTCTCGCCCTGTCTTCATAAATGGAGGAAGGCCTTTATTAGTCCAGATGCATTCTTTTAAAAAGCTTGGGAATCTGCAGCACAGTCTGTCAGTTTCAACACCTGCGCTCCCCTCCCTCATAAAAACCACCTCGTTGCACTCCCATGGGTGACTTCAGGGCATGTTAGACACTATCGCGTCCCCTCGTACTCCAACGTGGGTTACATGGGCCTGCTGACATGCTAAAAGGCATCTGTGTTTATCGGTGGTTTGCCGTCGTCATGGATGCTAAGAACTTTGAGCTGACCTCAAGATCACACGGAGATAAATACTGCAAAGGCCCAAAGAGGTTGAGCTGAACTGCTGACTGTGAAACTGTTTACCGGGCAGATTTTGCTTTAATGAGATAAACATTTAGAAGGGAGAATGGTTGCTAACCACTTCCACATTGGAGTGTTAAAAGCTGTCAATTTTCATTCGGAGCATAATAAAATTGAGTTCAATTAGGCATCAGGGCTGATTTCATATAATTTTGAACACCTGCAGCACAGTCAGCTGCACTATAACTCGCCTACGTAGCTTAATTACTGACAATGTCAGAGTTAAAAACACTTATTGCTGTTGCCGTGAATGAATGAAAACTGCATTTTTACTGACTTTTCACTGTATTTCACATCCTACATTAACACCCGTGTGACTCTCTGTGGGACTGGGGATGTATGTGCCTCCATTCCTCCTATATCAGCAGACTTATGTGCCCGAGATGTGCACTAAAACTTTAAATGAAAAACCTGTTGACATGTCCACGGGGACCAAACGAGAGCCAGTGGGACTGCAGCTCTCTCCACGGCTCAGCTGGGCCAATAGCTAGCGGGCTGCCATGAGGTGTTTAATGGCTGTGTGAAGTTCCCACAGGGGAATGGCTGCTGGGAACGCGGATGAATCCGGCCACCCCCCCCCCCTCTCCCTCCAGCTCTACAAACACAGCTCCAGCCCAGTGATGGATGGAACAGGCCGGAGCCTACCCCGGCCTTATTTATGGGGGCAGAAAGCGCTCTCCTCGTCTGTCCTCACACGGCGCAGTGAATGCTATTACACGATGGGGGGACAGAGGGAGGGGAGAGAAAGAAAGAAAGCCATCTGACATTGAAATGAACTACAAGCTTGTAACTTCTTCAGATAGGAAGTGATTGCAGTTTGTAATATGGACATTCCAGAGATGGAAGTGGGGCGGACCACCAGAACTTACCCGGAGCCCGTCTGCTGTTCTAATCATGTTCATTATACACAGGTTGCTGAAAATTTGCTGACCCGCGATCGGGTCTGTGAGAGGTTCCATGTACGACCTGGTCACAAGCGAAAGTCGAGACTGGCGTCAGTAGTGATGCCATTGCCACAGGCCAGTGGCCTCTGACGACGCCAGCGGTTAATGGCCCACTTGCGGAACACGGCCAAGCATAATAAAGCATTGAAAAGTGCTTTCGTTGTTTGGTTTTGTTTGTAATATACCTCTTATCCAGGACCGGATCGCTGGGACAGCAATCTACACAGAGGGGTGCACTCAATCTTCTCCGGAGCTACATCTACCAAGGCGTTCCCAACCCCGACGAGAGATGGAATCTCTCCAGTATGTCCTGGGTAAACTCCATGTTCTCCTGGATGGAGATGCCCAGAACCAGGAGGCATACTGGCCAGATGCTCACTTGGCTTCTAAGTGATTTCTAATGTTGATTGAAGACTCCGAACCCTACCATTTGCCTGACATATTTGGGTGCCATTGGGTGAAGACTCTCCATAAAGCAAACCTACCAAATGATGATGAGTGCAGCTAAGAACTGGGAGCTTAATTCACAGAAAGACGTCCCGATACTTTTGGCCAGTGTGTGTATGGGCTGTGTGTTGGACTTGGGTGGGCTCTCGGTCCCTCACACTGTGACCTGAGTTGTTTGGAGTCTGGTCAGAGTTGGACGGGGCTCTGAGCCGGCAAGTTAAAGGATGGGGGTTGACACTGTCATGTCTTTAAAGGCTTACACAACAGAGTGCACAAGTGGCTCTCCACTAGTGGAATCCCTTTGACACACAAACAAGTTTTGTTTTTACCATCGGAGGGTCTGAGATTACAAAACGCTTAGGGCTAATCAGAGAAGCATGACAGGAATGGTAAATTGCTTATATATTTGTTCTTATAGCTTCAGTTTGTCAGGGGAACACACAGCGAGCGGCCACGTCTGAACCAGACACAGAGCACATCATTTACGTCACGCCAATCGCAGAGAAAAACACAACGTCTACGCCGGCTGATTAACTGTTGACACAACAGCAATCAGCTTTTATTTATTGGAAGTGTTTCCAAACGTGCTTTGTTCTCGCCAAGTTGCCTCCAAATATGATCCATCATGTCATAAAAATCTCATCCCCGGCGATCCCCAATGATGGAGCCATCTTTCAAGAAGGTGTTTGGTCTTGCCGTCTGGCAGTCATATTTCATTTGCTGCCTTCTCTAAGCAAAATAGTGCAGAGATGTGCAAGTTTCCCGCCAAAGTCAATGATACGCTTTGGGTTTTCCTTTACGCTGTTGTTTTTTTTGACGTCCAGCGAGCGAGACTCCACACACAGTAGCCTGCGATGGTTTTGAGATGCGTGGTTCAATTATCTATGTTTTTCTCAATCTGATATCCACCATGGGGCCTGCTGGCATCTGCTGGGTGATTCAACACTCTACCTGTCTATTCATCATGAGTAACGGTACAAAACATGCTGCTGCTCCTTCCTATTGGGACAGATATGCTTCCGGAAGCGGCCTCAGTGCTCGGTCCGGTCCTGGAATCTGATCTTAGATAGTCTCAGTTTTTTGTTTTTGCTCACTCTTTTCATCTCTTCACAATTAAATGAAATTGGGATGCCAAATTGAGATGCCATTAATGAACATCATGTTCCATTAATATGTACATATTTATTTATTCCAGCTCAGAACCAAGCTTTCAGATTCTCTCCCAATTCATTTTAGGTGTGATCGCACCCTTTGGTTAAAATCAGGGGCCGGCACAGAGCCTTGCAATGATAGCATGAATCAGCACAAGCAGTGGCAAAATGAAGCCATGTGAGCGAAACAGAGCTGGGAGGGGATGAGAAGGTGAAGAGGAGGGCCGTGAGTGATAAATCGTCATCACAAAGAGTGAAAACCGAGACACCGAGCTGTGTCTGAGTCTGCCCCGACGTCGGCGAGGCTTTGGAGACGATGCGCACGTTTCAATGGAAAAGTGCTCTGCAGACGGACAGATGGCAGACTGTGAGTCATGAAAAGAGACACTTTCTCATAGTGCTGTTTTATGAACAATTATCCTGAGCTGTCATAACAGCTATAATCCTGCCCACGCCCCAGTATCACATAGTCTGCTCTCACACCACACATTCCCTCAGAAGACCATTTCCATTAGAAAAGCGACTTGATAGTCATACCCAGCTATCAATTATGATGCCGGTTGTTGAGTATGGCGGGGGCTGTCGGACATATTTTACGTTTTCTTGGAGAAAAAGATATATTATATAATATTCCTGGAAAAGCATTGCTTTTTGTGGAAGAGGGGTTGATCCTCCTAGGATCATCCATAAAAATCCTTATTTTTGACCGCACTGAATCAACATGCTTTCAGGGACCTTAGTTAAGACCCGGGTCAAGACTAGGACACTGGAGCAGGCACACAGTTCCAGAGGCTCTCTGACATCTGATGAGGGCGCAGAGCTGAATTGATCCTGATCTTAAACTCTCCTAAGCTGGAAGAGATTGGGGAGATATCTGAATCAGCCCCTCCTGGGTCGTGCACCCACCGGCACATGGATAGGAAGCAATTTCCTCTGCACTTGGAGCTGATTGCATTGTGCTGGTCCAATGGGGGTCAGAGTGAAGACGAAAAGAAAGAAACTGACGCCTGATTAATCAGCTACGGGCCTCAAAAGTAAAACAGCTTCCATGTGGGGACAAAGCAGAACCGACCGACGTCCATGTTTGCATATTTGGGGAATATTTTCAAGTTCACGGTGAAAGACACAGAAATGCAACGCTACACTGGTGCCCTAAAATAACCTCCCCAGCTGACGAACTATGACATAAACATACAAACAAGCACAAAGGCACCGGCCTGTCTGTGGAACCAGCCATAAAGCCCGAGGGGGAAAAAAAACTCCAGTTTGTTGTTCTGGGAAGCAGAACACGCCACTGTTTACTTCTCAGCCCTGCGCAGTCTGTTTTGGTCATGCCAGTGAACGGAGCATGGTGTCTGTGGCTTTTCCAGATAGGCTGCGGGAGATACGATATCATCACGGGCAGGCCGAGCCGCTGGCCGAGCCGCTGGCGACACAGTGCCACACAAGTTAATCTTCCCCGAAATGGCACCAAGACGCTCCTGTCGTCGGCGAGCCCAGCGAGCTCTGTCATGATCAGAGTCAGCTGTACCACGCTAGAAAAAGAAAAGAATTTACGAGTGGAAGGGAAGGCAGGGCACAGGCAGGGATGGGTCACCGTTCACGGTCTGGTTGGCACCGCCACATTAATACAATCAGCATCGCTGTGGTTAGCGCCGATGACATCAGGAAAAATTGGTTTGATTCGCTTGCTGTATTTATTATTGTAAGGATGCGAGGGGAGGTTTTGGTTAGAGACAGACTACTGCGTGTCATAAATCTGTTTCTCATGGGCTGCATAATCCCCAACTTGCCATGTCTACCACCCACACAAATACTTTGCTCCTGTTTAAAAATCATCTGCAGTGCATTTAATTGTTCCTGCGCGCTCTTAAAGGAGGCAAGCTTTAACGATCCCTCCACTCTTTGTGTTTTTCAGAAATGCCTGCTGAATTAACTTGCCTTATTGGAAACATGCTGCAGCTCAAGTGCTTTGGGTGGTCACCAGCTTTACGAGAGAGAGAGCAAGAGTGTGCGTGTATGCGTGTATGTATGTACATGCATGCACCGTGGCTGCAGGTTAAGCCCATTTGTCGGTGAGCGTGCAAACATCTCAATCGAACAGCAAACTCCCTCCGTTACCTAACAGGCATAGCCGGTTCGTTCAGAGTGACTCAGCTCATTTCCTAGGAATCTGAGCCGCTTGATTAAACATATGGTCATCAGAAAATTGGAAGTTCGTGGCAACAGCCGCTATTCTGTCAGCCGTTTCCAACACTGACATTATATTTTATATTGTCATGGTTTGGCGATATTCAAATCTCTCTCAGGGCTGAGCGCATGTCGGACGGCGTTTGAAATCAACGGTCGCTAATTGCCGCTAATCCATCTCGACGGGATCCAACAGCAAGAATGAGGGTCTGAAATGGGACGAGGGCAGTGCGAAGGCCTGTCTGCCCAGCTGCTTCGCCAGACATTCTTCCAGATGAGAAACATGAAGGGAGAACTTGATTCATATTTAATGGGAGGCAAGAAAGACATGAACACCGGGATGTACATTTTGCTGGATGTGTTTGATATGTTTGCTGGACTGGCTCGGAAATCTTTCTCTGTGAATGTGTTGGCCAAAATAGTGTAAACATGCAGGGATCTGGTGCTGCATGAGCATTTCCATGACACATTTCTTTGTCAACATTTTATTACAAATGGATTTAAGAGTCCAGGATGTTATGTTCTTACATATCACTTAGCCAAACACATTTTTTCTAAGTGCGCAAAAAACAGTTAACACATCACATGTATGCACACGTCAGACGTCTTTAATTGCTTTTGTATGTGGAAGATACGACCTTGCTTATGTCAGCTTTCCTCAGGACTGACCTCAAGCTTAATTATCCACTGACAGGTTGTGTAAACTCTTGATGCAACACACGTTAGGTTGGCCTTTACATGCCTCTATCGTCAAACACAAAATAACATACACCAACCACATGGTGCGCACACGCACACCAAACATATTCAACCTTCAGCTTCTCTTAAGGGTCTAAAAGTCGGAAGTCGATATGTGACTTTGTCAGAATCCAAACAAAGCATTGTTTGGAGGGTTGAAATATCTTAGCCGTCTAAACACAACACCGAATCGATATTTCCCAAGTTGTTTATATGAGATACCACGTCCATGAGGTGATGATTAAGCTAGGAAACACAAGGCGCCTCCAGAACCTTGGGGCTCGCTGTGTTGTTTAGGCTTGTTTGTTGACAGCCCTGTTTCCTATCTCCTGCACCTCCTGTTGTCTTGAGCACATGTGCTTGGCTCACGTCTCTCCATGCCTGGCTTCGGCTGAGATACCGAGGCTTACATGGCTCAGTGGAAGCCTCTGACCCGCACGCTGCTACTGTCCATCCCTGGAAAAGTGTCGCTTACTTCCAAATCTCTCTACGAAAACAAGGGTTTACCTTTTCCATATACGGACTCAAGATCCTCTACAGCTTCACGCAGGGCAGTGAATGACAGCATGAAACGCCGCATTAAGATGCGCCGCGGATGCTGAAGCTAACGTAGGAGGACGTCTTTGGGTCTCGCCTCTGTCCTGACCCCTGCTTCTCCCTTCCCTGCTGAGAATTACACTCTCAGCCTGCAGGAAACACTATCCACCTTCCAAAGCCCGCGTTGCTGGAACAACACAAAATGATGTGAACTTGTGCTTTTCCGAGTTCCTCATTCCTGTAGGCCGTGTCTTCTGGTTTCCATTTGTTTTAAGCTATTAGCACTCATGACCTGATAAGGGAGTGGTCGGAGGAGCACAAACATCCGTCTCCGAATACATCCGTCATCGTCCATATGTGTTTGACTCAAGTAATAATATCCGCTCCTGGAAAAGTTTGACCGCAAGGCCCGGAGGTGAAACTACCGGGCTGTTTGACTCGGTGCTCTCCCGGATGAAGGTCCCGAACGATATGTGTTCTGTAAATACGTTCCACCTCCATAAACGTCTTGTGCTGCCTGCAATATTGTTAAGCAATTCAGTTGCGCAGGCAGCTGACCAGAAACGCAGCGCTATAAAGCCTTTTACAGGCGTCGGTGTTTGGCACGCGGACGGAGAAAGTGCTTCACATGCTACGAATGTCACCTCGAGGCTGTCTCCACCAGCGCCTCTCGCAGCAGCAGAGGAGATCTGCTTGCCTCTTGTAAGATGGATACCGCTGGCAAAAACACCCATCAGTCAAGCATCCCTTTATTTGCGCTGTGTTTTATTTGACTGTCTCTTCTGCGTTTGGCAGGACATCAGTTATGTCTGTGTTGACAGCGCCTGAGCCATTCAAGTGGCTGCCTTCTGGCCCCGCGCTAAACAATGAGAAATGAGATATTTTACAGATCCATTATGCGAGTTCAAAGGATGAAACAGAAATATGCATATATTTTGTCTCGATATTGACTCCAGTTAGCTCTTTTTCGTCAGCCAGCACGGTTTAACTGAAGATGGAAATAAAACCCTCGGAGCATCTAGCCTCGTTGGGAAACAGTGATTATCTGACGGGTTTGTCAGTTGTAGGAAAAGGTCAAGACGGGGTGTGCACGGAACAGACTGAAGGTCTTGGGAACAAAGTGTCATTATTTCCTGTAATGTAGTCATCTCATTTCTTCTCCCACAATTGGACAGGGGAAGCCAGTTATCATTTACTGTGGTCAGTATGTCAGTTCTATAAATATGTCTCAGAGACGCCATGAGTCAACCAGGCACTGTTTGAGCGCTCTTGCCGTTGTGTGTACCTAATCGAGTCCGGTTTCTTACACAGAGGCAGGATCCTCGGGGACCTCTGCACCTGGTACTCAAAACTTCCCCGATGACACTTACTGTACGTTGGGGCCCAAACGACGTGTCACAGACTTGTTGCATTTGTTGGGAATAGATCATCCCTGACTTCCCGTGTGCCTCAGTATTCCCTAGGTCTGCACGGGTCACCAGCGGGTCGCTGTGTGCACTCGGTAACACAGGGCAGATGCTTTGTCAGCATCGATACATTTAGGCACCACTCACGGGCCGCTCTTAAGTACGTGTGCTTGACTTCCTTGGGAAAGTTGCTCCATGCTTGTTGCCTGAGTTAAAGTGTGGCATGTCTGTTCTCTTCTTGGAAAGCCGGGGCTTGAAAATGACATAATGACTGCACATTATGGATGACGTAGTGAAACTGAATATCTACTGTTTTCCGCTGGCACGGCCGGAGGCAAGCGCTCAGCCACAGTTGCCACAGTGATGCTCTGTTTTTGTGTTTACGCTAAGTTTATTTGGGCCTTCAAGAGAGTTCTGGTCCAGCCAATTAAAAATTACATTTGCAGATAAAACTAAGCATAAACACCTCATTTGCTCGGGTTCACTTTCTGTGCTTGGATTGCATAACTGCGCGTGTAGAGCATCGCCAATCTCTGGTAGCACAGTGTGCTCCAGATATTACAAGCATCCACAGAGCTCATGAAAAAAGCAGAGAGGGATGCGTTTTGAAGTCTCAGACTCTCAGCGTATCAGGCCAGAAGCCTCGAGGGAGGACAGGCGGAATGGAATAACGTTGAATGATGGCCGTGGCTCAAATCCACCCTCATAAACAAAGAAATGTTGGTGTTGTGACTGAGCGGAGCACTCATGAGCAAAGACATCATCTACTCCTACCACTTCTTTTGCAACTCTGAACTCGGGTCCAAACTTTATTTTTGTAGCGGCCTAAGTTTCTCTGATTAAGATTAAGAGATTTCCCCAAAAAATAGACATTTTAAGTGAATGCAACATTATAAATCTGCCAGCCCGTATTGAGCTTTTTTAAACACGAAGCAAACTTTTATTTAAAAAGATTACAATTCAATATAAAGTTGATATACAGGCCATTTAAGAGAGTCTGTTAATAGCTTCATTAATTTGCAGCTGCCATAGCGTGCATTTACACACTTGCCTCCAATTAGTCTGCGTCCACGGGAGTTATTTAAACATTCATGAGCACGTACAGCTGCTTTCAACTACATGACAAGTGTAATAAACCATTTATTAGTTTGTTTCTGTGCTGCTCATAAACGCAGCAGGTGGGACACGCACATCCAACACATTCAGATTTTAAAAAAAGCAAGAAATACGACAGCTCTTTCAAATATATCTGCCTTTACTTTATTCATGTACTGTACAGCATTTCATTTCCAAAGTCTCTATCATATACTATAGGACAATAATGGCTATCATTTACTACAAAAGGTTGCATAAATAATTTACATGTGGAAATAAAAAATAAATATGCAGTTCATTCTTTATAACAGTCCTTCTTTGTGTCTGTGGGAAACAGCCCGGCTTAGCTCCCTCCTCGCCTCTCCTCAGCACCCTGTCGGGTGGGGGCACCACTGCAGAAGACCACACAGGTATGATATGTACAATCACAGCTCTCCGCTTGCACCACAGACCCCCCCACCCCGCCCCCATCCCCATCCCACCCCAACCCCCCTCCCCCGCTCCTCCTCCCTTCCAGTTGCTATTTCAAACACAGAATCGAGAAAAGAAGCAAGCATTGTCAGTAGAGTTTAGACAACCGAAAACCAGGAAGCAATATGAGCGGAAAGACAACGGGGGTGCTGACAATGTGTGGAAACATTGTGGATACTCCTCCCGGGGGGGGAAACCTCCCCATCTGAGGCTCCGCCGAGGAAGCAGGTTGTGTTGTCTGCGCGGGCAGACACGCTGGGTATCGCCACTTCCTCTTCCTGCCGGATCCAATCGGTCGATACAATGATAAAAAAAAAAAAACTGAATTGTTTTTTTTTTTTTGCCGCGTTATTTTTAATTCCCATCTTTCCTGTTTGAGCTATTTACAGAGAGCGGGCGGGAGCGGAGGTGTCTCAAAAGCCGAGCACAGTGGATGGATCTTGGCTGTGGATGCTCCATCACTGCTCCGTTTGGCCCCTCACAAAAGAAAATTCCGGCGTAGGCGTGTTGGAGACCGCGCTGCCCCTAGGTAACAGCGCGACCACGCACACATTTTCTGATGCCTCCTACACACACGTGTGCTTTTGTGCGCGCGATCCCAGCAAACAGGAACCGGCCATGTCGAAAGGAAATGGCTTTTTATGACTCAAACAGCACAGGAATAGGCTCATTTGGTAATTAAGGGGAGTCACAGGACTGGCCAGTGCCCCTGTGGTGTAGGTCCTGACAGAGCTGCTTTCTCCCCTCATTCCTCTTCCTCACTTTCTCCCGGCTCTGTCTCTCTCTCTCTGGGTCTGAGTCTGGCGGTGGGAAAAGGCGCTGCAATAACTGACAGGCCTGCTCGGGGCGGCCGTCCTGAGCGCCGAGGCCCCTGGTGGGCCGTCAGAGAGCTGCGGGGACCGCCGCCCTGTCAGAAACCTGTCGACATGTCACAGTCAACCCCCGCGGCTGCCACCATCTCCTCCACACACGCACACACACGCACACACAGCCGGCAGGAGACGCATTACAACCACCTTGGAGCGGAGATGCACCTCTCCAGCTTTAAACAGCTCTGCGTCCGCTGGATGTTTGTACAGATGGGCTCGGAGCCTCGGGAGGAAGGCTTCTCATTATGCATAAATGAAATCTGCCGATGCGGAGGCAGACCCAAGCTCGGGGAGCTCTGGAGCTCTGTGTGTGCGTGTGTGTGTGTGTGTGTATGTGTGTGTGATTGGATACTTCTTCTCCATCGCGGCGCTACATCTCCAAGCCCCTGGCCTCGACTCGTCTCCTCACGCAAACAAGCAAAGTTCACAGATGCGCTGACACCTGGCTGACGCATAAATGGCTTAAAACCAGCCGGGCAACTAGCTTATGAATTCGCTCTCTTCCGATAATGTCTCATTTGCTGCTCCTCCCCGCTCAAAGGAGACATGTGGGTCGGTGTGTGTGGTGTGTGTGTGTGTGTGTGTGTGTGTGTGTGTGTGTGTGTGTGTGTGTTGCGCGCGCGTGTGTGCTTTGGTGTCTCTGTCCCGGGACGCCCGCGGGGCGCATCAGTACGAGTTCCCCATCAGCGGCGTGTTGTTCTTGCTGCGCTCCGGAGACAAGCGGCCGTGCTTCTTGTTGCGCTGCCTCTTGGGCACCTCCTTGGCCTCCGACTGGTTGTGGTGGGGCCTGAAGCGCTTGCACTTGCAGGAGGTCACCACGCGGATTTTGTTAGTCCGAGTGCCGCCGCCGGGGCACTGCAGCTGGACCCGCTTCGTCCGAGAGTGAGCCGGGATGCAGCGGTATTCCGAGGCGTTGCTCCTCCACCACTTGCCCCGGGGGATGGAGTTGGGCATGAGGCGCGCGGGCAGGCACTGGCCCGAGCACAGCAGCTCCTTGACGGGCTTGGCGCTGCGGCAGAAGCCGTCCGTGATGTAGCGGGTGGAGTGGAGCTCCCTGCAGCTCAGCTCCGACGCACCTGGGTTGGAGAGCAGGATATGGTGGTTACACTCGTGGCCTCGACTCAAAACAAACACTTTGAAATGCCGCACGCCGGGCCGGACTTTCTGCAGGCTCGCCTCATTCCAGCATGAGCTAATTTCTCCGATTCAAGCGAAAGCACAAACGGCACGAACCGGATTAAAAAAAAAAGTCAGCAGGAAGCCGCTTTTCAAAATTCAACTGAGCACAACAGTTTATATGTTTAAGTAAAGGTTGTAACCACTGAGATCAAATCAGAGTCTCTGAATTTGATTCATGGTCTAATCATTAGCTGACGACGGGGCTTGACAAAGAAGTCCAGCTGGCAGCAATCAGCTGATAGCAAATCCAGACCAGAGGGCCATTAAACAGCTCAATCAAACCTAATGGAGGCTTTTTTGGGGGGGGGCTGGAAGAAAAAGCTGGCACACAGCGCCGGCCCTCAGGAAATGTATGTGGTGATGGAGGAGTAAATAGCTGTCTGGTTATTTTAAGGCAGCGCTGCAACCGTACACAGCCTCCTGCCTGACCTGGACATCCGCCAGGCCGGTTTGAGACAACGCATTCGGCCCGTAATCCCATGTTTCAGCCGCAGCTTTTTAACAGCCGCACGCATGAGTTATTGTCCCGCGTCCGTTACAGGCAGCGTGTAAAAAGAAGGGGCGAGGGAACTGTTGGTTAAGAAATGATACGCTCGCAGAGGGATCTGTTTTCCTCTGTGGCTTTCTTCGCAAGAAGGGCTGAACAATGGATTTATTTGAGGTGACTTCCTTTTTCTTCTCCCCACGGGAACCTGATCCAGTGTTATTCTGCGGCCGCCGCTGAGGGGGACCACAGCAGTATACAGTGTCTACGGTACACACCAGGCAGCGGTTTACACCGATTACCACCCGGAAAACTCAGGCTGTCTTGTCCAGTGACAGTTTGTATCTCTCTTTCTGCCTTTTCCATCGCATTTCCTGTTCTGCTCTCAGCCTGAAATAATCATTACTAATGATGGAGGCCTGCAAAAATCAGCACAGTGCCAGACTACTGTGCGGTTGCGTGAGCCGCTGGGAGTCGGCTCCGGAGGGGACGGACCGGAGGCCTGACCCTGCCGGGACCCGGAGAAGCCATCCAGGGATGAAAGCTGAGCGACGGATGAGGAGAATAATCCCAGAGATTTCTGCCTCCCTGCGTGAAACTCGACACATGTGCAGCTCAGTCGTATGAAAACAAGCAGACGCGATTTTCCAGGCCTTTTTTGGAGACCAATAAAAGAGTCGGGTTAACACGAAGCACCATCTTGCTGAAATGTGTGGATTCGGTGCCACGGCGGTGGAAACATCCTTGGCAGACGCGAATCAGTCACACTAACAGATCCTGACTTGATAATCCCGCTCATCAGTGTTTGTCCCTCTAATCTAATCAATCAGCTGCTCTGATTAAATGACCAGGCCTCAAATCCATGGAAGCCAGCGTGAGATTCCTCCTCAATCAGAACTCACAACCTTGGCTGGCCGGCCACAGGTGGAAATCATTGTCAAAGGCAGTGTTGCATTTAAAAAGCAATTTCCAAAAAGACACCCATCCTACCCTTCCCCCTCAAAAAAAACCCTCTTCCCAAAAGAACAAACTTCGGGGTTTTTCAATTTGGGACACGCTGTTGCAATCAAATAGTCATGCTGTAAGTAGAGCTTGACTAATAGCTTAAATAGAGAAGGAAATAACCTGTGAGACAATGTGAAAAAAAAAGCCCCGATGCCTCTCTGAGAAGCCCCACTTCAGACTGTGTGGAGGAGAAAACCACAGGAGTGTGTGTGTGTGTAAGAGAGAGAGAGAGAGAGACAGAGAGAGAGAGAGACGGACAGAGTGTGCTGCTCTCATCACACTCAGCTTGGCTGTGGACTGAGCGGGAACACACAGCTCACACACCAGCGAGCTGCTCCCCATCAGCCGACACAAATGAAGAGGCAGGTGGTTCCCACTACGGGTCCAAGCCACAAATTTGCAAGCTCGACTTGCCGATTTCTGCTCCAATCGAGCAATTTTCACGCCATAGAATTCATTTACAGATACAGAACTTTTTGTTTCCCATTTACTTTCGGTCAAATCTGAGGTATTTGGGGAGAGACATTTTTGGTCACCAGATTCTTACAATTGCTGAAAATCGCTTCGATTTGATGAAAGGCAGAAAAAGTAAAGGCAGAAAAACTAAATAAAATAAGTCACACATTGAATTACTGATTAACTTGACTTGCATCATTTCATGTCAAATATCCTATTTCTTCTTAACACTTTTTTTTTTGTTTTTAGTTTTGACCCCCGGGCCTCAGATAAAACGATTGAATCATTTTTTCTCTCTTTTATTCCCCAGCATCACCTGGATTACAATTAGGTACGATAAATTAAAAAAAAAAGACAATTCATCTGCATTGGCGTCTCCTTAGGCGTGATTAGAGCCGGAAGGGTGCACTTACTGTAGGGGACCGTGTTGGCCGTCCTCCCCCCGTGCTTCGCCCTGTTGTTCAGGTTGTTGTTGCTGTTGCTGTTGGTGCTGCTGTTGGACGCCTGCACGCCCGGCGTCGCCTCCTCAGGTGTCCTGCCGCCGCCTCGGCCGCTGTCTTGGCTGTACTCCGGTAAAATCTCCGTGGCATCGTTCTTGAGTACCTTCCACGTCCTGGCGGCGGTGCAGCATCCCTGCAGCAGCAGCAGCAGCTGCAGCGCCGTGCCGCACACCAGGAGGCCCGCAGACACCTGCATGCTGCAAGACTGCGCCCGGAGAGAGAGAGAGGGAGAGAGAGAGAGCGAGAGAGACAAGACACGCACACACACGTGGGGAAACGCACTGAGAGAGAGAGAGGGAGAGGGAGAGGGAGAGAGAGAGAGAGGGATGCAGCAGTCACACAGTCCCAGCCTCGGTGCAAGAGGAGGCGCGCACAGTATTTAAGCAAGTTTCCGCCAGGGCTGACAATTAAAGCCTACAGCAAGTGGGAGGGGTCCGACCTGGAGAGGGGTTCATTGAGAAACTAGGAGGGGAGAGAGGAGGAGGAGGAGAGGACAAGAGGGGGAAGAAGAAGGCACGATGTAATTGAGGTGGGAGAATGTGGAGGAGGGGGAGCGAGGGGAGGGAGGGTTAAGAAAGTAAGTAAGATGTTTGAGGAAAATAGAGAGTTAAAGGAGGCTATAAGGGAGAAAAAAGTGGAGATCATGGGCAAAGAGGGAAAGGAGAAGTAGAAGATAGAAGAATGAAGAAATGAGGGGAAAGGCAAGGATGCGGACAGATAGGTAGAGGAGAGGAGATGAGAAAGAGCATGTTAGATGTGAGTGCAGAGTATAAGGGGAGAAAAGAGGAGAGAGGATGAGAGAGGAGGGAAAAGATGGAGGGGATAGAAGAGAAAGAGAAACTGGAAAATTCGACAGGGATGGAAATGTGGAGGGGGAGGAGTGGAGATGAGGAGAAAGTACAGAGGAGATGAAGGGAAAGAGAATAAGAAGAGTATGGTTTTCAAAACTCCTTTCATAAAACACTTTTGGTGTAAACAACACTATCATTAAACTAAAAAAGGAACCAAATAACTAAAAATATCCATCCTCAGATTATGTCCTCACCCTCAACCAACACACCTGAATGAAGTCCTGCATCTTGTCCATCATATTATGGATTATAAACTCACTCTGGAATTGTGCTTTTAAAATTTTCTCACAGACTAGCACCACTTCCATTCTCCACAAATGAAAAGACTTTCATATGAATGTACCTGAGCAGGAGGAGGAAAAGGAGAAGAAGAGAGATGGGGAGAATACAGATGGGAGGTAGAGGATAGGGAAGAAGAGGGAAGAAGCAAGAAGAGGGGAGAGGATAAAAGAGGGAGTATGAGAGGAAGAGCAAGAAAAAAGGAAGAGGGGAGTGGGTGATGAGGAAGAAGATGAGATGGTGTGGGAGAGCAGAAGAGAATAGTAGATGGGAAAGTAGATGGGAAAAGAGGAGAGAGGAAAGGAGTGGGGCAAAGGTGAAGGAGAGGAGGAGGGGGAAGACAGGAGACAAGAGGACAGAGGTAAAAGGTCCGAACAGAGGAGAGGGGAAACAGATGAGAGGAGGGAGAGACAGGGGATGACTTAGGAGACGGAGAGAGAAGGGAGGAGTGGACATCAGAGAGACGGGGATGACCCTCTCTGCATGTTGTCAGAATCAGCCTCATCCCCTCTCCTGTAGCGACCTCCGCAGCGGCCCGCGTCTCTGAAGAGTTTAGGCGTGTCTGACAGGATTTATTCTGGAGCGGGCTGTAAACAAGTGAATCATTCATCTCTCACATGAATTATCCAGCGCTGCAGCTCTAGGCGCAGACGCTGGAACTGTAGGCCACAGGCCTCCAACTTTACCGCTCCTCCTGCCATAGGTCCGTCCATAGGTCTTCATGTCCTACATGGGAATACAATAATCTACATCTTCTACATCTCTATATCTGGTTTGAATAAAACGAGCGAGGAGCGCAGGTCCGCTGTGCTCCGGGTTCTTGGCATGACTCGGGTCCCGCTGATGTGATGAGTGCTGACAGATGGAGGCTCTTTCACTCAAACACTGCCCTCTTGAGGGAGAAGAAACAAGTCTTGCAGAGGATTAAGGTCCATCGTGCTTGTCTTCTTTAATATCCAGGTCTCGTGGTGCTGGCAGCGCGGAGAGGAGGCTGAGGAGGGGCCGGACAGATGTGGACGCAGGCGAGGTTGATATCCGCGCTTTGACACACGCCGCAGCCGCTCATTCACGGCACGGAGCGGCGTCCGTAATCATAGCCACGCTCTGCACGGCCCATCGGCTTTACACAAGGCCTAAATCAGGGCTCGGAGCTGTAGGCAACTAGTCGCCTGTCAGAGTTTAAAATGGTTGGCATGAATGGGGACGGCGCTGAATCAGCACGATGAGGTTTAAGTAACGTGGGTTGGTTAGTATTACAGTATCAGGCAGTTCAACAGGACCGGCAACTGTGGGGTCCTCCGACATATGTGAAGGTCTAAATCGCTTTTGAAGTTTCACCATGATCACACTTTAAGAGATTAATGTGAAGGTATCATGTACTGAGCAGAACGCAGGTCTTGTTCTATAGAGAGAAAGCATATAGAGCTTTGATTTATCGATGTCTTTCTGTAGCCGAACATGACAAGCCTCTTGTCATATGTGACAGGTAAATTCTCATATATGAAGGTGGGAACATCAAATAAATGGCATTTTGACAATCTTGATACCACCAAAAGCTTTTCTTTCTGGTTTATTCATTCCTGTATAACAGCAGACTGAATATGTGTAAGTTGCGGCCCAAACAAGGTATTTGAAGGCTTCATCTCGGAAGCATTTCTGACTTGTATGAAAATCCCTATTTAATATATAATGTATGATATATATAATGTATCAGTGATCTTTAGCTAAGAGGAGTCTGTTTAGCAGTTATTACACAGCATTACACAATGAGAGTGGACTCACATTTAACTTGGTTTCTTTTATAAGTTGCAATATTTTCCATCTATTTAAATGTGTTACTACTGTGTGTGTGTGTGTGTGTGTGTGTGTGTGTGTGTGTGTGTGTGTGTGTGTGTGCGTGTGTGTGTGCGTGCAGCAGCCAGTTTTGGTGCTGAATTATTTGGATCCGTCTCCGTGCTAACAATAGCCGTGGTGGCTGCTGAGCCGTGTCCAGGAGGCCTGCTCCGCTCAGAGACCAGCTCCGTGTGGTCGCGCAGGTCTGGCCAGGCTGCATCCCACAGCTCCTGCCACTCGGGCCGCGACGCTGTGTTGATGGCATGCTTTCTATTTTGACGACTCTCCGAAAAGACAAACAAATGGCTGCAGTCGGGATTCTTCGGCAGCCGGGGGTGAAACTCCCCCGTTTTTTGCGTGCGTGGAAACCACATAAAAGATGAGAGCGCCGGAGGAATCCCGCTCTGGACTTTGGGGCTTATCGTGTCTCAGGCTCAGGCTCAGCTGGAGGAGTCGGTCACCTCGCCGTGACCTCCGGCTCCTCTGGAGGGTCCCGCCGAGGCCGCCGGCAGACAAACAAATTGTACTTTCGCTCAGAAGTCGGGAGAGGGGAAGTACAAATCACCGCGGCTTCCTGAGGTATAATCCATTTTACAATCTTTAGCGTCTTCCCCGGTCGTCCTCCCCTCGCGCGCTCATTTCTCAAACGCTACGGCCTGTTTAATCCGCGACGCGGAGACAGGGCCGAGCGTTACCTGATTCTCATGCAACAGCGCTTAGCCCGAGCAGTGATGAATTCTTTTCATTACGGGCCGGCAGACGGATACGGTGCGGAGTGGGCCGAGTGTTGGACGTACGCAGTGATACAGAGCAGAGCCACTGTCAATAATGAAACGCTTTCAAACATGTCCGGGGTCAATGCACGGCAATTGATCAACATTGCAGTGCTCTTTGTAGTCCGTGCCGAATTTTAGATTCTTTGCACATGTATGAATCATAAGTCCGGCGAGAATGTAAGCATGAGCAGGCGCTTGTTCCTGACCGTTAACAGCATCAGGAGTTTCGCTTTAAAGCCCTCTGTTGCTTTTTCTTTTTTTTTTTCGAAGTCGCAGGCCCCGTGAGGAAGACCGATGCAAGGTCAGCGGGGTTGTGATCGCAGTTTCGAGCGCTTGATTCGAAAATGTAAATACATCCTTTGTGAAATAGAAACTGCTCCTTATCGATGAAACAAATGGAGCGGGTCGAACTGCACACATGATACCTAGATCGTTTCTAACGCTCAAACGCTGCCGAGGCGCTGATAAATGTCTGCATGAACACACAGGTTTCCAGTGAGCGTCCCTTTAAGCTTTGTAACTTTATCTGTGCTCCTCGCCGTGGATTCGTCCTGTCACAATTGATGCATTCTTGTTCTTCTGAGGCCCAATTTGTGGGCAGGAATTTGTCCAATTTGTTCTGAGATGCACAGTATATGACAGCTCCTCAGCTGGAATAACGCTCAGGAATGTCTCAGAGCACGCTGAAACAAGAGGTATTTATCACTGATCCACATCTGAGGAGGACAAAGCGAGTCATTTGCCTGTATTTAACAAGAGATTATGCAATATCTTCCAGCCCAGGAGGTAGATGTACAGTGAGCATGGTTGTCTATAGACTAAGCCTTAGTCATGAGTGTCAGATGTGGTTAAGAAAACATTTAATGTTGGATTTAATGAGATAAGTTATAGGCTATGTTGTTTCCATTCTGTCATAGTTCTTGTCATAGTTTTTAGTTTTATCTGTTTCCTGTTTTCTTGTGTAGTTTATCATGTGTTTTGTATTATTTCCAGTTGTGTGTGTGTCTGTGGTGAATATATTTCCTTGCTCCGTGTTCTGTGTATTTGAATCCCATTGTTCAGTTTTGTGAATTAGCCTCAGCCTCCCCACCTGTTCGGAGGGAGAATTATTACCTGGGTTCCCTGAGCTGAGCTATATTCTGCAGGGTTCATGTGGATCTTATCGGCCTATGTCTATTCCTGTCCTAGTGTTACTTTTAATGAAACTTTGCAACATGCTTTTTATGGCATAAAGACCCCGTGCTACCAAAACTGAATAAAAACGGTCAATGCTTGAAGATGATGAATTCTGTGGAGTGATAAGACGATCAAAACGATCCTCACAATGGCACATGAAAGAGTCAACGAGATGTGTTCTGTCTGGTTTAAGATTCAGCATTTAACTGGGCTACCTCCACAGCGAGTTAATGTCCCTTCAGAAGAGCGATCGACTGTTTGTCTCGATGACGCAAATGCTAATATTTGCATCACGGTCGAGATTGTGCAATAAGTCACATTTTCTATTTTGATTTTGTTGAAATCCACTTAGGATGCGCTCCAGTTTGGATGCGAGCAAGATGACATTTCCAGCCATCGCGCTAGCCCTGAAACCATTTCAACACAAATACTATTAATAAAAAAAGCTTCATAAAGTTACATTTTTATTTAAATCCATGACCGAGAAGTGAACTGCATTATGAAAATCTGACTCAGCATTTAAAGCCATTGTTTACTCACCGTTTTCAGGCTGAATGGTTGACATAATATTTTCATTTTCAACCAAATGGTCGCAAAATGCCTCAGTGCGGTACGTGAGCAAGGTGAATTTGACTTTTTAATGAAGGTTAGGGTTAAGGCGATGTGTTGCGATCTGCTCCAAAGTAAAAAGAAACCCCCCACACGCTCGCTCTCGCTTTCATAAAGCTTTTACTGTATTATCGTTATGGGAATTGATGTGGGAAGGTGGAAAGCTGAGCCTGAACCCACTTTGCATAATTGTGGTGGACACATAATGAATAATTCACCCTCCCAAACAGAGAGTAAAACACTGCATAGATTCCAACACACAGCGCTGTAACAATATCTCTTTATCAACTTTCACTGGCCTCTAATTGTGCTGAAAAAAGGAGGAGGGGGGGGGCTTGTTTTTAACCTATGTGACGAAGCAGAACTGTTTTTCTCTATTTCCATAAAAGTTATGCTCCACCAGCCCTCCACACGGCTGCGGGCTCTCCTGCAATCTGGAGAGCATCTGATTGTTATTTAGGCCTCATTGTACTGTTATCATGATAAAAACGCCATTCTGGGGCCCAGGCACTCTTTAGAGAAACCCAGAGAGGTCTAAATTGAGACTGTGACTGACATCGGTCTCGATGGCGGGCGAGAAGGCTGTAATCAAAGCTGGCTTTGTGTCGGCAAGCGAGACCATCCGCCGCTTGCTAAAAAAACTGTGGCACATACCTTGAAGCTGTAGCCTACGCACAATCGAAATCTGGAACTGTCCAATGCCGTCATATATTTGTGAACATGAAGGACCCTTTCCAGGGATCAGAGGTAGCTGCTTGATAAGACAGCTTATAGCTGTTCCTCATGAGGCTTTGGCATGATAGAAACAGTGCTATCAATGTCAGCGGAACCATAAAAGGCCTAAATATAACCTGTGTTTCAGACATGGAAGCGAAGAAGGTAATTAACACTGTGCTGAGGCCAGAGGCAGATGAACCACGGTTGTCTCTTTTTGTTCCTTTTCTGTTCTTTTTTGCTGTAAGCTCAATATAGTTAGATTTAACTCTTCAAGAGCCACTGTAAGTTTCTTGCACTCAGACAAAGAGCCTCAGTGAAGTTTGACCTCTTTGTATCCAAGGAGTAAGATAAGGCTACCAGAGGAAGGCATTTTACCTCTGATCCAAGAGGCTTCCTCAGTTCTAAGGCAGCCAAACTGGCTGTTTGGGAAGCCCAGTACTTGACTTGCTGACTTTAAGATCCATTAAAGCCATCCGAGTTCTGCTTTGAATGACTGTCGCTGGTTTCTATTAAGGGAGGATTTCAAAAGTTTTAGAACTTCATGGGAACGGATAATGGTACAGTTGCCAAAACACTACAATTCCTCAGGAAAAGAACTGGACAAATCTCAGAGTTACTACTAATAAAGGGTGACCAGGAGTCCCGGATTTCCGGGGACATTCCCTGATTCAGCCGCCCTGTCCCCAGCTAAAGCTGTCCCCAAAAGTGTCCCTGATTTGATCGGTAGAGAAAAAAAGCATGGAGCACAGAGAGAGGGCGAGAGGCATAGAGAGAGAGAGAGAGAGAGGGGCAAACAAGCGAGCAGCGCAGAAACGGCCTCGGTAGAGAACGGGTCTGAGGCAGTAGCACCCCCCACCCCAAGGCAGATTGTCCCCAATTTAGGAGATCAAAATATGGTCACTCTATACTAATATAGTAGTAGAATCACTAGTAGCCATGAGGTACATGGGCATGCCGCTACTGCTCACGTGGCTTTGTTGTGCTGCTCTACTTAGCCTACTATAGCTGAGCACACTTGGTGTTCCAGGAAGAAAATGCTAGCTTTGCTGTTAGCAGGTGTCAGAGCTGTGTATCGCAAATGTGTGGTTTCAGGGGCAGGCACTGGATACACGAGTTAGCATGCTAGTTGCCGGCTAACTCTCATGGTGACAACACACAACAACCAAAGCCGCTTGCTGCTCACAGTGGAAATCTTAGTTAAAGTAGTTATAAGAAGCTAGATGGTAGTTCAACTCAGGCTGCGGACCTCATCTCTCGACCTGGATGCTAAACTAAGCTAGCAGGTTTGCTGTAGCAGCAAGTGGTGTCAGTCCTCACTCCCCGCACCAAGGAAAACACGCGTCTTTGCCAAACTGCTGTACTATCCCCTGAACGGCTTTGAAATTACAGTCACATTTCACCTTCTCAGCCCATCTCATCATTCATGACTGCGGTCATAGCTCTCGCAGTGTGACACTATCGGGAGCCAAGTAATGACTGAAGGTGTTTGTTCAAGATGAAAAAAAAAAATCTCACCAAAGCCCAGTTTATGAAAATATCAGCAGAGGCAAGCTGTGATGTATGCAGGTGGTGAATGAAAAATCTGGTGTGGTGAGAGCTGCGCAACCCTTCAAACTGTCAGAATCTCCCAGAATACTTTGCAAGGTGCGCTAATTAAGCATGAAAGTACAAACAGGCTCAGCTGCCGCCCTCACAAAAAATGGCTTCTCCCAGTGCTCAGAGAAACACTTCCAACTTCGATTTTTTGACATTCTTTTACAAGATTAATAAAACAAGATAACAAGCATGTGAAAATAATCCGCCGCTCTCGTATTTAATCCAATAAAGTCTAATTAAAAGCAGAGGTATTTAGGCGAGGTCATGCCTCAGCTCGTCATGTGAAGGTACTGCACTTTGCTGTCGGTTCCAGGCCCACCCACTGTGCCGCTTCCTGAGAGAGCACGGCCTTTGTCTGACGCATAAACGTTGCTTTGCTGCATCTTTCAGCCCAGAAATGATTGAAAGCTTTTGTAAATACGATTACCGTCAAGGAACAGCTGAAAGAAAGCCCTCGCTGGCACGCCTCGCAGGGTGGATCCCGGCGCTGCAACACTGTGAATGTGATGTAAGAATACATAAGGTGTACTCTGCAGTCGCATGCATACATTTATTTTTTTTTTAAAAACTGTTTTGATTTCTCATGAACAGGATCGCTTCACCTCCTCTAAAAGCTAAAACAGTGCACATGCACACACACACACACACACACACACACACACACACACACACGGACACACTCTCGCAGTTCTGGAAAAATACCTAAAACACAGAGCTCACTCCTTGCAGAGCAGAGCAGTTACTGCTAATAATGAAGTGTGCGCTGCTACAGCATAAAGCCTGAGTGGTTAGTCTGTTACGAGCACGAGGCTGTTAACTTTGAGCAGGTGATGCTAATTGAGTGGTACAGCCCATCTGGAGTTGATTAAACAAAACGTATCACTCAAATGCAATTCCTGTAACGGGACGGGAACGGTCGCTGCTTGCAGTCACAGTGTGCAAACGCACTGACATCTCTCCGCTTGCGATGGACTCATATTTTATGGCAGTGGTGTAGTAGTGGGACTGCGCTTGTGCAGGCGAATATTTTTGCTTCTGGTGACAATGGCTTGATAATGTGCAGCCCTTTGCTGTTAGCGTGGCCGCGAATCAGTTCTTAAACCGACAGAGAGCTTCAGCGGCGTCGCCGGCCGCTTTCCACGAGTATTCAGTGTCGCGTTGCGAGCGCAGCTCAAACGAACGTCTGCCAAACGTCATTTATCGTCGGTGTCGCAGCGGCCGGCTGAGGCGCACTGCACCCGCTACAGGGACGCCCGAGAGCATCAGTCGCAATTTAAATCATCATTACTTTCTCAGTCAGCAGCTGTGGATCGGTTTCAAATAATTATCACCTGATCGTGACACTTTCGGTGCGTTCCAGTTTATGATGAGAGCTGGAAGTCGGGGTGAGGTGTGATGTCACTTCTGAGCCGAGGGGTCAGAAAATCGTGGAAAGAAAGAAAAGTAAAGAGAGCCTTGGTGATCTTATAGAAATGCATGGGGACACATGTGAAATGTGTGAAAATTAAAATGCCACATGTTACGTGTTTATCATTAACAATGATCATCTTTCTGAGTTCATTACGCGAGCTGCAGCCATCTCGAATTCTTTAGTCAGGGTCAATGAGTTGTTCCAGTCAGAAATCCAACTTCAGGTGACACTTGTGGCTAGAAACCCAAACATTAAGACTTCCAACTGGAAAGTGGCATTTGTCCTGATTTGCAAACTTTATTTTGCCACTTTCGTGATTAATGTTTGCTGTTTCAGCCATAGATGATTCTGCGCTGCAACTTTGTGGTTTAGACATCACTTCAGAGCAGTTACGATGAATCTCTGTGGTGCGACCAAACATCGACACAGCTACTGTTTCGTTTTTTTCATGACTCACATGCATACACAAGCTCTTTCTTTAGTGTTTCCCATCAGTGTTAAAAAACACCACCGGCACCAGACTGTCAAGAAAGAGCCACATACTCGGTCCAGTTACTGTTTCCAAAACGAATAAATAAATAGAGTCTCAGAGGCGCTGTTGAGTCGCCCTGACGTGGCAGCTTTATCTTTATATCTGTGTGTCTGTGTGTGTGTGTGTGTGTGTGTGTGTATTTTGTGTATAAACACTTGGACCCGCAGGATCGACATGCAGCACAGCAAGTGCAGTAAAACCTGAGAGACAGAGATTAAACAAGCAACAACACCACGGGCAAAGCCACTTGGAAGAGGATCTGAGGATCTCTCAGCTCCAATAGCCCATTCTCCCTTTCTCCTGTTCCCCCTTCTCCTCAATATTTCCTGATAATTAGCGCTGCGCCGCAGATGTGCGTCTCTCCCCTGCCCGCCCCGCTGCCTCTCCCTGCTCGCCATCTTCTGAACGCAAAACGTGGGAGATTAGGATGTGAATTTAAACGCAGAATCATGTGCTTTCTATTTGATATGGCCATAAAAGCGCAACACAAAGATGAAAGATGGCTGGCCCGTATGAGCGTAAAAAGCTGTGGGGCAGGCGTTTTTAAGGACTGTAATCATATTTTAAGTAGTTTAATGAACCCAGACATATGGAGGGAGAGAGAGAGAAGCGAAGACTGCGAGGGACTTTGGAAGTTCAAATATCAACTCGGTGCACCTCGTGAAAGCCTGAGGGAAACAGGATAAATGAGTCAAGGAGCAATAAAGTTTTTCAAAGGCGACTGATAACTTTATTTAGTGAGATTATGGCAGAAGAATTCAAAGATCATCAAGGCATAAACTGATTGGATATCCTGTTTCTCAGCGGTGAATCATTTCCTCCTGTAAACAAGTATCGAGCGTGAGCTTCCAGCATTATTATTCAGACACGATGAGCGACTCTGAGATCATGCGAGACCGTGTTCGCACCGGACCATGATTCAGCTGCGCACTTTAATCTCTGGAAAAACAGGACGAGCAGAGGAGTTCTCAGCTAAGGCCAAGCGTTTTAATCGCGCTGAAACCACATCCACCTTGAGTTTAAACATCCTTCCTGTTTGTCCCATATGTAAGTGTCACCGGCACCTGGGACTGAAACCTGTCTGCTTTGATTCCAGCTCTGCCTGTAAACATTTCCACGGCGCACATGGCTGACATAAATGGCACTTCATCACACACACACACACACACACACACACACACACACACACACACACACACACACACACACACACACACACACACAGAGCGCTGCACTGGTATTGATGAGATTTCTTGAGGGGGGAAGTATCCTGGATTCCTTTAAATAAGCAGCAGAGGGACCTATAACAACCTGTTGCAACACATGGACCACCCCCCTCCCCGTCTTCCTGGAGCTGCTTCCTGCCCCGCGCCTCCTCCCCCCTCCCAGTGCTGTACCTGGAATATTTCTCCTCAGACGAAGGCCTGCAGGTCTGTAACAAATGACTCCACTGTCCTCTCCCGAGCAGTGAAGTCATGGCCGCTCTGCTGCTACTACGGCTCGAGTCTCTTGTGCTTGTTGCAGCGGCTCGACTTCAGCTGTGTGTCGAGCGTAGGTGTGTGTGTGTGTGTGTGGGGGGGGGGGGGTCCCAGGTTTACTGGGGTCCGTGAGGGACCACACAGCTGCACAGTCTGCTGTAATTGCTTGTGCAAAGGAATAGGAAAAGGCAGAAGGTGGAGAGAGGAGCTGCAGTCGGTTTGTGTGACCGTGCCGTGCGACCGCTCCGTCCCAGGCGAGTCGGGCCGGCCCTGTGAAACATAAAATAGCATTTGCATCAACACTCGGCGACTCTGTTGCTGCCCACTCTCAATGTCACGTCCTCCCTGTCTTTCAGGCTTTCTTTACTAGAGCCTTTCTGACTTCTTTATTTCTGTCACTTGTCCCCGTTGTCGGGATTCGGTTGGAGTTTGAACGGGGTTTTGCCTCCACCTAGTGGGTAAGAAGCCTCTCTCTCTCTTACTCTCTCTCTCTCTCTCTCTCTCTCTCTCTCTCTCTCTCTCTCTCTCTCTCTCTCTCTCACTCACACACACACACACACACACAGATGCCGTCATGTGTGTCTCTCCGTGCCACTGACGCCATGTGAAACTACTTATTACTAAACTGTTATTACAAAAAATTCCTGCACTTCGAGTATGCAGGTTGAGAGGATGTAGGGTTAGCAGGGAAACATACGCTGGCTGTTCTTTTCATTTGGTTTTGCTGGATATAAAACTAGAGTGAATAATCAGCCTGATATGTTTTCCAGATAAGGTCAAGCTTTTTTTTAATTCCTCCAACACAGCGATTCAGTGTCGTTTTATAACGTGTGTGAAATGGAAAATGCGTGTGTCGGGCCAGTGACGCAGCAGCCAGGTTGGGTCTGCTACCTTTGTCACAGTCGTACTTTTGCTTGCTTTGCTTTGTTTCATATATGCTAGTTGAGCTGCAGGAGGACGTACTGTTTGAGGTTTGTGATGAACCTAGAGGAGCAAAGCAGCATCCGTCCATCCCAGTACTGTCAGGTGCTGGTGCTTATGTCCAAAGCACATAGGGCAACACAGATGACAAATTAATGGCACTGTTTCATGAGGGCAGATATTTTAGTCTATCTTGGACTGAGCCACTCGTAGTATGGTGGGCCACAGCAAGAAACATAACAATGTTCATAAAAGCATCTTACTATATATTGACAAAACAAATATATATGAATGCAAGTGCATCTGAGCTAAAACAGACACACAATAGTGTAATTTCAATAACTCCTTCTTCAAAATGGTTCATTCCACGGTTCGCCTTTGCCCCTAGGAATACTTCTGTGTTTGAGTGAACTCCAGCTTCCTAGGGAGATAAGATGATATCCCCACAAAACAAAGATCTGGTTGCCATAAAAGGCCCAGAACATTGACATTTCATCTCCAACAGCATACTATTAGTTGTCTTACTCACATTTCTCTGAAAACAGGCCTCTTATTATTATTTATTACCATTATTATTGCAAACATATGCTTGTTCCTCAGTGATGGAGCCACCACAATACCCAGTGCATATCTTGCCCTCACGGCGACTGTGGTTCCCTTGGTTTGTGAAAAATAACGAGCCACGCGTGGTAAGATGTTAATACCTCAGCCATTTATTTCTTAAAACATAAGAAAGAAGGGGCTTCTCCACAGTAAGAAAAATAACGCTGCAATTTAAAATCAAGTGCACTTCAACAAAGTCTCGCTCTGAAAGGGAGCCGTCCCTTCCCGCCGCGTGAAGTGAGAGACACAAACTGAAAAAACAATCGATAAAGAATCACTCTTTACTGTAAGGCTTCAGGTGGGGTGCTGTGTCGTCACGGGTTGTGATGCTGTCATCGAGATGTCGGTGGCGGCGGTAAACAAGAGCAAACTAATACATTAATCTCTAACCAAACGCATCGTATCGTAATGTGACCGAGAGACGAGACGGGGCGTCGACCGTGTGACGGACTCCGGGGGAGGGGGAGGGGGTCAGGCAGTGGCTCAGTTGTGCTGAATCTCCCGCGGTCAGCCGGTTACCAGGAGGGGGAGGGTGGGGGGTAAGAGGACAGGTGGTGCCTCGCCTCGTAGGTAATTGGCGGCGTTTGTCTGGACGGAGCTCACCGAGCTAACCCATGACGCAAGACATCCGCTGTCAGCCGCAGACGCTTTAAACATCATCAGACCTTTTCTCTTTTCCCCCGGCCGCCGCGCGGGACCGCGCATTTGTACGAGAGTCAATTGAACGCGGCGAGGAAACACTACCTGGCCCCCTCCGAGTGAGCCAACAGTCGCCCCCCCCCCCCACTCTCTGGAAATTATGGGTGAATTACAATCGCCATCTGTTCTGGGTCTGACAGCAATTATATACGAAAGCAAACTGGATGATCACACAGACTGTGTTTATAGCTGAATGGTTGCGCCGCGGAAGGAGGTAACAATCTCACTTCCCTACTGTACAAAAAGTTGCCTTCCTAATTAAAAAAACGAACCAAAAGTCAACTCACGTCTTCGTCAGAGGACAAACGCAAACGTTTGAGGAGAAAAGAAATTGAACACAATGTTTTCACTAGATTCAATATCAAACAATGTCCTATCTATATAGTAGGCCAGTTAAGACAGTATAATGCAGCAATTGACAACTGCCTAAGTGCGTGTTACATACTCAGAATATATAACAATATACATTAATGGCATTTCACATTCTCAAGAACACATAATGTACTGTACCTGGAGTATTACCCACAACATGATGCTGGTACCTTGTTGAACCAAAGGAAATAACTTGGGATTAAGAAACGACAGGCTTTGTGGTGGCACAGTAACTAATTAAGATGCTTTGAGCTTCACACAACTTAAATCATAAGCACTTGGAAAGAAAATCATTTGATTGGAACAGCAGGTGGCAGTGTTCATCTGTTACAGGAGCAGCGAAGCCATCGTAGAAGCCTTCTGTTCTTGTATCCGTTGCATAAAGAAGTAAGAGTTGTACAATTTGATTAAGGAGAGAGGGACATAAGACTTCTACCATGGCTGGTTCGGCAGCTGCAGACCCAGTGTTTGGAGCCTAAACTGTCAATGAAATGAACCAATAAGCAGGTTGGTGCAGGCAGTTGATGCTATATTTATAAGTAGAACGTTCATACCAGAGGCGGGAACAAGTCGCACACGAGCAAGACAGAGGCAAATCCTCGTCATATGAAATGCTGCTGATCTGTAAGCATTTTAACACTGAAATCTGTCCAAAGACTAAAAACGATTTTAACAGAGCGCAAGCAATGTGCTTAAGGCAGCAGAGAAAGCAGCCCAGTGGCGTGTCATGAGAGGAGTCCCCTGGACTGGAGAAATCCCAAACCAGCCCAAATCAGTCCCCACATAATCCTCTCCATTTAAGATATGGGTCTCAGCTGAAACTTAAGTGAGCTGAGAGGACGCGGCCTTTGATTTGCGGGGGTCCGGAGGCTGCCGTGGTGGTCGCGTCAGACCTTACATACTGCTGCCTCGTCATCGTCATCATCATCGTCTTCCTTGGATTCTGTTGACTTTTCGATTCGCTCCTCCATGACCGCTGCGTGGCGTGTTTGCCTCTGCTGAGTCCTGGCTGGAGGCCAGGTCTGCTCGCACTGGGCTGCAGGGGGGGGACCCCTGGCCAGTTTTTAAAAACGGCCTTCGAAACCTCTAGGAAAACGTAGGCAAGAGTCAGGTCGCGTGGTCCGAGTCCACCGCCTCTGGTATCCCCCCCTCCCCACCCAAGAAAAATCCCCCGATTCATTGACGAACCGTAAAACTCAACGATGAACAGTGTGGTGACGGTGGCTGTGTCTTCAGAGGGAAGGGTGGCGTTGTAGAGCAGGTGTGAATCTGAATAGGATCCAACCCCAACCACGAGAGATGCCTTCGACACGGTAACAGCACTGGTAGTTCCCTTGGCTCGGCTAAGTTATGCGACCTCTGCCTGTCGACAAACACCACCGTCGTGCGGTGTGATGTTCACGGCGACGAGTGGCCCCCCGGGCGCCGAGTCACACTTGAAAGTGGCGCAGAGGCTGCATCGAACGCCGCTTCCCGTTGTGGGGAGGCGTCTGCGAGACGTGAGAAACCTGCCGGGTCGTTTTACAGACCTGAAACATTTTCAAGTGTGAGAGCGGACGGGATGACGGGGTCCGGGGAGGTGGGTGGGTGGGTGGGTGGGGGGGGGGGGGTTGGTGGAGGGTTTGGGGGGTGGACGGGAACAACCTGTGTCTGAAGCAGGATCAGTCCCGGGACGCTCCCCATGAGACGCACTCTTGTTCTCACTCAGCAGAGTTTGAGGCCGTTTGCCCCGGTTTCTAACTCCCCGTGATAATATTTCCCTCCACTCGGACTTGTCTTCATGGCCAATAATGAGTCAGGGGCCTCAGCACTTGACATTTGAGTACATGTTTGGAGATTTTATCTAAAGACTGGGATGTTATGGGATCCGAGCGCGGCCTGAAAATGCCTCCTCTGAGTGTATTTATTTAATTTTCAGTCTGCAGAACTTGACCACTGACCCGTTTTATACTCCACGTCGCTCAGACAAACACCGAGCTGGATTGCACCCCAGTTACGTAAAGCTGGAGTCACAGCACAACGCAGGGAAGCGTCAGGATTACAGTCATTTTCGACCGATCTCTCTAACGCTATTTCCTTAACCAACCTAGAAACTGTTTGACCTTTAAGGCCTTGTAAAATAGTCCGGCCAAATATGACGCAGTCATCTGCAAACAACTTCGTCATGTTCCCATGTAGACTTGCAATCTCCTTTTTGTTTGTTGTTTTTTGTCCAGTTCTCAGTATGTAGGCCTAATGTGCCATGAATTAAGGGCAAATTGAGGCAGATTTTGAAGCAAAACACGAGTAACTCCAAGAAACACGGAGCAGCTACATGGGCTGCCACACCGAAGGAGAAGAATATGCGTCACGAGACTCTCAGTCGAATTTCACTTTTCAAACAAAAGCTGCTCAACTTCATGTCTCCGCTGCGGCGTGTTACCGACAATTTATCGGGAATCAGAACCCGTCTAAGAGCCGGGGGAAAAGTACCCCGCAATCGCCGGACAGCTCCGCCTAGTGGAGAGCGTTTTCGGGGGGGTCAGTTCGGCGCCTGACCTATGGAGGGTCTGAAACACAAAGCAAGGCTGGGGAAACAACCGACTCTCATCCAGAACGCTTCAAACCCACGGGAAACATTCAACTTCTGCCAAGGAAGAAAAGGCGGCGGCTCCTGCTGAAGCGCCTCGTGGACGTGTGATGGGATGAGCCGGACGGGGGCGGGGGGGGGGGGCGGCGACGTGAACACAGAGAGGTCGAATGCGGGACGAGCCACATGCGTCTGATATGCTGCCAACTGCGTCTCGCTGAGCATGAAGAAACCAGCGAAAACAAAGATGAAAACTCCCGGACCAAACCAAACATGCCGCAGTGTTCCAGCTACATGTGGTGGAGAAAAAAAAGAAGAAAAAAACCCTGCCATCATGAGCAACCTTTGCACAATTGTGATAGACCATATCACAATCACACACAACGTTGTACATGCACATTATATCTGATATAGTAATGTCCATGTGATCAAAGGTGGAACGGAAAGGATGGGGGAGCATATACAAATATAACATGATATATACTGACGAATACCTACACGTTACAGACACATTGCTCATACATTCATATATGTCAACACTTAAATATGTATATACAGTATACATGTATATATTCATATGTATACAGATATATCAAAGGAGGAGTAAATAGTGCCATTAATGAGGTGAGACAACCTAGTTTTCCAGGACTTTCATGCTAACGTGCCCCGGGCTCTCACGTGTGAGACACAGTGACACACACACACACGCAGTGAGGTGATGCCGGTGGACGTCCAGCGCAACACTTCACATCCCCGGCCGCCTACTACGCCCCCACCCCCTCCCCCCTCCCCTCACACCTCCCACGGGTCGAGTCTGTCTGGAGGAGCGAACCTGGTGCAGGTTTTGCGCTAACACTCCGTCGCTTCCTGGCACTGAGTCTGGTCTGAGTCTGGGTTAAAGCCCGGTAATAAATACAGTGTGTCTCTAAATGCCTTGTTGAACTACTGCTGCCTACGTGTGACAAACTACAGCCTGAACAGCCATATTAGGATGTGATTACATTCCATATATCTGATGGGGGTATTGACATATATCGCAATGCTTCGAGTACATACAAACCAAAAACAGGCTTGGTGATTTGACCCCGTTGTGCGAGACGTGAAGCCCGGCGCGGCCAATTACTGGATGACGCACACGCGCACACACTGGGGGGGTGGGACGGGCGACAGGTTGTGTGCGGACCCACGACGAGACTCGTGTTCGATGAGACAGCGGAGCTGGATAGCGGCCCGGCGGCTGTGTCAGGGAATTGGCAGTGGACAACTCTCTGGCGCGACGAGTGGAGCTGTCGACGGTCAGAGCCGCGGGCCCCCGGTCTGAGATCAGCTCTCGACCCCCAGGCCGCTGCCGATCAACACAGGTTATGTCTGCATGATCTCTTTGAGCCGCGTGTCTTGTCAAAGTCGGGTTTCACTGGCTTTCAGAGAACGAGATCCCGTTCGACGGGGGAAATGTAAAGCCGTCGCATGTGAGGAGACGTGATCGCCGGTTGGGAAAAAACAAAAATCAATGGAAAGTACCGGTGCGGCTGCAGACTAACAGCCTTGTCCATTGACGGATCAATTAAGTGACTCACTGGCGAGTTGAGAACAAGCCCATTATGTGGACGCATTTGTTCCAAGTGGAAATCTGCCCTGCGGCGGGCAGCGCCGGGCGGCAACAAACCCTTAAACAAATGCTAATTGTGTGTTATTACGGTCAGTACATTTAGATTCCAAAAAAATAATAATAATAACAACTGATTTGAACCAATTCCTGAACAGGATGTGTTATTAACGGTGCCGGGTGTGGGGCCACCAGTGTTTTGGCCCATCGCGCCATCAGCGTGGACCGAGTGAAGTGGGTCTCCCGTCCGTCCCGACTAACACGTGGGCCCGTGGAACTGAGCCGCTTTGGATCAGCGCGACCTCTCCCCGCCGCTGCTGGTCAAACGCCGCCCGGGAAGGTGAGGGACGATGAACGTGGAGATTGCCACGCGGAGCGGCGGCTCGCGCGAGGAGTGTGAATCATTTGTGCATTGAACGGAGTTTGGGGGACCGTCGAGGACGTCAAGGATCTTGACTGGGGCAAATAAAACTCTGAGGGGCTCGTTTTCATGGAATGTTTGTCGTTCGGGTTTTTTTTCTTTCTTTTTTTCGACTGTGACCACCGACTTGTTAACACGATGGACATTCCCCGGCAGTGAAAAACTATGGAATGATTGTGCTATAGTTCTCGTCCGACTACCTATAAGTGATCGTTAAAAATCGGGCCAACGTTCTCACCGTCTCGACTTGTGGGAATTGAAGGAATGCTTTAAGTAGCTCAGCTCGAAAAACGCTGGCGATTCAGAGCTTCCGGTTACTAGCAGCGGGTCGCCTGCACGTCTGTGTACGTGTGTGTAAGTGTGTGTGTGTGTGAGTGCGAGTGCGCGGAGATACAAAAGGTCAAGGGGTGCATTTGTATTCCGTGTTTGAGATCTCACTCTGTGTAAGGTTGAGGACTGGGACGCCCTCGGATGGAGCAGCAGTGACTGGAGAAAGAAGTAAGGATTCAAGAAAGGACACAAAAGAGTGAGCGTGTGCGTGCACGTGTGTGTGTGTGAGGAACAATCTACACAGATCAATGTATGTATGTACTGTATGTATGTGTGTATATGCGTGTGTGAATACCCCTGGGTGTGTGTCAGATGGGTGCTGGTTTGGTCAGGGTAGGGTCAGCCTGTGGCAGGCGTGACCGGGGGGGTGGGGGAGGGAGGGCGGGGCAGAGGGTCTCTTCTTGGCGTCTCTCCCGCCTTTCATTTGGTCTTTAGTTTGCCCACCTCCCCGTTCAGCTTGCCCTCCTTGGCCAGCTTCTCGTTCAGCTGGCACAGCTGGCGCAGGAAGCCGTCGTTGGGGCCGATCTCTCTCTTGTGCCTCACGGTGGCCACCGCCAGCCGCACGTCCATTTTGTGGCGCAGCATGAGGTAGGCCACCACCATGGTGGGGGAGCGGCTGTAGCCTTCTCTGCAGTGGACGTACACCTTCCCTGCACACACACACACACACACACACACACACACACACACACACACACAGAGGAATGAGAGGAATCGCTCTCAGCAACGCCACAACAACATTTCTCCTTCTCTACATACCTTACATGCCGTCTGACAAACATGTCAGACATCCTCAGCCTGTGAACAACTCCAGCCCATCTTCAGCTGAGTGTCGCTTTATAACATGCTTATAACATGTTTTATATGTAGGGACTATTCTCAGCGGTGGACGAATACACGTTTGCTTGTATTTGGCGCTTAAATTTAAACACTAAATGGTAAATTATGGAAACGTACTACCGCCATTGTAACCGCGAGAAGAATGTCTTGTTACAGTATCTTTTTCA
The DNA here is from genome assembly GCA_029224185.1 of Karalla daura. Lineage (NCBI taxonomy): Eukaryota > Metazoa > Chordata > Actinopteri > Chaetodontiformes > Leiognathidae > Karalla > Karalla daura. The sequence goes on along the minus strand of CM055207.1, from coordinate 16,209,513 downwards.
CGTTCTTTCAAGATGTGATGTTTTCATGCTGTGACGTGAAATGATCACATTATTCCAAGTTGTTCCTGGCTTGAGACATGGTGAGATTCTGCAGGTACTGAGCAGTGGATGAGCCGGTTTTATAAAGGACTTTTTCACAGGGTTGTACCAGAGACAGGATGAATCAGGTCCCTCGAGGTTACATCTTTTCCTCAAATGTAATTTATGATCATGTTGAACATGAATGTGATAAAATTGTTCCATTTAGGGCTGCATGATATTGTTGTTGTTATTGTTATTGCTGATATTATTATTAAACAAATACTTTGATATGAAAACTATCACAGAGAGTAACTCGTGTGAAACAAGAGGCTGTGTTGCTGGTGTTCGTTTGGGAGACTATACTGAAAAGACTCTGACCAATCAGTGGCCAGGAGTCAGGTGACATCACACTGATGGCCAAAAACGGACATGCTGAACAAGAACAAGGTAACACAGTTTCTGCAATATGTGTATTGCGCATATTGATATTACAATGACAATTAATTTGTGATATCATGCCCAAGGACACTCTTAAAACTGTACTTGAATTATCTTGTTAATTATTTAGTTTGTTATTGGATGGATGCATTTAGCTTCTTTATAGCCACGGATTTCCGAGGATTGCTCAATAGTGTACAACGTTTACAGAATGCGGAGTGATATGGCGTAAATCTAAGTAACACAATATAAATGTAAATGTCGTAAAACTGGCTGCTGACATTGACGAACATGTGACCAATAAAAAAGGAACCAGAGGCTCTGCAGGTTTGAGAAGCAAGCGGACACCAGTGGTCTCTAGTGTCACCCTGGTAGTTTTTACAACATACAAGCTCGTAGCTTTGCATGTACAGGCCTTCCAACCTGATCCCTCCACATCACCTGAATATTTTACAGGAAATAAAAGATTTGACCAAGAAACTAAAGTCTACTAAACAACGACCAGAGCTTTATAAGCAAAACTTACATTTCCATTGTTTTTCAAGGACCACAAAAAAAAAATTTATTCCAACTCTGTGGCAACAAAATTCAGCAAAGCCACGGGACAAAAATTAAGTAAGACAGGAGAAATAAATCTCTGAGGGAAACAATGGAAGAGTAAAGGGGGTTGGAGGAACGCACGCGGCGACCAAACCTGCCGAGCGAAGCATCTTCTGCGCCAGCAGATGCAAATACCAGACCTGACCTCTGCTGCAGACTCCGCTAAGTCGCTAAGTCGGTCATCTTCGCTGCAGCCACATCCTACAGGAAACCCACATCCAGCAAACCATCTGCAAAGTGTGTACGTCCCTGTGTGTGTGTATGTGTGTGAAGGCATGGCCGTTCTCCATGCTGCATTCGTGCTTTCATGTGTCTGCACCCACCTGACTCACACTCATCACTGACAGGCCCAAGCCCCAGGAGGGACCCCGCTTGGCAGGGCTCGCGGAGCAGCTGATGTGCCAGGCTCGGGCCAGATCTGCAGATTCTGCACTTTATCTGAAACCCAACACTTCTGCCCGCGTCCCGCTCCCACTATTATCCCCAAACATCCCTCTCCTCCGCTCTCTTCCGCTCCGTAATCTCCTCTCGGGGGCCAATCCAGACCAGGCGGGGGCCGCTGCCAATAAAATGACCTCTTCAATATCTAATCACCCGGGCTGCCACAGATCAATGTGGATCTCGCTGTATCCTCTTGTCTGACAGGCAGGATCTGGGCCCAGTCCATCACTCACTGGCTCATTTGGCCAGCCGCTTCTTTTTCACTGGTTGAATTTTGTTTTGTAGGAACAGGGAAACAAAACAAAACTGTAAATAAAATGAGCTGCTACATGAAACATCCAGCCTTCGGAATTATGCGAAATGCCTTCCTACAAATGCAAAAGCTTAAAATTACAATGCTACAAGCTGATTGTCAACAATGTCTTTATTACCCGCTTCTCATATCTGGATTTAATCCTCAGACTCTTCTGCAAAGCTAAGTGGAAATGGCCAAATCTGACCCTCGATGAAGTTATCAAGTTGTTTTGGCAAATCTAATTTGATATGGATCTAGGGTTCTCCCTTGGCCAGTGATGCACTCCGACATCAAACGTCACAGTATTCAGTTCAGAACTGCCACACACCGAAAGACAATGAAAAACAGCAAAACCAGACTAAACGCTGTTCATTCATGACAATCCAAATGAGATGTCTGACGATGGGGCGGCGAGCGATCTGAAACGGGCCCTGTGACGACAGCGAGGCAGGTCAGCGCGTCCGCAGCCTCTGCTTGTAATTCTCACCTCACGCTCGGCGGGCGTGTGAACGTGACTGCACATACATTAAGCCCGCCGCTTCCCCCGGGGGGGGAGTCGCGCAGGAGCGATCCATCGATGCGGCTCCTCATTAAAATCCCGCACCTCTGACCTTTTCCCCGGATCTCGCGGCGCGAGGGTCACAGATGTCGGAGGCAAAAGCTGCACGCTGGAGTCTGCGACGTCAGACTGCCAGCAGCGCGGCAGCAGGGGTGAGACGCCGTCCCCTGCCTGTGCTCCTTCGCCCGCCCCGCCCCCACCCCACCCCACCTCCCGCTCTGCTCCTCCTCGCCCCTCGTTAAGGCGGCTGCTGATTTACCGCAGTGCCGGCGCGTCCCCCCCCCCCCCCCCGACCCGCCTGGACGTTACGTGGAGATGCTTTCCCGTGTCGACCATAAATCCATGCCGCCCACCACAGGGTTCAGCACGCTAATTAACACATCCCTCATGCGCCGTGACAAATTGAATTTGGTCGCAGCTTTGGGAGAGCGGGAGTGCGTCTTGGGGAGGGAGGGGGGCTAAATATTCAGCTTTTCCAACACAGGTTACAATTAGGACTGTGTGGGAGGAGAGGACTGGAGGCAAACGGTGCGACACCAGAAATACTGAGTCACGCTCATTTGTATTTTTGATTCTGTGAATGCACGGATTCAGATCAAAATTAAACATATATATGTGTGTGTGCGTGTGTGCGTGTGCGTGTGTGTGTACGTCTATGTATATGAACCGCGAGATACGAAATCGTTCCTGAGGGGCTTTCGTATCTTAAAATTTTCCCGTTAGTAGAACCCCCCCCCCCCCCCCCCCCCCCCCCCGCCCCCCATCCGTTGTAAATACACGACTGCTTTAACGCAATATTAAAATAAACGACAGTTTATGAGTGTAAAAAGGACCGGGAGGACCGGGCCGACACTTTGGATTTCATTTTTATATTTTTTCGTTAAACGGGCCGCAAATCTCTTCAAAGCCCAATTCACATCCTGAATCTTCTGTTTTTCAAGGTTCCACTGTATAAGTATGCATGTGTATGTGTGTGTGTGTGTGTATATATATATATATATATATATATATACACATATATATACATACATACATATATACATATATATATATACACACATATAAATATATATACTGTGTATATATATATGCATATATATATATGGTTATTTATTTATTTATTTATTTATGTAGCAACATTCACAGATTAGTGGAAGTGTGATTGTAAAATGACAGGATTATGTTTTACTGTTTACTTTTCATTTTGATCGATGACACCACCATCGTACGGAGTCAGTGGACCGGGCTACGTCCGCTACAGGTGTCAGGCTACATCTGCCACGTTTTGACAACGCAGACGTCCAGGGACACGAGCTGATAATGGAATATGGAGCAGGGCTCGGGAGTGTGTCGGATTTAGCCGGCGATACTCACCTCGCGCCTCAACACACTTCCCTGAAAAGATGTCTCAGATGACGCCCGTGACACTTTCCCGACAGGCGACACGACGCGCTTGGTGTCACACCTCAACTTGTCGAATCTCGTCACTCCGAAGCAGCTCTCTCCATATAGTGATAATTTAGGTTATTCGATATTTGACCCAAATCAGCTCGAATGCTTAACCGTCATTGTGCAGTTGTACAATGGGGGTTTGACCGCAACTCCTTGGGATTGAGGAGACGGACGTCCAACATGCGTTTGGACATAGATATGGAGTTGCAACAAGTAATCGACAATCAATCAATTCATAAAATAGTCAGCTATTTTGATAATAAATCGATGTAAGCGTTTTAAAGAAAATTTGGGCTGCATGAGCTTCAAAAAACGTGAGTATTTTCTGCTTTCTTTTGCCCTCGACGACAGAAAAATGGAAAGTCACTCAAAGGCCTCGCAGGCCTAACAGGTGTTAATCGTTTTCACAGTTTTTGTGTCACATTATTAACCAAACAACTAATCAATTCATCGAGGTACATATCAACAGGAGTCAAACGTGTGAGTAGCAAAGTGAAAAGAAGACGAAAAGACGAAAATGCGGAAAACGGCCATAATCAACAGATACGAGCAGGAGTTAAACGGGGAAAACTGTTTAAATAGGAAAAGGAAAAGGAAAATGTATAGCGGGCATGTGTCCATCCGGGCGAGCGCCCGCAGACTCACCTTTGCCGTTGTTGTGTGCGAGGGCCTTGTCGATGAACTCAGCCCCCTCCTCGAAGAAGGCACTGAGGCTGAACTGCTCGGTGTCGTTGGCCTGGATGCCGTGGTACGTGATGCCCGTGCCGGTGTAGAAATCCACACTGGTGTTGACGTGCATGAAGGAGGTGCCCTCGGCCACGTTGAGGACGTGCGTCACCCCCAGCTTCTGCAGACGCATTGTATTCTGGGCTACGAACCTGGAGGGCGAGGGAGGGAGGGAGGGAGGGAGGGAGGGAGGGAGGGGTGAGGTGAAGCGGTCCAGCCACTTTAGGAAGTTGCTGACGTGAGTTGTGCGCCGGTAAAAGCCTAAAGTGCCCCTGCTGATGGTGAAATAAACCGCTTTTTTTGTTGTCCCACGGCACAAAGCGACAAGTGCACACGGCAGCGAATAAAGACGTCCGGGCTCCGACAACAGCGCCCGACACGTCCAGCAAAAGAGTGTCGGCACCACTTCTTCTAAACTTCTGCTCCACTCTCCACCCCATTTGACTCATCGTCATACCACTGAATGGGCACACTCGGTGTCATCCCACAGACGTCTCTGCGCACTGTACACTACTAGTAGGTGGAACAGGCCATTGTCAGCCATTCCTCCGGCCAATTAAGTGATGTTCTTACCCAGCAGGTACTTTGTTTTTTTTCCACTCCGAACCTTCATTTTAAACGTCCGAGGTTGAAACATTCAACGGACAACCTTGTCAATTTCATTCAGAAAGTCGACAAGGCTTTGTGAATATGGATAATGAATGAACAGCAAACGACATTGACTGGATTCTGTTTGTCAGTGCGTGCGAATCCGCAGATGGCAGAACAATACGAAATATGGCAAGAAGATGTCATGAACCGTCCTTTTGATCGGAACTATGTGCAGCAAGAACTGTGGTGGCCAACAAGAGAGGTGAGAGAGACAGGAGATTGAAAAACGAGACAAACAACACTTTTTTTTACATATTTGTAGAAGCGGTCCTGCACCTTCACCTCATTTTTGAGCAAACCTGCCCTGAGCTTTGCTGCTTTGAAGTGCATTGCTGCACGACAGACCAGAAACTAAAGGCTCTTGGCTCGACAGCCTGTCACGTCCTTAAAACCTTCTATGGGCTTCTATGGAAATGTTCAGCGTCGCGAATTGCTCACAAACTTACGTTTGCGCTACAGAAAAACGCACAGCAGTCTTACAGAGGGAATGTCTGTCAGTTCAGCTCGTCACTCTATGAATATACAGGTTTATGAACATACAGAAAATTGTGTTTAGAAAGCCTGGCAGGGTTTCCACTGTCTGGCTTCCCACTGTCTTATTGAAATGTATGCACATTTTAGGCGGTCGTGATGCTCAGCGGATTTACTTAAAATAGTTGGACGTAAAACATTCATGGCTTTTGTTGTTCAGCAAAAGAACAACAAAAGCAGATTCACAAAAAGTATAAACATTGAATCATAAACAGTTGCGCGTTTGACTATGACAACAAATATTTCATATTCATACCTGTATGCATGACAAGCTACACTCAGTTAATGTAAGTTCAAGCTCATTTTTGCAAAATTCCCGCCGAAAGCTTCGAACTTGTACAATTCCTGGAATCCTACACTGTGTTTGCTTTACTTTGAAGTGGGCCGAGGGTTCATAAATCCTCATGTAAAAGGGGGCCGGCCTGACAGTGGCGCATGCTCGCAGTCGATACGAGGCGAGCGAGGCTAGGTGACCCTGGACGGCTCCCCTGGGGGTGGTGGCTGCACAGCACCAATAAACAACCCTACCCTGCCACCATTTTGCTTTACGGCTCTACAGTAGGTGGAGGGGGGGTTGGTGGGGGGGTGGGGGGGGGGTGAGGCCAGCCATCTGCTCGCGTGTCAGCCGCAGGGCACAGACTCCTTCAGAGCAGCCAGGACGCTCGCGCAGTCGAGTCCGAGCCTTCAGCACAATCGTGTATATTTAGAAATGAGCATAAATGATTGAACAAAGCCAACGCTCACATGTATGACCGGCAGCACCTGTGTGTGTGTGTGTGTGTGTGCGGACGCTGATATTTCTGGCGGCGCTATTAACATTTATGCCACTTCCCTATATGTCTGCACAATACAATATAGAGGCGCGCGGGGTTCAAGTGAGTCTCTCTCTCTCTCTCTCTCTCTCTCTCTCTCGCTCCCATCTACCTGCCCGGTCAGTCGCAGCCTCCTCACCCTGGGATCTGCAGTCCCACAACATCCATTATTAAAGAGCAGCTTCACGCAGAGCCAGAGAGTTTGCTCAAAGCAAATAACCACACCTTAAGTGTGTCCCCGAGCTGCACACGGCGGTTTCGTAGTGCTGACTACAAAACTGCTTCCGAAGCACCCCGGTGCAGTCCTTACGGCAGCCGCTCCGTCAACTCCGGTCACACCAGGCCCGCCTCATATTTGAGCCTCGGAGAGCTCAATGGACCCATTTCTCTCTCTCTCGGCAGAAAAGAGTGAGAAAGAGACACACGCAGATTTACATGCGTGAGTTTGTTTCTCTGGCCTGGTGTCCATCAAATTACACGGGGCGGTGCCCGACTGTGTGCACGCACTATGCTGCACTGCACTGTTGTCCAAGACAACTGTCCCACATGGGCCAATTAAGGCATTCTGATTCCGGTTTGTACTCTATCGGGCACATAGGGTGTAGACGTCAACACACCCTGGCACGTGTCCAGTAAATGACAGGGCACACACACCATTCACTCTCACATCTTGAGGTGCTTCTTCTGATCGTGGTAGAAAGGCAGAGTGCCAAGAGAAAACGCGCGCAGACATGAGTCAGACATGCAGCGTGGTTTGGTTGCTGCCTGCACTCCTTCCTCTCGATGTGAAAGGTCGTTTCTTAAGCACGCACACTCACCACCCGCTGAGAAAACAACCACCACATCCTGCACGGATGAGCTTTGGTCCTGAGCTTTGGTCCTGTCTCTGAGGCACGCTCCTTTCATCGAGCGACCTACAATGTGCCACAGGAAAAAAAAAACGTATTTCACATAATCAAAAAGTTGCTTTAAACTAAGATCGGTGCCTAAAATAGGTCATGGGCCCAATTCCCTGCGGGATCCCGTGATGAGAGACGTTAATGAGTATTTTCAAGGACAAATCATTTTCACGTGAGCTGTGTGTGTGTGTATGTGTGAACTGCGCCACACACGCGCATGTATCGTCTCAACCGGTGCATCTGTTTGGATGTTTTGCTAACCGACTACAACGGCCTGACTTCTAACAGAGTCCAAACACCGAGGCGCATCAGCAGAACGGGCCGGAGCGAGTGGACAAAGGTGCAAGCTTTCATCAACAATCGATGGCGGCTCGCTCTGCCCGAGCCACTGGAAATATCACATTACATAGAGCTGCCTTTTTTTTTTTAACCCTGCACGGTTTCCTTCGATGGCGAAATGATTCCACGGCTCACACGTCTGTTCACGGTCATCAGCGTACGTTATTGACACATTAGAGCCTCCCTCGCTGTCCGGATTGGCCGTATTGGCATTGATCCTGTTGTAGCGCAGAGGTACAGCAACATTGCTTGCATCCCGTCCTGCTCACCCTCCACCCGCCCGCTCCCTCGACAGTGGCTGGAGCCTGATGATGGACTGCACAGAGACAGCATGTTTCTCAGGGGCATCCCTGCACCGCCGCTCCTACCACTAATCCATAACACTGCGATGAAGAGCTGCTCTGGAAAACCTTACGTTACAATAGGACGCACCAAAACCCGCCCTCGGATCCTCAGATTGCTTTGTCTAAGCTGTGGGTAATTTGATACTAGACTACATGGACTAGATAAAGTGGGAGTATGCGAATGAGGTCATTCAACTTGGGTTGTTTTTAGTATGCAAATAAAATACGACATATTAAATACAGACAACATTTGCGATATCTGACATGTTATTAGGTTTTTAAGTGAAGAGTTGTCAAGCGTCACACAGAGGCTTGGTGGACAGCGCGGTCATCTCACACCAAGAGGGTCCCCGCGGTTCATATTTCATTCAAATGAAAGTGAATAAAACCCAACAAACCTTCCCGGTTTGTTGGGTTTGTTTCTCGCCATTAGGATGAAGCTCTTCTTTGACTCGCTGAATCAGTATTCAGCAAATTAGTAGCTTTGAGAGGCAACAATAATGACATGTTAGCAGAAATCCTAGACACGTTATCCTGAAATTGAAATATCCACATATAACAAGTTAAATCATCATTTTTCTGACACTGGTAATGGTTGAAATGTGTCTCCTCTTACACAGTGCACATCTAGTGTATTATCTATACATGTGAACAAACACCAGGACTGGTTTTGTAGCAGACGATGTGTTAAAAAGCACGTTGAGTTACTGAGACAGGTTATGTCCAACATCTGTTTTTAGGATTTTCAACCGACAAAATAGGTTTTCCCATAACAACTCATTCTAGCACGGTTACTAGTGCTGTATAAACACAATAAACATACACAATAAACATAAAAACACACGTATACACACAAAGAATTTTCACCTCATCCTTCCAGGAAAAAAAAAACATCTCAATGATTATATTAATGGTGAGTATTTATAGCTTGGTGATGGGAAACTGATTGACTCGTCCAAACAAGCAGAGTCAGGACATGGACAGATTGAATAATTTATTGGTTCAATTAAAAAAAAATCTACAGATCAATATGAACTGCAGCCGAAAAATCTCCTACACTGAATTTCGCAAAACTGTTTGTTCACGAGTGTAGAGGAACAAACTGGTGGGTGACTGACGAGAAATGAACATGCAACCACTGAGATTTTCTTTAAGTCGATTTCCAAAAAGTTGCAAAATTGATTCTTTAGATTTCAGGCAGGGGCACGGGCGATTCACCAGAACAATAGTTGCCTGGTACACCTATTATTTCACGCAACTGTTGGTTGCAGCCAACGCAAAGCATTATCTGCGCGTTAATGCGTTTCGTGCGCTGCGCTTTTGCCGCTGTGTGACTGCAAACACGCTTCGACACCTTCGCGATGAAGCAACAAACATGACGGTGACGAGGAAGGAGCGCCGTGTGTGTGTGTGTGTGTGTGTGTGCGTGCGTGTGTGTGTGTACTGTCGTCTCCCGCCTCGTTTATCAATGAACACACGGCGCGCGGGGCTCTATCCGCAGGCCGGCGGCACGCGGCGTGGGAGCGGCTCGGCGGAGACGCGTCACTCGCCGGCTCCCTGTGCGTCCTCTGAGCCAGCCGAGCGCGACATGTATCTGCCTCGAGCATCTCTCGGTGTCACTGTGTTACACAACCCCCCCCCCCCACCCCACCCCCTCACCCCCCACCTGTCTGCCTCCCGATACAATTCCGTGACAACAACAACAACGACGACAACGACGTGATTCCGCGGCGGCGGCGGCGGCGGCGGCGGCGGCGGCGACAACAACAACAACAGGCTGTTGTTGTCTCCGCTCCGCTGAGGATGAAGTGTGTCTACATGGGGGACCTGTCCTACCTGTCGGCGTCAAACACCGTGACCGACGCTACGGTGTGTGCGTGTGTGTGCGCGCGCGCGTGCATGCGCGCGTGAGGACGCGGTGAAGGACTCACGCGTTGCCGATGTATATCCTGGGGAAGACCTCGTTGAAGTGCTGCGTGGGGAGGCTGTAGAAGCCGTTGCAGTCGGCCAGCAGCTCGTTGAGGTGTTGGATGGTCACCTCTCCTCCTCCTCCTCCTCCTCCACCCGGAGCAGGGGCATCAGCCGGTGTCTGCTGCTGCTGCTGAGGCTGCTGCTGTTGCTTAGTGGGGCTCAGGTGCTTCTTCATGGCTCCTCTTCTCTGCAAACTAATGTTAGACCACGGCCAGCTCCGCACTCGTCAGCCTCTCGCAGCCGCCCAGCTGCATCTTACCGTTCCGCCGGTTTCTCCGTCTACAAGGTGTCTGACGAGGCGGGAGCGACGGGGGTTTACATGGGTGTCGAGGCACGCGACGCGTCATAGAGAGGATCCTGCGCGACCTGTCAAAATAAAAGACACATCCAACTCGTTGGTTGGATGGATGGATGGATGGATGGATGGATGGATGGATGGATGGATGGATGGATGGATGGATGGATGGATGGATGGATGGATGGATGGCACACATCATATCCAAGACAGAGAGACCAACAGATAGCTCGATTAACAGGTGTAGGTTGTAGGTGGGCAAGTCAGTGCTTTGAAGAAAATGTTTTGAGGTGTCCCCAGTAATCTCCAAATTGTACTTGTTTGATATGTCCAGGAAAATGTTCACTCACCAAGGGCAGGAGTTTGTAAACAGGTAGTTGTCAAAGTTTAGTTATGATTTTGTTTCTTTCTCTATCAATATAAACGTTGATTACAATAAGTATATAGTCTTTTGAATTTAGAGGTTCAGGGGGAGCATGTGGTCATCTATGGATCGTAAGGTCAGTGGTGCGATCCCAGGCCAGTGCAACCCAAACTCCCCTCTGATGTTGTGTCATCAGGTGGGGATGTGAATGAATAGTTAAATGATTAAAGCAGACAGACCACTGTTGAATGAAAACCAAGGGACACAACTCTCTCTCTCTCTCTCTCTCTCTCCAGTTCATTCCCTTTTTCCTATATTTTAATAGAAAATGTTCAAAATTCTTTTTTTGAGAAATAAATTAGTGTGGTCAAAACATTTACATACTGTAGGTTCGTAGTCCAGTTGCATTTTGAAGTGAATTATCAGACCAGGGAACCTGAATCTTGAAGTAGTATCATTCTAAAACTGTAAGCTGTTAAAGAATAGTAGGCCATATTATTGTAGCAGTGTTTTCATTTGTAACGTATCAAGAAGGTTGTCACAAAACATGTTTTGGAGGATTTTAGAGAACATTCTTCCAGAACATTCTGGAACTTACAGAAAACTCCCTACATAAGAAGTATGAGCAGTTGGTTTGTGTATTGTGTGTTACAATTGCGTGGGGGCAATCATCGTGGCCCGTATGCACGTATGGGGCAGAGACACTGGCCAAGAGGCAACGGGTGCCAGACTTTTACTTTCAAGACAAAATTAAAGCAACTTCCGGTGCGGTTGCGTGCGGTTATGGCGCGCTTGACGCAGCAGCCTGCCGCCTTCAGCACCTCCGGCAGACACACCCCAGCGGCGGTCAGACACTCCGGAGACGGGAGGAGGACGGCGGTGACACGCTCCACCAGGAGAGGGGACCGTGATGCCTTCAAGTGCTGCTCGTAAAGTCCGGACAGTCAGTCCCGCCGCCCACGCCGCCTGGGTTCCCCGACCAAACCATGCGTCCGTCATCATAAATGCCCGTCCCCTGCTTTACGGATGAGCTGCATGTGGAGGATTGGTTAAGATTTACCAGCTACAGTTAGGAATCACAGCAGTGACAAACAACAAGTGGTTTTTCCCTTTTCCCTTTAAAACTGATATTTAAGAAGATTTTAACATGAAATCAACAATCATCCATGTTTTTTAGGCTAATTATTAAGAGATATTCACATCTGCCTTTGCTTAGCAGATATTCATCCTCTTGCTCCAGGTATGTTAGGATCAAATATGGACAGAAAGAAGCCTAATCACTGTTAAATCAGATCAGAATCAGATGTATTACGATGTAGTTCTACAACTTTGAAGATTTCGCGATGCTTTGGTGATTGGTAAAGGAAAACAAATTACATCACTGTCTCATGGAATATTGAGTATTCCATGAAATTCTATATTGTATATATTGTATAATGCATTTCAATTACATGGTTACCAAAATCAGATTTATTTATTATTAAGGAATTTGTTTTGGTGACGGATATAGAAAGCACAAGAGGATGGCCCTGTGTGAATGCTGTGATTGATGAATGCTGCGCTCATTTGCAGCTCTGCTACCAAGTGTGATGGCTTTCATCTGTGAATGACGAAACCACGTGATGCGACAATGTGTCTTCTAAGTTTGTCTTTGAAATGGGATGGATGCTCGTTACCAGTGACGCTGTGTCAAAATAACATAACAAAGAAAAGTAGCACCAGAAACATCCCAGCATCAAGACACTCGACAAGATGCTCAAAGAAAGAAGGAAAGGTCTTGACAGCCCATCTAAATTATGCATATTTGTGTACATGGTAGTGTTTTGCGTTTGTGTGTTGACATGGATGGAGGTGAGGACATAATAGCACACCGGTAACTGTACCAACGGCCCACCACTAGGCGGCAGCCCAAGTCATTTATTCAGACTTGAAGGAGTTGTGACTGCAGACTTGGGTGGCTATTTTTAGCTCTGAGTCGTGTCACATTAATGCAACACTGAAAACAACTAAAATGCATGTGATCCCAGAAGTCTGTGAGTGAGTTTCAGAGACCCCGTACAGGTTTTTCTGGATTCTCCGGTTAGCCCTTGAAACTTGACAGTTTCAAGTGCATGCTGAAGGACTGAGGCCTGTAGAGCGTGTATTCCCTGCCTTTCCCCTATGTGAGCTAGAGTTGGGCTCCAGCAGACCCCCGTGACACCAGTGGGTGTCAAGCGGGTGAGATGATGGATAATTGATGGACTCTTGACATACAAGATTACCTTTGATTCCAGTGCTGTGCAGGATAAACAGAATTACGAATATTATAGAAATGTGTTATTCCTCGTGTCACTTCAAGAATACATATCAGTGTGAATAAAGCCAGTTTGGCAGTCTTAACCAAACTGCATCCGACTATATGCAATATGTACAACCACTAGATGGAGCCACAGCTCTGTCAAATGAGCACTGGCACCATAATTTCACATTTCAAACTGTCATTTTAGGAGAGTGAGAGTGAGTTTAATTGAACGATAATTGCAACAACACACACAGAGAACATGAGTTAATAGCGATTAATGTGCTCATAGTAATACAGTAGATTGTTGCTGGGGCTCAGAGCTGTGGTGCAGTGGTGCCTGGAGAAGTGGAGAAGAAGTATACACTTCATGCCCCTTTTTAAGCAGCCTAACAGAGGATAAACGCTCTGCATTACAGACATTGACATGCAAGATTATATCGTTTACTTCATCCAAAATGGGCCAATAGTATTTGCACACTGTTGCTTCATTCCTGCAGCTTGTCCCCAGTGAACAAGGATCATCATGAAGTTATGAAAATACTGACCCAATACTGGCCAATAGACTAGAGAGACAGCTACATAATTATGCATTCTGAGTGAACTATTGCTGTCCGCTTAGCGTATCCACACATGAAGATTGGACAGATATTGTGGGCACTGTTAAAAAATTAACAGCACATGTCCAGGAGCAGTTTGCAGATATTATAGCACCAGCACAGGCTGCCTAATGCATGAAAATAAAATGTATGCAATATGAGGAAAACATGGGGGTTCAGTCAGTTTTCAATCAGTTTCCCCATAAGAAAAAACACAACTCATGCCCTTCGATACATCAAATATAATTAGACAAAGTATAAAATGCAGTCTTAAAATAAAATAAATGATTTGGTTTTCAGTAGCTTAACACTATTTTAGTACACCACAAGTTTCATTATTCATTCACTCATATCATTATTTAACAATATCTTCAAAACAATACGTTTGAGATGACAATACACTATATGGTATAATCATTTTGTTACATATCCACAAAAACTACAAAGAGATACTCTCTCAGTCCAGTGCTGGGTTTGTAAAGAAGTGTAAGTGTATAAATAAGTGCTCACGTTACAGGGGATTTTCACAGGTCTTTAGAAAGCAGGAAAGAGGTGGCTGTAACTGTAACAAGGGAAACAATGACTATAACCTATTCAAAAGTGGAAAGTTGTCAAGGCAGTAATCCATTTCCTTTCATTTTAGCTTTTTATTTTCAGTTTAGCTTGCAGATACCACAGGATGATTACAGTAAGAACAGAGGTGATTTAGAAGTGGGTATTTACAGCCTGACTGGAAAATAAATGGGTACACGCTGTGTATTACATATATGTAGTTGTGTGTGTGTGTGTGTGTGTGTGTGTGTCTGTGTGTGTGTGTGTGTGTGTGTGTGTGTGTGTGTGTGTGTGTGTGTGTGTGTGTGTGTGTGTGGCAACATGCTGGCTGCAACAGACCTTCACATGTTGGTTGGGTACAAAGCAGGCTAAGATAATTGTTGGCTGGATCAATGGACGTGTCAAGGCTATCCACATCAGCAGAACGAATGTGCTTCCTCACTCTTTGAGGAATCTCTAACTTTGTCCTGACAGATCCCTTGCTGGGGTTTTCTTGTTGTGTAGTGATGTCAACCTATAAGGTCCACTGCGATATTTTATCTATTATGAATACATTTGGTTGGACTTGACTCGCATGCTCTTGACCCACTTCACTTAAAGCCTCACGCCAGTCATCATTGTAGTGTTTCCATGGCAATGTAAGGAGATGCAGCTCAACGCCATAGCAACAACCGATCTTGTGGAACGAAATATGAGCTCCCTGTTGTGCACACACCTGCGTGTGTGTGTATTCATTGTCAAACAGGCCTGGATTTTTTTAACCACATTTTAATCTTCAGGTGTGTTTAGAAACCGTTTTTCGGAGAAGAAGTCCAGGAAATGGATCCAACACAATATTAACTGTAATCATTAGCATGCCGTGCTAACCTGCTGTTATATCTCATCCCCATCGGCTGTTGGATACAAGATGTCCACCACATTTCAGAAACACTGTTTAATTAGTCTGATTGGCTTCCAATTTTTTTGGGATGCTTATGATGCATATAATACCGGGTTAATTAAGCTCTACACCACATTAAAGGCAGGTGCTCGACATTTCTTAATGATCTGTTGTGCCCCATGGATCACTAGCTTCGATATTGACATTTTTTCCTGGCACTGGGCATTTATGTAACATATACATCCATAATTCCCAGTTGTGTTGCAGGGGTCTCCTGGAGCCTATCCTGGCTTATAGGGCAAAGACAGGACATACAATATGGACAGGTCTCATCATCCATCATAGTATATAACATCAGTTCACATTCCGATACAGGCAATTATGGTATCTCTAATCACCTAAACCTGCATGTTTTTGGACTGTGGGAGAAACCCAGAGTACCCAGAGAAAACCCACAGAGGCACAGGGAGAACATGCAAACACCACAGCCGAACTCCATGTGATATATTTAGCAGACATTCGCCTCCCCCACAATTACATTAATTTAATTTAGTTGTGATGTCTTGCATCACAATCTGGCAGATGAGTCCATTTCTTATAGCTCGGTCAAAAGGGATGCCGTCCCCTCCCAGCGATTACGTAATGTAAAAGCGGAATTCAAACGATAGCCAAATAAATTAACAGACACCGCCGGGCCCATCTGGCAAGAGAAGTCATGACTTAACATTGATTTAGTGACATTTTCATTGACTGCTTCCTCTTTGTCATTCTGCAGCATGATGCGGCATCATGAACTAATTGGACTGGCACCACCTGAGTCCTCCTGCAAATCAGCTCTCAGTGACAGGCAGCAGCGCCGGCCTGCGCAAGCAAATCTGATTTGGCATTACCTTGTTCTGGCTAATCTGATAGTGGCTTTGTTGCCTTAATATGAGTGGCTAGTTAGAGCGGCAACATCTGAGACCTTCCTCTATCTCTGCGGATTTGGAAAAATAGGTGGAATATTTAATCTCAAATTTGTTTATGATTGATGGATGTTTTTGAGACTTGATAGAGTGTTATGAATGCGATTTAAAAAAAATCAAATTATATGTGTGATGTGCTTTTATACTGATCGCGGAATGATTGTTTTTGTGCTTTCCTTCTCCATATTTGTAACCAAACCATAAACGCAGAGAGAAAGAGCAGGAGGGTAATCATTGTCAAACTTTCCCCGGGGGCTCAAAGCGGCTCTGACAGGGAAATGATTTTGTTTGCAGCTTTATAGGCACGTTAGCTGGACAGATTGAAACTGGGCTGCCCATCAGCATGTAAACAGAATTTTTTAATATGCATGTAAATTTTAATGTGGGCTATTCCTTCCCCTGTGTACGTACAGTGGGGCAGCACATTTGCATTCATGTTGGTCTCCAGCCGGGATTCTTTTGCATCATTTTAATCTTTCCTTCTTTTTTTTTCATTTTCTTGTTCGCTTCAAAAATATTCCCCAACCCAGATTGTATCCATCTTTCTCTGACGTTTCTCACAACACTGTCTGAGAGACACCAGCAGAGGTCTACACTCACCACAGGTCAGCAAGTAAAACACAGCAACACTGGATGTTGTGATTTTCAGGCTCATGGTCGAGTTCTAGGAATATCTCTGTTTCAAGAGTAATGAAATGATTCGACCTGTTCTCGGCTGTGTGTGCTCTTTAAGACAGAGAGCATAAATCAGGGTTCTTTTTTTCATTCTGGATGCATGATCTCAGCCAACAGCAGCCTTTTTGTTGGCTTCTCCAGATGGCCTCTGCATGTGCTGTACTCTATCACTTAAAGCTGCCTCTCTGCATGCTCTTTCCATTGTAATGCATATCTGCACGTGGTGCCTTTTAGCCCTCAGCTCTTTTCAGAGCCAGAATCGGTGCGTCTCAATCAATCTGCGTTCCCTTTATTCACAATGACCACTGCTCGGTGCAGAGTTAGCGAGAAGCTTTTGTAGCAAGTCAGAAGAAGGTTATTTGTCTTATGCTGGAGAAAATATAACAATAGAAGTCGGTAGAGGAGGAAAACCCATTATTGTAAGATGTGATTGATATAACCATCTGCCTGACCAGCCACCTCAATTAAACATGTGTACACTGAGGCCTGATGTCTTCGCATAGACACCATAGTCATTTAAAGCATCAGATTAAGAGACAACCTGTAGGACACCAGAATGGTTTCCAGTGAAGACATACATGTATTTTTATATCTACATTTAGTTTGAGTGTGAACGTGCTTGCCTGGCCTGTTAAGTATAGGTGAGGTGTAGTAATGAGTCTGGCCTTGCTGCCCACTCCTGGGTGGTCACTCTGTATGCACACATTAATCTCACAGTGCAGAGATGCGGTCCTGACCTCGGGTGTTTCTCCTTTCAGGGGAGGTCATTTCCAGTCTGGGCTGTTTCTGATGTGACTTGGAAATGGCAAGATTTGTTGGATGTGGGAATAACCTTTTATCAGACTGTGTATTTCCACAGTGGTTAATTAAAATGAAGGCCGGCACTATGTTGAAAATAAATAAGTGCAGGTGGTTTGAAAGACGAGGAAAGAAGTCAAGAGCTCTGCAAGAGGAGACAGAAAGAGATAGACTGTCAAATTGCTAAAGCAACATATAAAGCAACATAAAACCATACATATTGAAGAGACAAAAGGCAATACTTCCTCAAAACCACAAAGAAATCAGTGTAAAGTAAACTATCATCAAGGTGTATGACCTACAGTATTTTACAGCAGACAGCCATTAGTTTTCCATTTCAGGAAGTTGTGGTAAATTGTTGTTTTGTTATTGCTGCTGGCTTTGGTCCATCAATCCAGTGGCCATAGATATTACGTGGTAGAAAGCAGTGGTTGTGTGAAACCAGTCTATACTTTTACACTTTCCATGCTGACTGAACAGCCATCTCACTCTTCCTGCCTCATCCCCTCCACTCATCTAAATTATTGACATTATAAATTAGGGTCCACGTATGCATTATTTAGCGGGTCTTTCATATTATGCAGAAACCCTATAAAACAGACCCGGGCTAACCACACTGGCTTTCTCCTCCCCCTTACTTCCAGTTTCATAACCTGCTCTGTTCCATAACTCACTAATATAGCGATTAAACACTGCCTGAACGAGCTCACTGTGATTACAAGGGTCTGTGCACTGCTTAACCCACTGACATCTGGAAAAGCTGATAACAGCAAACACTTGTGCTCGCTTTCCACCACAAATAAACCTGAGGCCTCATAAGCAGAGTGGCATGTTTGAGGAGAGGATTTCTCCCATTTTCTGAAAGGAGATTTATAGCCGGCGTGTTTGTGTTTGGCTTACAATGGCCTCTTTGTTGGCCAGTGATTAGGCCTGAGGTTATTTCAACAACAGTGTGATAATGTGATAACTGCAGTGTTGTCTTTGGAGATCTGTGTTTGGAGGGGTCCAATAATGACCCCAAGGAAAAAAGTCTGAGGGTGCGAAGACAATGATGGAGGTCCAGAGGTTATCAAATGTGATGATATTTATTGGAGTTATTGGATTTAACTCATATACATTCTCCCACAAGGTATCCTAATTGACTTGTGAACAGTCATCCTCTGTCTCTATGTCCTGCTATGATTGGCAGTGCTCCACAGTCATAATCCCTCATGGACTTTGTTGTGTAAGTTCCCTTTGGCTGCGTTTCAGCACAAAGACTGAACTGTTTTCACATTAAACAGCTGCCTTGTCGTAATGCAGTTACACAGGAACGTGTAAATCCATCGTTACATGACCTGTTTTTAAAACCCACATACACGACACCTATGTGCTCATATGTTTGTTGCTGGTTTGAGCCGTGTTCAGAAACGTGTCCCTGGGCTTGGCCGAATATTTTATTCTGTCAATTCATCAGTCAGAGACGTGAATTCATCTTGATTATATGGGAGATCTCTGTGGACCCCAACAAATCTAGACGCTTTGCAAGGCTTCTCTACTCACGTCGGAGGTCTAAGCCAGTTTACCTGATACCTAAAACATTGTAATTAATGCTGATCGAGCAGCGTCATTGCAACTAAGGGAACAAAACAAAATCACAAAGTGATGTTGTGGGAGCAACACCTGGCAGTGGTTTCACGTGTAATTACAGTTTTACGGATGACAGTGCACCTGGAGGCTTTTATCGTCACTGGCGGGTGAGTAGTCTCAGCCTTTTTCCCTGTGCTGTTGCCAAAGAGGAGGTGAATCTGCGTGTGCAGCTCACCTGCAGCGTGCGGTGCGTGACCCAGACGTGTAGCGCACATGTGGCTGCCCCGTGGCTAACCCAGAAATCTATGTGCCTATGTGTGTTTGAGGTTTACTACATCGTCTGAGGTGCACAAGCACCTGATCCCGGTTCTAAATAAAGCTGGCCGCTGTGGTCAAGACCACGAAAAATCTGCAAATTGACTGACTGGGAACGACTTTAATTAGCCTATATGATTGAGTTCATGGCTGCGTGTGCTCTTTTGGACAATGTCCATTAGTTCAGTTCTATCTTTAGAGAGAGCCATTAGTGAGCCTGACGGAGTTGGTGAGATGTATTGACATGTGGCAGAGGGGAAGTAGATCAATGTGTCGCTGCTGCTGCCGATGATGTAATTTCTATCTAATTAACCACTTCATGCTCAGGTTTGGTGCACCGGATTTGATCTGCTAGGGTCATCTTCAGGGCCTCTCTTCTTTCAGGAAGTGTGACGCCAGTGTGGGCGGGGACAGGTTAAACCAAGCCTCTGCATCATCATGGCATCATGGAAGGTGTTACTTAGGCCACTGGGTCAGTCCACAGATGACCTGCATCCTGACAGGAGCTCTAAGTAGGCAGCCGCTAGCCAGTTGGCTATTTAGAGCTTCTGCGTCATGAAACTTCTGCTTTAGACGACACATAGCTAGCTAGTTGGCCAGTTGTTTAGCTAGTTAGAGCTTAGCAGGCAAGTTATGCGTATCTGTTTATCTAGATAGATACAGTAGATAGATAGATAGATAGATATGGTATGGTATATCTAAACATGAATTGCTACAATGCAGAACAGGGATATGGTCTGATACAAAAGACAGATGTAAGCAGGATCAGGAGGAAAACAAGGTTGACTGAAGATCTCGTGACAGGATTGGTTCTTAATGCTTTGCAGTGCAAATTCACACACAATGGAAGTCAAGGCGAAAATGAGGAAATCATAGCTAATGAAGATGCTTCCATATGGGACAGGAGAGCTCGCTGTTTGATGAGGATGTAAATGATGTTGTTGAATGTTGTGCTGTCAACTGATGTCAGCTCATCTAAATCCCTGTGGAAGAGCAGCAGAGTTGTGTTTGACTCAGCCCCTCTCCGCCATCGAGCACAGATGAAGAGAGGATGTCTCAGAAGAGTTAAACAAGCCTGGTATTACTGTGAAACTGAACTGTCTTGCACAGTTTTTTGGTGAGGTTATCAGGGGACTATGAAAGTGTACACATTGGCATAACTTGCTTCACTTCCATGTCGCTCGCATATGGCAGAATATTAAACTCTGTTTCACATCATGAATCTTAATTCTGCACAACTAGATTAGAGCATAGCTGATATTGCACAGGAGAAACTCTGAGTAACGTGTCTAGCTGTTTCTATTGGGAAAAAAAAGAGCTTCTTGTGCACTCCCAGGCCCTTGCTGTGGTCCTGTGTGTATGTGTATGTGCGTGCACGTGTGTGAGTGCGTCTGTGTGTGTGTGTGTAACCTTGACAGGGAAAGTTAAGCTTCACTGAGTGCCTGCAAGCACTGTGCTATCTTTAGCTTCTGTTGAAGCTTTTACCACTGGCCTCCTCCTACTCTTCCTCCTCTTCCTCCTCCTCCTCCACTCCCCTCAGCCCACTCACTGTTGGCTGCACATGCAAACATGCACACTTATGCATGCTTGCACACAGCCATAGACACACACAGACACGCGCACACGACTGAAGCATGCATATGCACGCAGCAGAACTGTTACCGGGCAGATTAGAGGAAGCAACCTACTTCTGGGATGAAAACACGAGACCGATGTTTGTTTCTGTGCACAGAGTGAAAGCCTGACTCCTGTTCCCCGAGCGGCCCGATTCCTGCCTGCAGGCAACTTATAAGCCCTGGGCCTCCCAGGATGCACACTTGAATTCCTATTGGCTAATAAATGTATTATATTCAGGCAGTTTTACTCTCGCTGTTAATAAAAGAAATTTGCGGCAAACCAAATTGTGCTTAATCCAGAATCATCTGTGTGTTACAGCCCAGCGCCTCTCTGCCTTAGCATGCATGTGTATCATACAAACATGCAAGCCAGTGTTTTGACTTTTTAACAGTAATTGTACAGTTACCAAAGTGTTCTCCAATTTGCCTACTTTTGCATCATATTTTATTCCTTTTAAATATGTATTGACATTGCTGCAAGCCCCGTTGATGATATTTGATACATTTTCCTGGCAGAGAATAAACTCAATGTTCTTGATATCCAAACCTCTCTGTATTACTCATCGTGAGGTATGCCGTGAACATCTGCAGAACAAGTGCATCTCTTTTCCCCACCTGTGAAAAGTACCTTGGAACTATTCGTGCATTATTAATATCCATTCAATCATGTCAGAGGGAGACTGTCTAATAATAGTCATTTTACACCGCAGACAGAGAGTTATTGGTGTCACCGTGCACCTGTAATCCCGTCCTGCGCCCTCTCCTCCTATCTCTCTGTGTCTGTCTGTCTGCATTGCAGAGTCTGAGGCTGTCAGAGCGAGTGCATATGTGTGTCCCTGCCTGTCAGCGCGGCCCCTGTGCGCCGACCACCGGTACAGGCATCACATCCAGCAACACGACACGCGTTTCCTCTGTCCTCCCACTTCACCTTCTGAGCTGCCGTCCCATGACACGAGCCGAGCCGGGAGCCTTCCTCTGCGGCTGACAGTGATGAGGAAGTGCTGCTCTCGCTCGGCTCCGTTTCGAGGAGAAGCCATTGTTTGCAGGACTCTGCTCGTAAAATAATAATCAGTGAAAAGGTTGGGTCTGGATAGAAAAATCCTGCATATTTTCTTCCCCTTCTTAACAAATATATTGAGTGTGTTTTCCTCCCGACTTCTGCTGAGCTTCACCCAGCTGTCCTAAATCTTAGTTTGTGTGCTTTAAAACAGCTGGTGAATAATGAATGGAATAGCTCCTGTTCCTTCTAATAGAACTACAGTATACTCAAGTAAAAGCAAATGCCACGCTGAGGTCCCAAATCCTCTCTGCCTTCCCCAAAAACTGCAACATGCCCTTGACAGAATGACAGCACATTTAGTCGCATCCAACTGATGCCTGAGGTGTTTTTCTATGTGTGTGTGTGTGTGTGTGTGCGTGTCTTTACTTGTCACACACTCCGAGTTTCCATTCAGGTTTAATAAGTTCCTAATGAAAGGGGGCAGGCGGAAGCTGTTTGAGTCAATCTCCTCTGCACAGTTACAGATCATTGGACGTCCCATTTAGGGTGATTTAAATGTGTGCCATGGGACATATTCCAAAAAAGCATTCACACAATGGCTTTCCATTTATTCTCCTCCTTCCTCTGTGCTGCTGTAGTAATGGAAGTGGGCGGGGGTAGGAAGGCACAATGGTTTTGTTCCCCCTGCTTCTTCACCCGGACTTCACTTTAAGATAAAAAAAAAAAAGCTAAAATAACGAAATAAATAAATAAATGAAGCAGCACACTCGACGCTCAGCGCGCTGAGCTGAGTAACGCGGACAGTCCTGAAGTCAATCGTGCATTTCAATGCGTTGCACCAGATGAAAATATAAGGAGGGAAAAGCAGTTTGAGCAGTGTGATGCTGATAGGAGAGACATATTCTGTCTTTCGTTTACAGAAATAGTTAACTGAGAGGCTGAGGTGGGGTGTCCAAGTTTGGTTTCAGCTGAAATATTTCAGTTGCATGCCTTCTTTTCCCTCCCTTTATTAGATAAAGACAAAATGCCAGCGATGAGGGATGGGTGTGAGGAGTTTTGGGTGAGCGCTGCAGTCTCAGTTCAGCATGAGTGCACCTGATCCTGGATCTCTCTGCAACACCAGTGGGTATGAAGCTGGTACGATAATGAACCGATATACGCTGCTGTATGTGCTGATGTTTTGGTTTGCAGCTAGAAAGTCAGTTCGTCATCAGGTTTTGTTTTCACCATCAGGGTGATCTGACTTATTTTGGTCATCTCTCATCCTGGATTTTGCAGACTGGAGCTAAAAGATGAACATTTCCACTGCTCTGCCATTGTCCGTGCCCGCGGCTGCAGCTGATGCAGCTAAGGTGCTACGCAGCCATTAGCTTTGACAGTCTGCTGGCAGGAGAAACATGGCAGTGCGCGTGCACTTCAACATCGACGTATTTCATATCTCAATCCCTCATATTTCTGTGCATGGCCAATGAAAACGTCTGTTTTCCGCTGTTAATCGATACTGTTAGCTAAAACGCTCCCGTTACGCTAATCTATTTCCCTCCCCCTTAACTTCAGGGATCATTTCTGAATCATTTAGCAGCCATGCGTCTGCACATGCACAGCGTTTCCATCCATTAGTGCTGCTGTCTAGACGGGATTTAAGGTTATTTGCGACCCGCTGGTCTCATTCCACGTGTGCCTCCTGGCAGCGGTCCCAGCTTTAGCTCTGTCTAACAGGATTAAAGCAACGCTGCGGGACTATGTGTATGTCACCTATGCACAGGGGGGTCAGCATACGTGTTGTTCAGCAAACATCTGAACGTCCTTGATGTCTTAAGTGTAGAGGAATGAAAGCCCTGGATGAGATCTCAATTGTTGGTCTCTACAGTCCATTGTAGTTTTACTCTCAATGTATAGAAAAACAATGACATGATGCACTAACACGATAAATTTGAGATTAGCTAAAATTAATAAATGTAATACCTGCCTATCTAAGCATGAAGGACTAAGAGTTATTAGCTGAGTTTAGCTCATCTGAGCTTGTCTTACCTTAGTTTAGTTTAGCCCATTGACCTGAGGGCCTGTTTACCTAATATGAAGCCATGAACAAGATATGTTAGTTTAGTTTATCTTAGCTTAACTTAGTTTATCTTATTTTAACCTCCCTTTGCTAAGGTTTGTATGAATAAGCATAAGGAAAGCAAAAGTTGGATAATGCACATACAATTTTTGTGCAAATACTAGTCCATTTTTTTTTCAGTCTGCTTTGACATATACGTTGAACACAAGAATGGTATCAATCAACTATAGGAATATAAGAGAGTACACTTGATCCCACAGTGTCGCATACTAATCGGTAACGGAGAAGATTTCTGTAAATCCTCTGGTTGTATTTCAGTGCAAGTCTTGATCACTCTAATTCTCGCTCAAAGTACATGAAGCGGTGTACAGTTACTCTGGGATTTTCGTAATAATAATTTCAGCCTCTCAGAGACATTTGCAGGGAGACAAACTGGGGCAGTGGCCTCTCAAATGAGCTGACAAAGTGCAGATCAGGCCAAATTCTGAGCTAATGGAAAATGAATCATTTTACAACCAGCTGCTCTCTGTGCATTAGAAACTCATTAGAACCCAGGTTTACACAGATTTGATCGAATGACCACATCCTCCTTGAGGCAATGAACTCACTGCTGTCAAATCAGCACTTTTGGTCAAGTTGTCCAGCGTTCATGATGACTGGAGTGCTGCGATTTTACATCCCGGGCTTAATCCAAGCGTGATTCCTCCTCTGAGGTAGGCTGGCTTGGTTTGGATGGGTGGCAGTCAGACACTCACCACAGAGTCACAAACAGTGAAATCTTTCATAGTATAACATGATAAACAACAAAAGAAAGCTGCGAGGGCTTGCGAGAGTCCCGAGCATAAACAAAAACGCCACTATGTGTGCCTCATTTGGGAGATGGAGCCCCAAATACCAGATCTGATCCGCATGGGTTCCCCTTCACAGCCCAGGACAAGATTCCTGGGTTCATATCCTCAACACAGTTTACTGCACAGACATAACAAGAGTTATTACTATCCACAGCTGAGGTGTTCTTTAACTGGACAAGACTGTTTCTATTTGTTTCAATCTATTTTTAGTGTCATTATTTGGGGTGTTTGGGGTTGGGTGGATTGGATGGAAGGTTGGATGATGGATGGATGAATGAATAAATGGCATGTAATCTATAATGGAGTACATTTTAAAATGTGCCCTTTTGATGTTATTTGTTCATATTTATACAGTGTTATTCAGGAATGTTACAGGTAAGATGTGGCTTTTGAGCAAATATTGGTCTATAATGTTTGGTCTGATCTGAAAATGGCTCGTGAAAGAAAGCAAACAGGAAAGGAGAGTGAGGATACAGATATCCAGAACCAACCCCTCTTTGATGCTGACCGCTTCTCCTCTTCACCAGCAGATAAAAAGCTCGCCAACACTCCAGAGTGGTTTGTTTTGCCATGAGCTGCACACATCACGTGTGCGCTCACTCCCACGTGTCCTTCCTATCTGTGTGAGGCTGAACAAGAAACCTGCACCAGTGGCCTTTACAGCTGCTGCTGCAGCTGCATGCAGAGAGAGCCTCTGCAGATCAGGAGGCCCACACTGGGTCCTGATCTGCCGGCCGGGACACCTTGTCAACAAAAACCATGCGGGGAGTGGTGTGTGTGTCCGATAGCCACACACAGCTGTTGATCTGCGCAAATACTAGACACAGAAAGTCTGCAATGAGAGTTAGTAGAAACCAACATCGACAATCCACAAACCTAGACGATTTCCTTAAGCTAAATTAAGTTGGACACATCTGTCTTTAAATGAATCAGTTGTTGCATTTCATATTTTCACTTCGCTTCAGAATCTGCTTGAGAATCTTTTCAAGATCTGCAGGTTTATCAGCCTCCTCTCTGGACTGAGGCTGAGATTTAGAGCGCTGACGGCAACTGACAGGTACAATGTGGCGCACGGGTCATTTACATAACCAGTTAAAGAAGCGCAGCACCGTAAAAGAGAGGCGGCTAAGCCTGCTTCTGTTGACTCGATGCACGCCGGTCAACGGCCCTGCTGCACAGTCACAGTGGCGATCCGGGGATCCGTCTTTAATGGCGGCGATCATTTATGTCCCGGGCTGTCCCGGTAAATCACCCGCTTCTATTAAATCAAGCCACATAATTTCAGAGTCGGCGCATTCCCAGGTCCGCCCACGGGCAGCGCGGCCCAGATAAACAGCTCTGATCTTGATATAGCACCTCGCAGCAGGTCGGCTCGGCAGCTGTCTGGGTTGCGGCTCAGAGGGCCTGTGTGCGTTCAGACGGCAGTGATAGTCCGGATTAAGCAGAGCCGGTGTTCTGCGGCCGCCGCTCATGTGTAGCCCCGATAGCGGGCATGTGCCAGATGGGTCTGTGGGTAATCCCAGCGTGGGATCAGGGGTAGACCCAGGGTGGTGGCATGGGTGCACAGGATCCACAGTGGATTAAGCGCTGCTCAGATAAAGCTTGTGGAGGGTGGGGGGGGGTTTGGTATCCCCTGTGGACAAGAGTGGTGATGTTTCCTCGACCGTAATCGATCCTTCCATTATCTTAGCCGCTATCTCAGCCAATGCTGTCACTGTGGTCCGTTGGTGTGCTGTGAGCCTCTCACCATCTCTCATCCAAGAGGCTTCTTCAGCTCTGACAGGAAGGACATAAACTCTGAGAAGACTCCGTAAACCTCCATTCCCTCTATACGCTGAAGGAGCTTTTTGGATGAGAAGTTAAACGCCTCAAAGAATCTACAACTGGTCCAGTTGCGACAATTTACAACTCCATGGACAAAGCTGACTTGGAAGAAAGAGAACGTTCGGGAGTGAGGGGCCAGCACAAATCACCAAGGCATTTTTTCATCTCTTGTCGTGAGGATCTATATCTGACTTGTGGTTGGATTTGTTTTGGAGGCCAGACAAATCCTGTTTTTTATTTTTAACGCAAAGCTACAGACTTTTTCTTATGTCACTTTGAACATTGTTTGGTAATTTCCCCTCTCTTTATCAAATCATGCCCCATGATCATGCAATTACTCCAAAACAGAACATCAAAAATAAATTTATCCCAAGAAAAATATCCCTCTCCTCAATCTGGCATAGACCATGCTCCCTGAGAAACTTTGACTGGGAATATACTAGCTATTCTGGTTAGTGTGTCATAAATCCGTTTGCCCTGATTTTAAAGGGAGTCAGACCCAGAATCCGTTTCTTATTGCAGTTTATTTAGGTCATCTGGATGCATCCGCATCACTCACAGTTTAGAACTCATTTTGTCTGATAGACAAACACTTTGTAATTGATGCAAATGAGAAGCAAAACATTGTTATACTTAGAATCATATGCAGATTTTTTTATTATTTTCACACCAACATTTCAAGAAAAGAATTCTCAGTCATTTATCAGATGAATTAATATGCATAGGAGCTACATTTTTGTCATCAGAGGAAAACGGCACCATTGAGGAGCAGCAGTGTTTGTGACAACAGCATTGTGTATTTTAAGCCACAACATGACTGTCTTTTATCCCTATACAAGTGCTTTTGTGCCTAAACCTTACCAGACTTTATCCCGGTGTTGTCACAACAGCAACAGTGAAAACACTGTGGTAATGTGACACAGTGCGGCCGCGTGATTGGCCAGATGTGTAACGGTGACATCACCATGCATCACTTTATGAGGGCTGTGCATCAGCAGAGGCTGTTCATGAAAAGTGATTTAATGTCGGCCCTTTGAGGGTCTGTGTGGGGGCATGAAATCATCCGTGGAGTCATATTTATCCACCCCACCCCCCCGCAGCTGAATGAGTTACAGAAAAGTTTGGTCATAAAAGCTGAAATCAGACTCAATATATGGCCATGACTTCCTCCCAGCTCCCATGAAGTATGAATCATCCTTAACTCTGAGTCCATGAGGAGAGAGTGTATTCACGAATGTGAATGAACGCTCACTGACCCGTGATTTGATTCTCCTTATCTCTCCCTCTCTAATATCATAAAAATGATTGCCGCCCTTTTTAGCCTGGGGCGAAAGATGCATAAAGCACGACTACATCCATATGCTTGGGAGCAGGATCGCCACAATGGTAAAGACCATTAGATAGAAACACACAAACCCCGCCCACCTCCCCGTGACATTGTCTTTTTTTTTCTTTTACAGCTAAGAAATACAGCAGTCACCAGGGGTGGGAGAGAGGCTGCTCTATGTGCTGAAGTCAAGCTTCACTTTCCCTCCCAATCCCCTCCCATCCATTCAATCCCGCGGCCCGGCCTCTAAATGAAGGCCGGGTGGCAGCTTTACGACCTTTTGGGAATAAAAGCCGAGGCAACTAATCCAGCCCTCCCGCAAACACTGTCCCCTCTGAACGGTCAGAGATCTCCACTCCGCCGACAGCCACCTCGCCCCGGCTCACACCGACCCCCGCCATCCCCTGCCATGTCAACAAGGTCGATTTCGCAGAAGGCCCAGTCGGGGGGGGGCTGAGATATTTTCCTAGAGACTGACATCAACAAATACAAGGAGAGTTGGGGAGGGGGGTCAAATAATGCCAAGGTTGTCAACAGCCAAAGGAGATTAAACACAGATGGGCGGAGGTTGATGCAGAAGATGAAAACAAAGGGGCAGACAGTAAGTGTGGTGTGGTATCAGGATTCCAGTATTGATCTGAGCTTCTTTTTCTAATCCCCCCCACCCGCTCCGTGATCTCAGCTGTATCGGACGTCTAACCACAAAAAAGCAATTTGACCCCCACTGCTGCCCTCGCGGGTCACCCTTTAGTGACTGCTGACTTCAGGTTGCCATGGCGACGGGAAATTATGTCTACGCCCAGGTCCTGGTTGGATTTGTGCCTGGCATCCTGTTGGTTTTCATCTTCGGGGCTGTACCGAGACTGCAGATCACATTATAACCCCAGTGTTGCTCATGTCTGGTTTGGACTGGTTCAACTGCTTATCTTTGCAGTCATAACCGATTTGTGTTTTTCTGTTTTTATTTTCAGCCTTATTAGAGGCCAGGCTAATAAAGGATAATGGGTGGCTTCATCAGTCCTTCACTTTGCATAAATCTCAATAGTACTAAAATCAACCAATTTCCAGAGGATGAATCCTCATGGCCGACTGCTTATTTGGACCCATCGTCAGCTTCTATTTGTCATCTTGTAGTTTTGATGGTGACATTCATGATGCCAACATCATGCCAAGTGCATTCTTTTGTCATCCATACACATTTAAAGTCCTTACAATGTAATTGAAGAACAGCGAAGCTGCGTCTTCAGTGCCACAATGACAATAAGACTGGCATGTCAGAAAGTTTTCTCTTGCTCTTTCCACCCCTCTGATGACCTGTGACCTCACACATTGGACAAATGAACGTTGGACTTGGAGGCTAGTTTCCCACACCCTCATGCCGACGCACTAAAATGAGGTGATTCTGTACTAGGAGAAATATTTGACAGGTTTAATAGTATAACGGTGGACAAGCATTTGTCTATTAAATTGTGCAACCCTTGCGTAATCCTCAATACCGAACATCAAAGCGTGCTCCATAAGGCCAAGAGTTGAACCTTCATGGGATATACATAACTGCAAGCGGAAACCAATGACGTAGCATTTTTCCACAGCGCTGTCTATCGATTTGCTCTATCATAACATTTTTCAACGAAGCTGCGAAGAAATCAATTGAATACTGACTCGTCGAGTGTTTCCTGTTCGCTGCTGTTGCAGCTACTGCGGCGGAGACACAGCCGGGAACAGTAGAGTATGTAAATGAAAAACAAGAGATGATGCACACGCAGCTCCTTTCTGTTTCCCCCCCTGGACAGATCACAGCTCTGAATCTATGCATCAGTTGCTCGCGCTTTATAAAGTCAGGACAGCACCGCCTCTCCTTAGCAGCGACACGGTGACCCAGGCAGTTTTTTTTTCGCTGGTCGGATCGATGCCTCCACATGTCGAGGGTTTGTCCTCGCCGCTAAAAAAAACAAACAAAAAAAAAAAAACGCTGCATCGAGATGCTAATTTATTCAAGCGCCAGCTGCCGGGTCGAGATGATGCTGCAGAAGACATCCTTGAAAGTTTTAATGAGCTCGCCGTTGTTGAGAACACGGACGGCAAGGTCGCAGAGGTCGAGGCACGCCGCGGCATGTGTGTGTGTGTGTATGCGTGGGTGTGTGAAGGTCTCCTTCCGCGTCGCACGCACATGCATTTGTGTATATTCTGACATTTTGCATTTAGGGAGACTCAGCAGGAGGCTTCTGAGCCGGTAACAAGTCATTATCCAATCATGTCAAGCGAGACAAATGCGCGGCAGGGGAACACACACACACACACACCCACACACAGATACAAGCACACACACAAATGCCCGGGTATGCAGGTCAACAATGTGTAGATTGTGTTTGTTGTATAATATCATATTAGAGTGGCAACTTAAAGAGATTTGTGGGCCGCGATGTGTGACATTACTGAAGTGGACGGTTTTCCTAGTCAAGAAATGATTCAGCAAAAATGAGCTGCTGTGCAACACATCAGATGGGAGTAAAGTCCTGATGATCTTAACCGGCTGCAAAGGCAAACACCGACATATGCCTCCGGTGTTCGGTGCACAAAGAGACGCTGAAAGCGAGATCTGAGATCTTGTCGTGTTTGTTTGGATCCGAATCAGTCGAAAGACAGTAAGGTTGTTTCATCTGGGGCTACTGAAGCTGTAAATGTGAGCGCAAGCCGCATCAAAGGGGGAGCAAAGAAGATCACACAGAGGGACTAAACTCGGCTCACCTCTGAACCACCTCGCTGACACAATTACAGTGTCAGCAGATGGCAGACTGGAAGGTGGGAATCAAAGTGAATGGGTCATTTCGGTTTGGGGCGGGGGAGGAGGAAGAGGCGGAGGAGGGGCGGAGACGAGTCCCCCTCTGTAAACTGCTGATTCAGCCACCATTTGGTGGGTCGGTCACAAGTCAAATTTTGGATGGAAGCCATTTTGTAATCTAATGGTTCAAATCAATGCTCGTCATTAGGGTTAGGTCATTTACGCTGCTTTCTGCTCTGCTTTGGTCTCCTCCAGCTTCACAGGGATCTGTTTTTGTTTTGTTTCTTCTCAGCTGTTTGAAGTTCTGTGACATTCACCACCCAGTTGTTACATGTTTATAGCTTGGTCATTAAAAACAGAGCTGTGAAGCAGAGTAAAAGTAGCCAAACCAAATGCCTCTGCAAATAATTACATCTATGAGCTCACAAAAGCCAAAACGCTCTGTAAAGGAAATTTGCAGTGGGAGATTATGAGTCCAATTCATTAAAATCGATGCAGTTGTAGCAGCTTCCAGGTTCTTTTCTCAATCCAAATTCAGTTGGAGAGGTTTGACTGAATGGTTTGGTTGAAGGCTGTTCTTTCATCCACTGTAATTAACTACCAGGAAAGCGACCAGTGTTCTGTACAGTGCTGAGATTTATTTAAGTCTTCAGTGTTACAAAAATGTACAATTTGTATAAACACTATTGTTAAAATATCTTAACAATAAACTCGGTGTCTGTGGCCGTGAAGGGCAGGCGCTTAAATGTGGAATAACTGGTTCCATGGCAATGCAATTTAATAAAATCTAGTGCTGAACTCCATATCATTTACAAATAACACGCCCCCCTCTGTCCAACACAAACACAAAACTGTGGAATTAATGATCTGAGGAATAAAAAGTCATTTAGCGGAGCAGGGCTTGTGAAGGATTAATAATTTAAACCGATTCTCCCCTTGCTCACCACAAACCTGCCTCGCGGATGTACATGTGCTTCATACATGAGTCCTAGAGTTGACGGGAAAGTGTCCGGTTCGGGTTCTTCTTTTGAGCGAGTGTGGAGAGCACTTAGTGAGGACTAACTGCTACCGCGGTTCCCTTTAAATCTATGAGTTAATCTTTCAGAGGGCAGCGGCGCGGCTGCAGAACAAAGAAGACGTCGATACTGCTTCAGCTGTTATGAACAAATCCATTCCTGCCGACCCCGAGGCCGCGGGTAATCGCTGTGTCGTTGGCACAAATCGCTGCCCCGTTAATGGAGACCATTAGGCTCGGAAGTGTCTCAACAGTGGATAAATCTCCTCGGGGATTTCATCTCTTCCTGTTCCTGTTGTGCTTCACCATCTTCTTCCTCTTCAGGATCATCTCGTAGAGTTTCTCCAGACCCGGCTGCAGCCCCCGGCCGTCCACGGCGCTGCAGCTCTGCACGTGGTGCAGCGTGTACGTGCTGAGCTCGTGGGTGGAGAGCAGCTTCTCCACCTCGCTGATGGCCAGGGCCGAGTCCAGGTCCTGCTTGTTGGCCAGGACCAGCACGGGGACGCCCTGGTTCTCCGAGGTGCGGGTGATCTTGTGGAGCTCCACCTTGGCCTCCTCCATCCTCTCCAGCTCCGTGGAGTCCACCACGAACACCATCCCGTCCGTCCGCCGAGTGTAGGACTTCCACAGCGGGCGCAGCTTCTCCTGCCCGCCCACGTCCCACACCTGGAAGTTTATGGTCCGGGACGCCCCCACGGGCACCTTGATCTTCTCCGTGTTGAAGCCCTTGGTGGGGATGGTGTTGACAAACTCCTTCAGCTTGAGCCTGTAGAGCAGGGAGGTCTTGCCGGCCGAGTCCAGCCCGATCACCACCACGTGCAGGCACTGGAAGTTTGGCAGGAAGGACGGTGTGTTGGGGGCCATGTCGCTCAACTGGTTCCCCATAGCTGCAGCCAGAGATTCACACCCACTTAGACGAGGTGACGGATTCCTAATTTAATCCTCTTTTAGTGGATCGGCATTTGGTCCTTGTCCTCAGAGGCAGACGTGCTGGAGACCTTATCAAAACACACGCACACACAGACACACAAACACACACACACACACACACAGGGGGGTTAACCTTTAATGAAAAGACAATAGGCTCACCAGGAAAGTGTTTGCGTGGGTATCTGAGGAATACAGAGGAACTGATAGCCGGGAGTATAAATGGCAGTCCCCAAGCCTCATAAACATTCCTGTTGTGCTCACAGCTGAGATTCCTCACTCTACATCAACTGTCCCGTGATTTATGTAACCCCTGCACACAGCAAGCGCTCCCTCAAGATGTGCACTTTTTGCACACAATGCAGTGTCAGACAAGAGTTAAAGGATGTGGCTGAGGTGATCTGGAGCCTGATCCTCTTAAGGCTGCTAAACCTGAGAGGTTTTTTTTTTCTCCTCCTTCTCCTCCTCCTCTCGGGGCAGATTGATTTCAATGCGGATGATCTGAATCTGCTGCTCCTCTCCTCTCCTCTCCTCTCTGTCCGCAGCAGCGGCACTAATCCGGTTGTTGTTGACATCCCGGAGCCCGTCACACAGCTGCCTGCGGAGCTGCAGGAGGATCCGCGATTATTTATGCCGCGAGACCATCAATCACCGATTATCGATTATTTCTCTGAAACACGCACGGCCGTTTCTGGGAATCGATGTGAAGTGAGCCAGCTTAGTTCTCCGGCTGCTCTTGCAACAGCAATATTGAAAAGAGAAAAAAGAAGAAAACGCCAATTCCCCAGCGAGTCCAGATGAAGTGAATGGACCAACTTTAAAATACCCTCTGCAGTTGATTCTAAACGGATATCAACAGACTAGCATATTTGTAAAAAGGCATAGTGTTTGGCGCATCTTAGCACAGTTCCTACCTTGTGTTTGCGCAAGCATCATCCGCAAGCCCTGAATGCATCCATAGTTTCCCGCAGACAGCTGCAGCACGTCCCGGTGATCTCGGCAGCCGCTCCGCTCCTCCTCCAGCGGCCACTGAGCAGCCCCAGCCGGGCGAGAGGCACCTAAAGCCCCGGTGACGTCACAGGCACCTGGCCGGGCCTCTCCACTGCCCCCCCGCGGGTAGAGCCTGAACCGCAGGTCTGTGGGCAAAATTCATCAGCATTTTTCCCCTCCGTGATTTTCCTTAATTCTTATTTGGATGTTGTTTTACTGTTAAACTCATTTTGAAGTCTGCAAAAACACTCTGTATGCCCGACATATGTCCCTCTGCCTCAGGCAAAGGAAGATGATAACCCCTGATGACTATTCACGACAACGAGCAAACCAGATTTTTTTTTTTCGGACTGGAAAAGGATGCTGAAGTAGCCTACTCCAAGTAAACCCATGTTTAAATGGGCCAATTTGGAGTCTGTTCAGTTGTCTTATCCTACTAGCTTGTGGGAGGAACGCCACACTCCGGTAGTAAACTCACAATATAAAAAAATAAGTAAAAAAACGCATATATATATAATGAATATTTACAGATATAAACATATATAATATATAAACAATATACAAATAAGTGTATTAAAAAATATACAAAAAAACAATTTGGATCCCGGATTGTCCAGGCTGGTTGTCATCTTCGTTATTCTCCTCTCTTAACCTTTTCCTGGGGGGACCAGGCAGATGTTTTTCTTCTACAGCCTCATCCATTGTTAAACTATCATTGTCACATAGTCACATATCACTGTCAGAGGAGTACTTGCTGTTAGAGGAGAATTCGTACTCCCACCATGTGAACTTGCTGCTCCCCCTCTCTCTTGATCTCTTCCTGGATTGTCTAGGCTGGATGCCAACTCCTCTTGCCACTCTCCTCTCTGGATAGAGGTCTATTGGCTTCAGTATTTTTCTCTTATTTTGTCCACTACTATGGAAACGACCAAAATCAGTCGATCCATCTATCAATCAGTCTCTCTCATCCTGAAGTAAAAAGTAGTAAAATGTTGTAAAGCAAAGTATTACTGCGGGAAACTAGTATTTAGCTATGTAGTACCACTGCAGACAATAATTTTTATGTGAGTATTGTACTGAGCCATTGTTGCCTCGGTGACTGATCACATTTAATTCTGATGTATGAATAAAATGTCTCCTTTATAGTGGATGATTAGGATAAGGACTGAGACAAAGATTAGTTTGTGTGTGTGTGTGTGTGTGTGTGTGTGTGTGTGGCTGTGTTTCTCCATATAAGCTTTATGTAGATTAATGGTGACATGGTATCTTGGTTGGAAGCCAATGTCGTGATTTAGCTCAATTAACGTCAGTTGCACATCTTATTTGGTTTGGTTTGACACTGGCTCCACCATGTGTCCACCCAGAGAACCGGCATCTTGTTAGAAATCAGTTAATAATAGATATTGGTTTTCTGTACTCTTTAAGTAAAAATGACGAGATGAATATGAATGGGAATATATTCAGTGTTTACTCATGCCGTTTGCATAAAAATTAGTATGTTATCAGAATTGCAAACATGCAAACTGCCCTCAGCCCCTTTCTGATTTGAACAAACTGCCAGTTATGGAAGAATTAAAGATGATCATGAAATACTTAAGTTAAAATGTAACATAAATACTATGAAAGCATACATTATGTCAATCAAATATAACACACGCAATGAATTTAACCTCTCGAATAAGTAGTCATCTCTAGTCACTTATTTTTAACTATTAACAATAATTGTATTCCAGTCTCTGAAAACCATGCAAATCATGCAAAATAACTGGTTATGTTGACTGCATGAGTATAACAGAATATGAAGCTTGGTGCACACAGAGAGTGATGCAAGGTTTTTATAAACCCAGTTTACCAAATCATCCAGCCACGCTTTGTCTGTGAACAAAGAAACACACTCATTCCCGGCAGACGTTCTCCTCATTACTGTGGATAATCCGCAGGACTCACTGTGAATGGTTTTGATAGGAGAGTCAAAAAATCTCAACATACCGTTGGCATCTTTTTGAGGATTATCCAGAGTAATTACTCGAGAGGTTTATCTTGCTACAGTTTCTGAAAAAAACTTTTTGACATGACGTCTTCAACAGACTGATAGAATCGGTTGTATCTGTAGCTGTAGCTTATCATGAATTGGGAGGTGTGTGGGACATGTGCGGACACTTCCAGTTCTCCGTGCAGGGGAAGAGAGCGCCTCCTCAGAAGCTGCAACAGCTCATCCAGTCCCACTTAAACAAAATG
This sequence comes from Karalla daura, assembly GCA_029224185.1. Lineage (NCBI taxonomy): Eukaryota > Metazoa > Chordata > Actinopteri > Chaetodontiformes > Leiognathidae > Karalla > Karalla daura. Next base: position 16,173,512 of record CM055207.1, on the reverse strand, counting down.
AAGATCAATGATGTCCGGACGGAGCTACTTTGTACTGTGGCAAACGATCACTGATGCAGAGTCTCTAAATATCGCAGCAAGCAAAAGGAACGCTTAAAAAAATGCATCTTCAACACACAGACTTACAGTTTAATAAAGTGCAAAGTATCAGACAATCACATCGGATATTAGCATCCTATTTACACAATATACAGTGTATGATGTCCTGTAAACTTTCAGGAAAAATAAATTTACATGCTTTCAAATAATACAACGGTTTTCATGTCTGGTGGTACAGATTTTTGGCTGGAGCTTGATAAAGTGAATAAGGCACAAAGACAATATTCATACTAACGCACAGTGTATGTGAAGCTTCAAACTGTGTAGTGATTGAAGTTTTAAGTCATGCTTTAACAGAAATCAGAGATGATGCATTTTCAGTCTTCATCAGTCACAGATTCACACCTCATCCTAGGGAAGGGAAGGGTGCAACGCAGGCAGAATATTCATGGTTTCACACTTCAACGCCAGTGTGTCTTCGACCTGATTTTATCATCTCACAGGATGCGGTATTGTTGAATTGGTGCCACAGTCAATATATTCAAAGGTGTCCAGCGAGATCTGCTCCATGTGAGAGAGGTAAGAGATGTTCATGGTGATTCTGGAGGGAGCAAACCACATTATTAATGTCAGCATCCGCTTTGTAGTGTTTTCTTTGTAGTGCTTTTTTTTTATTCCTGAAGAGGAGAAGAGGGATGATTTCAAAATAAAACAAGCCCAGCGCGTCACACACTCTGTTCGAGGTGCGGCGAGCGTTTCTGAGTCCATCTGTCACAGTCTTATGATGTGGTGTGCAGCTAATGCTATCATGTGAATGCTGTGAATCTTGGCGCAGCCTGGTCGGCGCACAGCCTCCGCAAAGCTTCACTATCAGTTATCACATGAGCTCAAATGTGAGACCATAAGGAGCCCCCAAAAGCAGCAGGACTGTTTTCTTTGAGGTCAAAATGAATCGGGAATGGAAATCTGAGTTTGTGGTTAGAAGTGCAACATTCGAGATCTGACTTTGATGGATAAGACAGTTATCTGTGAGGGGCCCCGCTGCAGTTCTGATCTGAATCTCTGCCCTGTTGCTTTCAACATCCTGCGGGTTAGCAACATGTGTGTGCCTCTTCACTTGCTGTTTGAAACTGATATTGACACTTACTGCAGCTCCAGAAACAGTGTGTGAATCTTGATAGAGCTCTTCTGGCAGTATTCCCTGAAAGAGATTGATTGTTTGTTGAGTTAGGGTGGACACGGTATGAAAATGTACCCGAGAGCCAGACTAAAAGTTTTTTAAAAAAGTTCATGTCAAACTTACATTAAGCCTTTGTCCATCATAGACAGATCTATTTTAAAGGTGTACTGCATTGAGAACAAACACATTTATTGCACGACAAATGCAATGGCACCAGGCTGAGACATTCTGATGGACATTTTGACGTGAACTTACAGATTCGAGTGAGCGGGAGGGGATGACGGTCACGTTGGTTGTCTTGATCTTACCCATAACGATGGACGAGACCAGACCCTGCACATTAAACTCAACAACCTGGACCGGGACAAAGTTCTCGTTGGTGATGTTCATGAGATTCTGGAGGAGACAAAACCACATTATTTCAGGCACAGCAAACATTAAAACATGTTCAAAAACATCACCTCACAGCATGAAGACCCTGGGTTTGACTCTGAGTATAAGAGTAGGAGAACATGTATAAATAAATCAGATAAAATAAAAACATTTATTTATTTTAAAAACTCATAGAAAAATCCTAAATATCTTGTGCCTGTTGTGAGTGTGTTGAAAAGAGCCTTCTATAAGACGTGCACCTGCACATCCTCACATTCAAATAAAAAACACACACACACTCTCTCTCTCAGTGCTGCCATTACTTACTGTGACCTGCATATCAACCGAATCTGTTGTGAAGTACACCATGACTGACAGCACGGACACGGGTGTCAGGCGAACACTCCGGGGAAAGAGGAAGAAGAGGATCAGGCAGGAGAGAAAGAGGCACACGGCCATGGAGACGCACACGTACAGCTTCCTGTAAAAAGTGCCAGAAATGTGAAAAAAAAAAGAAAGAAAAAGAAAAAAACATGACATGATGTAATCACCGCTGGCATAATCATGAGCACACATCCAAGGCAAAAACACACCCAGGCTATTGCTGCACGTCGACAAAAACCTGTTCAGATGAGTGTTTTTTACTTTTAAGTAGAAAAGCTGGAAAAAAAATGTGTCTCACGTGCGTCTGGGTCTCAGCCTCACGTCGTTGCATGGTATGACAGCAACGAGCTTGTCCTGTTGGCCTGCCAGAACAAAGAGCACACGCTGTGGGACGTTTCTCGTCACCAGAGTGAAGCGAAAGTCACTCGTGGCTGAGCACACAGCTCAGCTGCCCTGAAGTGGCTCTCGTGGTTGTCAAACGTGAAGTGAAACAGTTACCCCGAGCAGGAGGTAAGGGAGCAACGTGGTCTGGGTCTGCTGTTAATCACGCACTGCTGATGAGCAGGCCGGCCGTTTCCAAACGCGCTTTAAAAACCTCACGAGACTGACCTCTGGGGATTCGCCCGATGCCACGACACGTGGGACAAGTGTCTCCTGCCGCGTTCTCATTGATGGATCCGTACGGGGAGAAGTGCCTCCGAATTTTCGCCCTCTCCGCCACTTTGCTTGCTTCGGGTCCCTCCATGGCTTTGCTGTTTTTCCCTGGTATGACCATGACACGCTAACACAAGGCAAGGTCCAGGCTGCGGAGAGATAAACAAGACACTGATACCGCTGACTTCTCGCTTTCTGCCCGAGTGACCTGTTGCAACCGCCATCCTCACAAACCTTCAAATGACCAATAAATGCTCATTCTTGAAAGTCAGCATGTGAGCATAGTCCACGGTGTGGGAGTGATGGAAAAATGTGATTTTATGACTGCATCTTTATGCTTGCGGAACATGACGAAATACAGCAGTTTTCTCATGTAAGTCTACATAGAAGTTCATGGTATATTAGTAATCAGAATCAACCGTGTTCAGGTGTTCAACCAGCATTTATGAGATTTATGACCTTATTGAAGCCAATATAGTAAAATACAGCCAAATATGTGACTCTGTCCACTGATTTGACATGTTATGTAGTGAACTTGATGTAAAAACAGCAGCCAATCATCGACCCATTTTCACATCCGATAAACAAACAAAAACTGACCCAATTCAACTGTTTTTGTTTTGCCAGCTCTCTTACCCTGCAAATAAATTATAAATAATGTATATTCTAACTCACCATCCCCGGGGTCTGCACAGTGGGCCCGATCACTTACGATCTATCTTTGAATAATGCCACAACTATGACTCTTGGTAACTAGGAGAACTGTGCAGTATTTACAACTGCGATGATTTTATAGGGTATCATACCCCTCTGTACCTGAACAATCAGGGATGGAACTGGACACATAGACACAGACAGACAGAATAAGGATAAGAAGACTTTTCCCACAATGAGGATAAGATAAATAGATAGATCCCCTGCACTATTATCACTATTAGGGATAGATAGATAGATAGATAGATAGATAGATAGATAGATAGATAGATAGATAGATAGATAGATAGATAGATAGATAGATAGATAGATAGATAGATAGATAGATAGATAGATAGATAGATAGATAGATAGATAGATAGATAGATAACAGTGGTTCTCTTCAGGAAATGAAGGATTGTGCATGCATCATGCCTACACCATTATCACTGCTACACTACTGTATTATGCTGTACTACGATGCCAGGAATCGTGTGGTGTGACTATGCATTTTGAACTCTCATCTGCAGTGGCTAATCTGAATTAGAACGAAATATGCATGAGACGTGCTAACAATAATAGTTGCTGTTGTTATCATTACAATGACTGTTCACTTTGCTCGCGGCGACACTTCCGTGTCCGTCGCACGCGCGCACAAAGTGCGTAGCAATTCAAGGTAAATCATCATCAGTGACACGAAGCAAGGCAGAAAAAACTGCTCTTACCTGCTCACATCGGCGGAGTTCAGGGAGACGACGACTCCGACTGTGAAGTTGTAAAAAAAAACCGTAAGAAAAGTGCAGATGAAAACAAAATCGAGTGGGCGGTCTCTTTCTCCTCCGAGAGATCCACCTTCCTCGTGTGTCAGATCCTCCGACGACGAACACGACGACTCGCCTGGCTGAACGTCAACATTACACTGTCAAACTCTCGCCCAGTCAACAGCACGTCGAAAGTATATCTCAATGTGCTCTAAAATGACATGCCGTGCTGCAATGGAAACGAATCTGTGCACTAACCCTCCGTCTAACTTTGGTCCCTTTAAGAGTCGGGGAGAGATGTAAAACTCGTATTATTCAGCACCAACAACGCTGGGAGTGAAATGCTATGCGCAGATATAAAAAAAAGTTTCAACCAGTTTTATCTCACTATTTATGTGTCTGTCTGTCTGTCTATAAAATGACATGGTTTATCAATGGTGATAGAGTGTAGGGCATGCTCTGCACTGGAAATGCTGAATTCTTTTCAGGGAACCATTATTATTTATCTATATTTATCTATCTATATCTTGGTTGTCAAATGTGAAGTGAAACATCTCGAACAGCGGGGAGGAGCAACGTGGTCACGGTCAGCTGTCAATCCCGTACTGCTGCTCTAAACGCATGCTAAAACCCCACAAAACTGACATCTATGATTTTGCCTGATTCCACGAAAGTCCTGCCGAGTTTTCATTTGCTGGATCAGTGATGGATCCGTAAGCTTCATAGTGTGCGAGCCTAGGCCATCTTGTTTCCAATCTTTGTGCTGAAACTCATCGAAACCAAGCACGACTCCACCCCAGAGGACACATTGCAATTCAAGACTGTAACTGTTAAAATATGACACCACAACATGCATTATTTACAAGTCTAATTGACAATTTTCAGTTCTTAAAGACTTGTGACCTCTGAGGTGACCTCCGTATTACGCCATCTTGTCATTCTATTTTATGGTGCTTTTAAAATATGACAAACCCAACCCGGCTGAAAACTGCAGCATATGGAGTACACTTTAACCTGTACTATTCTCTAGTTAGCCTAGTACAGAATGTGCCGCGTAAATCACAGACAGTCCGCAGCTGAGTGACCTACATAAGAACAGTTAAATCAGGTGAGGACAAGAAAGACAAGACGGACACAATGTGCAAATAGTTTATTGGCGGATTGATAGTAGAAGGGTACATAATGTATATACTCTCTGGCAGAAGAATAATTTGACAAGCACACGGTAGTAGATATATTCAGAATTACTCTCTAGAGCATGGCTGACATAAGAAAATATGGTTCAAAAACCCCTCAACCACACAAACGTACACACACAAAAAACACAAACCAGAGGAATTATTCAAATTAACAGACATACATTAACTTAAATCCGCAAACTTGAACCACAAATGTCAAACCACCACATGTATATTTCAGTAAACCAAGAATCGTCTCTCGCCAAAGGCAATGTAATGAAATAAAATGTACTTGGTTCCACCATGAGATCGAGGAATGTGTAGTTAGAGACATCACGTCTTGTGGTCGGGGCTCGACGACTCTTGCTAGGTGCGGGTTCTGTGGCTGAAGAAACGCAGGCAGGCGAGTTGATAGGTGACGACACGAAGCGGACAGTTTCCACTGTGACTGTGCTAAGGACCACGAGAACACAAACTCATCTCTAAAGCCTCTACCTGTCATGCAGGTGTCATCTAGAAAGCGGTAGAAAAGAAACATCCGAGTCGGAACGGTGAACCCGCTCGGACGGTTTTTCGTATACATTCCACATGTCAACATCTAAAATAACAGTACTCTGATACAGAAGAGAGATTGCATTGTTTAGGCAGATTTCACTACAATAATCGAGAGAGGGTGTTCTCACTACCGCGCCGCTGACCCAGAACACCCAGAGAGAAGGGTCCACGTAGCTTCAGTAGCGCCGCCCTGGGCAGGACTATCTATTTGTGACATTAGCACAATATCGATCTCCCCCGCCGGTCTATTGGTTCGAGAGGGAGCTAGCCGAGAAGCCTGCGCTGAGGAAGCAGCCGCGACAGCCAAACAAACACTAGGATGAGGAGCCGAAACACACACACACACACACACGCACACACACGCACACACACGCACACACGCACACACGTTTGTGCTGCCAAAACTACAGTGCCTGCTCTGTTACATGTAAGGCTCGGCGGCCCAGGCAAACAAGGCATTTCAACCACTGCTCGCTATAATGTACAAGTGTGTATATGGGTTAATTTCACCAAAACATCACGTTAAAGGCAAAGGCGGAAGGACCCATTGGTTTATTTGTCTGGTTGTTTTTTTCTCGAATCCACCTTGCTAAAGAATAAATGCTCCGCGTTCGCCTGGAAGTTCAAGTCGCCGTTTCGTCATCGCCCTTGGCCCAAGTAAATGCTTTGGAGGAGCGATCTGTTGCATGAATCGCAAATAAGGTTTCTTTGTTTCCTCTTTTTGTACAGCTCAAAATAAACGTAGACGCCAGGAAGAGTGAGAGATATACAGGTGGCCATCTAAATCCACTCTTTACAATAGGTTTTATAGTCAAATAAATTCTCTTCTTCTTTTTTTTTTCGTTTTTTTTTTTCTTTTAGCCTTACAGTAGCCTCGTGCCCCATGTTTCCCATCCCCTCAGTGCTGGATGCTGCCGGCCTTGCTCTGGCTGTCCTCGGCCATCTGCACCAGCTCGTTGACGGTGTGCAGCAGGCTGTAGCCGTGCTTCCTCAGCAGCCGCTGGTTGAGCCGCTGGTCTCTGAAGCCCATTTCCAGCAGCATGGCCATCATGGACGGGTCCTGTCTGGTGGCCGGGTCGATGCCTCGCTGCCAGGGAGGAGCACAAACGGGACCGTGAGATGCTCGGCGAGCGGCCCAAGGGTAATCAGTGGTCATTTCAAGTCGGGCCGGAATCGAATGTAATCCAATTTGGAGGCGCGGTCCGATGCCAAACGATAGACAAACGAACAAATGTGTGACTCCGCGTCAAAAACGCAGCCCGGTCAGCAGCACTCGCCTTAAGAGTTATCGACATTTTCAATACGAAATGAAGCATTCAGTGAACAGGAATTATCCGATGCCACCGTACTGTAAACACTGTACTGAACATGTCCTCACACAATATATCTAAAGCATGGAAACAGCATGTTAACACTGACTTTGTGAACTGATAAAGCTACACTGAAACTGTTAGTATTCATGCAATGACCACAGCTGTGCAGTTTTTCATCTTTCCATCCAATTTGCCCCTACGTCTTGTTTGTGCCCGTTAATGCTGCGTACTGTACCTGTATGGAACAGTTTGGTCCAGTGAAGAGAGCTTTATACGCGGACGCTGCCACAGAGAGGGCCCCCTTGACCAGTCCCTCTGTGATGCCTCCTTGGCCCCTTGAGTTACAGAAGGAAAAGAAAGAAAAAAAAAATCAAACAACGACAGGAGTGCGGTGACGCCGGATTCCAGAGGAGCTCGGCGGAGGACAATGTGTTCCAGTTAGACTGGTTTTGACACGTGAGACACAGAGCAAACGACAGAGGGCCCGAGCTTAAAAGGGAGAGACGGGATGGAGTTTCACTCCGCTGGCACCTTGGCTGCAGAGCATTGCCAGGTCTGGGGTTGTACGTCTCGAAGGCACTGGATGCTGAGCCTGCTGATCTCGACAAACCAGATGATACTGCGGAGCAGATGGAGGAGGGGGGAGAGAGAGAGAGAAGAAAACAGGGAAATAACAAGTGTCAGAGAGGAACCCTACTTTTCGCTGAGGCAACGAATCCTCCACACGCCTGTGTGCCGTCTCACTTCCTGTCCTGCCGCAAACAACTGAGTGCCTTTCCTGCCTTGCCTCGACGGAGCTGGCAAACGGCTCACTGTGCCGAACTGCTGATTCGGCGGAACGGCGAGGCTTGGCGCAACGCTATACGCTAGTTAACCCCAGCTCACTTCAAAGCACATGTCCGATTTATGCAACTGCGTTGCAGGTCACTGGGAGAGGACTCACCGTTAAGGTGGACCCGCGGCTGGTGCGACTCGTAGGGCTCACACGCTGGGGGACTGGGGTCCTCGGCCAGGTACAGGGCCTCAGACCTGGAACACAGAGGCGTGCGTCATCGCAATCCACAACCCCGGGAGCAGGTACGTCCGGAAGCTTCACCGAAAGCCCGTGAACGGCTCTGACCTGGGGGAGTAGAGGGTGGGCGGGGGCAGCAGGGGGTCGGGCAGCGCCGGCGGTGCCACCACCTCGGGGGTGAGCGTCACGGCGTCCAGGGTCTGGGAGGCGCACAGCATCTGGTTGACACTGCTGTGGATGGGCGGGGCCGGCGGGGGCCACGCGGTCACCGCCGAGTCCTCCTGCGGGGGAGGGCGGACCAGCACGGACACTCCCTCCTCCTCCTCCTCCTCCTCCTCCTCCTCCACCTCGTCTTCCTCCTCCTCCATCTCTTCCTCCTCCTCCTCCTCCTCGTCCTCCTCCTCCGGGGTCACAGCGGCGTCAGGCTGCGACATGGCGGAGCTGTACATGGACTCGCCCAGGGGCCGGCTGGTGTCGAAGCAGTCCGGCAGGACGATGATGTAGTCATCGCAGGAGGAGACCGAGGAGGTCTGGCTGCTGACCTGAGTCACGGCGAGATCAACACATGAAACCACAAACCCGGCCCGGGGCCGACCCGAGAGCCCGTCTTCACCCTGCTCCGTGTTCCCGGGGGCCTCACCTCCTCCCAGTCTTCTCCTCTGGTCGCCCTCTCCTTCTCCTCTTGGGCGCCCCTCACGTGGTGGAGGTTGTTCAGGCCCAGCACGTCTTCATCCTCCTCCTCGTCGCCGCCGCGGGAGCCCACGTTCAGGTTTTCGTTCACCGGCTCCGGCAGGAAAACTTCAAGGGCGAGCAGAACAAGACGGTGAGACCCATAAACTCTGTGCCGCCGGGCAGCCCTGGCGGGCCGTGCTGCACTAGGCGTCGCTCCCCAACCTGGCTCGATCTCCTCGTCCGGGGCGCGCTGGCCGGGGCCCGCGCTGGGAGGCGGGGCCGAGCTCTCCAGCCTCAGGGCGCAAACCTCGCCCTGCCTGCCCGGGCCCGTCTCAGCCTCGGCGGCTCGCTCCGCGCAGGGGCCGGGCCCTCGGGACACCACTTAAAAACAGAGGGGAAAAAAAACACGAAACGGGGTCGTCACCGTTGGCCTGCGGAGCGGTGCGGCGGCGCGGGGGACGGCGAGGGGCGCAGCCTCCTCTCACCCTGGGGTCTGTGGCAGCTGCTCGGGGCCCGGCGCAGGGGCCTGTGGTCGGGGGCTTCCTCCAGGGTGAGCGAGCGGATGACCGTCTCGCACAGGAACTGGGCTCCGCTGATCTCCTCCTCCCTGTCCTCCTCCTGGGCCACGGGCTCCGGCAGCTCGCTCTGCTGCCTCAGCTTCACTCCTGGGGACAAAAACAACAAAAAAGATGATTGAGTGAGAAACGTCCAAATGATGTGGCGCTCCCATTCGAAAAGGAAGTATGGGAGTGTGTCGCCAAGATCTTACCAAAAAGCTTCCTGACCCCGGTGACCTCCGTGTCCTCCTTCAGCTGGGAAGTAACTGCTTTTTCCAGCACCGGGACATCATGGGGGAGAGGGGATATGCAGGGGGTCAGATCTACGAGGTGGGAAGACCATTAAAACACTTAAATTCAACCAGAAAATTTGCATTTAATAATCAATTTAAAAAAAAAAAAGCTATGCTAGCAATGCGTGCTAGCAGTGCGGGTACTTACCCACTGGGGTGTTGTTGGGAACCTTCTCCAGCTCTTGCACAATGTTGATGTCCAGCAGCTCGAAGGACAGCAGGTCCTGGAAGAGAGAGAGAGAGGACAGGCGGGAAGGGTGAACGCCGCTCTCCCACTCCCGCGGATCTTCTCACAGCTCGTGCAGGCGGCGCGGAATCGGCCACAAGGCCGCCGCTCGTCTACGGGGCGCGTCGCTAAGGCGCCGGCGACGCGTCGGCCCGGGGTCGGTTTTTTTTTTTGCACTGAGACAGGGCGGAGCCGCCCGAGAGAGCACCTGTGCGGTCAGCAGGTCTACCGAGGGAAAGTAGTAGTCGTCATGGGCCAGGTCCACGGACAAGCCAGGACCGCTGTCCTGAGACCTTACCTCCTTCCCGGCCGGCCTCGCCTCGTCCCTCTGGGAGTACAAAGGAGAACGGCACCGTTAGTATCGGAGCGCCGCGCACTCGGGGGTGATCAGTGGATGCAGCGGGGCAGTTCCTCAGAACTCTTTATTGATGGATGGATCGATTGATTGATTTTACTTTCACTTTTCTTTTGTTTTCAGAAAAGGCACTGCGGTGAGTGAAGTATTCAATGGAGTCCTTACCTTATAAGAACACAGCAATGTCGCTCTATTACAAGTTCTGGAGTCAAGTCTCCCTCAACGTACACAGTTTCAGGCGTAAAATGCACTGCAACATGTCTTCTCTGCCTAAACATTGAAATCTTTAACACACGTTTGCACCCTCTTCCTTGTTATGGGTAATGAAGGTCATTTAATAACCGTAGATACAACCGAGCAGGTTTAGCCACAGACTTGTGGCCATTTCTAGATGTAAAACTTACTTTTTAATCAAATCTTAGGTAAGCAAAGTGAAAATGTGTTAAAAGAGCTTTCACCCACAAATCATTCCGCTCTGAACCTACTGATCTCAACTCGCATACTAACAAGGTTCGTGTTAGAAGATTACCCACCGCCTCCCATTTGAAATCTCCAACACAGGAGGTCCCCACATACCTGACCGTAACGTACCCCCCCCCCCCCCACACCCCCCCCCCCCCCCCCCCCCCTCCCGTGAAATGTTGCCAGGCACGGGCGGAAAACAACAAAAACGCGTACGGTACGGACTCCAGAGGCGCGGGCACCCTGTGTGAATGTAGGGCGACACGACGCCACAATCAAAGACTGCTTTGTTGGGGGTGGGTGGGGGGTGGGGTGGGGGGGGTGCGGACTTGCCGGTCGTTTGCTCTGCTGGCCGAGTGAGTTGCGGCCGTCGCCGTGCTCGACCACGATGCTGCACCAGACGCGCGGGCCAAACTGGCAGCCGCAGTGCGCCAGCCGCCAGTGGGAGGTGTACGTCCCCTCCATCACGGGAGCCACAAAGCCCACACTGACCACGCCCACTTGCCCGGGCAGCAGCAGGGGGGCCGGCACCTCCCTCTTCTCCTCTGTGGCCCGGCCGAGGTTCCCCCACATGAACACTAGCTGGGTGCACGTACACACACACGCGCACACACACACGCACACACAAAAAAAAAGACACAAAATAGGAATACACATGCGAAAAAAGCACAAGGACGAGAGCATGCGACCGAGTCACGCAGCGGGGAAAGAGTCGAGTGAGGGGCACGCATGCACACGCACACACACACACACACACACGCACGCACACACATTCACTCGATGACAGAGACGGGAAACTTAAAGCACAACAAAGGTTGAACTGAATTGAAATCATAGATAATCTCAGACGAAAAGGGCATTTTAAGTGGCATTAGGCAGGTTAAGAAATCTCTGCTGGTGTTAGCGGATTAGGGGGTGGGCAATGAGCTGAGTGGAGAGAGGGGGGTAAGGGGGGGCGGGGGCTCGAAGTGGAAGTGAAGCTGGAGGGTGGGGTGGGGGCAGAGAGAGAGTGGGGCCTGTCCTCTCGGAGGGTGGGAGGGGATACCTTAGTCTCTGAGGTCCAGCTGATAGTGCCCGAGTTCCTCATCTTCCAGTATTTGATGAACCTGGTACCAGGCTCCAGACGGGTGCCATCCGGCAGATTTTCATCCAGAAACAAGGCAGCCATAGTGGGCACCAAGGACGTGTGCGAGACCCCGGGACCCCTAGTTTCAAGTGTACAGAGCATTGTTGAAAAAAGCCCTGCTCTTCTATAACACCCATCTCTTTTGTTCTCTACGAATCAAAAAAAGCAGGACCCCAAGATTTCTGTGCGTTTTGTTTTTTTTTTGTTTGTTTGTTTTTTTTGCAGCGTAAAAGCATTTTTTTTTCTTAGAAAATCTATGAAGCAGCAGCAGCAGCAGTTTTCACATTGAGGTAGTTCCAACATTTTTCCACCACCCCAGAGCAGCCAGCGTTACACTCATACAGACTAGATTACAAAGATGGCATATTTTGATTTCTTTTCTTGGAAAAAAAAAAAAAAGGACTTTATTGCATCCATGCTGGGTCCGAGGTACCCAGCACTGGCGGACGCCCTTCCAAGGTGGCGCTTACTCTGGACTGGAGGCCTGGGGGTCAGGGGCCGGGGCGGGGATGGGACCTTGGGCTGGGGCTGGACCTGAGGCTGTTTCTGAGGCAGCGGGGGGGGGCAGGGCTGGGACCTGGGTTGACGCCGAGGTCATGTTTGTCAGGTTGGCTCTGCCTGAGGTAGAGGGCCCGCTCCACTGCAGCCCCCTCTTCTCCAGTCTCAGTTTCTTCTTGATTTCCTTCACTTCAGCTCTGAGCTGCCTCCTTTCGGCTTTGAGCCGCTGTCGCTCGGCCTTGCGCACTGTCCTGTCTCCTCGCCGTGGGAACCTGGTTTGAAATGTCATCAGGAACACCTATTTGTTGACTATCGAAGGTTTATTTGCCAATAACACAAGAACATACACACAATGCTTACAGTAGTCTAGCTTTGAAACCCTGCTTTTCATCTAGCTATATTCACGTCTTCCTGCAGGCGATAGGAAAAAGAAGAAGGGCTACGAATGCTTCAGTAAAAGTGTCCTAGCGTTTCCAGCAGTGGGAAGATTTATCCTCAGTCTCTGGCCTTTACCTCAACTCTCCCGACATTCCGTGCTCGGGGATGGAGAGAGGGGTCTTGGTTCTCACGAGGCTGTGGCTGGGGTCATGGCTATGTCTGCACATCTCACACAGGATGCAGGACGGGCACACGCTGGCAGAGACATTGAAAAACATCAATACCGACACCCGTCGATCCGCACAGAGACCACAGAGCATGAAACACAAGGAGCAAACTAAAAGGCAGGCAGGCACGATGCGACCCCCGCCACACCAGCGGATATAAAGCAGCTTAGCTGATGGGGGAATATGGGGATCAGAGCAAAGTCACTGATAGTTAAACTATGTCTTCGGAAAACGAAAGTCAGCTCTCTTCCCAATTTGTCTTGCCGTGTGTCAAAACCCCTACCTGCACTTGTAGGCGCCTTCCGAGGTGAGTTTGTTGCAGCTGCTGCAGTTCGGCGTGTAGCCAAGCGATCCGTTGGAGGTGGAGGGGCCTGGTCGGGGCCCGATCGGACCGGCGGCCGCCCCGCCGGCCTCGTGGGGCCCGTCGGGCGATTTGTGGGTGCAGCACTGGCCAGAGAAGTCAGTGCACATCCTCTCCACCACCTCTTTCACCACCTCATCTTTAAACTGCGGGGGGGAAGAGGGTTTGATCGCAGTGAGAGGCAAACTCAGACAACAGCAGTGCATCGAATGCAGAGGGTTGAAAGATTGACGCGTTGAAACTCCCACCTTCTCCATGTACGACCTGAACCACATTGGAGGGGGTTCATCCTCTGGTTTGTTCCCCTTGGTGTCCTTCGCTGCGACCTACATCAAAGCAGATGAGACCTGAATAAAACATCAGTTCCACCGCCTTCGCCACGACAGGTGATGACAGCTCGGAAAACTGTGAACATTCCACGTCGGCGTATGTGCAAAGACAGAAAACGTGGAAGAGGAGGGGAGCGTGTCCGGTTCCTTACGGCTTCTCTCTCCGGGGTGACCTGCGTGCCTTTGTCCACGGTTTTCACCCTCGACGGATAAGGAGGGGCAGGCCGGAGGTCTCCCTTCAGCTCCTTCACCTCGGTCTTGAGCGCGCCTCCACAGGCCTGCCCTTTCATCTTGTACACGTTCATGTGCAGCTGGTTCCCCTGCTTCTCCGCGCTCTGTACGGAAAGCAAGGGGGAGGGAGGGGACGTAAGGCGGGAGACTGACAGACATGGACTTAACTCTAGCAACAAGTTAACATACTGCCACAGTGTGACATATAAATATCTCAAATATTTCATGTGTTAAACACAGTGTACAAATATAAATCCTGCCCGACTCTGAGTACATATTTATAGTTGTTGCCTCACAGCAACAAGGTCACCCATTTGCATGCCATTCGTGGTCCTTTCTGTGTGCTTTTCTGTAGTTAGTCCAGTTTCTTCCCACACTTCACAAACACGCCTGTTGATGTTTACTGGCATCCCTATACATAGCGAGAGAGCTGTCGCTCCCTGCCAAGCCTATATTTCTCCAATTCCTGCCTTGCCATTCAGATTGGATGGACCCACATCCTTTGTTTTGCTTCTGCTCATTTCCTCCTCCTCCTCGTTGAAACGACCAATGGTACATCCTGTAGTGCTGTACCATGTTGTGCTGTATGTATCTCTGCCTTTATGTTAATTCACGTCTAAACCAGCGTGGAAAGCGCACCAGGCAGGAAAAACACTTCCTGTTGTGTTCCTGGTTGCTTAGCAACTAGCGCCACACCACACACCCGTACCTTGAACCTGTGCCCTGCCCAGTGCGGCATGCCACGCTAGCCACGTTCAGTCTGGATTTACCTTGAGGGCTGTGTATAAGAAGTATTTTCTTTTCTGTCTTTGTTTTTGCGGTTAATGTTTCACACACCGTTCTGAACTTCTATTTAAGGATAAACACTGACTGGGCTTTTAAATCTAATTCTACTTTGAGTACCAAACACAAATGTAACCGTACCTTAATGGCTTCTTCATATTCATCTGGAATGAAACAAACAGCAGTGTTAACTAGGTCTTACTTTTTCAATTTGAATGTTAGATTTTTTTTTATATCTTTCCATTCTGTTTAAAAGAAAATGTGCGTTTCTCACCTTGACTGTTGATGCAAATCTGAAAAGAGGAATGGATGACACAGGAGTGAGCAACAGATATGATGCATCGTTATATCACATGATATTACTGACTGAACACAACAACAATACAGCTCCGGGTCTCATCATACATTCACATACCTCTTCATTATCCTCATCAAAGTACTTGACTTGAAAGTGGTTGATCCCAAAAGATGCTTTGATCTGAAATAGAAGTCAAGTCAACAGTAAGAGCTGAGCTTGTTAAAGATATAAACACACATTCAATAAAGAGGTTCAGAAACAATACATAAAAACATGTTCGGACATTCAAAACGAGAATCCAAAACATCATAAGAAAGTAAATGATGTCACTGGCTAAACTAGCTAAAAGCAAGTTAACTAAAATAGGTTTTTAGATTTGATCGAGCGGTGGCACAAGCTGTTCCATAACAAATACATCTTTAATGACATTTGATGTCACAGCCAACCCGTAAGTGTGCCACGGCTACGGTGTTACGATCTCGCCTTTTTATGCGAGATAAATGTCTTGCAGCCGCATTCTTAGTCTTTTGGAGTCCGGAAAGGGAGGACTTTTTTAGGACAAAACCATTTCAAAATGAACTTTTTCCCCCCTCACACGTGCTGTGAAAACATCAACACCGACGGCAGAAATACCCCCACCGCTGAGCAAAGGTACAAACGCAACTCAACAACCCGAGCCGATCCTACTTCCCATCGTTGATTAGTGACGAGCTGTCTGACGTCGAACCGTTATTATGCCCCTTTTTATCGTCCGTCCTTCAGGTGGGCTATTGTTTACGAGCCTAGGCCGTGTCTGGGCCTGCTTTTCAACAAACTGCGCCAGCGTTTAGCCGACAGGTTCTGCTAGCAGCTTACCCAGGCTTCCACCGACTCCCACTCCAATTTGTCCAGATCCTGAGCCAGGAATCTCTTCACGTTCCCGCGGAAGTTGACTTTAATAGTCACGGGCAGCCCCATGTCAGCCGATTAGGAGTATTTGATGGCTATCATTTGCGGTGACAGCGGCCTGTTTGCTCCCCGTTGCCCTCGACTGTCTGCTCTTGTTTACATCGTCAGCTGCATCCAGAAAAATACGGTGACGTTTCGCGCAGGCGCACTGCTTTTCTGTACCCGGAAACCCGATCTGTCCCACGCATGTGCAAAATGTACGTCACTTTCCCTCGTTGTTTTTCAACCGGCGAACTGATCGAATATACGGTGTGCAATAATTAAATTATTACAAATAAATATAAAGGCTACAATTAGAGAAATTACAATAATAAAATAGCAGCAATAAAAAATGAAGACACACAGGGAGTGAGGGGTGACCTATTATTACAACTGTATTATTATTACTGTCCATTCTGCCAATCTTCTATTGTATATACTTTTTCTTTTTTTATTCTGCTATTTTCTATATATTGCAAATTTGTGAATTACATTTGACTTATTGACTGTTTTTTATGCTGTTGTAACATGTCTTGGTTGTTATTTTGCTATTTGTGCTGTTGTCTACATGTAACATAATGCTGCTGCTACACTGTAATTTCCCAGTTTGGGATTAATAAAGTATATCTATCTACCTATCTATCTATCTATCTATCTATCTATCTATCTATCTATCTATCTATCTATCTATCTATCTATCTATCTATCTATCTATCTAGTTTTCATTAAGATAATTCCTATATACATATGTAAAAACTCAAACCTCAATACCCTGTATTAAAGAGAGACATTATATTCTGAAATATTGCCTCTGAATGTTTGTGTGGCAACAGTGTGTTGTGTCTCTGACACAAACATTTAAAAATTATATAATTTGGCCACTAGCAATATGGCGGCGACATTTACGCACATAATTTCCAAACCGCTGACTGGATGGAGACCGTGGACCGCACGTGCGCAGTAGAGCGCGATCGAACAGAGCCACCACGCAACGCGTCCGGCGCATGCTAAGCGCGTCATCTTTAAGCTCAAAGTGTGGCTCCGAGCAATAAGCCACACACACGTTAGCGAGGGAATTTAATGCTGTCGGGACAATCGCTCCTCGATCGTTTTACCACAGAAGATGTCTTCACTCCTCAAGGTGGACAATGAAATTAAAACCAAGGTAAAATGCGCCCCAGCTCCGACGGTTAGACGTGTTGTTGTCGCTGTGTGCCTGCTAGGCTGTTAGCCACGTTGTGTAGCAGAGCTGTGATAAGGCCCGGCTAACAGCCCAAGATAACCGGCTTGCTCCGCGCCTCCGAAGCTGGACTCCTCGGATAAGTGCCGGGTATGCCGCGGCGTTAGCCTTCACCCGGGGCGACGGAGAGCGTGTGTCCCATCCTTGGGGCCACAAACGGGCTGATTTCGAGGGGAAGCACATGAACACCGGAGGCCTTAGCTGGCCGGTTAGCACGGCGAGCTACCAGGCTGCCGGGCTCACACCTGCGTCATGTTACCTAATGGCACAGCCGTTATTCTGACACCGATTATATTCACCAGCCATATCCTCAGAGTGATAATGGAGCGAAGCGAGGGTGACCCGATCTAACGCGCTGTTGACTGATGAAAGACCGGCGCGTCTTTGCTTCGCGTCTCTTACATTGACATAACACATTTCAGTGTGACAGTTTTGTGTCACCGCTAACTAATGTCACCCGCCCTGCCCGTGGAATAGTGCGCCTACATATTTACATCCAGATCGTTTCCCCGCCCACACCGTATAGATGATGGACGCAAACAAGCAGCGCAGACACATCTGCAACACAGCTGTCCCTCTTGTTCCACCCTTTGGTCGGGACTCGGCTGGGTCCTCCTCACCAGCTGTGTAACAAGCCCCTTCAATCTCTTGATGGGCGATGGCGACCTCCTCACACACCTCCTTGCCGATGCTGAAAGTCACTTCTGAGCCGAGTGTAGCATTTCTCACCTGTGATCCTTCCATCCATCCATCCATCGTCTCGCCCACTTTTGGGATAGCAACGTAGAGCCTCCGATTGTCCATTTTGGACTGTGGCAGTTCTTCATCATGATGGACGATGGAAACCAGAATACCTGGAGAAAATCCAAGCTCACTCACAGGGTGAGAACACAAACTCCATATAGAAATGACTGGGACACAAACCAGTGACCCTTTTCCCTTGTGGGCTTCTCGCTGTGTTAGTCCAGACACGTCCCATGCCGGATTCAGCCTAGTGTAATGGAATACCCCAGCGTCCAATCCTGTCCACTCAACTCTTGGTCACAGACAGCCATGCCCACTGTGTGTTTCCTTGGCAAAGAATAAACCCCAAATACATCCTCACATTGAACTACGGGAGCATATATAACACTGTCGGTGTACTTGTTCGATTGCGTGCGACAACTAAATGTTCATGTGTTGTACCTGGCAACAAGTCTGATTCTGGTTCTGAGATGCACATGCATCCCTCTCATTGAACGTTCGCTCTCTGTCTTTGCAGGTTGATGCTTTCAGGGAACGTATCACATCAGAAGTAAGTGTCAAAGTCATTCTCAGAGACGTCGCACATACTGTATTCCCGATTCTGGAACCCTCTGTTTTTTAACGTACAACTTGCTTTAATAAATGTCGCTTCTTTTTCAGGCAGAAGATCTAGTTGCAAATTTTTTCCCAAAGAAGTTACTGGAGCTCGATCAGTTCCTGAAGGTGAGTTGCACGTACGGTCATCTGTTTGATCCAGCACCGGATCGTCACTTAACCCGACCGTGCCAGAGTAGCTTCCCACTAAAGCTCCATCTGTGTCGACTGAGAACCTTCATGACGCCGGGAGTGTCCGCTGGAGCTTATCTCCAGCACACATAGGGTGAAGGCAGGGGATACACCCTAGGGAGGGCCGTGGGAGGAAACCCTGCAGGGGTACGCGCGCAGAAGGGCCCTCGGTCCCGCCGGGAGTGAAACTCACGACCTGGAAGTGCTGACCGCTCGCCCAACGTGTTGCCCAAACGACACCCAGACTGTGATTCGAACCGTGGTCGCTGCAGAGCTGAGCCTCCACCACCTGATCTAACATATCAATGTGTGATCCTGTTCCAGGATCCCATCATCAACATCACCGAGCTGAAGGAGATCCACTCCGAGATAAACCTGACGGTGCCAGACCCCATCCTGCTCTCAAACCTGCACGACGGACTAGAAGCGGTGAGGCCTCGCCCAGGCAAAGTAGTGATGCCGCATGCCGTGTGCACAGCTGAGGTGAGACTGTCTCTCGTCTGTTTCGCAGCAAAATGCCAAAAAGAGGAAGCTGGAGGATGGCGGCGGGGAGGACATGGGTGAGTGGGGCCGAGTGCATGAGAAAGCCGCGGGTTAGTTTTCAGGCAGTCGGCCGCTCGACTGCCTCCAGTACGTCATTGTTGCCGAGGTGTTTGGACTGTTAGCTGCCCGTTGCCACGTGCCAGTTAAAAGGCGTCTCGGACCAGCATGTGCGGCATTCTGTCTATGCGAGTGTTAATCACCCCCACCCCCCCACCCCCTCCTCCTCTGCTCTCCTGTGTCACCCAGTCTCTGGCACCAAGGTCTTCGTCATGCCGGGTGGGATGATGAAGAGCAACGGGAACCTCGTCGACCTCATCGAAAAGGTCAAGCCGGAGATCAGAACGCTCATAGAGAAATGCAACACAGTAAGCGAAGGCCAAAAGCTCTAAAAGCAGCGGGTTCTCTCCCTTTGATTTTGTTTTATCCTGAGCTCTTCCCTGATTTTTATCCGCAGGTCAAAATGTGGGTCCAGCTGCTCATCCCCAGGATAGAGGATGGCAACAACTTTGGAGTGTCCATCCAGGAGGAGACGGTAGCCGAGCTCAGAACAGTCGAAGGGGAGGCGGCATCCTACCTCGACCAGATATCAAGGCGAGTAGAGCCGGCCCGACGCGTGTCCTCTCGCCCGGTTCTGCTCCTGTCAAAGCCTTAACACCGCTTGTCGTTTCCTCACTTCCAGATACTACATCACACGGGCGAAGCTGGTCTCTAAAATAGCGAAATATCCACACGTCGTAAGTCAACGTTCACAAACTGAGATAGAGGCGCAAACTGCGCCTTTCCCAGAGGCCGTGACACGTTTACAAGTTTGTACTGACGTCTGACATCCCTCCCATCACCAGGAGGACTATCGGCGCACGGTAACCGAGATCGATGAGAAGGAGTACATCAGTCTGAAGATCATAGTGTCGGAGCTCCGAAATCAATACGTATGCCGCGCTCTTCACGCGTTGTCCCGATTCACGAGCGCTCCTGGTTTTTTCCCCCCTCTCGATTTTGACGCTCTGTTCCTCCCCCTCCCCCCCCCCGACAGGTCACGTTACACGACATGATCCTGAAGAACATCGAGAAGATCAAGAGGCCTCGGAGCAGTAACACGGACGCGCTGTACTGATCCCTCGGCGGCAGCCTCCAGCCCCCCGGCCCCCGGCCCCCGTCTTCCTGCCACGCCTGCTGAGCTGCTGCAGTAGCCAGGCCCCCCCCGGTCCACAGGACCTCCATCTAGACACTCACCTCCCTCAGTACAATCAACTCAGCCCCGGCTCAGAATCATAGCTTCTTCCATAGATGGACACACAGCACACACGCACACACACACACACACACACACATTCACACACACGCAGTGTTTTTCTTTTGTTTGTTTTAAATGTAAAATATGTTTTCTTTTTAAAAACCCTTTTCGAGACATAAATGTCCTCTCGGACGACGGGGAGATAGACCATGGACGACAACAAGCCCTATGTATTTTTTAATTTTAATTAAACATTTCGTCCTGAAATATTATTTGTGAAATTTCTTCATTCGTAGCGACGTAGGGGAAAAGGAAACCCGAACCCGGGGGGGGGGGGGGCTCGTTGCCCGCCCGCCACCCCTCTGAATGTTCGTCTCTGTGGGTTTTATGTGAGACTCCGGCTGCATCTGCGGGTGGATGTTTGTAGGACGCGCGGCACGAATAACTGATGTCTGTGGGTGTTTACTCATCGCGCAGGTCAGCCAGAACAGATATGAAAAGTAAGCTGGTTTTATGTCCAGGGGGCTCATTGGTTTTCAATAAGTCCCCAAACCATCTATTATGTTGAGGCATTGATCCTATTAAATAAAACGTTTTTGATACAAGCTTGTTTTAATTTTTTTTCCTTTTTAGAGGGGGGGGGGGGGGGTTTAAGAGTGCATCAAAACACTCGGTGTGGGTGGTGTGTTCGCCTTCGCCTGCAGGTGGCGCTGTGGGACTTGAACTCCACCTTTCCACAGCGGTGTATTGAACAAGACCCGGTGCTCAGTTGCACGCTTCCACTAAAGCAGTTGCAACATGGAGGGTGTGGTGAGAGGAACGTTTTTAATGGCGAAGCAGGTAAGATGAAGATGATTTGATTTCAGGGCTTTTAGTATAATCATGTTTAAGTTCTCTCATTAATTACATTTCCTCTTCATAAATCCCCTTCAGGCTCATTTTTGGTTCCTATCTCATCGTTCGGGTTTGTGAGCTCCCAAACAAATGTTATATCAAAACATGCAGCCCGATCAGGATGGCTGGGGGTCAAAAACCAGGCCCAGTTTTCTCATTTGAATAAATGGGAAGAGTGGGCACAAAATTTTTTTTTTTTACCCTCAGACAATGATTGGCTGAGTGACCTTATTTTGACATAGAAACATCGTTTAAACTTAATAATAGAAGAAAACTTAAACCCTGTGGTTCAACAAGCCTCTATGTGACCCCCTCCCCCCTCACAGCTCAACAGGCTGGTCACTATGGCAACACAGATGATGCTGCACTTCTTCAGTACTTCTTCAGTTTTCATACATTATGCTGAATTCAATTTTCACAGAAACTTAAAAAAAATGACATCGAGATTTTTCTATCAAAATATTTCTAAACATTTTCTATAGTTTTTCTCTTGAAATCGCTGTTTTTCCACAAACAGGTGACACAGCCAACTATCATTCTGCTATTGGTTTATAAATCATTTCAGAGATCAGATTAAAACATTTGATGTTTAATCAGATATATAGAAACCAGAAAGGCATTAGTATGTTTATACATACAGAGATGATTTTAGTGTTACGTTGCGGTGATGAATGTAACATGAAACTGAACTAATTGAGAGTGAAAAATTATAAAAATGAAAACCGAAGGCTGACATTTATTCATATACAAGTGCCTGTAAACCCATGACTAAGGCCGAAACCCGCTTCATACCCAAACTGTGTTATATGGTTCTGCTGGAGCCTATCCAATCATTGACAGAGCCAAAGATATTTTTTAAAGCATCTTTTAAGTTTTTTGACTGACAATATTAACCTCACAGTATATTAACCTCACAGTCCGGCAGCACATTCCTCTGGCACTGTCAAAGTGTTTTCTCACTGCTATCCCAGGCATTCGAATGACAGAGAGCTAATGCCGCATGTCTGAGGTGTTGTCCTGATGAGACAGCAGTGATAAGATCTGTACACCGTAAAAAAAAAAGTCGTAAAATATAAATTGATGTATAAGCTGAGTGTTGCTCAACGTCCCTGACGCAGCTGTGTTGTCTGATCTCCTCAGTCTGACCCCCAGGACGCAGCGGGCCCATGCAGGGCAGCGCCGTACATAGATATGAGGCTTCACCAGATAAGCACCGGAAAAGAGTAAAGACGGCTCGACTCCTTTATTCAGAGATAACATGGTTCAAGAGGAGCCGTGTGATTGGCGGGAGAAAAATGTCACAAGGCCACGGTCATTATGTCATCAGCAAGGTGTCTCACATTTACCCCCTCCTCGAACCCTCGACTGGCTGAACGTGGTCACAGTGAAGACCGTGTTACTGTATAGAAAACTGGATGAAAATGCAGAAAATTCCATATGTAATCTTTTTTTTCTTCTTTTTTTTAGTCAACAAAAAAAAATAGTGAAATTTGCCATTTAGGCGCCTCCTTTAGGTCATAATTGAGATGAAGACTGCAGAATGTGACGTAATCAGAGGTGAGTCTCAGATCCCGGTCCCACACGTCTGACGTTGCTCTGGCATGTTGTCGGGGACAATGTCCTACGTTTTCAGCTCTGAAGGGACACACGTGTTGTCTGCGGCGCTGTCCGCCCCTTGACCCCCCGGTGTCTCCTTTGGACCAGGGGCGGATGGGAGTGCAACTATGCAGGACTGCTGAGTGAAAGGAGCGTGTTCCCGTTAATGATTGATGGCTGTTCCTGACAAAGAATTAATCAGTATCAGCATAGAGACAGTCGGATGCAACCACCGGTGGAGCTTCTTAAAGCCCTTCTGAAATAATCGGGCTCCAGTGGAGGGTAAATGGTAACAAAAACTGTTTTTATTGAAAATTCTTACCCGCGCTTACACATCATCAAGCTGTAAAAAGTAGTTCTATTTTAAAAGCTTGGAACAGTCCTGTTTTCATCCTGTTTTAGCCAAAAGCTCAAGATGGTAGGAAACAGCCAGCCTGGCTTTTTATTGTTTGGTTTTCTTACATTTTGGGCAAATTGTATGTATTTTGCCCCAAGGTTGCTATGGGAGCACCCATGGAAGTCAGGCATCCTTGCTAAGACTTGCAAAACCACAAACTAACTTTGAATAAAAGAAATTAAGACTTTAATTTCCAAGTTTTACAGGTGCAAGGATGTCCCAGGCTGACTGTTTCCCCGTACGTTTACAGTCCTCATTCATCTGTGACATGAATACATCTAACAAGTGGCAGATTTCCCAAAATATTGAACCATTCATGTTTCTTTTGGGAACTGATATCCAGGACAGTATAATGGCATCAGAGAGGTTATCCTCAAAGTTGTGAGGTCCATGTGTATTAAAGAGGAGAAGTGAGCGGTTAATTATTAATAAAAATGTCACCAATTTTGTCCGCAAATCACAAGCTCTTGTCTTCAACCTTTCCTCTCCAAACCAAGCTGAGAGCCCAGGGAACCAGGGTAGTCGGGATTAAAAGCGCAAATGCACTTTTACCAAAAGACAGGGAGTAGAAAATAACACGATTTTCAGAAGAAAATGTCCATCCATCCAACAACTGGAGCAAAAACAAGGAGGTAAATATGCATCCTGTTTTGAAACCGGTGCTATAGATCTTCCCCCTCGTCTCAGCGTGGAGGGGTGAGTGCAGGCCCAGGCCCAGGCCGAACAGAGTGCCCATGTTGCGCAGGAGGCTGGCGAAGGGCGTGGTGTCTAGGTGGACCCACTCAGGATTCACACACCACCTCTGGGCTTTCTCCAGGGTCCACAGCAGGTCCACGCCCACAGATTTAAGCAGCAGATAGAAGCCAACAGCAAAGGAGGTCAGGAATAGGGTGGTGGAGAAGTATCTCTTCATGCTGGCGTTGTAGATCCACTTCTCCTGCGAGACCACCTCAGCTACCACCAGACCTGACACCAAACCAGAGAAATCCATCAAACAGTGGCAGTTGCCCTATTTGCAAAGCCTTGCGTGCTGACAGAAATTGAATTGGTCTGTAAATGCACAAACATGTCAAAAATTGAAGGCGTTTGGCCAGACTAACCCATGATGACTCCAGCAATGACCTGATGTGGGAAGTGCGCTGCCATGTAGACTCTGGACATGCAAACCCCCAGAATGACCAGGCCCATCAGCATCCACAGGCCAATCTGCAGGAACCTGACGGAGAATGAAGGGCAAGGTTTGGCCTTCACTTTCTGAACTCACGAGGAATTGTGCTACCATGAACCCACCTGTGTAACAGAGGGGGGCATCGCTTCTCTGTGGCGGCCGACAGTGTTGCAGTCACCATCACGTACCAGACCCCAGCCGCACCCATGGCATGGCCTGAGGGGCTTCCTGCAGCAGGATCAGACTCAGTGGTGTGATACATGTTTGCAGAAACATCTGTTTCTGCATGTTGTGTCTGTCTGCCTCTTCATGTTGTCTCTCTCTGCCTGTGCACATCTGTCCCTGTCTGTCTGCGCACATCTGTCTCTGCATGTTGTCTCTGGCTTCCTGTGAAAGTTGGAC
Organism: Karalla daura; assembly: GCA_029224185.1. Taxonomy (NCBI): domain Eukaryota; kingdom Metazoa; phylum Chordata; class Actinopteri; order Chaetodontiformes; family Leiognathidae; genus Karalla; species Karalla daura. The sequence goes on along the minus strand of CM055207.1, from coordinate 16,148,644 downwards.
TCTGTCCACCTGTGCATGCTCTCTCTCTCTCTCTCCCCTGTCTCTCCCTCCTTCTCTCCACAGAGAGGAAATACCAACTTTGGTTGAGGAGAACAGGACTAGTGCCCCACAACTGGTGAGATAGCTGCCAGGACAGAGAAATCAATTAATCATCCATCATCATCATCAACTTCACCAATGATCTTCTATTCTCCTATTCAGCACTATTACAGTTACATTATTTCCATGTTAGTTGTATTAGATGAGCTTAGAGTGTATGTATGTATGTATTTATATATGTATGTATCTGTCAATCTATCTAAGGGTCATTTTAGGTTTATTTTTTGCAAAGCTGTAAATGGTTGTCATTGCTTGCTTATCATCTTCATAAATGTATTGCCGGTTTAAAACGTGAGAAGAATGAAACAAGAAAAGGAACCAAAGCTGGAAACACATCAAATTTGTAATCAAGTAATTTGTATCATTCTGCATATCTCTGTGGGACGGCTCACACACACACACACACACAGGAGGGAGAACATGAAACTCCACATGCCTCAGTCCCAGGAGTTCATCCTAGGATCTCACAGTACTAATAACAGTACTAATAACTCAGCCATTGTATCTCCTGTGAGAAACTACTTAACCATTCATGTTTTTGGCAATGATAATTCATATGAAATAGCAATCACTTAAGCAGCTAACTCATCTGTAATTTTGGTATATCCATGATATATCCATGATTTTTCTTGGAAATTGTGTGCACACGTCCTTATGTAACCTAAGAATGTAAAGCTGTCAAATTCTTGTGGAGTCCAAAGTACACTGTTGGCTTTTGAGTTAGCAGTAAAGAGTAGAACTTGTGCATAAACAATTTACTCAGCAAGGCAGTTATCAGGATGAAATCTCAGATCAAAAGATAAAAAAGTACGCCAGTGGACAAAGGTGCTGAATTTATAGCCTAGTAATCACATTCCAGATTGTGCTTATAAAGGGAAATCCTGGTGCAGGTGCCAAACACCATATAATCTGGCAGTGTCACTCATAAGCAGGCTGATAGTTCAGTGTGCCACACTATCTGCTACAGGTGTCAGTACTACCTGGTCCAGTCTCACATGTGATGGAAAACTGCTGCAGAGCAGGGGCTGCTCCTTCTCCATAAAACCGGGTCTCATGAACCCACCAGTAGGGCCTCTCCCCGAACAGCACCCTGTCCAGAACACACACGCACAAACTCAAAATACACCCACACCCTCTCCGTTTCTTCGTGTGTGTTTTGCTTCACCTCGCAGCCGTGTTCGGGCGAGTTACCATTTCAGCACCAAGTTGAGCCAGTCTCCCAGCACCGCCACCCAGATGAGCCGGAGCCCGGTGTTCCGGCACAGGTGGAGCCACACGGGGAAGAAGCAGAAGAAGGTGGTGTGCAGGTCGGCCACGGTGGAAGCCAGGCCGAACAGGCCCTGGTAGCTGCTGTAGTGGCTCTGCAGGTGGGCTGCCAGCTCGACCCCCCAGCTGTGGAGAAGGTCCATGATGTTTCTCTGAGGATGGAGCACGGTGGAGCTCTGTGGTGCTCTGTTCCCTCTGCTCTGCTGCACTGTGAGTCTCAGTGGACTTTGCTCAAGGCTACCAAATTTGTTTGTTTTTGGGACAGTGCAGACAGGTTCCCTAACCTTTACACCCCTGAGGCCACAACTACTGAAATCCATCCCCAGAGAGTTCAACCATCCCTCTGGTGAGTCACAGATTTCTAGGAAGACCTTTTCCCTGCTTTCTGATTAATGAAAATGAAGTCTGTGCTGAGTTTGAGCCAGTTCTTTGTGAAATCCATTGATCCTGGCATGTAGCTTATCCCCTGTGTGCTGCGTATAGGGGGAAGAGAGCCACGTTTGTTTCAGTGTGAACAATGATGACATTCCTATCGACTATCGACTGCAGCAGCGCAGGATCAAATGTGTGCCCATTCTGAGCTTCGCTGTCAGACATGTTTGTCTTGACAGAGCAGGACCTCACACACGACCTCGAACCTTTTTTGCATGTTTATCTTCGAATGTCTCCTCAGCTTTTCCTTGGTCTACAGCATGGTTGAATAATCATTGATCACCTTATGTAACCTATACCAGCCGCCACCAATGAGATGTGACTGAAACATCACAAAGACAATTACATAAGTTAGAAATTAGCTGGAAGAAAAGGACGCAGTGTGTTTATGGACAGTGCTTTCAAATACTCATGCGATGGAGCTTTTTTTTTTCTCCAAGAAACTAACCTGATACTCAAAAATATTTTGCAGTTCTGTGTAGCTGAATGTTACTCTTCTGCCCATTGGCTTGTTTGTGATCTATTTGCATGTAGGTCAGAATTGTGCCATACAGTGTAGCCACTGGTCAAGTGACTTCCTGTCTGCCGTGTACAGTAGATCAGGAAAGATAGCGATTGACGTTTTGTTTTCCTGCTATCTTTTCAACTTGTTTGTGTGACAAGCCCCCAGAACTCCCCTTTGAAACCCTGTGTTTTATTACACATGTGCAAGGTCCAAAGATCAGCACGAGCATGCGTTTGGTAAGTGGGTCCCTCGGGTATAAAGCAGGCCAGCTGTCTGACTGATAGCAACACTCAGCGACAGTCTCTCACTCACTCACACATCACCTGACGGAGATCTCGCTCTCTCTCACTGGCCTGAGATGGACACCATCATGGACGCCTTGCAGGGGTTCGGGGTAAGCACCACCAACTACCTGCAGACCAACTATAAGGATGCCCAAGGCTTGTTCCTCTGGGTGTCTTGGGCTGCAGACCTCAGGAACACCTTCTTCATCTTCTTCCCGCTGTGGTTCCACCTGCGGGCCACAGTGGGCATTAAGCTCATTTGGGTGGCTGTGATCGGAGACTGGCTCAACCTGGTGTTCAAATGGTGAGTCCACTGAGCCTAATCTGGCAGACTTGTAAAAACTTTAACTGAATAGTTTTGTTATTGGGGCTGGAACTGAGTGCATGCTTCTGTTGTATTATCCAGGATTCTGTTTGGTGAGCGGCCGTACTGGTGGGTCCATGAGGCGGCTTACTACGCAGGCTCCGTCCGGCCTCACATTGAGCAGTACCCCATGACCTGTGAGACTGGGCCAGGTGAGAAGCAAACACTAATAACTAATCAAAGGTGGGACATTAGATGCAGAGTATTTCAGGTAGTAAAGCAGAACCTATCCTAAACCCCCAGTTGATGCCATGCTCTGGTGAAAAGATCTCTGGCATTGATTTTTCTTCCCCATATGTGCAATATTGATTTTGATATGTCCCAAGTGTGGTATTGATGCAAAGGTGAGAGTGTAGCTGCAATAGTTGTCGGATGCCCCAGAGACACCAATCTGAATCATTCTGATTCCAGTCTCAATACAATGTTCCAACACATGACTGTATGCAGCATGTTCTTGTATGAGCTCAAGAACTCTTCTACTTTGTAAAACTGCAGTAGATATATATATATATAAATGTACTTCTGTTTGAGTGAATCAGCTGCTGACATCTCTGTTCTCCGTGTTGTCCAGGCAGCCCCTCTGGACATGCCATGGGAGCTGCAGGCGTCTACTACACCCTGGTGACCTCCATCCTTGCCATCATGACCAGTAAGAAGAAATTTGGGAACAAGAAAGCCTCCAACAAGGAATGGTGAGTCACTGAACCCTGTCCCAGGAGCCTGAGAGTGGTCCGGTCTCTTGTTTACCATTCTGTGTCCACCGCTTATCACTGCAGACATGCTATCTGCTCTGTGTGCTGCAGTTGATGATTGACTTCTGGGAATAGCTGTTCGGAAAGATGAGATTATACATGAGTTGTTTTGACGTCCAGGCAGCATTTGTGTTGACAGTTGAATGAGTCGAGTGCAATGCTACAATAACCTCTTTTTTCCCTATGTGAAATAATCATAATTATCTCAATGTGTATGTTGACAGGTATCTGAAGGCTGTTTTGTGGACAGTGTTTTGCGGGGTCCAGGTGTGCGTCTGTCTCTCCAGGGTTTTCATCGCTGCCCACTTCCCCCACCAAGTCGTTACTGGGGTTATCACAGGTCAGTGTATATGAATGAGAACAGAGGAAGAGCAGTTGTAAAGCCCATGTTGTTTTGGTTGTAATGTGACATCGGATCTTGACCTGGATGTGTCCTTTGACTCCAGGCATGATCGTGGCTGAAGCCTTCAACAGGACTCAGTGGATCTACAACGCCAGCATGAAGAAATACTTCTACACCACCCTGTTTCTGACCTCCTTTGCTGTTGGCTTCTACCTGCTGCTCAAATCTGTGGGTGTGGACCTGCTCTGGACTCTGGAGAAAGCTCAGAAGTGGTGTGTGAATCCTGCCTGGGTCCACTTGGACACCACGCCCTTCGCCAGCCTCCTGCGCAACATGGGCACTCTGTTCGGCCTGGGCCTGGGCCTGCACTCACCCCTCTACACGGAGACCAAGAAGAGTAGCAGCACACTGGTCAAAGCAGGGTGTGTCATCACCTCCCTGGTCCTGCTGCACCTGTTTGACTCCTTCAAGCCTCCCACAAACACCGCAGCCCTCTTCTACCTGCTGTCTTTCTGCAAGAGCGCCACCGTGCCTCTGGTCACCGTCAGCATCATCCCGTACTGTGTGAATGGAGCTCTGGGCATGCACAGCAAAAAGGGAGTGTGAGCAGCGAACTGACACCATGTTAGATTGTATAGACTCATGAGGAAGAGGAGGCGGTGGAAGGAGGCCCTCCAAATCAAAACAAACAAACAAAAAAAATTCTCTCCTCTGGTGCTTTTTGTATTCTTCTGTGCAACTGATCCTCAGGAAAAGCCTATGTGATCGATGGAAAATTGTCACTTGGACACTCAACTCTGTGAGCACTGTGACACTATCTGAAAGCACTGTCCAGGATGCTGAGGGGCACTTAGAAAGATTTTGAATTAAGCAAAAAAAATGTGATAATTTCACTTGTTTCAGGGTCCTCGAAAGGGATAAATGAGCAATTGAGTCTACTGTAGCAAGAGACTTTTTGCTTGCCATTGCTGTGTTAAACCTCAGTCTATAATAGTTTTGAAATATTATGTCAAGTGTAATAATGTTTTCTAAATGTTATAAAAAGTATTTTTGAAAGTGCTTGAAATATTTTTAATAAAAAAGTTTTGTTGAATGACTTGATTCTTTTATTTACTGCAATTTCACTACAATATAGTGTGACCATATTTTGTATCCCCTTACTGTCATTCCTACTACATCCCAAAATTCTGGAACCACATTAACAAAATGCATAATGGATTGGGTTAAAAGGGGTAATTTAAGAAAAACATTTCTATATTTCAGAAAATTACTATATGTATGCTGAATTATCCATTGACATTTCCTGGTTGAATTCTGTTTGATTGTCTGTCAACATGCAGACAATCACTGGATTACATTGATTCTGATGAAACCTCAAAAACACACAAATTCTTGGACTTTTATTTTCTCTTCTGTGTTAATTTATACACACCCTTGATTCATTCACTTCATTTTAAAATGAAGTGAATGAATCACTTTCTAAATCAAAAGTGTATGAATGAATACCCCTGCCGAGGTACAACGTAGGTATGATTACTGAACAATTATATTCATTATTTTGGGCGGGAAAACTCAAAGCAAAATTCAGTCTGATAATTTTAAACTGAACTATTTCCTGTTCAGTTTTGGCTATAGATGATCAAGATATAACAACATTAACCTAACAATTACCTTCAAACTAAGACTGGGAGGGTTCTAGGACATGTGGACCCAAAAAGAAAAATTGTAAACCGATGTCCCACTTTGTTGTGTTGTTTTACTTCAAAGATAACAACATTTTGGCAAACTGGTGTGAGATATAAATCATTAACTCCATTGGCCCTCAAGCCCTGGCCTTTAGCCCGACTTGCAGAGATGACACAGATCCACACGTCATACAACTGTCTGTGTCAGCCCGTCTACTTAAGGCCAGTGGTGCAAGGTGAACATTCAATATTTGTCTGTTTGTGTTTTGAAAAGACACACAAAACATTTCTGATGAACGTTGAGTTATGAAAGAATGGTTGTGTGTCACTGAAACTGGGTTAACATTCAGAGCAATGAAACCCAAACTGAGTCCCATGGAGCGTTAATCACAACAACAGAAGTGTCACTGAGTGCAAATGCATGCTTTTTAAACACAAACATCAATGTTACCAGAAAGGTCTATGTGCACAATGTGATGTTAATGACCCCAGAAGTGTGGATGTTGTATGCGCACTGTGATTATATGTGTTCATATTTTTAAGTCCACTCATAGTCTTGCCAACTTGTCCCTTGGTCTATAGAGCTTTTTATAGCTTTATAGCTTGATTATAGTCGGCGTGGGTTTTTTCTATGCACTTCAGTTTCCTCACAGTCCAAAATTTTGCATGTTTAATGCACGTTTGGTACTTATTTTACGGACGTGATTACTTGCCGCCATTTTTGGGCGCTTGTAATGTCCGTTGTAAACACAAGATGGCGCCCGAGCCTCGCATTCTCCAGAATCACCACAGAACAAGATGAGCCACAAAGTGTTTACTCTGGCTGACAACAACAAATAAGCTGTTTGGCATATTTGTGGAGGTTTTAAGAGACGGTGGCAAGTGCGATGTGGACTAGTCGGTCATGCTGAGGATGGAGGTGCTGAAGGCCCTGCTGGCCGAGAGGCTGGAGGCGGCGGCGGAGGAGATAGCGAGCGCAGCGGAGAAGAGCCAGCAGAGCTCAGGTCGGTCAACACACAGCACAAATGGGCACCTCGCACGCCAGCTGTATACGACTGATTAAGGTTGAGACACGAGATCACTCACGTAAAAGCTCCAGTGACTGTAAAAGGCACCTAGAATGGCTGAATGGAGCGTTTATACACCGAAGCTGATGACTGAACACCAGTTCATCAGAAATGCCTCACAGTCAGTTTTACTACCCTGTTTGAAGATGTGGAAATATTTCACCGAATATCTGCGCAGATCTGTTTCATGTTGATCTGGCAACCACACCTAGACGGAAATTGGCTTTCTGATCACGTGATGGTCACCGGACTGTGTTGATGAAACTGCTAAACAATATCTAGATAAACAGTGCAGTTTTGCAACTTTTTCCTGAACTCTACCCTTATATCTTGGAACCAGAATCAGAGAAGGAGTCAGATACTGAGGAAGAACCAGGAGCAAAGCCACTGACATTTCACAGGAAACGTCACCTGTCAACTGCTACAGACAACTTTCTTAATTCAGATTCACCCATCTCTGAGCTGCTGTTTTCGCGCCAGAGATTTAAAGGTCTCCTCAAAACAGTGCATGAGCCCGACTGGATCTTCTCTCCCTCTCCTGACAGAGATGTCAGCTGATCAGCACAGGGCTGCGGTACACCGGTGTCTGTCAGCCGTGGCCGATGAGATCTTCCGGTTCCTGCAGAGGATGATGGCTGAATATGAGGCCGAGGTCTCGGGTTCCTGTCAGGAGGTGGTAGGTGGCCGCTGGCTGCCGGACATCATGATGCAACCAGACAGACATTCTCTCAGTACAGGTACAAACTCCTTTTTAAAGTTATTCCAGAAATGTGAAATAATACAGATGTGGCGTGTTGTTGTGTATTTCACTGACATTTTTCTGCCTCTTTCAGACAAACCGACTCTCTCTGGGTCCCACTGCTTCACTCCGCAGAGAAAAGATGCGTGGACGGAGATGGACTCTGAGCTCATCCCCTCCCATCCCCAGTCTTCACACAGGGCAGAGAAGAGCACCTCCACAGTGATGGAGGCAGAGACAGGGGGAGCACAATGTGCGCTGCCACCTCGGGTCCTGTCACCCAGCAGCTCAGAGGACGACGATGACGACAGCGATGGAGAGCCCCACGGCAGAGCTCTGAGGTCGAGCAAAAACAAGAAGGGTCAGGGCGACGCCGCAGATCGCTGCAGGACGTGCGGGGCGTCCTTAAACAGAGAGAAGACGGTGAAAGATCGGAGGAAACCTCAGAGCTCAGAGCAGAGCTGCTGCAGGGTGTGCGGCAAGTCGTTCCGGTACAAACGCGCCTTCCTGAAACACATCCTGAAGCACGAGGACAGCTCGGGCCAGTGCGGCGCCTGTGGGAAACACCTGGACCCCGCCGAGAGCTTGAAGGTGCATTTGGAAACCCACGACGACGAGAACACCTGCAGGGATGGAACCGACGGATCCTGCGGCGACCCGGACTGGAAGGAGGGCGTGGGAGCCGACGAGGACCCGTCCCGTTCGGAGAAACCAGCAAAGGCAAAGGGTCCCAAGCCCAAAGCGGCCCGAGGCGGAGACGCGTCGGACCCGAAGCACAGCTGCAAAGTGTGCGGCCGCACGTTCTGCTACCGGGCCTCGTTCTTGAAGCACGTCCAGGAGGAGGAGGCCCAGGGCGACCTGTGCGGCGTGTGCGGCCGGCGCTTCGACTCCGGCGAGAGCCTGAGGCGGCACCTGCGGGCGCACGCGCGCGGCCCCGACTGCGGCGTGTGCGGCAAGCGCTTCGAGGGCCGCGGGCAGCTGCAGATGCACGCGCGCACGCACACCGGCGAGAAGCCCTACGTGTGCCCGGTGTGCGGCAAGGCCTTCGCCCAGAACGGCAACCTGACGGGCCACATGCGGGCGCACACGGGCGAGCGGCCCTACGTCTGCGGCGTGTGCGGCCAGGCCTTCGGCTTCAAGGAGTACCTGGCGGCGCACGCCCGCATCCACACGGGCGAGAAGCCCTTCCTGTGCAGCGTGTGCGGCAAGGGCTTCCGGCAGCGCGGCACGCTGCGCACGCACGCCCGCATCCACGCGGGCCAGCCGCCGCACCGCTGCGCCCTCTGCCACAAGGGCTTCTACAAGAGCGGCGCGCTCGCCATCCACATGCGCTCGCACACGGGCGAGCGGCCGTACCTGTGCAGCGTGTGCGGCAAGGGCTTCGCGGCCGGCGGCTCGCTCACCAAGCACATGGCGGCGCACCGGGGCGAGCGCCGGCGGGCCACCCCCAACTGACCGCGTGGACCTCAGGGGCCCTCAGGGGGCCGACTCGTCCTCTCCTGGGTCTGTTCCCGAACAGTCCAGGTCCAGGGTGTGTAGGAAAAGTGCAATGCGCGATGGGGATTCCCGGCGCCCCTTACGTGAATACGGCCTCAGGTGAACGCCTGTTAGAAGGGCGCAAAGGTTTCATGCCGGGGATGAACTCTCAGAATAATCTGTGTTTTCTCAGAGCAAACGTTTCTGAATTTTCTTCATAATGACCAAAAACAGTGTGTCGGAAATTACTACATCACTATGACTATATTTGTTCCATTCGTTTCCATTCATTTTCCATTTTGTTTTAATTTACAAATAAACTCTCTGTCATGATCAATCAACATCTGCTAAATGTTGATAAGTTCACAGATCAAATCTGTCTTTGAAACTTCATCCTGTAATCAGTCCGATGGTCACATCACCACATTAATGAGATACTCTGTGTGTGTATGTCAGATAAAGATGTGATGAGTGCATATGCATGTGCTTTCACCTGGTCACTACTGTCATTGTATTCAACAAGTCTCTTAAAGAGCTGTTACACAGTTCCATGTAGTATAATAATAAAAAGATTTTTACAGTGCTTTATAATGCAACAGATTGCTTCCATGTTTATTCCTCTGCCGCCCTCAGAAGGATATAAAAGTACGTAATGGCTTTCACATTTCTGTTAAGTAATCTTAGTCCAGTCCAAACCTTTGAAACCAACTTTTTGAATTGCACAATTGTGAGGAAAAAAGGTTCATATATTCCAGTATATTTTCCCCTTAAAAAAAGTGACGAAATGCTATGTTTAGTAACTGCCAAGGTTAAGCATGACCGTTACCAGGTGTTTGTTAAATAAAATATTTTGTCAACTAAGTTGAAAGTTGAAGTTGGGTATGATTAAAAATACATAGGGATACACAATGTGCATTACGCCTATAGATAGTGGCTTTTAAAATAATGAACGGCTGTTTCTACAATGAATGGTGTTTTTGAGATATTGACTGAAGAGGCAAACAAAGTTCAATGTCCCATCACAGCAGCACATTGTGAGAGCGGTTAATTCCGGAAACTGAAAAAGAAAAAAGGAGCAAACGAGGCGTTCAGTTTAAACACAATTTATTTTTCTGCTTAAATAATTACTTGGATCATCCAGTGTAGGCTATGTTGGTTTGTCATACATGTTGGTACCGGACTTATCATTGACCACGGATGCTTGCAGTGGATCTGTATGGAAAAAGACGAAACGGCGAAGGGAAAACAACAAAATGTACACGGGCGCAAGCAAATCAGTTTTACACCATGTGCGTGATCAATACTGTGATTCGTGTGACTCGGTAAAAACGATTCGATGGTAAAAACGAGGTTCGCCTGTCGGGATGTGGTCACAACCTGTTAAATGCAGATAAAAGGGTCCCTCAGCAGGCTGAGAAGCTTCGATGTTTAGTTTGCGTGATGGGTTTTCACACACGCTCACGCGCACACGCACACACACACTCCAGCACACACACACACACACACACACAGAGCTGCTGGCAGGTGGTGGTAACACTGCAGGTAAGCGCCGCCGAGTGTGTTCATATTTATAAAAAAGGAAAAAAGAAATCAAATAAAAACAGTTATAGATGACCGATGTTATGAGTGCTCACGAACAGAAGACAGAAGTACCGTCCGACCCTCTCTAGCTGTGTTACAGTGCTTTTGAATTAGGAGAGAGAGAGAGAGAGAGAGAGAGAAATCAAAAGGAAAGCGTTCAAAGTAAAGTGGCGTCACATGCAGCGAAACGTCGCTCCCAGGAGGAGCTGTCGGCTTTAAAGGAACGTCCTTTGTTTAAAATCATCGAGCATTCGTTTTTTTTCCGTTTTTCCTCTTTCAAATTCAACGTGGAAGAGCTCGTCAGGCCCCCCCCCCCCCCCCACCCACCCTGGCCTCACCCGATGCAGTGCAGAAACAATCCGTGAAGCTACTGATTTTTCTTTTCTATCGCTGTTTTTTTTCCTGTTTTTTTTTTTTTCCATTTTATACAGTGTCATTTATATACAACAAACCAAAAAAAAAAAAAATCACCCATTTACCATTGTGTTTCTTTTTTTTGTTGTTTTCTTTAAAAAAAAGGGACCGCGTGTGGAGGTCCGGGAGGAGCAGAAGAATGGAGCGCGTCCGGCGACGTCTTTGGTCACAGACAGCAGAGCTGCAGCCCGCGTCCACGCGTGTCCGCCGCCTCTTTCCCAGCAAGTGAGTGAGTTCGGTTTTTGTTTGGTGACATGCTCATGCGAAATCAAAGATAAGTAACTCGTGTTTCTCTTTTATTTTTTCTCCCCTCGGCGTCCTCGCCGTCCTCGCCGCGTCGTCTCAGCCTCGTTGGGAACCATGCGTGGATGCATCGGGTGAAGAGAAGAAAAAAAAAGAAGAGAAGCTTGAGACACGCCGTGGCCCGAGCGACGAGGCGTCCGCTCCGTGTGTTCCTCCCGGGGTGTGAGTGAGTCAGGTGTCGCGGGTGGACGTCAGTGGACCTGCAGGGTCACAGCATCGATCAATCAATCAATCAATAAAAGAAGTTGACATGATGTGATGCCAGAATCTTCAGAATTTTCAGATATCTGTATGATATGCTTCATATTAAACTATGCTATGCTACATTATGATAGACTACATATTAATCTATGCTATGCTACATTATGATGACTACATATTAATCTATGCTATGCTACATTATGATAAGCTACATATTAAGCTATGCTATGCTACATTATGATAGGCTACATATTAAGCTATGCTATGCTACATTATGATAGGCTACATATTAAGCTATGCTACGCTACATTATGATAAGCTACATATTAAGCTATGCTATGCCACATTATTATTCATTATCTTAATTAATGGGAATTTGTGTAAATGACCAGCACAGGTATAAAATGTGAATAATGTGAATCAAATGAAAACAAAACACACTCTGGGGTTTCAGTTTGTTCAACTTTTTGAAATGTTTCATATTAACCAACTGAAATTATTAAACACATACTGACATTATTTCTGTTTCCACTGAGACTGACTGATGCTTAGCTTAGCTTAGCTTGGAAAAGAAAGCTTTTGGTTTCAATAACACTGACTACTTAGCAGGAAGCTGTTTCCCTCCATTTCTAGTCATTATGCTAAGCTAAGCTAACTGCTGACTGGCTTCACCCTAAATTTAGTGTTCAGACATGGAGGGGGGTATTGGACTATTGCTGAGTGTCTAAAACACTGAGCCAGGGAGATTATAAACTATAAACTATTTAGTCCTTCAGAAACAAAGACTGTTCTGAAGAGACTCTTGTAACAACAATAACAAAAGACTTGGAATGATATTAGTCGATTTCAAACCTTTTGTTTACTCCCTCTGTTCCTCCCTCAAATCCAATGCGTGCGATAGTGCAATTTGTTTCCTCTATAATGTAGGTTTGCAGGTTGTGTAAATGAATGGTATTTAGTGACTTTGCCTCACAGCTAAATCCGTCAAGCCTGTTACCTGGTTTAGTTGAGCTCTCTGCTGTTATGATTGACTCTTCTTCCCTTGTTTCTTGCTGGCGCCATCTCCATGCTGAACAGAGACCGGGACCAACAGACAGAGAGAGAGAGAGAAGAGGTGAGGTCAGTGACGCGTGTGGGTTGAAGTGACGCGTGTTAGTGAAGCGCGGCAGAGCTCGACTGCAGCTCCCTGCAACATGCTGTAGGAGACGGAGTCGCAGGAGAAGAAGGAAACAGGGGTTAAACGTGGAAACATCGGCCCGGTGACCTGCAACAATGACGCCACAGTGGTGTTAACACGGAGCAAAGGGAGGAAAGACCTGTCCTATGTTAGTCGAAGCCCAAAGTGATTGTTAGTGTTTCTCAGCTCTGATCAGCCACAGTAGTACCGCTGAGAGAAGACGCACAACACCGCCACCACAGCAAGCTGCACCAGTGTGTCCAGGCAGACACATCACCCTGCTCTGCCCACACACACACGCACCACAGCACACAGCTCTGATTAGAACACACAGCCACAAAACTTGAATAAATGTTCCTATTCACTGTACAAACAGCAGGTGGTGCTAATGAGCCCTTCTTAGGCCATTCAGTGCAGAGGAAGAAAGTCTGCCCTTGCTTATGAGAGACAGATTTCATTGAATATTCACAGAAGACAGTGCTGCTAATGAAGTAAACAAACACAACATTCTAGCTGTATGTGGCTTTGATCGTGTATCAAAAACTATTTCTGACATACCACATTCCAGATCGGATCACATACTTCTACAGCCTCAGATCTTCGACAGATTTATTGGCCGAGTCTGTTTGAGTTTTCAGCTTTTTCTTGCACAATTTGGACTTCATGTTCTTTAACTTTTCTCTGTAACCTCAACTGCTACAGCTCTGGATGCAACCAGACCTATGTTAAACCTATGTTAACAGAGCAGGGCTTTGCTAAAATGGCCTGCAGCAGCAGGAGGAGGTGCTGTGCAGGGCGTGCGGCTAGTTGTGGGCGAGCGTGTGCAGCTTCATGCAGGTGTGAGGAGGACTCGGACTCTTGGACCTCTGCTCTCTCTCTCTGGGCCTCCTCTCTGGACTTGTGGCCTTGACGTGAGCGCTTGCTCTTCTTCTTGCCCTTCCCCCCGGTGGCCACAGCACCACCAGTAGCACCAGCACCATCAGCAGCAGCAGCAGCACCACCACCACCAGCACCAGCAGCGGCAGCACCGTCCCCAGCAGAGCCAGCAGCAGAGCCAGCAGCAGCTCCCTCTGCTGCCACCTCGCTTTCACTGTCCCTCCTCTCCTCTGAGTTGAACACACGCCGCACCACCTTTCTGATCACCTGTAGGGGGCGAAAGCTCGTCAGCGGGGGTCGGAGGTGGGGAGGGAAGCAGGTGAGGATTGAATGAGGAGAGATAATGGAAAGGAGCCAAAGGAGGGTGTGTGTGTTCTGTATGTGAAGATGTGCTGATGGAGGAGAGCGAGCTGGGTTACTTTTCTGGTGACCAGATTCCCGTCTTCATCTGTGAACTGCTCCTCGGTCACAGACTCCCCGGGAACGTTTTTGGCCTCCTCTCCCTGAGCGAAGGTGTGACGGAGGGTTCGCATGGGATAGAGGGTGAGTGGAGGAGTGGGGGATGGGGGCAGGGGTGAGGGAGGGGAAGGTTTGAGAGGTTAACCATGGTAACACTAGGTTGATAGGAATGGATATGTCTACGTCCTGTCAGGTTCAGTTACTTTAGTTCGGAGTGCGTGGAGGCTGCACACACACATCTACAAACACAAACCCTTTTGGATGTTATTTCACCTGTTTCCTAAAACAGTGCTTCAAAATCCATGTCAAAGACAAGCAAGAAGAACCTTTCTTTGAGTCCACTGGATAAATTATGCAAATCAATATTAAAAAACTCCATCAGTTTTATTCTCGCACATTAGGCAGCCATAGTGTCCTTATTGAGGCACTGACCTGACTTGGTGACGTTTCTTTATGTTTTGCTGTGATTTCAATACTGAATACATTGCACTGAGACCACACAGAAGCCGAGCGTTCATTTCCACAGTGATGGATCTGGATTTTAGAGCTGCACCCATGACTCACAGTCACTGTGATTTTACGCCGTTAGCCCAGAAGTTGCATCGATTTTGAAGTGAGACTGACTGAGCGCAGTCTGTCAGCCTCCTGTGGAAATCCACCCTCGGACTCGGAAACGGTCTTATACCGTTTGTTTTAAAGCCAAACTGCAGCACAGCTAGCGGCTGAGCGCTTCATGCTTTAGCCAGGCTACACACAAACACACACTCTGGCACTGGTCAAATTTCCAGAAAAAGTGCAAAGACTTACATGTATTCTCCAAATATTACATAAAAAACAGAAGACGCACACAGCTCAAACACCTGTTCAACACACTCTTATAGCACAAATAATTAAAGGTCTGTTATGTACAATTCCAGTCAAATGAATGATGATAGGCTTTTGTGACAGGTTTGGTGAAATGGATAAAGCAGCGTCTTTTAACAAATGCACCCAAACAGCACAACCAGCAGACAGCAGGTTAGCAGCTCAGTAACTCTTCACACGCTCCTGTATTAACTTCCACTGTACAAAGCACAAATCCACAGCCTTGAGCCCGATCTTATGGCGCTCCAGGCTGCGTCGGGCGGCACACACGGCAGGCCTCACACACCTTGAGAATGACCCGTCTGCGGTACACCCTGGTGGTGACAGTGGTCTCCTGGTCAGAGCCGGACTCATCAGCTCTGACTCCCGCCTAACAACATCAATGATGCCAGTGTGTGCACGTGTCTTCCGGTTATGACTTGAAATGGTTCAACTTGACATGGAATAAAGACTTCAAATCTTTCATCTGCACGTGAGAGCCGCGATGGGGGCCTGAGGCTCACCTGGACTTTGTGCTGGGACCGTTCCCCTCCATCCTCCCGGCCTCTGCTCGGCCCCGCCGTGCTGCTGTCATCTTTGGATCCTTTCTTCTTGGCCTCTTTTTCTTTCCCTTCTCTGTCGGCCTCTATGTGGCCTCCGTTCTGCTCCAGAGAATCTGCCAGGCTGTCAGGGCTGGGAGGACATTGAGGGTGCATCAGAACAACAGGAAACACACAGAAAAACCTCAACATAACCAGGAAGATAAACCATAAGGATTTCTTTTTGTAGATATGTTGGACTTCTGATGCCTTTAATCTTGGTATGGGTTAGGATTAGGGCTGTTCTGCTGTATGGAGAATGGGTCCTACCTGCCCTCCACATCGGCGGGCCCTTGCTCCGCTGCCGCTGCCTGCTCCCCAGATGTTTCGCTCCTCCAGCCTGGAACTGAACACATGTCCTTTTCTGCTTGCTGTACTTGTTCCAGGATGGCTTTCACCCCCTCCTCTGTCATCTCCACGTCCTCCAAGCCTCCCTCCATGTTGATATCCTCCAGCAGACTGCGCAGCCTCTCTTGGGTCATCTCCTCGTCCTCCTCTTCTCCCCGCTGCCCGTTTCTGTGCCCCCCAGCATTGGAGGCGTCCTCCTCCCCCTCCTGCTGCGGGACCACAATGCCTCCTGCCTGCCCATTTTTCTCGGAGGCCTCTGCTGCCTCCTCTGCCGCCGGCCCGGACCTCTCTGCTGCCCTCCTGTCGTTCCCGGGCCTCTCCACAGCGACCGGCTCGACCTTGTCCTGGTCGGTCAGGGAGGTGTCTTCTGCGGTGACGGTGGGGGGCTGCAGGGCGGCGGCATCGCTGCCAGACCCGCCGGTGGTCTGAGTGAGAGAGAGGTCGCTAGGCCTACTCAGCGTGGGGGACAGTGCACTAGCAAGGCCCTCGCTAAAGAACTCATCTGAGCGCAGCGGGGTGGGGGGCTCGTAGTTCAGCTCTGTGGGGGTCTGCAGCTCCAGATCTATATTGTGGTATCCTGGGTGGATGGCAGGAGGAGAGGATTAGAGGGCGAGGGGATCGATGAGGGAGGGAGAGAACAGAGAGGGCAGGAGAGGAGGGAAGAAAAGGAGGCAGAGTGGCGGAGGTGATGAAATGAGAAACACTTGAAACACCAGAAGGAGGCGGCGGTTCAACAGTCACACGGGTGGAACCCCGGTCTTGGTTTCTTGGCCACTTGGGGGCAGCAGAACAAGCTGAAAACACTGCTGTCCTCTTATAAAGCCGCTGCCATGAACCTATTGGCAAACAGTTCATGTTTACACATCTGGAGCAGCACTGGGATTCATTCAGAGTTGTATCTGTGTCCACATTATTTCACTTTTTGTTTGATTTACAGCCACTGTCAGGTGTACGTCTGGTTTGGCGCACAAAATGTAAATCAAAAAGCTAAAAGTCAGCAACTATATGGAGATCATATAAAAAGTTTTCCCACAGAAGTTGATCCAACACAAAAATAGAGCTAAAAAGAGAGGGGATGCTGGATTTGGACTGGATGAACTGCCCCAATGATGCTAATGTTTGATGTTTTCTAGACAGAAAACAAGCACAAGCTGCTGCTCTTTGTTTTGCTGCCCCCAAGTGACCAAAAAGAACATTCATGCTACTTCGGGAGGTCAGCTTCTTCAACAGACAAATTTCAGCGGGGACTAACGTGTGACTTTTGAACCAGCACGGCAGAGGAGACACAGGACCAGATCACACAGAGATGGACACAGAATATAAAATACAAGATAGGACCTTAACGTACACTATTTATGGAAGTTTCGCAGGAACTTTCAGTCCCGCTTAAGTCAGAAGCTGCTGTAGCTCCTGGTCAGATTTCACTTAACTCAGATGTTTGTTAAAGCACTTAACCTCACACAAGCTAATGCTTTCAGCTGAGATCAACTGCATCTCGATTAGTGAGGGAGGTTTTTCATCATTGCACTTAAGAACAAGCCCGACTTCAGCTCAATGTCCCGATTATGGAGTTAATGTGGGAGTATGAGCAGAAGCCTTCAGGTTAGTTGTGTTGATTTCAACAAGAGGCAGACGGGAGCAGAGCTTCATCTAAAGGTAAACTTCAGGAACCGAACGGTCCCTCCTGAAGTGAGGGGGCACACCGGGAGGGAGGGGGGAGGGGGGAGGAGAAGGGGAATAAGAGGGAGGACGATCAGGTTGGAGAGAGGGAAAGGAATTAGCAGGGAGGGGAGAGACTGGAGGGGACGAAAAGGGGAGGTGTGGAAATGTGGGAGGAAGTGGAGGAGGAGAGGAGGCAGATGCTGAAGAGGGAGGGAGGGGGACAGGAGAGTGTGGTGGAGATGGAGGAGGAGATGGAAAGAGGGGAGAGGAAGGAGCAGACTTGTAAGATGTGGGAGTAGAGGGAGGACGGGGAGACGCCAAGGGAGGAGGGTGAAGGACCAGAGGAGAGATGGGGGAAAAGGGAGCAGAGGAGCGCAGACGCAGGGCAGAGGGGGAGAAGGGACGTGGCGTGGACGCAGTAGTAGAAAAGAATGAGGAGATGCTGAGAGGGCTCCGGGGGGAGGAGGGGAGGGGAGGGGAGTAAGACAGTGAGAAGAAGTGAGGGAGGACGGGGGCGACAGGCAGGACGTAAACGGGAGGCGTGGACGGGGGCGAGGGGAAGAGGAAGATGGAGGAGGGAGAAGGGAGGGGGGGAGGGGAAGGGAAGGAGAGAGAGCTGCTGTGGCTGGGAAAGAGGGGAGGAGAGGAGGAACACACTGAGGTAGAGGAGGAAGGAGGGGTTGGAAGAGGAGGGAGTGGGGGGAGAGGCCAAGTCTTTTTAGGACACAAGGGGAACGTAAGAGATCTAAGAAGCTTCGGAGCTGTGACAGTGACTACAGGACACACGAGACACAACAGACAGACAACGAAGCACAGGACAGTTAGACGGGGTGAAAATCAGACGGGACAAACAGCAGGTTAATGCATAGACAGTGAGGTGAAGAAACAGATGAAGGGCCGATGTTTTTAAAAGCTGCAGAAGCAAAGATGTGAGCGCCAGGGTTTGCTTTTGGCGCTTGATAAGCAGGTACAGGGCGTCTCAAGCAGCAGCAGGAGCATCTCTTCACATGGGAGAGGACTCGGTCCTTTCTGAGGACTGACTTTGGGAAATAACGGGTCTGAAATCTAACTAACTAATCCCTGGAGGAGCTGAGAGGAGATTAGGGGGGAGCGAGGAGAGTCTGAGAGGTCACAGCCAGGACTTCAGAATTTCCTCAGGGCAAATACACTCTGCAAAAGTGCTGAGGCCCAAATCATCAATCTTTTACATGAGGAAAAAGATGCAAGATGTCACAGAGATGTTTACCACAAGCTAAAAAGCCAATTTAATGAGAAAGAAGTTTCAAATGGATTGAAATGAGTCTGCTGTTGAGGATTTCTGCACACTGAGGCCTGTTTGTTATTGGTTTGGGACAGTAAACTATCAGATCTGAATATTTAGGTCAAAATAAAGTTTGCCTGAGCACTTTGATTCACAAAGAGTCATCACTGAGATGAAGCCTGGGTTCAGCTATGTGTCTGAATACTCGTCCTGCTTGAGGCTGAGTCCAGTTAGCACAGGTGAGATCTGTGTCTCTCTCCATGTCGGGCACACAGAGTTCCTGCCAACGGGGGGCGCTGTTGTAACAGTCTTACCAGTGAGCCTGAGCTCAGCAGAGGCTAAACTGGATCCAAAAGTTAGCGGTGGAAATTAGCTGGTTAGTGGTGACAAGGGGGAGGAGGAGGAGGAGGAGGAGGAGGAGGCGGGCTGTCTGCTGGTCTCAAAGCAGAGGAAGCTACAGTGGAGCGTAGAGAAGCGGCGAGGCTCGGAGGAACCCGGGAGATGACAGAGGCAGTACAGCTAACGGCAGTGACACACAAGCAGAATCATACAGAGAGAAGGCGTTTTCCTTTTCAGCCCGTCTGGAGGCGTTCTGCCGGGACGGAGCGCGTCACGGTTCGACGCGCTCCGAGCAGAAAGCACTCGGGGACGAGCTGGAGAGGCTCCGCCCAGTGTTACATGAGTGAGACAACAACATCAGAGCAGGCAGCCTCTCACACAGAGCCAGAGCCATGCATTTTGTTGATTTGTTTTTGTTTGTTTTTTTGTGTTTTTTTTTTTGGATCTGGTAAATGTTGGCTTCACTTCACACAAATAATGAAGCTGATCCCTGTGTTGAGATGACTTTCAGGAGGATAGAGGGACATATCGGCAATGAGGCTCGTTTCAGACATTTGTCTCAAAGTGTGTGCGGTTATCACTGTAGGTTTTTACTGGTTACCAAACGGAAATAAAATGGAACGATTAAACTGTGCCCACATGCTGATAAAAGCAAGCAGTAAACAAAACGGCTATGAAACTGGATCAATCAGTCAAGAAAGAACTTAAAAACACTGTTAATTGAATGAATTCCTTCAACTTTTTCCTCAACCGATGCGCATGTTTAACAGTAAGCCTGCAGGGTTTACACATCATCGCCCATCGAGAGGACTGAGGGACACCGCAAATAGACCCGTAGAAAGACCCGTAGACACACACTGTCAGCCAAGGTCTGAAACTCGCCTCATTGGCTCTGTTACAGTCAGGAAATACTTGTAGCTTCCACATTTCATTTTCATTTGAGAGAGAGAGAAAGTTAGTGAGAAAGAGGAGGACCTTTCACTCTGGAGCCAGCATGCCGTTGCAATAAACTGGTTGTTATAATTATGTTTTTATGTATTTCCTACAACATATTATGACACATAAACATAACTATCAGTGGACCAAATTATTACCCAGTGGCCTGGCCCATGTGAACAATGTGCTCTGTGCGTTTACTCCATAATTCTCACACTGGCAGGATTATAGGTGCATTGATCAGATGGGTCAGTGACACGGGCTGATTAGCAGCTGACGTCAGCTTGAGGGTCATGCTGTTGAAACAGTCACACAAACTAAAAGGTGTCATGCAGCCTAAATGGCACAGTTTGTATAAGGGTTTTCAAATATATGTTAATGGTCACCCAGAAAATCTAGCACTTGCCAATGATGTTCTCATGACTGAGTGCTGCAAAAGATTTGCACTGGAGAACTAAGAAGCTGTACTGCTGTTAACTACCTGGTGGCCTGTTAACTGAGGAGCCCAATTCAACGGCGTTACTTTTGGTCGAAGCCTGATTGGTCCTGATTGTGTTGCCACAGTCTGACTGTGTGTCTGAGAGAGGAAGGTGAAGAAGGGTGAAGGGATAGACTGAGAGATAGACTGAGAGTTCAGCTAGGGTGGGCTACACTTTACCATCGGACTGATCCGGGAATACTGCGTTATCATCGGCAAAGCAGCGTGTGCCTGAAATGTTACCGTAGTCAAATATGGGCCCTTCCAGCAAAGTCACAATATCCAACCGATTGATCTTAGTCAGCACCGCGGTTAAAGCGTCCGCTGGGGAGGAGACAGGAGGAGATTTCAGTCAGATTCCAGTCTACGGCTGAAAACACTTTCCGACGGAGGCTGCGACGGTTACCACCGACGGGATGGCTTACTTGTGGCATTTTTACCGTCCCTGTGCACCCATTTCTTTAGGAGCATGAAGCTCTGTGCTGTCAGGGAATTGGGGTTCTCCACCCTGATGAAGTTGATCTCGTCCACAGAGAAATCCAGCTCCCTGGCCAGCTCTGCAACGGCGACAAACACATGTGGTGAGAGGGTAAAAACACAGACACAGACTCAGAGCGGTGCTGACAGCTAAACACTCTGCACCACAAGCATCTTCAGCACAGTCATGGAAACAACTGCTGTATGTATACTATGCAATTTACACCATTAAAAGCCCCTCAATGCTGCACACTGATACTGTCAGAACTTGCTTTTCTTCCACTCGTGCTCATTTTACAGGTGATGTGTGACTGCTCCACACACAGTGCTGAGGCAGCGAGGCGCCGCCCACACAGATTTAAAAGGCACAACGTGCAGGGGATGTCCCGCTCCGCTGCAGCTCTGCAGTACGAGCGCACATTAAATATGGATCGGATTCAATCCTGCAACGGCACCAGCCGCGCGGGATTCACACGCATGCATACTTCGAGCTGCGGACGCACGCCCTCCCTGCCCTCACACACACACACACACACACACACACACACACACGCACTCGGTGACGCCCACGCATGCACACGCAGGCAGGCGGGACAGTGCTGCAGTGCAGGTGGTCAGGCTTGGACCAAACTGCAGAGGCCACACCCTCGCAGCTGCTCCCGCACGACGCGCACACACACACACACACAGAATCACCATCCAGCTCCTCTCACGCACACACACACGCCATACACAACATGTGAACATAACTGCTGCATAAGCTCCTTGCCGCACATGTGACATGTACAACATCCATTGCTGCATGTATATCGGCTCAGGCGTGACGAGGCACGTTGAGCCTTTGCAAAATCAAGACTACAAAAACGACCAGTTTGCTATTCTTTCGTACGCTGCTGTGAGGATTATTGTGCCGTGCGAGCAGCGAGGAGGTGCAGAGACACCACTGCAGTGCCGCTACGGAGGAAGCACTTGTACAGCACACGACCATCAGGGGGCAACAGACACTGCCAAACTCATTCACGGCCCGCTTGCAGAGCTTGGGCCCGGTCCAGCTCGCTCAGTCACATGTGGGCGTGCTCTGCGATCCACGTCCCGAACGCTCCCCGCCGCAGAGGAGCGCCGGATCGGTGAAAAAATGCCGAATCTGCTCACGAATGCCTGAGTTTCTAGCCGCCGGTGAGGCACTGACCTGATTGAGGTGAAACTGAGGGATTTTAGCTCCCTCCACGTTGCGTGAATGACTACAATGAAGTGTCGCTTGGCACATGTGTTAGGGTGTGTTTGTCATGGGGAGAGAAGAGCGTGCAGACTCACCAGTCCAGCTGAGTCCGAGGTGGTCGGCGACTATCGCCATGCGGAGGTCTGTTCTCTCACAGGGACTCTGAGGGCCTGTTCGAGCAGGCGGGGTGGGGGTGGGGGTGGGAGGGGTTGGGGGTGAGGGGGGGTGAGACATTCAGTTATTAGTGTGCAATGTTATGGCAACAATCTTTTAATTAATTAAATGTGTTCCTAAGTGAGACAGACACGAAATGCCTCTTATAATTTGGTTGCAGAGAAGCTCAATCGACATTTACAAGTCATAAAAAAACAGATTGGGAGTGTGAACTGAAAGTTTGTCTCTCTGAGATGTTTTTTTTCCCAGATTTTAATGTGGTTTAAACATCCATTAGATTTCTTGAACATAAACATCTACAAACTGAGTTTGTATCTTTTATTTTTATCTTTTTATCGTTTTATTTTTGACAATATTTGCTGAATATGAACCCTGCAGTGTTGGTAAGTGAGAAAACACAAAGACTAACTTTAGCTCACTGTCCCATGTCTCACATCTCAGAAAAAAAAACATAACAAAACAAAGGTTTTTTTCTGGCCAAACAGTCCTCCACGATTCAATCAGGTTGTCAGATGGTTGGCGAAATAACTATATTTCTTTGCAGATAAGGGACTGCCTCTATCAGCTGCTGAGAGCTGGTCGCAGGGGTGCCAATTAACACATTCTATTCGACCTGCTCGACTGACACAAAAACCAAAGTGTAAGAACAAAATGTGGTGGTAAGGTGGGGTTACGCTCGGGTAGGTGCAGCACGCTTGATGAAAACACTTATTTGTTCAGCTTATCCAATAAATCTGTGCAGCGCTTTATTTTATCCTTCATCTTAATGACTGGATCTTGAGAAACGCAGCCATGCTGTGCTAATGGGATATAAGTAGCATGTGTATAGTACTGAAAAAGTAATCCCATCTTCACCAACTTTCATCCGCTTGCGGATGCGAATGACTTCGTAAACATAAATCAAATGTAACTTTTGCGGTGACTGTTTTAACAGTGGCACTATTTTAACTAATGGCACTGTGACAATATGAAGTAAAGCCAAGAGCAGGAGGACGTGCCGGGCCAGAAAAGAAAGGAAAAGTCACAGTTTCACACTAACAAGTCTGATGTTGGGTAGCATTGGTTCTACTAGGAAATGTTGAAAGAGTCGAAGAGTTTTGAATCACATCACTCACAGCAAACAACCTTGCACTAAGCACCATTCCTGCTCACTCGTAAAAACAATTCAAGGCTTCATCTTGAAATCGAGAAGAACCGCAGAGAGGCTGACTACGCTCACATTCATATGATTGTCAAGTTGAGCCGGTGAATTGTTTTTCGCAGTGTTTTCATGGTCCAGGAGGACCACAAAATTAGATATATATATATCTACAGACCAGGCAAGCAGACCATAACAAACACAGATTTCACCAAACGCTCTTCACTAAATGCCTATATCTGCATCGTGTTGCGAGTGGAAGTGAGTGGTGTGGTGTTGTGTCATGAGGTGCAGGGCTAACTCGGTCTGGGGCGTGAAGTGAAAGTGAGAACGAGAAAGTGTGTGTTGGCCTTCAGGACCCTGCATTAATATAGCGGAGCGGAGTACTTACTCGTAACTTAAGCCCTCGAGTGTGCCTACTTTCAAATTCTGACAAGTTTGCCAATATTGGATAGTAGTTCCTGCATCCATTTTCAGTTTTCAAGAAATCATCCCTATGCCCTGTTGGAAATCTTACTCCAGCAATGTGGTACTTAATCCATCATCACAACCAATTACTGAAGCTAACTGATGTATCTTGCGTGATCCACGGAAAACAACCGTCTCCATGTCTCAGCCCTTCCCTCTGTCTGAATCAGACGGCACAGGACACAGATAACAACAAGGACAGGAAGAAGAAGAAGAGGTGACAGCTACACTTACAATGTCACATCACAGAGCACCCACAACAGCTGCATGCATCTCATAGAGAAAGGTCAAGTATAACAAGCGTTTAGAAAGAGTTTACAAACTAGTCTCGTTCTCCGTGACAGGAGCCGCGATTGGTTGATCACCCTGACTCCCTTCCTCCTGCTCCTCCTGCTTTTGCTCCTTCCCTCCAAGTGTCCGCCTACTCTTCCTCCTGCTCCTCCTCCTCATCCTCTCACTGCTGGCCTCAACCTCAGCTCTCACATCTCTAGGAGATGGTGTTGATGTGGTGGTGCTGGTGGAGGTGGAGGTAGAGGTGCGTGAAGGGCAGGAACTTCTAGAAGCTCTAGATGGCTCTGACAGGGAAGTGTTCCTGGTAGTGCTGAGGCTGCAGCTCTCTTCGTCTTCAGCGGGCATTGATCTCCCCTCTAACTTTGTTTCAGCCTCCCTGGCGATGGTTTGGTCTGGTTGCTTGGCTGCCTGGTCGGTGACACACCTGGGTTTATAGTTTTTAGAGACCACTGCACTGTTTTTTCTCCTCATCTCACTTGAGCTACATCTTGGGGTTTTCACTACACTGTGCCTGTGCTCGGCACTGGACCTGCCTTTAGTTAGCTGTTTACTACCCCTGGGAGTTTTCAAACTTGAATCACTTGCTACAAATTTGGTTCTAACCAGCTTCTGGCTCTGAGAAGGGTACTTGATGGCTTTCGGTACTGGGATTCTAGATTTAGGAAAAGATGTCTGAAAAGGATCTAATCTTTCCCTGGCATTATTTATGGCAAGGCACTTATCAGAATTTTCTTGTGCCTTGCCTTTCACTATTGCTTGAATTTGACTGCATAGTTTGCTTTTGGACACCCTCACTGGTAACCTGGACTTGCATAACTTGCCTTTGAGCTCTTTGGCTCCTGTGTTTGTTATTGCTACATTGGTAGTCTCTCTGCTTTCCCTGCTGTTGTCCTCCAACTTGCTGAAGGACGCTTCTATCCTGCTGACCTCCTGCAGAGTAGATCCCAAGGAGGACAATAAGTTGAGCACACGGCTGCCCGTCTCAATGATGTTTGAAGGGACATCATGGGAGCCAGGGTTGTTGCTACTGGAACTGCTGTGCCACATTTGGGCATTGCTAATCTGTTGCGAAGGCGTGGAAGACCAGTCTGTGCTTTGGTTACAAGTGTTCTGACTTTCTGAGGTCCAGTCCAATTGGTCCCTCTGTTTTATTGTACCTGATGGAACATTTGAATAATAATCTGCTATGCCCAATGGTCTGTCTTCAAAACAGTTATCTGTACCAAAACTAGAATAATCTACATAGCTTGGGGACGCAGAGTGTGAACTATCTACAATTGTTCCTGAGTTTACGTTGTATGAACCATCAAACATGCCTGAAACTCTACAATCAGAGTTATATGAAGCATTGGAGGTTTTGTCTGATGATAACTTGAATCCTGTTCTAAAAGTGGAGAATTTAGGCTCATTGTTCGAGGTTGAGTCTCTGCATGTGGTGTAACTGCCAGACGCATTTGATATTTGCAACTGGACAGTGGTAGTCTGAATAGGGACTGTGGGAGTATCAAACTGTTCCCTGTGTTGTGAGGAGGCATCTATGTCCGGGTCTCTGACCCTGTACCTGCCTGCCGCGTAGTAATGCTCACCAATCTGAAAAAACTGGAGTCTCTCCTCCACCATGTCCCTCTTGCTCATGTCAATCGCACCACTGCGTGTCATCTCAAACATCTTCCCTTCATGGAAGGGAAATGGGTTTGGCTCGCTCGTTGGCGTGCTATCGTCCGTCGGTGTTCGGGCCGGGGTAGTGTCTGGTGTGGTGGCCTGAGATTGATCGTCCACTGCCAGTCCAAAAGGCTTGGGCTCACCGTTGCTTTCCCGCGACCCTCCCATGTCAACGATGTCTTCTTCGCCACCTTTACTGGGCCAGGGGTCAAAGTCCAACCCCTTGGTGGCAACAGTCTTAAAGGGAGAGTTGAACTCTTCCTCTAACTTATAGCTGAAATATGTGTCTGAAAATCCCTCTTTCTCTGAGGGTTTTTGTTCCTGATCTTTAAGCCCGTCCTTACTGACACCCTGAGGTTTTTCACCATTTGAGAGGGCGTCCTTTTTGAAAGTGTCCTTTTGACACTCCTCCGGGGTTTTCTCCTCCTCGATAACTTCCAGTTTGGTCGGGGGAAAGGACCGGTCTGTAGACCGATACGTGTCTGTCGCCCAGACGTCTCTTCGACTTTCTGGAAGACCAAACAGACGCAAGTCTGCCTGCTCACACAGGCCATCATCCTCATCCTGAAGTTCATAGCCATCCAATGAGTCTATCTCTGTTGCATCTGTGTCATGAGAAAATTCAGCTGTTGTGGCTATTGAACAGTCTGTAATTGACTGGTCATTTCCATTCTGTTCATATTCATTGTCCTCTCCTTTTCCATTCGAACCTTTAGAACCATTAGAACCATTAGAACCATTAGAGCCATTGGTCCCACCATGAGGCTCTTTGTTGTTTCCATTTTTGTCATGTTTTTTAGATTTAGCTGCTTTTTCCTTTTCCTTCCTCTTCTCCTCATCCTCAGGAGCTTTGTGAGAGAATTTCTTACAAGGAATTGGTTGGAAGATTGATTCATCGTCCTCATCTGCGTCTTCATCATTTGACTGACTGTCATCTGCTCCGGGCAGGACAGGCGTAGGGGGCTGGATACGTATGATTGGCTCAGTTAGCAGATGCTTGTCATGCTCTTCCTGCAAATTCACCTCCATCATTTCTGTCTCAGTCTCTGAAGAGGCACAGGAGCCTTTCCTGTCTGGGTCTGAAATATCTGAAGAGTCGAGAGGAGGTGGGGGAGGAAACTCAATGTAAGCAATACCTTTGTCTTTTGAAACCTCTTGCTGCTCCTGTCCTGTCATTTCATCATGCCTGCCATTAACTGTTGTTTCCTGCTGGTTTAAATTCGTTAATTCCTGTTGGTTATCATTAATCTGTCTTTCTTCCTTATTAGCATTAACCAGGTCTGCTTGGGTGTCAGAAACACCAGTTTTGCTTTCTGGTAGGACCTCTTTGAAAGAGAAAACCTCTTTTCCCTGACCATCGTCCTCTGATTCTTCGGATACCTCCATGATGGGACTGGGCTGGCCCTTTAAGAATCCCATGAAGCAATCGGGTGTCCTCGCTGTGAGGTCATAGCTGACTTCCTCAGAGCTCGGGGTCTCTGGCGTAAGGGGACTCTTCCCTGAGCTGTCTATGAAACTCACCTGTTCTAGTGTGTCGTCATCTGGGCTAATGGGGCTCAGCGCTGAGTTCTGTTTGACTGTGTACACGGTCCCTTTTGCCTCTCTCTCTGCCTGCCTTCCCACCTGAACGCTCACATAAACGGGTAATGTCTTTATCCCCTTAAAATTCTCTTTGGTTGTGATAGCAGTCGGCGGGGTTATGACTTTCTCGAGTGTTTCTCGCGGGCTGGGAAGGTTATTGGAATTGGAATCTTTGGGTGCATTATCAAGAATTTCAAATGCAAGATTTTCAGCTGTTTTCACTGGTGTTGTCTCTGCAACGGTCTGTATTTTACTCTTGGATAGTGTAGGTATCTGTGATGGTTTAGTGATTGTCTGTTTCTTTGAGGGGTCATTATCTAAAGAAGATGGTTTCACAGGAATTTGTGTTTCAGACTTTTTCCTTAGATTTTTATTCAATGGCTCCTCTGAGTCTTTCCTTGACACATCATTTATCACTTCTTTCAAAGCAGACTCACCTTTCTTGAGTTGAAATCTTTTAGCATCACTATCTTTCTCTAGTTGTCTTTGAACTTTTTGACCTACAGTGCTTTCTTTAATTTCCTGAGTTACTCCGGAATGGGTATCCTTCCCTTTAGTCGCTGCTTTTTGTTTCTCGGTTTCACTTATTTGCTTTTGCGCTGTGGCCTCTGGAATGCTTCTGTTTGACACTTTTTCTCCAGTATGTTTTACAGCTTTAGGCGCAGGTGACACCACAGTTGGTTTACTGCTGTCTGTGGCAGCACCTGTGTCCTTCTGAACATCCTTTTTCAGGCCTCCCTCTTCTGTTTCAGATACTTTTGATGCTTTACCAGCGAAAAACTGATAAACAGGAAGTTTACTCTCCTGCAGTTTCTTTATCGAAGGTTTTGGCTGCACTGGTGGAGGAACTTTGGTGGGACTCGACTGACCCTGCTTCTTAGCCTCAGATTCAAACTTCATCCTCACAGCACTGACTTTAGATGTGGATTTCACATGAGATGGAGAGGAGGGTTCTGACTCACTGGTCTTAATTTGATGTTTTATCTTATCCTCACTGATCTGTGGGATCATGCTTTTCTGGGGACTACTTGGTAAGCTAAAGCTCTTCTTTTCATTTGAAGTTGTACTGCCAAACATTTTACCAACAGAAGGTTCCCTGAGTTTGCTTTTGCTGAAGCTCTCCTCAACTCCTTTAGGCTTCTGCTGTGTTTTCTCAGGGCTACTGTAGGGTGAGCTAGGCCAGGATCTGGGTTCCTTTGGTTCTCGTCTCACAGGCTTCTTCTCAGGAGACTGCAACTCATCGTTTAGCTTCTCTGTTTTGTCACGGAAGAACTGCGACACCTCACTAAGCTTTTCCTCAGCCTCCTTCACAGTTTGGTCAACCCTGTCCTCATAAAGAAGCTTATCCCTGCTCCTGTCATGTTTATCCTCAGTAAATCTCATCCAAACAGCATGTTTGGGACTGCCCTGTTCTGTGGAGTAATGAAGCACTGTTACTTTATCAAACTGAGATGGGTCATCCCTGTGCAAGAATTTACCAGATTTAGGTGAGCCATCTTTGGATGACTTAGACACAAACTCTCTTTTGGGGCTCATGTTCTCACTGCCACGGCCACCACTCTCCTCAGAAACCTGGTAGCGATGTTTATCAGTCGCCATTGCCGACTCCTCTGTATCAGAGTGAGAAGATGACGCGTCAAGTTTCTCGGAAAGGAGCATTTTCTCAGCAAACCTATATGATTCCCCCCTAATGTCTGATAGCTCATCATCACAGTATTCTATGGAGTGCTGACTCAACAGTTTCAGGGCTTTGTACGAGTCGTCTGCCATCAACTGTGCAGAACTTGGTCGACTGTCTTCCTCCTGGGACACTGGGGTGTTAACGCGAGATGTTTCTAGAAAAGAGGGCAGTGATTCTTCGACAGTGAGTTCCTCCTCTTCCTGTTGAGCCTCATCGAAATCAGTGAGTTCTTTGATTCCATGATCGCCTTTATAGACATAAAGCTCAGGGTGTTTCTTGGTTTCTCTGATAATAACCTCCGTTGGGTCTGCAGTGGTATGGCCCTTTTCAATATGAACTTCAATTATCCTTTCAACTTTGGGTTTGGATTTAACATCCCGGTCAAGAAATCTGGGAGTCAGCTCATCGCCTTTGACAGAGTCCTGGGCTGCTTTGTGTTCAAAAAGACCTGCAAGTTCTTTAGATGGGTCCCTACCTGACTGGAAAGCCTTCATGATATCTCTCACTGACATGCCTTCCTCTATCATCTCTGCAGCGTCGGTCAGCTGTGGCTTGTGATAGACCATTCTAGTTGTCGTGGTAATGTGAGTTTCCTCTTTAAGACACACACTTTTGTTCATCATGGAGTCCTCATCTGGCATTTTAAGCTGCAAGGCTTTGATGGAGCCTGACGAAGCTGCATCTGGCTCTAGAGAAGGAAGAGCAGATGCAGCTTCCTCCATGAGTGCAGGCTCAGAAAGATCGTCTGGCTGCTCAAAGCTCCGAATGTGGACCACTTCGGTCCTGGTCTCAGTCACGCACGGTGGAATAGGTGAATCTGTAAATAAAGGCTTTGGTCCTGTACTTTCTGCACTCTGAGGTGCAGATGGTGTCTTTTCACTTCTTGTCTCAAACCCACTGTCTGACAGGGGACTCTTATCCTGCTCGTGTGACAGGTCCTCAGGTGACTCCAAAATAGTGTCTGTCCCCTGATATGACTCCGCGAGTTTGCTTAGGTCCTTCTCTGAGGGCGACCTCAACATGCCTGAGACTGGTGGAGGCATTTTTAGTTTGTGCTCTTGTATCGACATCGATGGTTTGAGAACTCTTTTCTGTTTTTCTTCTCCATCTTTCTTTGCCTCCTCCTCATACCTACATTTTAGCTCTGACATTTTGGACAGAGAGCTGGCACCGATATCATTCGTCAGAAAATCTACAACTCTGGCTAACTCTAACTCTCTGCTTGACATCGATGGATGCTTCAGCAGAAGTGTATTCTCATCAACCAGAGGGAAATAGTCTGACAGGGTACCTCTTTGTGCCTCCTCGATTTCATCTTTTGAAAATTCTTCCCATTCATCTTCTGAGGCCCTTTCTTTACTAGCGATGGACTTACCATCTGTCATATCTTTCTGTAAAATCTCACTGACTTTCACCAAATCCTCTTTCACTTTCTCTACTAGCGTGAATGGTTCCTCATCCTCTAACCTACTCTCTTTAGGAGTGCCAGTCTCTGAAGTTTGGACAGTTTTAGCTGCCGTTTGTGTGTCCGTCTGAAGAATAGCTGTCATTCTGATTAGATCCTCTTTCATGTCTGCTACATCTCTTAGTATCTCTTGGTTTGAGGTTGCAGTTGGGTGAATGATGGGTGGCGTGATAAACGGGGGGGATTTCAGTTGGGAGTTAATTTTTGAAGTTGTGACACAGGAAGACAACGACGAAGAAGAGGATGAGGCACGAGAATCAGGCAGTGCCATTTTTAGGGACCCTGGCCCCGGTTTGACGGGTGTCTCCGGAATGACGTTGACTAAAGAATAGACAGGTACAGTGATCGTGTTAGATGATGCTGCTGAACTGGATGAGGCACCCCCAGATCTCAGAGAACCGTAAGCAGAACTTGCTGTTGCAGACCTACGTGAAGAGGACAGTGACCTAAGAGTGCCGTAGCCTGACACAGAATGTGAGTCTATAGCTTCATTGATGGCAGCACTGACACCGGAGGTTGCTGCCTGGGTGGTGGCCTGGATCCTCTCCTGAAGACTACTGCTCCTCTCTGAGAGGTGACGAGAGGAAGGGGAGGACGGTGTGGAGGAGGCAGATGGATATTTGACAGGTGAGACTGATCCATTCATCATGGACAATTCTGAGGAAGGGATGGTGGTTTGCCCAGTGGAGGACAAAGACGAGTGGGATGACCTCCCTCCTCTGGTCGAGAGTGTTGAATCTACAGAGGTTTTCAAAGAGGACAGGCTGGACATGCTTTTGACGGGGGAGAGGTGAGGTGCCCCTGAATCTGTCGCGATTGTGGACCCAAGGGGGGTTTTGAAAGGCAGGTTAGAATTGTACATGTTGTAAGGTGTCTTTGGTGATGCTGGAGCAGTGGTATGAGTTGGCAATCTCTCTGGCACTGAACCATTGGGTATCGAGTGAAGCGGGGAAGTCCTTGATGTGTACACTGAAGCGAGGTTTTTGATAGATGCTGGATCTGTGGCAGGTTTGCTTGGGCTTCCAGACACAAGACTGGCAGCCCCGTGGGCAGGGTACTGACCCATCTGGACAACGGTTTTGATGGGCGAAGGCATATTCCTGTACGACCTGATGGGGGATGAGGACACTGAATTGCTGACCGATTTAAGCGGGGATGTCTGCGCGGGTACTGGGGGAGGAGCTCCCAGGGTGGCTTTGATAGTTACAGGGCATGCAGGTGATGGGGAGGAGAGGGGCCAGCTGGTTTTCAATGGAGAAGCAGCTGGTGAGCCTGCCGGTGGATCGGAAGAGGGGAGGGAACACCCCACTCCGATGGGCCTTGTTTGGCCAGGGACGGTAATAGGAGCAGTCGACCATGGTGGGTAAGGTCTGGTTGGAAAGACAGGTTTGTGAGGGTAACCAGTAGGCAGTGTTCTTGCTGTTGTGCTTCGCTCAACTGCTGTTTCTTCAGATGAATTTGAAGAAATATGGATAAAGAAGGATGGAAAAATGAAAATAAAGTGAAACGGTAAGGGGTAAAAGAAAATTATGCAGGGGAAGGAAAAGGGTAAAAAATATGAAGGAGGAAGAGATCAGAGGGGGAAGAGTTGGTCAGTGACGCAGTCCTAGTATTGAGGAAGGAAAAACAGCAGTTTTATGAAGTGCTGAGATCAGTTACTTTAGTACTGATTGAAGATGGAGTTATGAAAAGAAACAGTTGTGATCCAGTAATTCAGGAATGGGACATGACTCAAACAACAATAGCATCGACAACATAACAGATAAACTCAACAAAGCACATAGAGCATTAACGGAAAGTTCCAAAGACAATGGCGTAGACTAACAGCTGACAACAAAAAATGGCAAGACAAATGCTCCAGGATTAACACAAAAACAACTTCTCTCTTTGGACTTCAGATGTTTTCACATCACATATTGATTCAAGTTTTGATTTCAATCCGCTTTTTAAAGTGCCTTTTATCTGTTTGGTCCAAAAACATGAAATGACAGATTCCCTTAAGACAATTTAGACATTATGGTATCGTAGGGTCAAGGGCTGCAGAAGTTTCCATTTTCCTTTTATAATGTAATATAACATGACAAAATGCGTTTTCCAAGACACAAGTTTTGGCCCATTTTGCCATGCAAAATTGGTAAAAAAAAAAAACTGGTAACAAACAGAACGTGAAAAACTCAGACTCCTGTGAAAAAGCCAAACTCAAGTCCTCCTGACATGCATTTTTGTCCCACATAGAGCTGCTACACCATCACAAAGCCAAAAAGAGTATTAAACTCAGGGGGGACAAATGAAATATAAATGCAATTTTGCTTTGACCTTCCCAAATGCCAGTAACACTGCGCTGGTAAGCCAAAGGAAAATTATGATGCGTTTGGACTCTGACTCAGCAGTGGAAATCAACCAGACAACCCAGAGGTACGACTCACAACGTGGGCAAGCACAGCAAGAGAACTTAAAAACCACTCATTGACCATGCAAAAATATGTACCATGTTGTCAACAGGCATGTGAACAGTGCATGTTATGTGGGATGAGAAATATGCATTTACTAACATTAAGTGACTCACATCTACTGCATCTACATACTGATCACGCATTGTATGGGTTCATTAATATTGCTAATATAACACTAACTTATCCACTACAATTGGCATTACTGTATTCATCACACGGTTGGTTAGTGAAAATAGTCAAACTCACTCAGTGCAGGCTCGGCCAGATAGCTGTAGCGCTTACGTAAGGCTAGGGATGCAAAGGTATGACGTCGCTCTGGCTTTTCAGTCTGCAACAATAGCAAACAACACATCAGTTCTAGTTCACGCTACTTTGTATAGCGCTGCCAAATGAGCAACATTTGGACCTCAAATTAAAGCAGACTCAGTGGTCTGCATTAACTGCTATTAACAAAATACAAAGGCCTTATTTAACAGTTGCATAATACAGCAGCACAGTCTCCCTCTTGATGGTACACTGCACTTTTATCTGCGGACACCTCGGAATGCGATAACTGTAACAGTGCCAGGCTAATCAAATCAGCTTAAGTTAGTCATGACAGTGGTGCAAACTCTGTTGGTACAAATAATCAACTTTAACGTCATGTCACTTAAGCTTAAATATTAAAGACAGTGCCAGCACAGCTAGACTCCGAGGTCACGTTCTGTGGAGTGGAAGGGATAAGGATTGGACATACGACAATTACTTTTCATATATCTACAAAAGAGCATGCAAAACTCAGCGGCTAAACGTTGCTTTGAACAAGGAGAGCCCATACTGCCCTTGTGGAAGCGGAAAGAATAAGGCTATGGTGAAGAGAGCAGGGCCGCTATAGGTCGCATATATAGCGCAGAGGAAAGCACATGGTGGGCAGGGTGTGGTTTACCTCATCCTCGGCATCTGACTCCATTTCCTGGTTCCCAAGATGCATTGCAGAAACAGGGGGAGTAACATAATGGAAAGCAGGGGGGAAAAGAAACATCAGGGTGTGAAAAAGGAGTGATTGACAGAAGCTCAAACTCAGAGGAGAAGCCACTTAAGCAAAACGGAAAATGAGCTGACAAACACCAAACGGAAAGCTGAAACACGCCAACACTCAGTCGCTCAACCAGCAAAAAGAACTCAAGCAGAAAAAGCCAGCCGGATGATCAAAAGAAGCCTTTTTGCACGAAAGCCCTCAGCCAAAAGCATGTCATCCAAATCAAAAGGGCAGGTAGGAGCAAAATGAAAACAGCCAATGGCAAAATCCACCGCAAAGGTAGCCGATATATGTGAAAGAGAAGCTTTAAACAGATAAAAGACACAGTGGCGGCAGTCTGGCCGAAGTCGTTCACTGTCTTTCATCTATCAGTGTTGTTGGGGCCGAAAAGTACCCTGACCGTGATCATGGTTATGGAGGTGATGACAGAGAACGGTGAGATCACGCCGCCTTACCTTTTTCACTGCGGGGAGGGTGATGTTCAGGTTGCACACGGCCGTCTGTGGGAGGCCTTTAGCTGCCTTACACTCTTTGAGGAAGGTAAGACGTCCGCAGGGCTCCTGACTGGGGTCTCTCACCTACAGAGGGAACATTGCTTCTTTAACTGTACCTTGTTTCTTCATGCGGGCAGCCTGCTCAAAAACCCCTCAAGCCGACTTAGCATTCATGTGGTCGTGTGTGAAAACAGGTTTCAATGCACTTCTCGGGAATGTGTTGGGACTGCGATCGTAGCACAAGGTTTGCTAGGGTTGACGTCAACCTGGAGGTTGGCATCACTCTGCTTCATCACCCTCAAGAAACAGCCAATGGGGTTTGTCGCTGGCTTATAGCAGAAAGCAAATATTTTCAATACTTAGTCAAATGTCAAGCATGACATTGATGAGTTTTTGCCATTCTCTCGCACAGTGCTGTGAGTTTAGCAGCAATGGTTTGTGAGAGTGTGAGCACGAACACAACCAGGCTTTTAAAGCACGTGTTCAGCGTGATGCTTTGTATCGTCCCCGACAACCTCTGTAGCCACCTGTTAGCGCTCAGCTTTTTCGCGTTTCTTCTCCTATCGGAACCTGTGAGTGTGGTCGCACACGTTGCTGTCCTGCTGTGGCAATTTGGAGTGCACTGTCGATGCCGTTGGATGGTTGTCACGATCACTGAGCTCCGAACGATGCGAGAGGATTATTTATGGAGAACATGACGCTCATAGGTCAATCGATACATGAGGTTATTTAGCAGCGACAAGGGGAACTAGGTTACTCCTTGTGGACCCAGCTGGCTGTATTGAAGGCTAGATTACTGCAGTGTCAGGCGCACAGCCACTTTTCCAGCTCTGTCTAGTACCATTCTGGTCATCAGTTCCAACAATGTCGCTTTTATTTGAGTAACTTTCAGCGCGTTTTGTCGCCACTTTGACTTTTTTTTTTTTTGATTTTTCCAGCTTGTGCGTGGGTGTCGCATGTGTGTAACGTTGGCGGCAGAGCGATGCCGTACCTTGACGCAGAAGGGCAAGCGGTTCTCCTTGAAGGCATAGAAGTTAAGAACTAACTGCTGACCAGCTTTAGTCAGGGGAGCCAGGTTTCCATAGCAGTCCACGTAGATGGGCCTGCCCTCCAGGACCTGAGAGCACATCACAGAGGTGAGAACAGGCAGCAGCTCACACAGAACCAGACTCTAGTACATCTCCACAATTACAACTTGGATATTTACTCATACAGTATGTCACATATGTGCACTGTTTAGACCTGAATACTATAAACAATTGTTAATATTTGAGAATGGGATTAAAATACCCTTTTATGTTGGTTCAAACAGTTAACCAGACAAACAGCCACGTACCTCGATGTCTTTGCTCCGGGCCACCTCCTCAAAGTTCTCCTGCTGCTCCAGGGTCTTATCCACCTTGTCGTCCGTCATACAGAAGCACCGCAGTCTGGACTCCACTGGGTCATTCATCTTGGCAAACACCACAAATTTGGCCATGTAGGGCACGCAGATCAGCTCCCGGTACAGCTGCGTAGCCAAACCCACCGTCTCTGGGATCTGGTGACAGTCTGCAAGCCAGAACCTGCAACAGCGGCACAACAGAGAGGGCAAACGTTCAAGACACAGGCAGACATGTGGCAGTCCGAGTCTTATCAAGACATACAGTGAATGTGTGTATGTGTGTGTGTGTGTGTGTGTGTCTCACCTGGCAGAGACATTGGTGGTGAAGGAGACACAGTCATTGACGAAGGTCAGGGGAGTTGTGCCGGTGATGTCTTCCCACTGTGCTGGGGACGTCCCACCTGGCAGAAACATCAAACATCAGACATGTGATGTTTACATACATTTTTAGCTATTATTCAAATTAATAGGGACATTTAAAAATAACTTTTGATATTTAACGACTTATTTGAGTTTAAAGCTGCGTCAAGTAATTGGTAACACACACACACACATATACATATATGTGTGTGTATATACACACAGACACACACACGCACACATATATATATATATATATATACACATACATATAGGTGTGTGTGTATATATGTATACACACACATATATATACATATATAGTTATAACACAATATGTTGTAACATTATGGAGTAAACTGTAACTTCAGACGGTAAGTGGTTAAGTATCACACACCTGTGATACTACAGAGCAGGCGGAGGCAGGGTGTACAGTCTCCCTTGTAGCCGTTAGTCAGGCCCTCCCCGGAGAGGGGCGGGACCGGGATCGTCATGGTGATGGGCTTGTGGAACTTCCTCCGTCTGGGCTCCACGGTGACGATGGGGCTGAATGTCGCGCGGTTGCCGAGGATCTTCTTCACCGTCTCGTCGGGCACGGGCTGGGCCTGCGGAGGAAGAACGGAGCTGCGTTTGTGTCCATGTCGCGTTTGCGCCCATCCGCATGCGTTCGCGAACATGTTTGGCGAGCCGTTTGCAGCCGTAGAACAGCCATCCCACCTGCAGGCCAACTTTGATCTTCTTGGTTAATGCCCCCTCAGGGAAGGAGGCTTGGACCAATGGGACGCTGCGGCTGCACAGAGTCCCGCCCTCTGGTCCCATCTGATTGGTCTCCTGCCTGATGCGCGACACGACAGCAAAGTATTGTGGGAAGTCCTTGGTGATGATGCGGCAGATTCTCTTCCTTTCCAGCTCGTCGGGACTGTCCAGCTCTAGACGGATTGAGGATAAAATATGTTTAGGTTCCTTAACTGCCTTTTGATCTTATAATCTTACATTCCCCAGACAAAATATGGCCATAATATTTATGTCTCTAAATGACAGATGTTTTATGGTACACATCTGTCCCATCAATCAGGATTTCAGGATTCCTGAAATCAGTACAAATGGTTTATTGACGATATTTTGAATTCAAGCTTCCAGACAACGATGGAGACAGAAGATAGAGTGTGCTTTACCTTCATCCATGCCACTGAGGAGCTGATTGAGGTCATCGTTCTTGTAGTCGTACAGATGCTCCTTCCAGGATTCTCCGTTTTCACTGCGCAGCAGGATCAGCTCTCTCTCCTGGCCCCGCATCGAGCCAAAATGAGGGATCTCCACAATCACAGGCCTGGTGAGATACACTTCACGTCAGGGTGGTTGTATGAGTCATAGTTTAGACATTAAATTATAAAAAAAAGTAGTATTTTGAACAAAACAGAACAATTGTTCCCATCTAGCTTGGCGAGAAGACATGTTTTGGATGAATGGACTCATGCAAAGGTCAGTCTGACCTAGTAATGGTGGACATAGAGGAGTAAACACAAATAAATGCTGCGTCAACTCTGTCGTCACTGACACACTGAAACGAATGAATGAGCTGCTGCGGACGGCGGCGCTTCATGCCGGGCAGCTGTGGCCGAGCAGCAGCAGCTGGATGGGATGGTGGCCGTGCTCGTCATAGCTTGGCATGACTCCGCAGGACGAGTGAAATGGAACGAGGAGTGGGAGGAGCGAGCGGCACAGCCCTGACTCAAACACAGCATGGGGGCAACACAAGAGAGAAGGATGAGCTAACTCCGGCAGCGGAGTCAGACTACGTGTGTGGAGCTATCCGGGAACCAATACACGCTCAACATCCACTCTTAGGAGTCACTCAACGGTTCATTTTGTGCAAATTGTCACTCTGTCTGATGGGCAAACGCGTTATTTTCTGTTGACTTATAGAAACATAAAAAATGGAAAACTTTGTTCACTTTAAGAGGAAACAAATGCCATACAGTTACATCATTGAAAACTTCTACAAAAACTTTTATTGCATGCTGCTCCGACAGTAAACTGGTCAAAATTTTGGTCCCATTTAATTTGGGGGAAAAAAAATGAGGCAAAAATTATCTTCATATTTCCGATGTATTTCATTTGCTGTCAAGTTCTTTTAGCTACCTTTGTCTTAGATCACATCCAGAGGCCAGTGGCACATGAAAGTTAATTTATTCATTCGTCTAAAGCCACACGTACACACGCACACACAGACACACACACACACACACACACACAAAGGTACAGGATTAACTTTTTTGGAAAATAGGGCAGCGGCATTGACACACTAAACGATGAGTGTTTTTATTTTTGTGGTTTGCAATGTGCAGTTGAAGCCTGAAGTTGCATATTGTCAAGTGACCGAAAAGAACAAAAACTAAATCCCACTGAGGCGCATTGTTTGTCCTGCTCGAACATTGTCACGTGTGACGGCGATGCCGTCTTTTCACACTTCTTCGACAGGAACGTGTAAACGGTTCGAGTCAGCCATTGCTGTTCGTGGCTCTGTAAATTAATGACACCAGCACAGTGTGAGATGGCACAGAACTGATCTCAGAGGTGGAGAAAAGGAACAGCGGTCATGGGAAGCAGGATGATGCTTGGCTTGAGGAGGAAAAGGCTCATGCCCAACAAGCGCAGTCTGGTCCAAACAGCCAATCAAAACCATTCACTTTCAGTGACATCTGACGCCCACTGAAAGCCTCAGAAATCATAAGAAAACAATACGATGGTCTCTGAATGGAAGTGGCTGGAAAGTAACTGCGATGGATTCAAAGCTACAAAGTGTAGTTTTAGGAAGAATCTGAGAGGTAAAAGCCTGGACCCATCATCATCCGGCTGACGTTTCAACAGTAGGACGCAGCAGTTTTCCTCCGTTCAGGAGGTTCGCACAAAGCCTTCTTCCCAAAACTACATGAGAACCATGTGGCAGTAATGCTGCATCCTGACAAACCAAAGTCAGTGGAGATGGGTAACACAATCCATCAGCATGAATCAGCCTTGGCCATGTTTCCTTGGGTGTGGGAGGAGCAGAGGAGAGGGGGTGGAGGTGGGGTTCAGGGGGGTGGAGGTGCTATATTTGGTTCCTACCCAACAAATCTAGTTCCTCTGGGTCCCAGCTGTAGCACTGGACTAACCAGGCTCTCGCCTTCACTAAGGGCTGGCGGCTTTCTGGGAAGATGTAGTTTACTGCGTCCGCAAGATCATGAAACACACACGCACACACACACGCAAACACACACAAGACACACACACTCTCAAAGTCAGTAAAGGCGCACGCACACCACCAGGCTCTCGCTTTGTATCAGTAACAACATTCCTTTGCTTTCCATGTTCTCGGGTGACAGCCGTAATGCTCACACGCCGTCAGAGCTGCGCACACGCGCACGCACACACACACACACACACACTGCAGAGTGCACTGGTTGGATTCAATGCTGATGATCTGCGGATGAGACTAACACAGCTCGACATCAGAGATCCCGCTCTAATCACAGCACTGGAGGGTGGTGAGCTACCGGCGGCTTTACGGCCCCCCACTGCTGACCTGCGCTTTCACCTGACCGCTGTGATGGACACGGGGTCTCGCTGCAGGGTGTGGTCACACTAGGACAGGCCTCGGAGGTCCAGCCCAGGACAGCAGCTTTTCAGCCTGGCGATACGTTACTCTCCAAGTCGAAGGACGTCGAGGAGAAACACTACACAAGTTGTTTTTTCAGACTTTAAAACTAAATTTAGTTAGACTTGTCTTGAGGCGCCGTCATAATCACGTGCCGACAGGACTAAATTCTTTGTGAGCATAACATGTACTTTACTTAGCCCTTCATTTGCTCACGTGCAGCTGGAATGTATATAAAACTAAAATAGCTTTAACACAGTGTACATCCGTTGACGTTGCCTTTATGTTGCCAGGAAAGCAGACGCAGCTGG
Source organism: Karalla daura (assembly GCA_029224185.1). Taxonomy (NCBI): domain Eukaryota; kingdom Metazoa; phylum Chordata; class Actinopteri; order Chaetodontiformes; family Leiognathidae; genus Karalla; species Karalla daura. Next base: position 16,108,345 of record CM055207.1, on the reverse strand, counting down.
ACCCGGCGCTCAAGGGTGAGCACACACTGCAACAATTACACTCGCAACTGCAAATGAAACAGCGGGTACCACACCTCGACATGCACGTACACGCATCCACTCGTGGAGGTCAAAGACGCAGGTGGCTGGGAATGGTGATGCGAGAAGCCGAGGGGGGGTCGATGTCGAGTCACCAAACGAGGTGAAAGAATAAGAAATCGATGAGCGCAGAGGAGGGACTTACCCGAGGAACTGAGCCCCGGCCGGCCCGACCTCCACCAGCCGGCTGGCCAGGCCCTCTCCCTCCACCATGGGGGGAGGAGACGCCAGCTTGTGCCTCTTCACCAGGCGGCAGGTGATGCGGGTGGGCGCCGTGCACTTCCTGGGCGGGATGATGATGCGCATGCCGTTGTGACGGCTTCCCCTCATGGAGCCGCCCCTGGCGTCCACCATGAAGCTGACCAGGAATCTGATGAAGCGGGAGAAACATGAAAAAAAAAGAGGAGGAAGAGACGAGAGAGACAGGACAGGCGGAGAGGCAGAAAGCCAGGGAGTAGACAGTGAGAGGATAGTGGAGAGAGATACACACACACACACACACATATATATATCAATGAGAGCAGAGAGCAGAGCTTTAGTTGACGTGAGGTCCCTTCCCATGCCGTGATCTTCAAAATAACATTGTGAGTGTGAGCAAAAGAGAAGAGAGATTATAGGAAGGAGGAAGAACAGGGAGGAGAGGAGCCTTCTGTGTTGGCACCGGCAGCACTGTAAAAAGGGAATACACTGAACTGTGCGACATTAGAGCAGGAAGCTCAAAAAAATGCTGCATCACTTTGTTTGAGTGGAGGAATCAGCCAAGATGCCAACACAAGAGTCTCCAGTATAACCTGTGTTTTATCCATGTTAGAGGTTGGTGTCGTTCTGTGTGAAGCTGTTTTTTGGACTTGAGGAAGGAAGTCACAAAACTCTCTCTCACACGCACGCACACACACACACACACACACAGAAGTACACACACACGCCATGCAATTCGGTGAAGGAGATGTTGTTAGTTCGTATGCGACTGCAGAACAAATGACGCAAAAAGAAATGTCACTTTGGATAGATTAATCATTCTAGACATAGTATGATTAACTAACCCAAACGTTATCCATGGCTACAGAATGTTAACCTCGAACGGGACTGTCTCTGTCCCAGTCCGAAAGTGATCTGTCCACTAACTGGACATTCAATTGTGAACTGTAGAAACATTCAGATCCAGCCGTGTGTGTGTCCACGTCAGTTTCTATGAAGTCACATTCTGTCAGGTTTTGCAACGCAAACTCATTCTGATCAGTACGAGATTTCCTCTGAACAAAAGGGACAAACACAACCCCCCCCCACCCCCCTCCCCACCCCAAAACAGAAATCCAAACACTTCATGTCAAGGCTGAAGCAACACAGCTCATGTGTGAGAAGGACAAACACGGATGTGATGAGTGCACAGTGGAGGGGGGTGGGGGTGGGGGGGTCGGGAGGTGTGGCGGGACATCACTGGAAAACACAAAAGTAACACAGAACGCGGTAGAGGTGGTGATAAGGAGAGGGGGACCAATCACAGTCAATCACCTGCTGTCGTACTGCGGGAGCGGAGAGGAAAAACTGCAGGATGGACGACAAAGCAGCGCAGGAGTGACAGGTCAACAACAGAGCTTAGTCATGGGAAACACCACTGAGAACAGCATTACCCGGCTCCCCGCCCTGGGACAGCGTCTCGCTGGTTTTCTGATGCAGAGTTAGAGGAGAGGCACGGTCCTGTCTGAGAGCTAGCAGCCACTTAGCTTAGCTTAGCTTTGCTTAGCTTAGCTCTCTTATCTATCCCTGTTTTCAGTGCAGTGGAACCTCGACTTACGAAGACCTTATAATACAAAAAATTCAGGATACGAATTGGGCTTTGAAGAAATTTCCTTCACTTCTTCTTCTCGTATATTTACACTTTATACAACAAATTTTTGTATTTTCATGAAATGAAAATTCTAAGATAGGAAAGCCCCTCTGCAGCAAATTAATTTCATATTTAGATAGCGATAACTAGTCCATGGCTGCAGGGGGGAGTTCATCTCCCCATCAGATCGATCCTCTTCTCCAACTCTCTGCCAGAAATCAAATGAAACATTTCCCCTTGAAGCCAGACTTTAAATCATAAGCCGCTTCTTTCGGGCTGCTCACTGACTGACAGGTGGCACCTGGTTACACTGCACCGAGGGAGGAACTAGAGCCTCAGAGTCTCACCTCTCTGCGGCTCTGAGAGGAGCGTTTACTCTCCTCCAGGTTTGGCAACATTAAGCTATCATGAAGTAACTAATGAGGGAGGTACAACCTTTGCTAACTGATTCGCTTGTGAAATTTAGAAAGAACAGACAATCGGAGAGGATGAAATCAGTATGAGCTGTTTTCTCAAGGGGAGAGAAGATGAGAAAGACAGACAATAGAATATATCGCAGGTAGGTGGGGGTAAAGAAAAGCATTTGTCTTCTATCCTGTTTTGCATGTTTAGCCCAAAAGCTCTCTCATTCCCTCTTCCATTTCCACCCTCACCTCTTTCTTTAGCTACTTAGCCTTTCCAACTGTGCTCACCCGGAGTGAATTGGCGAGGAGACCAGGTTGACGTTATCCAGTGCGTCTGCGGTCCAGCTGTACCTCCTCAGAGAGTCGGTGTCTGCGTCCTTTGCCACCGCCAAGTGCTGTGGACGGAGACAACAGGATCAGTGCGACACCCGGGGGCACAAACGAGAGAAATAGCGATTGTGCCTGTGCATGGAAATCACGCAGCTTTGGTTTGAAGCCATGCATCATAAGAAAGAAGAGGAAATTTGAGAAAACTAAGGATCTCGTCGCATCACACTAAAACTAGCCAATTACAATATGGTTGCAAGTATATCTTAATAAAGAAAGACTTAATTGTTATAAAGCACTTTCGTACTCTCAATAATTTCAAAAAGAACCAAAAAAGAAATAAAGAATAATCTCTATCCAATCAATGTTGTGAAAATATCTAGAACATAAATGGAAACATGCTTAGACTGTGGCAAAATGAACGTAACATCAAAACGATGAGATCTGATGCATTCTCTCATGCATCGGCAGAAAGATGACTCGGACGTCTACCTTATTGCGATGCTCTACAATGAAAGACCTTTCCTTACAGAGCATCTGCAGCAGCATGAGAGGAGACAAGCCTGTTATCCAGCAGCTGCTACATTCACAAGTCATGTAATCATGCTCCTCGGGAAGAACTCTTCAAATGATTACATTGTGTGTCTCATTGTATAAGCAGCGTCTGCACACTTGCAGGCACTAAAAACAGCAGCATGGAAGCAGATGTCGCCACTACCAAAGGTTTCTGTTCACCCGCCGAAAGTGTTTATTTCGAGGATTTCACAGTCAAGTTTACAAGGGCACTGCTAAGAAGCTAAGGTCATTGAACCTGAGAAAATCACCTTGATAACCTGGATTTTTCTTTAAAAATCACAAGAACAGTTAGTATAGTAGTAGTATTTAAGTAGTAGTATCTAAGTATTTTTTATGTAAGTATTTAAGACAAGTGTGTGATACTTTCCTGAACAATCAAGTGAATGTAAACTGAGGTCCTGTAGACCTGCAGCACAGGGAAGTGTGGCAGTCTGATCATTTTGGGTCCCTGGTATTGTATGGAAGAGCTCATTTTACAAAGTTCTATTTATTTTCTAGAAATAATCATCTTGTTTGAGTATCAGCAGAAAAATGCTAATTTCACTTTTGGACTGATAGAGTTCGTCCAAAGATTCTGAGAACAAATCCACTTTTAATATGATGCCTGTCAACGACCGACACACTGCTCTTATACCCATTTGAAGCAATTCCATCAGAAAATGTAACCTCGACTTAAAAGGTTTTTGAGTGAGGCGATGCCATCAAATGATGGCAGACCCGGGGCTTAAGGTCTGACCTGACCTCCTGTGTTACCTTACATGCCATTTTTGCTGCATCCCTAAATGGCTGGGCCGTCACAGGTGGGCCATCACAGTAATCCCTCTTAGATAGCAGAACCGACTGCTAATCTCATTTCCCCTTTCAGTGAAATGTTACGGGATTGGTCGTCTTTATGTCAACACCAACTCGGGGTATAAGAGGATTGGTGGAGGGGCAGGCTTTTGGCACAGCACCAAGACAGCTCGGCACATTTGGAGTCAGGGCCGAGTGTCTCGTGAAGTCAATGACCCGGGGCTTAGTGTCCCACAAACAGGGAAACAGACACAGCGCGAGAGACAGAGAGACCGCTCGGTGTACGTACCATCTCTTTGCTGGGCGCCAGCATCTCCTCTATCATCATACTGTCCCGTGTGAACGAGCTCCGGTTCAGCGTGTTGGACCTATCGGAACTGAAGGAACGCAGGCTTGGTGTGGGTGCCGTGGAAGTCACGGATTACCAAGACAACAGTCACAATGATGGAGAGGGGGAGGTGAGGAGGAGGAGGAGGAGTTGGGAGGGAGTCGGGGGGTAAGAAGGGTATGAAAGTGAACAGGAAAAACAAACAAAAAACACATTAAATGCATGCAGCTTCCAGGAACCTGACTGTATGCCACAAACAACAACTGCAAGGCAAAAGGACACTCTTGAAGAGTTTCCAGGACAAAATCCAGAGCTAGGAAGAAATGATTGTTGCACAAAGGAACTAACTTGTTTGGAGAAACAGAAAACATCTTTAGGAACTGAACCCTGTAGAAACCCAGATGCAGACTGCAAATATTCTCCCAAATAAACCCCCTTGGATGGTGAAAATACAGCACGATTTGTAAGGGGAAAGAAATGTGGGCTTTTGACAACAATGGCTGTATTGTCTGTACCTGTGTACAGCATCTGAGCTCTCACACCACTTTTACAAAGCCCAGGACACCTGCAGGAAGCTGAGGAGCTCCTGAAGACTGTGTAGACAAGACACTGCTATGGGCCATCAGGATCTCATACTCATCCTTTGACAACACATGCATGGTGAAGATGAAGTCTCCGCCTCTGGTGGCTGCACGACTTTCATGAAGTGAATTAAGAGCATTCCCGAGCAATGACATGTGATGAATGTTTTGCCTGCAACTTCTCAGCTGCAATTACAACACGGCTCTTTGCTGTAACACCATTTGAATTAACTGGAGTAAGAACCATGACAGAACAAGGCAAAAACACATATGTTATCCTGAGGAGGCGCATCTATAGAAGGAGGAAAGGCTTTCACAGTCTTGGCATAAGACATGAATTGTATGAGATTTCAATTCTGAAACCTTGCTTTTTTGAAATACTGAAATTATTTGACAGACAGCAGGAGAGAGGAATGTATGTCAATACATCCCACACTTTAAAATAAAGGCTATATTTTTCTGTTTTTATACTTTAAAACTTTAGATGTCGCTCTGAGAGAAACATACTCAAATTAACTGACAAACTAATAAATTAATATTAAACAAAATACTAATTGGTGTTTCTGTTTCTTTAACTGTCTAATAAATGTATTTTTTCTGGTAAAGCAGTTTTGATGTACTTTCTTGGATGGGATCCACATGTTTGTGAACACACAGTGAGGACGCTCAGCACTGTCCAGAAGTCTGACGTGCTCTGTGACACTATACTGATGACGGCAACAGTGATTGCCGACAGATGTGTCAGTTCAGGCCCCTGGAAGCTCGATGAAACCAAAATGATGCAAAGCTCCACCTTTTCGGCTGACCCACAAAAAACCCAGGCATTAATGATACAAAACCACAGTCAAAAAGAAAATCAAACACGATACAGCCTTCTGTCTACAAGCAAGGAACACAGCACAGCTGCTTTCAACTGAAAGTAAGACAAAGATCACACAAATCAACCACAACACAAAACATAAAAATTGTCAAGTTAGTAGCCAAAACACATACAGACTGAATATGTATTACACACTGGACCACAAAGTCACAATACTGACAGTGGCTGAAGGCTTGGGGGTGTCAGAGGAGGGAAAGGGGTGAAATGGGTCAGGTGGGGAGGGGGGGGGTTGGGGTTGGTAGGCCTCTTCATGCCTTTTAGCCTTACCTGACTCTGGGACTAACATAAAGAACGGACATGAGGAGAGAATAAAAGTTTGTGAACAAACAGGAGTGGACAGAGTGATGTAGAGAGGAGAGAAGCCAGAGCAGAGATGCAGCTTGGAGCTTGGCCGGTGAATGACTGACTGACTCTCTCCTGGAGCTATTTGAATCACTATCAGAGAGGCCTCGTCTCGGTGTTAACACAAGAAAATGCTCAGCGATATCTGTTTCAGTGATGCATTAAAAGAGCTGTTAAGAGGGAGAACTTAATTTTCATATCCACATCCTAAAAAGCTGTAAAGATTACTTTTTAGCAAATGTGTTGAACAAATACCACAGTAAAGTGACACTAAAGCGAGGCCCTCGTAGCAGTAGCTAACTGCTAACGCTTTCTATTTGTTATTGGTTGCTTCCTGTCTGAGTACAACACAGTTCATATTTATTTTATCTTTTTAGCTCTAAACATCTCCTTACTTTCACTGTAATTCATTGAGCAGTGGGAGCAACCTACACCATGACAATTTCCAAAACAAAAAACAACTCGGGGAGTTAATGCTAGCAATGCTGCAAGCTAGCATCCTGATAAACTGCCTAAACTGCACTCAACAGCCCACCCACATCACAGCTGCACTGGGTCTGGAACCAAACAAATACTTTATTCCAATTGGGTAGAAGTGATTTTGGAGATGATTCACTTCCTAAGCGACTGAACTGGAAGTGATTTGAACAGGGGGGTCGGCAGTTTGTAAAACCACACGCGCACGCACGCACATTCATACCATCCCGTCAAACAGTGTGTTGATTTAACCCAGCGCTCAAGGCCACGCAATCGAACATGTTTCCAATTTCCTGTGGCTTAGTGTCCATGTGTGTCACCCGACAGATATTCAATAAACCCTCACTATGTTGCGTTGCAGTGTGTCAATATTTCTGTGTGGGTCCAACAGTCACAGAACGTGAACTATGACCTGCCACCACAGAGGGGTACACATGCATGTGTGTGCAGCAGGTCGGAGGTCAGATTACTGTACGGCTTTGCTGCCAGTGTATTTTTCTGCATAATATGAGGATTCATCTTAAAAAAAAGCTTGTTGTAGCTGATTTGATTATCGGGAAGCTGTTATTTGAGCCGCAGCGTTTTCAAACTAATTGTACACTGTAATTGGCACAAACAAAGCAGACCATAGTGGAATGTCAACCACATGGCTGCCATAAAAAAAAAGAGCAAAAAAAAAAAAGACCAAATTCACATAAACCCGGTTGTAGTCTGAGAGCAATTAGCTTCTTTGGTTTCCTCTCTTTTGGAACAAGGGCACAGGTGGCTAAATCACTTTATATTGTACTTATTTTATGAGAAGGAGGAGTTATAGGAATGTCTTTTTTTATATGAAAAGTTTAAACATCTGATACGTGTTTTAAACTGAGTCACAGTACGATTAATCAGACATCTTCACAAATATACTGTATAAGGTTATTTTGCTACCAGATAGCACCACAGATCCTCTTTTTTTTCTGTAACAGAGTTAAAAATACTATTGATCTACCAAGGTCTGTCTCACCTCTGCGACCGCGCTCCGACGCTGAAGCCCATGTAGCCCTCCTGGGGGAGCGAGTCGTCCCCGAGCTCCCGCAGGTCCTGGGGGGCCATGTATTTGTCCGTGTCCCCCGTCATTGCATCGTCACCTGCAGGTGGAAATGCACAGAGTGAACAGAAGGCCACGGGAAGGAGGCATCTCCTAAACTTCCTCGGTTTCTCTCTTCCATGCAAAAGCCTTTCCCGGTAAAACTCCAGACTCGTAGGGAGACTGATAACTTCTACTCGGAGCTGCTGTGCTATAAAACAACAGCACCAAACACTCGAGAAGTGATATTTTGCATCATTATTATAGGTTTGTAAACCTGAAATCAGACCTATGGAGTAGCAGAGCAGCTTTACTGGGTGGGACGCTCTACGAGTGCCATCTCAAAATGTTTTCGCTTCCCTCTGTGCTCCTAGTGTTCTGAGGGCCATGCAGACCACAACAGAGGGGCTGTTTTAGACAGATCAATGCAGCCTCTGCCCTGAGGCTGCTCCCTGGCTCAGCCCAACAAACACACAACAAACAAGTCTTTCTGTCACTGTTGGGCTTTTGTCTCCCAGTCCACAGAAGATGAAACATGTTTACAGTAAAGCTCGCAAACACTCAGATCGTGCTGCTGTCAGTACCTGTGCATCATGTCAGGTTAGTTCAGTGAGAGCTCACAGTTTAACGATCGCTGCACATCGCTGCGGCTTTACTGACCACGCAGCCCCACGCGCACACACAGACGGCAGACGTAAAAGCACTTTTCCACACAGCGGAAACTCTGTGACAGCAACAGCAAACAATCCATTCAAGCCATTAAAAAAAAAAGTGGTTAAAGAGGTTCAACATACGTCACAGCAGGCCAGGCAGGGAGACAGTTTGCAGCATGTTATTCGGCTCTGAGGCACTGTAGATCCTAGCCTACTGATGAACCGGCGACCGCACAGTTGAAAGAGAGACAGGAGGAGAGGAGGAGTTTAAAAAAAAAGGAGAGAGAGAGAGAGGGGAGAGCAAGTGCATGCAGGCGGAGAAAAGAAAGAAAAGGAAGGCATTCCAGCAACCACAAAGCACCGGAGGACCCCCCCCCCCCCCTGCACAACCACCCTCCTGTCCCCTCATCCCCTGCTGCTACAGCACCCCTCCCCCTAAACTTTCTACCTCACTCACACTTACTCTCTCTCACACACACACACACACTTACACACACACACACTATATCTGACGACATTCCTGCTCATTCCCTGAGACCCCTTCTCATGTCAGCACCCCCCTCACACACACACACACACCTCAGCCTAAGCTGAGCCCAGACTCACCACCTGCTTTGAAGCACTTCATTCAGTCCAGTTTTGCAGGATCTCACCCCGAACTAACTTTCTGTGACTCCCCCAAACTCTCTGTCGCTCTCTCCCCCCCCCTGCAAGCACTGTCTATCTCCACTTCACAGCCCGGCGCTCACACAAACAGATCAGCTTTCTCCCGCCTACCCACCCCGCTCCGGGATTATCCTGTGTGTGTGTGTGTGTGTGTGTGTCTGTGTGAGTGTGTGTGAGAGAGAGAGAGGGAAAGAGGGAGGGAGGGAGAGGGAGAGTTTCAGAACAGACACCTAGAGCTCAGTGCGGGACAGAAATAGTAAGTGGGTGTGTGACTCAGGCTAAGTTGTCTAACATCTAACCTGTACCTCTGCAGCGTCTATAGGCGTTTGCACCTTAACCCATACATAGATATAAATCTATCCTCTCTGCCACCCTGATTCTTTACCTTCCCGATGTGCTTATTTAGTGATTTCTACACAAAGTTTGGCATATTTTAGGCTTGTGCTTGGCTTGTCTTCCAGCCCTGTCTATCTGCTGAACCGCTCAAATTCTTTGCTGTCAAGAAGCTCACACACCTCGTGCCTGCCTCCTGTCGACTCAGGGGTCAAATGTCTTTACTTTACGCACCTTTAACAGGTGGCGAAGAGCGCAGAAATTTCTAACCCTGCATCCGTCTATCAGTCTGAAAACCTCTGATGAGGTCAGCCTGTCGTTACCGGTTAATGGGTAACTAGTCCTGATAAGACAAGTAATGCAATGCACGGCCTGTGACGGAAGGACGGCTAGCATACGTCAAACTGGCATACGTCAAACCTCGACTGCCAGGACTTCAGTCAGAGGTTTGGGTTTGTTAGTCCTCCTTCACAACTCATTGGGATAAAACGCTTTCTGTAATCATCACAGCATGCATTTCTATCAGTGGTACCTGCAAAGTTTTTGGAGCAAGAAGAGACCTGGGAGATATAAGCCAGCACAACATAAACGTGCTATTGCCTTGTGTAAATAAGTGACGTTATCTCAGGATTCAGGTTTTGCTTCTTGTGAAGTCATTTTACAGCATCAGAAAACCTTGTTGGCAGCCCATAGCAGTTTACAAAAGACTTTGTGGGTTGTCCTGATATAGACTGTGTGTGCTATTGGAGATGTTAATCATTGCTGTTACTGCGCTGGAATGTGTGTGTGTGTGTGTGGGTGTGTGTGTGTGTGTGTGTGTGTGCGTGCGAGTGTGCCTTGAGTTTCACCTCCTATATTTTTAGATCAGGGCTGAGAGATGGGGACTCTACTAAAGCTCTACAACAAAAACAACAACAGATGCTGTGTGAGAGCACAGATATGCACATTAATATGCCTCCACTGCAAAACACACGCACACGCACCCGCACACACACACAGTTTAGTTGCATCAGTTTAGCGGCATCACTTCAAAGGAGTTACTGGCGTTAGTTCCAGCGAGATCACCGTGTTTCTGGACTCACAGGAATAGCTGATGCAGATATTTCCAACGTCCATCTCTGTTCAAAGTAAGCAGAAAAACACCTTCATCCATTCATCTTCATCCCCCTAAATATCTGCCGTCACACATGCAGGAGATTTATCCTTGCATCTGCTGCCACAGCGTGTTTTGGGTGTGCACCAATTACCTCCCTCTGCCACTGCAGAAATAACAGAAATTGAACCCAGCACCTCATGCTCCTTTTAAATCCAAGCTCTAATTAATTAAGACACAATGTGTTATTTTAAACAAGTTGAAAGACACTGTAAATAGAAACTCTTAGAAAAAGTGCTCTGTGGCAAAATCAAACTGAGCCTGAACTCTCAACATGCTCATGGTCTCCACATGTCCTTGTAGTAACATCCCTCACACAGCCATGAGATCACAAAGTGCCGAATGTCCTTCATCCTCTCCTTAGATGAGCTCCAACTTTCCAGGGTGCAGCTTTATTCCAAACCAGACCCCTTCACCTGGCAACATCACTGAACCTGTTCACCAAACGGGTGTTTTGTTGCTCTCGATGCGTGTTGATTACACCCAATATCGTAACATGTAACACAACATATTTAGCACTAATGAAGTGCCCTGCTCATCTAGTGTCAGCTCATTCACAGAAAGCTTACTGGGAGAGTGAACTGTCTCAGCTTTGAACAAATAAATAAACATGGATTTCAGCTGACATTTCGCAGCTATAAAAAAACGACCATCTGCAGAGAGCAACAACCATGTGATGACCTAAAAATGAAAGCCTTCAATACCTTAGGGCAGAATCACAATGAAACACACTATTGATTGAAAAATCTCAATATATCAATAGCTGTTTTCTTTTTATTTTTTTTTAACTTTCTGACTCCCTCAATCAGGTTGAAGTTCAATTTCAGGCGTTTTCGGGTCGCACCAGAGACCATGAGAATGACACACACAGTCAGTCAGTCGGGGATTACACACACACACACGCACACGCACACACACACACACACACACACACACACACACACACACACACACACACACACACACACACACACACACACACACACACACACACTCCAGCAGCTGACACCATGTTTGCTCTGGCAAGAGTGTGTGAAACTACAACGACAGCATCACTGAGAAGCCCGAGAAGACAAAAGGTCGAGTGTGTGCGCGTCTACTCTTCACCATGTGAAAAGAAATCTGTCACACACTCCACAACGCCATGTGCAGACGGTCGGCATGGCAACCGGGAGAAAGACATATTCCATGCATTCTGATGTGTGAAAATACGGGAGGCTTTACAGCGACCCAGCACGAGAGCTGTGCTAGTACAGATGCTTAAGAGGAGAAAAACTTTACTAGGGCCGCGCGGTATTTAAATGATCCCAATTTGTCGGGGTATAAAACGGCTCAGTGAAATAGAAATGAGAGAGTGGAGGAAGGAAGGGTTGAAAACAGCCGACAGACACACAGGAGGAATGACACAAGTGAGGGTGAACAAAAAAGATGAAGAGAGAATAAAAAAGAATAAAAAAATACCTTCTTCCACATCAGATAAATAGTCCTCTGTGATCATTTCGGGGACATTGGCTTTACAAACTGTGTGATTGGGATGGAGGAGAAGGTTAGGGTGGGGAAAAAATGGAAATAATCAGACAATGAAGACATGACTGGAGTTTCACCTGAGATGAAGATTGTAAAAAAAATACAAAATCATGAGTCTGAATGAAATGGAAAAATTATGAAGCTAAATAAAGTAAATAGTGCTGGCTCGCTCACCTGAATCAGTCACTGCAAAGCAACCGTTTCCGTGACAACACAAGCCAAACAAAACTCAGTGCGCCCTGACTCTAACCCTTTAGCTGCCTCCCCCGAGTGTGTGAGCGGGGTCAGGCTGCGTGTCTCACCTTCGTCGTCAGACATGTCCAGCACCTCGTTCATGGTCTCTGGGACGTTCATCTTGTGCTTCTCGATCACCGTCTGTGGAGCAGAAACACAAATGAGCTGCTGATGGGGGCTGCATGATGAAATTTAACACATTAGATGTTAAAGCCGTGTTTTGTCAAGACCATCGTATGGTGGGTTGTGCCAAACATGCTGTGCAAGTACTAAAATGTGATAAAACACATATAATAACTGAAAAACCTGAATCTCTGAGTGTGTGAGGATATGTCTGTGTTTTATAGGAATTCAGCCTGGATTTCACATCATTAAATTATTGATAAAAAATCAAATAAATTGATGGTGCTTGGGGAAGTGGGGGAAGTGGGGGGGGCGGTAAGCGATGGACTCACCTGAGTGGTCAGAGTTTCCTCGGTGACGACTTTGAGAGTGTCGACCACGGAGATGTAGCCGAGCCGCCGGGCGATGGACAGAGCACTGTTGCCGTTCTAGAAACACCAGGATGAGAAATTGGTTTGATTTGAAGCAGTCTCAAAATCAAACTACCGCTCTACTACGTGTCAACACACGCAGACTATATCTAATCATCAGCACGTCTCGGAGCGCGTGTTCTAAAAGTGATTTTATCTGAGTGTGTGTGTGTGTGTTTGTGTGTGTACTCACAGCGGTGAGTTCGTTGGGCGACGCTCCATGATGCAGCAGCAGGTTGATGATGTGTGTGTGTCCCTGCTGTGCAGCCTGATGGAGTGGTGTGTATCCGTTCTGCACGACGACCAGGAGGAAAGAGAGCGTGAGCGCTCACGTTCACGGTGACACTACACAACAGCCTCCATCTCATCTGTGCTCAGATGAGCTTCGAGCTGTGCAATTATTCGATCGTGCCCCACGTTTACCTTGGTCTTGGCGTTGACCTTGGCCTGATTTTTCAGCAGGAAGTTGACCATCTTCACGTTGCCATAGTGACAGGCCACATGGAGAGGAGTGTATCCCAGCTGATGACAGAGAAAATCATTTGAGGTTGAGAGATGATTTATCTGGACAACTGATAATGATAATATCGCTACCAGAAATGTTGCAAACTATCGCAGAGTAACTGAACACAGAAACACTTGAGGCGCTCTCACCTTGGTCTCGGGGTCTATGGTAGCCCCCTGGTTGACTAAGACCTCCGCCACGTTGACTTTGTCCTCCTGAGCAACCAGGTGGAGCGGAGTCAGGCCGGACTGCGGGCAGAGACACAGTCTTAAATTAACAAACAGACCGAAACAAAACACAAGAAGATGTACTGATGCCCAAAGCAGGTTTGATGAATCTTTTCAATGTCATAAAATAACAGTCCAGATTTAACAAAATAAAGCTCAACACATAACGTGAAAACGTGACAAAAACCTCCACCTTGTTGCGCTCTTATGAAGCTGGCATCAGTGACTCTCTATTCTTACGACCACTTTAATAATGAATAATTCAGAGTTCACAGAAACACACGCTCAAAGCCCCATGCTGTCTTTTCTGGAGCTTGTGCACGTTTCTCGTACCTTGTTGCCCATGTTAATGGGAGCGTCTCGAGCCAGCAGCAGTGTGACGATGTCCACGTTTCCTTCCTGTGCTGCGAGGTGCAGGGGTGTGATCCCCTGCCGTGTCACCGTGCTGGTGGAGGCGCCGTACTCCAGTAACGTGGTGGCGATCTCCATCTGATTCTTCTTGGCCGCAATGTGCAGCGGCGTGTAGCCGTTCTGCGTGCACAGGCACAGGGAGGGTTGACTAACGATACAGGCTTGGCTGTTTCCATTGAAGATTGGGTTTATCAGCATCTTTATTCTTTTTAAATATTTTGGGAAATGTTTTTATTTAAATGTCTCACTTCTGTCATGTTAAATATGGAGCTGAATTAGGACTGAATTGTTTATGGCCATAGATCCAACTAAAGCAGATATGTCAAAGCCACAGAATCTGTTGTCAATTTTTGTGGCTAAAGCTAATCAGGTCTTTAGTTAAGATAGGCTAAAATGATGCTAGCTTAACTAGCAATGCCAAACCTTTCCTTCCTTTAACTAATTTTGCAAGTAAAATGAATCAAGTGAATATTCTTCTAGTTTTGTCCACTCTTGTTCAATTATTTAACTTTGAGTGACATGAATATACATATTAAAATCACAATATGAATTTCTGACATCCTCATTTCTGAGGGGTGTGGAAGTAAATCCACTCCAGCATAGACGCGTGCTTTAAAATGGTAAGCTAAAGCTCTTGTCTCGTCGAGGGTCGTTGCCTGAAAACACTGACTTATTCACTACTCCATCGGGCACCAGGAGTTATTGGGGCCTGGCTAATTTCAGCGGCAGCTCTTTCTGGATTGATGCCGTTTGAGTGGAAGGGGAGCGGAGCCAGCCAATCAGGAGGCTGCGCTCGGGCTGTTTGTGGGTGACTGAAACTAGGTCAGCTTTCAGCTTTCACCCACAGCCACGCAGAAAGGTTTCTCCGCGTTAATGCGCCGAGCGACGGGCGGACGGCAGCGCTCTAGCCGGCTCTTACCTTGGCGGCGGCATGCGGCGAAGCCCCCTGGTTCAGCAAGAGCAGCGCCACCTTCTGGTTATCATAGTGTGCTGCCACATGCAGTGGAGTTAACCCACTCTGAACACACAAACACGTACACACAGAGTTAAGGTTAGAGGGCGACGCACTGAGCAGAGGTGCATTAATGGCACACACGCGGCTGATACACTGGTGTGCGGGTGTGTGAGCTGCTTGACAGGACGTGGGTGAGGTGACTGTGCCTTGGGATTCCCGAAGGAGCCCACACACTATATTTACCTGTACTAAAGAGTCCTTCCTACACACACACACACACACACACACACGTACACGCCTTACCTTCCCGGCAGCGTCAGGCGGAGCGTTCTTCTGCAGCAGCAGGTTGGCGACCTCGATCTTGCCGTACTTCGCAGCCACATGCAGAGGAGTAAAGCCCTTCTGGAAAGACAACACATATATACTGAGCGCAATTTAAACACTCCCATTTACAATGTTGCCACAGCTCAGATTAACATCCTTAATTGTACCACTTTTACAGCGGGAGTAAAATAATTTCGTCTTTTTCAAGCTGATGTCATGGCAACATGAGAGAGTGATTACTTGGTGCTTGTGAAATTGATGAAACGTGACGCGGGTCTGGGGTGCGGACGTGTGCTGTGAGCTTTCTGCATAAGATTCCTCAGCTATGAGGCAACGCCGAGCTGTCGCGCGGCTCTGACCAGAGGCAAAGTCCCCAAGTCGTGCGCCTCCACATATGTGCACTGCATACATGCGTGTGTATGTGCATGCACGCACACATAGTGGGGACCTACAGTAATGGGACCCGACAGTTGAAGGTGAAGAGTCAAAGGTAGCATTTTCTTTAGGTCTCCAGAGTGAACATAAGAGCTATGAATCATTGGATTCGTCAGAAATACCTCATGTGCTGTTTTATCAGAAAACCTGGGGCATTGGCACTGACATTTCATCAGAAACATCACCAAACCTTTCATTGACCTGCACACCTGAATGAACCTGAACATTTCTCAAGGTGGAGGCGGTATGGTAATTACATTACATTTTGTGCTCTGTCTTTTTCAGCTCAACGTATTTCACATTTGAACTTTAAACATGACAACAAACGATGATGATGTTTCAGGATGGACAGCTGTTATTCAACGAAGCACAGGTGAGCAGAGGCACAGTTATTCATTCTAGGTCTCTTTAGGCCTCAAATTTGTGCTTCCTTTTTCCCACGATATGAGATTAAATTATCTACACCCTTAAGAAAATGTAGCTGCAGTGACTTTTCTCCAAAACTCAAAATATGGGCCAAAGTCTGCTGGAGGCAAAACAGTAATATTTCCCCTTGAGGACTTCCTCAAAACACTAAGAAAACATTTGTGAATATAAGCCTAATTAATAATTGAAACATGCTTTTCAGTCGTTATCTATGGGCTGGGAAATACACAGACGTACTACAGAAATAGGACAAGAGCGCAACAAACTGGCCGTCTGGACTGAAATATCCCGGCAAAAATCTGACAGACGGGTACGAAACACCACATTCCCGGTCCCCGGATCATAAATCATATTGACAGTGGCGATCCTGAATCTTCCGGCTCTTCCGGCGGCTGTTAAAAAGGAACAGATCCGACGTGACGTCAGCACGGACGCTCTGGTCCTCCCCTTGTTTTGCTGAACTCTAATCAGTGCCGAACACGTCCCCTCTGTTCCGACCGTGGCCGGAGCTTCAGGGACTTTCCTCTGCATCTAAACTGTGGCCATCGGACGCGTTTGCTGCAGTTTCTGAATGGAAGTTATGAAATGAGTAATGCACAATGACGGCCTCTGCAGGAACAGTGTTTTCGGAGTCTGGCAGGAAGTCAGCTGAAACTCACGCTCCTCCACCACCAGCGCCAGGCCGGCCAACAGTTTAGCAGCCACACACACACACACACACACACACACACACGCCAGCGCTGCTGAGAGATCTGCACGTGTGCTGGATTCATAAGAATCCGAGCAGAGCGAAGCAGCCCGGACCCGACCTGACGACTGCTCTCACCTTGGTGATGACGCCCAGGTCAGCCCCGTGGTCCAGCAGCGCCGCGGCCACGTCTCGGTGGCCCTCCCGGGCGGCCAGGTGGAGGGGCGTGTATCCAGAGCTGGTGGTGGAGTCTGGGCAGGCGCCGTTGCCCAGCAGCTGCTGGACGATGTCCTGCTTGCCCATACGGCTCGAGATGTGCAGAGGAGTCTGGTCGTCCTGCAGATGACAGGGCACCACTTTAATCTCAGCTTCACGCGACAGTGAAATTCTGAGGCCAACAGAGGAGTCTACTGTTATCTGGGGGAGTTTTCCACAGACTTCAAAACGATAATGGTAAAGAGTAAACGCACTTAGAGTATGTTTGTGACTAACTTTGTATGTCAGCTTTGGTCAGCATGCACTGCTCATAATATACATATTCCGGCATTTGCTGCATTCAAATGATTAAAAAGGTGGAAAAATCGGTGTCCCAGAGTTTCCTATCACTGTGTCCTGGGTCTCTCTTAAAATGAGAAGGAGACAAACCCTAAAACAAGAGGGATGGTTCTGTACTGTAGTCACTCAGTAATTACATACAAGCACACACACACACATACACGCGCGCACACAGGCTCATTACTCTAGAGACAAACAAGCAGAAACACACGCGCGCACATGCACACACACAAACACACAGGAAAAGTGCTGAGTCTGTGTGTTTTCTGCTCAGTCTGAGGTTGTTTCAGTCACACGTGCTCTACCTTGGCCTTGGCATCGACTCTCGCTCCATTCTGGATCAGATAGCGCACCACGTTTGACTGTCCCGCCCTCGCTGCCATGTGGAGCGCGGTCTCGCCCCTCTAGTACACACACACACACACACGCACAAACACAAAAACACACAAAAGTCAGTGTGACTGATAATTACTGCGAAGCCTTGGTTCTTCTTCAACTTCTCCCCCTGTTCGAAACTCCCTCTCAGTTGAGATGTAGAGGGAGAGAAAGAGGGAGAGAGAGAGAGAGACCCTCTTTCTGTCCTTCTCTCCACACCCAACTCACCATAATGACGTACCGTAATGTTCCGTTTCTACGGTAACCTGGCCACAGAAACGGCGTGGGCGACCAAATACTTGGGGTTGAAGAGTTGAATGTGCAGCGCTCTCTCTCCCCTCTTTGTTCCCTGTGTTTGCTCATTACGGCTCGCTTGTCTTTGGACTCCCTCTCTCTCCCTCTCCCTCTCTCTCTCTCTCTCTCCTCCTACTTTTTTTTACGCACTGATTGACAAGACGGGAGTCAGAGGTGCTCTCCTTACACGTAAGTGGCCTTAAAATGTCATTTCATTCATTTGAATTTGATATTTGATCCATGAATCGCTCTTTTAACTTTGTCACTAACTTCTACCAGCTCCATGGTGATGTGCCTTAGGTCTACGGCAAAATATTTCACTCTGCTCCATGTTCCTCGTGCCCTCGTTCCTGCCAAGTAAACTTCCAGGAACGAAAGAAGAAAACAGCCAAACACCAGGAGTTGACAAAGAAATGTGAGGGTCACAGCCTAGTTAGCTTGTGGCTCAAAAAGAGATCTTATCTAATGACCTGACTTCCTCGGGACGTTGTAACATATCTTACAGTGACTTTATGCAGCTCATTTTTCCTCAGTCAGCCTTAATAACAATTTATGGGCAACTACAGTTTGAGAGACTTCTCTCTCGGGCTCTCTGTCTGTTTGGTTTAACGCTCTTTAGCCGTTTTCCACTCTGTCAGCCCCATGGGAGGAGGACAGATGATCAGGAGACTCAAAGAAGAGACAGAGCTTCCTCAACTCACCACATTGCTTGTGTTCGGTGAAGCCCCGTGGTTGATCAGCTGGTGGACGATGTTGTCATGTCCCATAAAAGCTGCCACATGGATCGGAGTCAGACCAGACTGCGGAGACAGCCGACGGGAGGAGGGAATGAAAAAGGGAATTTTTTTTTTAAAAAGTGCTCGCAAAGAGCACAGTTTCAATGTATCCCACTGTAACTAAGCAGAAGTTGTTAAAGCATCAAGAAACTCATGATAACCAGTAGAAGTGTCCTGTTGGTCCTGTAGCTAAAACACTGTGTATGTGGTCATGTGTTCTTCTTTTTAACTTCAGAACAATCACTTTGAGACTTATTTCACAGAAGTACATCGACCTAAAAGTCAAAGGCTTCACAACCAACTGAAGAGCAGAGCGTTGACGCTTTGATTGACAGCAAAACAGACCAACCGGGTCGCCTGGACCCCGCTTTGACAGCGAGCGGGAGCCTGACGTCCCGTTGGGACTGACGAGCATTGAAAAATGGCTTTAAAAGATTGAGATTTCGACAGCATATCTGGTGTGATCATCTTTCAAATGAATCACAGCAGTGGAGTAAAGTGTTTCCATGTGACGTGATGTAACCGGCAGGAGAAAATAAACAGAATCCTCTGCCGAAGAAACACAACACACACCAGAGAGCCAGACACACACACACACCTACCTCTGTGACGGCCTGTATGGACGCTCCATGCTTGAGCAGCAGCTCCATCACCTTGACTCGGTTCTTCTTGCAGGCAATGTGCAGAGGAGTGAAACCATTCTGAAACACAGCAAATCAATGCAAGAATTGACCCTTCCAGAGCATAGAAAAGTAACAGTCCAGGAAGTTTTTGTTTTTTTCTCTGCGATGCACAGCAGCAGGTCTGGCAGAGCTGGCAGGAGACAAGTCTGGAACGCTGAATGGAAAGTACAGTACAAAAGAGGAACCTTCTCTCTCTCCCCCCCCCCCCCCCCTCTTTCTTTCACGATTTCTCTTCACCCCCGCCGCATGCGAACCAGATGAGCATGTGTGGAAATAATTGACTCGACGCAAAGTTGTAAAAAAAAAAAAAAAAAAAAGTAGGAAAATAAATAAATAAAGGGTAAGCTGCTTTTTCTTCACAACTCACTCTTCTCTCGCCAGCACGAACACTCTGCCCCCCTCCCTCCCTCCTTCCCCTCACTGGCTTCACTTTGAGGTTTCTGGCTGAATCCTATGACTTCATTTTCCTCTCTGTGTCCGCTTTTTCCTTCTCTTACTCTCTGGCTATAAAGTCCCAGAGCTCTAACCACACCCAGACTTCTCCCATTACAGACCAGAGATGGTTGTCTTACACTAAGACGCGGGCTGCGGTTACAAAGCCTCTTTTAGCCTCCTCCTCTTGTTTCCTTCATTATTCTCCCTCTGTCTTTTCTTCGCCGTTAAATACAGAACCCATTAGATCTCAAAACTAAATGCAGGGGTGAAGACGGAGGTGGGAGGAGGACATGAAAGGCTTGAAAGGAAGGGGGAAATATTTGGTCGACTGACAGATGAAATCATGGAGACCTGATCTCAACACGTAAACGTTCCACAGCCACAACGTCTGCAGAGAAAAGCATCAAATTTACGCTTTAATTACTGGGAGGCAAATGGAAAACATTTCACTCCTTTCCACTCTCTTTCTACCTTTGCAACACGTGCGCATGTGCGTGCTTTACAGGCAGGGCAACAGGGGTGCAGGTAACGACCGCTCTATTATAACAGTGAATACAGTAAAAGAAAATGTACGAATAATTCACAGAACGCTTGTCAGGCCACAAGATTATTATCCGATATATGAATATTTCAAGGAGCACATGAGCAAAACAGCATGTCTCATTAACAGCAATTATGGGTAAAACACCAAGATCACCAAATGCCAATGTACAGTTAGTACTTGGCAACAATACACAAAACTGTACAAGTGCAGCTTACCAGCGCCTTGGCGTTGGGGTTGGCCTTCTTGTCCACGATGACCTTGGCCACCTTGTAGTGGCCACAATGCGCGGCCACGTGCAGCGCTGTCAGGTAGTCGTTGGTCACGTCGTCCACGGGCACCTCGTGGTGCAGCAGGAGCTGCACGCAGTTCAGGTGGTCGCCCTGCGTCGCCATGTGGAGCGGAGACAAGCCGTTCTGCAGGGAGGAGCGAGGGAGCCCGATCAGCGTCGGCAGGAAACGGACACACGGGGTTCGAAGGGCCAACCATCAGAGACAGAGAGGCAGACAAAAGCCCCCGGGCTGGACGTTCTACCTTGGTCTTTGACAGGATCGGAGCTCCTCTGTCCAGCAGCATCTCCACCACCTGCTCGTGGCCGCTCCGGGCTCCACAGTGCAGAGGGGTCAGGCCGTCCTGTGGAAGCAGGCAGGCAGTGTTCGGGCCGAAACAAAGACTTTGTTTCAGAAAACATGTATTTCTGCACAGCCTGCAACGCACAGCCTCAGCTGGGCTAATCACCCACATTTTAAACTTTCTGGTAAGCTTTAGATATCAATAGGATTCGGGATATACCATATACACCACAACTGGTGAATGGAATAACCAGTGTATTTCTAATACATGTCAAAAACATTTCGTGGCTGCAGACAGAGCCGTGATGGCCTCACTCGTCCATACGATGCTGCTTTTAATGCTTTGGAGAAAACAGGTGTAAGGGCTGAAAATCACGTGTGAGAGAGAGCGTCACCTTGGTGCGTGCGTCTATCTTGGCCCCTCTCTCCAGCAGCAGTCGCACCATGTTGCTGTTACCACGTTTGGATGCGACGTGCAGCGGCGTGATGTCATTCTGGGAGGAGAGAGAGCGATCATAACAGAGACTGTGTCACGGAGTCGCCCCCTGAATGCATTTCGGCTGTGACCGAACCGTCGGACGGGCTCTGATCTAAAAGTGCAGGAGGTGAAAACTGATGAATATCCCCCTCTAGAGGAGCAGAGACACTCCAGCATCATACTGGGTCTGGGTTCACTGTCTCTGTTCCCTTTGTTCCCCCTGCCACGCTGCCAGGAGCTGCATCTCGACCTCACGGCACACTGGCTCCATGCGAGTAATTTATCTGCCCATTGTATCACCTCTTTGACTCCAGGCTTTTTCACTTCATTATTTTCACATAACTTTATGAAGTAAGAATTACAGTTGAGGTTTTTCAGTACAAAACAGCAGCAATTATTTGCAAATTTTACTCAATGTGGCTCTTTCACAGGCATTGATATTTGTCAGACATTTGTGGGAGTCAAATAAGGTGCATCTAGTGTGTATATACGTGGTAATTATGACAATAATACAGCAGCCTCGTCTTTTAAACAAAAGTTGCCTCTGATTTGCTCAAAATAGTATAACCTACACAGACAACCCTTCGAAACTTTCACACACACACACACACACACCACACAGAATGTATGAGTGGCAGGAACAGCTGTAGGTCCATACACACAAGCAAGAGTCCTATACACACACACATATGGTCCCACCTCCTCATGTGAGTGTAGAGTGAGCACAAGCAGCAGCCCTTACTTCAAAAGGCCTCTGTGTATACGTGTGTGTGTGTGTGTGTTTGTGTGTGTGTGTGTGTGTGTGTGTGTGTGCAGTCTTTGAAGTGAAGCCCTCACCCTGGCCTTGAAGTCCACGGCCGCCCCTCTGTTGAGCAGCAGCGTTGCGACGTTGATGTTGCCGTAGTGCGCTGCGATGTGCAGTGGGGTGAAGCCGCTCTGAGAGAGGCCGGAGACAGACACAGAGCGTCAGGTAGAGACAGAGGAGAGAGGAGGGGGGGGGGCAAAAAAAACGAGCAAAAAAAAGAAAAAAACAAAGCATGATGGGACACAACACAGTGGCCGGGCCAGAAGCGAAGTAACAGAGAGCTGAGCTGAGCAGAAGCCAAATGTGCTGTGAAAACAGGACAACAAACGGAGCGGTAAAACTCGAGTCTTCATTGCCACCTGAAGCCATTCATGCCAGCGGTGATGGATATCACGATATGAGGGGGAAGCACGTCTTGCTCGTGTCACATGGAGTCCAGAGCCCTATAACCTTGTGTGGGTTTCTCTCTACCGACAGAAGCGCTGATGATCTGTCACATTTTGCCTCCTTGCCACAGTAGAAAGAATTGAGTTGAGCTCCTGCTATCAAAAAATGATTCCTTGAGAGGGTAGTATTAACATCTGCTCCACAATAAGGTTGCACTGGCTTAGGGCCATGGTTTATGGATGCACAAGCACAGAATTGTAGCACAATGTAGTAGCAAGTAGAAGGTAGCTCAGCTGGACAGGTTGCAAAATTTGACAGAACTTCAAACATGCAGGGGTTGGCATGCATCAGGGTATTGACAACGGCTGCAATTCAGTGGCCTACAGCTACTCCCAGAGTGCAGCCAAGCAGTGAACCAGCATCACATCTCAGATACGACCGGTGAGCGCCTCCTGCTCTTTCTGCTGCACAACGCTAACACCATGCAAGCACACACACACACATACACACACACACTGCTGCCCACCGCTGGATATCTGCTGCAGATGCAGACACGAGTTCATAATCCATTACATCGATCTCAATAGGATGAGCGGCAGCTCAGATCCAGGCTGATGTCCAACCCGTCCAGTAAATGATTAATAGCGCCCTCTCTACATTCTCAGAATCTACGCTGATGGTCACTGAAATTGATAGCGCTGGAAAAACATGTCCTTGTCCAATCAAGAGCAACATGCTATCGATCGACAAATCAAGTTTACGATCTGAAGCCGCTCTCAGTGATTAGCGTCATCTCACCGGAGAGTCAGCACAACTTTGAGTTTGTTCAGATGATTCGATTAAATGAAATCTATGGACACTGAGAGCTCGATGGGAGCCATTCCAATCATTTCAGATCTTCCTCCTCATTGACAGCTCAGTGAGAGGCAGGCGGTCACATGTGCAGCCATATTCACTGAAATTCACCGTAGCTATCTGCAGCACAACCGTGACGTGAATACACAGACAAAAATCAAAACATTGCATGTGACAAACAACTCCTGTGGCTTCACATTAGTCCCTGTGGATGGAAAAACATCATTGTGGGAAATACTGGATGGACAAATTCCATTCTGTTGTGAGTTTTTTGACTCTGCTTTACCGTTGTGATTGCTAACTAGCTAACATGCTAAGCTAAGGCTTAGCTAAGCTAAGGCTGAGCTAAGGCTAGCTAACTGCGCTTTACTGGCTGCCTGATGACACTAAAGCACAGAAATGTAGTTTAGAATAAACCATAAATCTTTGTGGTTAAAGCATAAAAAAGACAGGAAACCCTGCAGCTTAAAGAATGTAAAAGAACATTTTTCTGTTGAACTGATATTGTGAGTGCTGTGAAAATTCAATCTATTATTACTTTCAGATTTCTATACAGTTTAAAAACTGCTTCATGTTATCTTAGCCTGGCTAATATTAGTGAATGTACTGTACATCCTGAAGAACTCACAAAGCTGCTTGTACTGATAGAGTTTCCGGTCACTACAGTTCTACTGTCGTTTCTCTAAATGCAGCACGAAAGCAGCAAGACAGTGGATGCGGGCAAAGCAAGGAGCCGAAATGCGGGAGACACGTGTGAGCGGTCGGCAGCAAAAGCATTCGCTCATGCCAGCATTTAGCGTTCATGCCAGCAGACAGAAGGCTTTGGCTCTGTAATGGTGACCATGAGTGAAGAGCGAGAGGAAAGGAGGAGGAGGAGGAGGAGGAAAGGATGAAAAGGAAGAAGAGGAGGAGGAGGAGAGGATGAAAAGGAAGAAGAAGAAGGAGAAGCAAAGAGAAGAGGAGAGAAGATATACCTCTGTTGTTCTATTCACCATCATCTAGAAGGGAGTAGGGTAAAAAGGGAAGATAAAGGAACAAAAAGAGAAGGGAGGAGGAGGAGGAGGAGGAGGAGGAGAGAATGGGGTGGTTAGTGCACCACAACAACTACAACAGGGACACCGACACGATGGTTGCACGAAGCCGTAGGATGAGTCTATGAGAATGCGGCTGGAAGTCATGAGAGGAGACCGAAAAACACAGAGGGACACACAGCTGATGATGCGCTGAGACTTATCAGCTGTTAGTTGCTCTACGATGGGAACTACCCTGGAGCTGTATTATTGCTTTAAAGCGACAGGCGACTGCGCTGGTTTTTTGCCTCCTTTATCGATAGATAACATCTAGTTTTGTGCTGTAGCAAACCCGTGTGATTGGAGTCCAGCGAAACACAGTAGGAGACATGGTAGAGTGACGCTGCTCTGTCCTGACAGGTCCAAACACATTGGTTTGGTTTCAGAGGCATGTCTTGCTAATTAAATTTGTGATAAATTGTAGTGGATATTTTTCAGTTAGAACAATTTCGGAGCGTGTATCCAAACGTACAGCACCAAATCCGTCTGCAAAAGACCTGAACAGAAGTTACACTCAGATCTCTCTTAAGGCATCATGAAGAACACGGGTGTTAACAACAACAACAACAACCGCTCTCTCAGTAGGTCAGTGGGTCATGCTCCGGCCCTGCCTGTCACCGGGCGCGTACCTTGGACTCCACGTCGGCGTTGTGGTCGTTCTGCAGGAGGAGAGCGGCGGCCTTGGTGTCGTCCTTGCGCGCGGCGATGTGCAGCGCGGGCAGCCGCACCTTGCCCTTGGTGTCGTTCTCCAGCAGGAGCGACACCACCTGGTCGTGGCCCTGCTGCAGCGCCACCGCCAGGGGGGTGAAGCCGTCCTGCGGAGACAGTTGAGACGGGTCAGGTCAGAGGAGATCAGGTCAGGTCGGATCGGGTCGGATCGGATCGAATCAGATCAGATCAGATCAGATCAGGTCAGAGCCTCACAGCTGGACTGACTTCAGTTCAGGTCTGGCAAAACAAGCACCTGCATGGGATCAACACTTTCTAACTCAAAACATTAATAAAACAATCCCCAGATCCTAACTTAAGATAGGATAAGACAAAATATAATAAGATAGGACAAACTTTATTTATACTCAAAGGAAATTGTTGAAAAGACCATATTATTGTTGTATTATGGAGATGTGCTGCTAATTATCTAATATTGTGAGACTACATTAACAGCCAAGGGGCATACACTAAGGAGCATACACCTATATGGACGCACAGAAGAATCAGAGCAGAGGCATATGGCAGAGTCCATGAATCATCAAAGAAAAGCAAAGATTGCTTACAAGTACATCACAGAGATCAAGTGTGTGTGCGTGGGTGCGTGCGTGCGTGTGTGTTTACACAGGATGCGACTGTCTGAATATAACCAACTCAGCATCACTACAGCCACACATCAAAGCACAACCTCCCCTCAGAGATCCTGCTGAGCTCACACACACACACACACACACACACACTCACACACGGCACACAACTGCGTAGGCCAGAAACAAACAAACAACCGGCCGCGTGTGCACACACGCCCCGATGCTGAGATTCGTGATCAGATCCTAAAAGCCGCGCATAAATTTAACGGCTTGAAGAATTTCAGAAAGTCCCGAGCCGTCCCAGAGCACATCCCTTTTGTTTCATCTGCCCCTTCGTGGATTCAGGGGCAGACGCAGAGTCTCTTTAATGTCCTAAAAATATCTCACGAGATGGACGGCTGCGGCGGCGGCACAGGAGAACGCGCTACAGGATGGTTTCCGATCTCAAACTCCGAGCACCGGCACCTCGCCATGCGTCACACGGCATCAAACTTGCCCCGATCAAAACCAATCACGGGAGGAAACATTCAACGGACATTCAGTGACAAAGATCCAAACTACGCAGACCGCGGCAACGCACTTAGATGACGTGAGAATCGGCTTTTTATGGTGACTAATTGACTGTCACGCGTGAAAATACGCTTGAAAATCACAGAGCAAATATCGAGGTCAAACCGGAACACTCCTGAAGTGGATTTGCACCTGTGCGGCAGCGGAGTGACTGACTGGTCTGCACGAAGAATACACATGCGCAGAAGACACAGTACGTGCAGCGAAAACCGCTAAAATACAAACGCAAGGTTCAAGAAGCAGAGGTTGAGCTAATCTCATCTGCCTCGCGCTATGCAGAGAGGGACAATCATGAATTATTAAACGCCGGGAGTTGCTTCAAACATGGATATATATTTCCCCACATGAATAATTCACGGAGTCTCCAGCTGGAGGAGGACGAGGAGGGGAACGTCGAAATGTGGAGCAGCAATAGTGGGGAAGAGTAGGAGGCAGACAAAGGGAACAAAGGAGGCAGAGGAGAGGAGAGGAGAGGAGAGGAGAGGAGAGGAGAGGAGAGGAGAGGAGGAAGAGGAGGAGGAGGAGGAGGATGAAGGATGGGTTGTCAAGGACGGAGCTCCGAGGCGCCACACTGACACACAGAGTGAGATGCCGAGACTGTCATCAGGTCAGACTCAGGCTCCAACTGAAGCCGAAAAAATAAATTCACCGATATTCCACGTCTTCCCGAACCCATCCCATCAACAGCGACCCGACACTCATCGAATCTGTTCTCTTCGGGGACTTTCAGCCTCTCCCATCACAAGCCCATATGGGAGTCACGCCCAAGTGTGTTTCCATTGCAGTTTTTTTCGCTTGACGAAGGCGATATTTCTGAAATATCGGTGTTTACATAGAAAGGTGTTTGGCACATGATCCATAGCTGATGTAAAATGTCTTCCCACGTGATTTTGCCAGACACTTTAAATAAAAAGAAAATTGAGTCTTACACGACACTTTTGCGATAAACTTCTATATCAACACATCTAAAAAAAACACCTCATAAGAGTACTAAGTTAAAATAATAAGTTCATCACCAGTGTTTTATTGCAAAACTTAGGTTTTGTACATTGCTAAGGGTAATGGAAACACACCTACTGTATTCACCCTTCTGATTTCAATGCTTATGTTTACCATAGAACACGTTTTATTAAGTGACCCAGTTAAAATGTGTATAAAACACACATTCCACGCTGATGAGCTCGTCCTCTGTTCTGCAGTGTTTCTGTGACAGGACAAAGAAGGGAAACTGAGACTGTAATTAACATGTTTCCGAGCCAGCTATGAGCATATTTAGAGCAGTGGCAGTCTCGTTTGCCCCTCTCTTGACGGAGCAGACAGGAACGACATGAGACAGACGTTTGGCCGGACGTGCCGTGCCGTACGGACGCGCTCGCAGCGTGCCACAGCTCACAGCTCGACGCCACGGTCAATTTCTGCAGCGTCAGAGGTTCCTCCCTGTGTCGGCGGCTGAGGACCGTCAAGGTCGCTGACTGACACGGTGTGGCAGTCCCCCGGCTCATCCAGACCAACAGGCCCAGCAGCCTTCATTATCTCCGACGCCTAGTAGCCATTAGCATCAAAGAGCGACACTGCCGTGTAATGACAAGGCGGCAGAGGGAGGACGGGTGGCGATCACAGGCCACAGTGGGCTCAGCAGCGTGTTTGTGTTCATGTGCACAGACGGACGTTTTTTGTTTTTGGAGTCGTTACCTCTGTGGCGATGCTCTGGCTGGAGCCGTTGTCCAGTAGGAACTGCACCACGTCCATGTGGTTCTCCTGAGCCGCCATGTAGAGCGGAGTGAAGCCGTTCTGGAGAGACAGAAAACGCTCGATCAGACCGGCGAAACCTTGGGTTTCACTCCACGTTGCACACAAGCATCAGGTAGAGTGCACTGTATTGATCAACCGGAAGAAACAAAATAAAACAGATACGCGCAAATACCGAGTCATAATACGGTTTTATCGTCACTAACTCTGAGATACAGATATGATCATTATGTTATTAGGTCTCCTGTTCCTTACAGAAATCTTATCTGTGAGCCAGAATGCAATATGAGAGTTGGTGCACATAAAAACAAAGGATGACTTGGATGGCAATTAGCCATTAAAAAGTTTATTCTGCACACTCACCGAGCTGCGTTTGTGCATGTTGCTTATTGACTGATTTGTCAAAAGATGACCTCATCCCGGGTGAATTTACAGTCACACTGCACCACGGCCCCCTCCTAGCATTTCATTTAGAGAATATGAGAGCTGGTGGAGCAATGGGCGGTGTATGGATATGCAATTGGCTGACTGGCATGGCCATCAATCCTTTTGATTCCTCGGGCTGCATTATTGCCTGCAGTGTAACAAATCAATGAGGACAACTGCCTCACGGTGATATTGGCTTTCCTGGATTTTTATATCAGCATGATGAAGTACATGGATTTATCAGGCATGTCATTTATCAAAAAGCCCGCGTCTGTTTGATTTATGTATGCACATTAAATTACAATTCTTTTTTTTCAAGAACGCACAGCGGTGGGACTGAAGATTTCATGTCTGCCACGCACTCCCACTTCAAAGCATGCTTTCTCTGACCTCCCGAGCCTATTATTGCCGCGGAGTTATCTGTGAGGACATGCTGGCACCTCAGAACAGAGCTGGCACCTGATAACTGCAGCGATAAATGCTCCTGTTGAAGATGATTCCACATGTGTGTGTGTGTGTGTGTGTGCGTGCGTGCGTGCCAGCGTGTGTATGTCTATGTGCAGTGCGACACTGGAACAAGGCCAAGAAAACACATCACCATAGCAACACAGGGATCCAAAAATCTCTTGAACATGCAAAAAAGCTCCACCTCCTCCTCCTCCTCCTCCTCCACCTTCTCGGCTCTCCTTTGTATTTATTCTAGTGTCAATGCACCAGAAGCTTTTTTCTCCTGTAATTCACTCGCTCACACAAAGTAGCATTTAGCCCACACAGTCAAACCCCAACACTGGCCAAGGACACTGTGCGAGTGAAGGTTTAAGCTCTGACAGAAGCAAATACAACCTCACAATTCAGCGCAGGAGTCATCAAGATCTCGACTGTTTCCGAAAGAGACAAACATCAAAACCTCCCTCAAACATGGAGGCTGTGATTAGCTTAGCATTTAGACAGGATAGCAGGGGAAACAGATGACAGGACTTGAGACTTAGACTACTTTAAAGGGCAATAAAACTCACCTGAACACATGATACTGGACACATTATAGCTCTATATTTAATCAATAGAAACTGCTTTAACTGGGGTTATACTGATTGCTACTTTTAATACAGGACACATTTTATTTGGCCCATACCCTATGACAGCATGTTTGTGATTAAATTCCAAAAACTGTATTCCCAAAAGAAATTCCTAAATATACAGAATGCCTAATATATCAAGAGAATAACATGGGTGAAAGGAGTTCATCTGCTATCTTTTTAGGGGCTGCAATTTTAGTTATGCTCACTTCAATTCACAGCACCAAAAGTTATGACTTGTCAATACCAATTTGATTTTCGTTCTCTATAGCTTTGAACATTTTCACATTATTATGGCTGGTGTGGCTGTATTCTTGTGTGTGTGTGTGTGTGTGTGTGTGTGTGTGTGTGTGTGTCTGTGTACTGACAATTGAATGTGGGCCAGGAAATACTGCAGAGCTGCTGACACAGCACACATACGAAGGTGCGTTGTAGTTGTGCAAGCATTCATCTGCATGCAGACACACACACACTCACGCACACTCACACTCACACACACACACACACACACACACACACACACACACACACACACACAGACCAGCATAACACTGATTAGTTAAAAAGTGGATTTTACAGTTGGAGATCTGTCAGGGTATTTGTGCGTGTGTGTGTGCATGTGTGTGCGTGTGTGCGTGCTAGTGTGATGCTGATTTACCTGAGACTGTGCATTGACGTTGGCATTGTGGGTGACAAGCTCCTTCACCACCTCTGTCTGGCCAGCGAGGGAAGCTATGTGCAGGGCCGTGTTTCCTTTCTGGTTGACGACAACAAGAAAAAAACAAGAACAAACATGTTTTGCATGTCTAGACTTTTGTAATGTGCATGTCACTGTGAATGGAGGGCCGGGAGAGAGAGGTGAGGCAAATATACAGTCGGCTTCGCGTGAAACGAACTGCAAAAACGCACAAGAGCTCTAAAGGACAATGCACTGAGGAGGAGAGGAAGCACTGTCATAAGAGCGTGTTGCGCAACCTCTCGTGGATGCAGCTGTTGCATGTATGTCAGCTATGAGTGCCGAGCAGCAGCTGTTGCCATGTTGTCAGTCCTGGTGCCACAGAAACTCCACATATTCCCCTCCACTCACAAGCTACTGCTTCAAACTCTGCTTAGCTTCGCTGGCAGTCAAAAAAGAGACACTCGAACTTGCTTTGATGAAACTTTTGGCTGCAACTACACGCTGCACTTTAGTATATTTGCCAAATGTTTTTTTGCGCAATTATAACATAATGTTAACACAAATTTGAGTGGAGTTGACCTCTTTTTCACTAGCATCATTGTTCAACAGCATTTTGGAGCATCAGACAGAAAAGTCTAGGCAAATTTCAAATGACCCCAAGTGAGATATTAGATGAGATTATCCTGTATTAACCGGCATTTGTGCAGCAGCAACGGATATATTAGCATCTATCCCAAAGCCCTTTTAGCTTCAGAGGCAAACATATCTTTTAAACTGCTAAACTGAAACTCAATTGGCCCGATGTTGTGAGATAAGCTTTAGTAACATTTATTAAGATTGGCTGTGTCTGAAACCATCATCACCATTCTCTGTGGAGGACTACGCAGTCAGTCAAATATATACACACACACACAAATAGTACTTTGTGTCTTTTGATTAAAGCTAGATACTACTTGCCACTGACTGCAATGCATGATTATAAATATATTGCTTGCTCAGTCAATCAATTGTACAATACTTTTCACAATGCCCTGTGGTCTACTGTGAGTCCAGTATAGGATCTAATCATTTTCTGTATTGTACAGTGTACAATGAGTGGTCAGTGATGCCTGGAAAAGTAGTTGTATTAATATCTGAATCTTAGAATTGCCATCACGATGAAACTGCATTTTCAGCTCATATTTTTTTTTTGATATTTCCTGCCCTACAGAAATAAGGGCAGATAAAGGCCAACGTTAGCTTAGTTAGCTTCACCAAGAATATATCTGCCCGATATAGTTATAGCATGGATATAGTATGCATGGCACAACCCATTTGCAGTATTTAAAGTGATGTGCGGACCCCCCCCCCACCTTAGCAAATACTTTTGACTCGCTGGCTCCTCTGAGTTATCTCAGAGCGGGAGGTGATGAATACATTTCCTGTGTGGAATTACATCAGGATCCAGTTTCACTGTCACATAATTAAAACGCGAGAGCCGGGCCGAAGAAACATTTATGCAGGAAACGCTCAGGCACATGACAAGACAGATTATCTCCCCTCACTGAATCAGTTCCTAAACCTCACAGCTAGCGTGCAGCCATTTATCTCCTTCTGTGCTGCTTAAGCAATGTGACTTTGAAAGGGAGCTGACAAAGCAGCCTGTGGTATGCGTGTTCGTACATACACCGTGGGCATGTGTGTGTGTGTGTGTGTGTGTGTGCGTGTGAGCATGAGTGTGTGTGTGACTGCACACACCTTGGTAGCTGCATCCACGTTGGCGCCGTGCTTGATGAGCTCAGCCACCACTTCCACATGGCCCTCCTTCGAGGCCAGATGGAGAGCGTTCAGACCATTCTGGGCAGAGACAACGATGACAAAACAACATCCTCCGTTAACAATATATTACGAACATGTTCCGTACATAACAATTCTGTGGTGAATAACACAAAAGTGTTCAAGGGGTTTAGCTTATTCACTCAAATCTCTCGAACACGACATACCCAAGCTAATTGCCCATGTGCTGAAAATGCTGATTAGCGTAACGCTGCCATAAGAGGCCATAATGTTTGCCATTTCAGTTCAACATCTTAATTCACATCTTAATTAACGTCTCAGCATAGCTAGCGGCAATATAGAGGGAAAACAGCACTACGTGGTTTCAGCAGATTCAAGAAGCAGCTCGGTCTGCTTTCCAGCGATTGTGTGAGAGTTTACCTGGTTGCAAATGTTGATATCAACGCCATTCTTCAGGTAGTCCAAAGCTTTCTCGAGGTTCCCTGCCCGGGCTGATCGCAGGTAACAGGCATTGACATCAGTCTGTAGGAAAACAAAGAGAGAGGAACAGTTTGGTTTGCGATCTGATTATTGCATGTACCTGAAAGCTAGGTTATATGGACAAACAAAAAGAAAAGAAACAAGTGGATTCAACAAAGCATTTCCTGTGAGTGTGTGACAACCAATTATATTTTTTAGAATAACTTGGCTTATTGCAGGCTATTTATTATTTAGGAAATAATAAAGACCTTGCAGGATTAGGCTTTATGTGTCATAGCATCCCAATGGATCCCTGCAACCAGAGATAAGTTGAGCAAATCCTTCCAGGCCTCTATGTTATTAGCCGCAAAAAATAGGTTAATTTTTGTGTGGCAAGTCCTATGAGAGTTCACAGAAGCTGAGAAAGAGCCAAAATAAGAAAACAACTGGAGGTCTGGGGGGGGGCGAGAGTGAGAACACTGTGTGTTTCACGCGGCTGCCTCGTTAAACAGCACAACAACAAGACAGGAGAGACAGGCTGCCAAATCCCAGCCTACGACCACGGGACTGACCATGTCTGATTGATGAGCAGGTAGCTTGGTGCCAAGACGTGTTTTCCTCATAGTGCCGAAACAATAAAGTCTTTGGGATGAGCATTATAACGATGTATCGGGGTATTAGAAGACAGTTATCTTCACTGCCCTTTATTAAAACCCTTCACAAAACCCACTTTTTCTTCTAGGCTTTTTAACACAGTATGAAATTACGGTCCTGCTTTCATTGTCTCTTCATTGTTTGATTGGTTTTATTGTTTTTTTCTGTTATTTTATATCTCTTTTTACATGATGTACATCCCCTTGACTATATGGCTGCGAAACTTGTCAAAAATCATATTTTGCCTCCTTTACATACATTTATTTCTTATTTTTTATACTTGTACTTCTGTATTTATGATCCAACACAGATTCGATGATGGGGAGCAAGTTTTTTCAATCTTGTAAAACATCTGATTTTCTCCTCAACCCTAACGTTATAGCAATTTTTTATGGTCTCTCACTGAAGATGTTGCAGTGACTCCTGACCACCACTGGGGGCCGTCAGCATCCAAAATGAATGTTTCTGCTCCCTGTAGTTACTCTTTTTTTCTTCCTCTAAAAAGCAGCATAAATGGGACAATTGAACACGTGCTGTCCATCTTCTCCAAACCACCTCCTCCAGGCACAAAAACTATCAGCCGCCAATCAGCTGGAGCAACGTGCCGTTAACCCTCTCACAGCTGGAGATGTGTCCCATAACCGAGCTGAGCCAGAGGAAACTAAATGTGCTGCGTGTGCACATGTTTGTCAGTGTCTGTGTGAGAGGATTTCAGGGTGTGGCCGAGGCGGGAGTGAGTGGAGGCACCGAGGGGGGGGGCGGTGGAGTTGAGCAGACACAGAGAGTCAGACGAGTGATGGAGTGGGGTGATGAAGCGGGGCGACACTGA
Organism: Karalla daura; assembly: GCA_029224185.1. Taxonomy (NCBI): domain Eukaryota; kingdom Metazoa; phylum Chordata; class Actinopteri; order Chaetodontiformes; family Leiognathidae; genus Karalla; species Karalla daura. The sequence continues at coordinate 16,074,254 of CM055207.1, read as the reverse complement.
GCGGTGGGTGGGAGGGAAACGGTTGAAAAATATGGGGGAGAAAGGCAGACAGTCAGGCCGGCAGACAGATTGTCTCCTGTTTCATGGTTGCAGTGCAGTGCTACAGTCTGCCACGCCCCTGTGCTCAGGCAGATTCCCACAGTCTGCAACATAAGCACTCTCCAATTACCCTTTGCTCGCGTGCCCATTAAGCTACAATGTTCCTCATCTACACACAAACATTTCCATAGACACGATGCATTAAACGCAGGACATGAAGCACACGTCTATTTTTCACATTCAGGAAAACCACCTGGCAAAACTACTTCCACCACCAACCACTCATCACTGACACAGGGTAGAGCAGCTCGATCAGATCACCAACTGTTGCTAATAGCTAGCATATGCTTATTATCGATCATGCTAAAATAAATGTATAGTGACCAGAGAGTACTCACTTTCACTTTGATTCATTCATTAAAAAAAAAACACCTTCTGTTTCCTTACTGTCCTACTGCTAACTTTCAAACATGAGGTCAGCAAAATGGAAAATAATTTATGAATGCGTTTTGACCCAGATTTTGTCTCTCAGGTGATACACACTCAGACCACAAACTCAGACACACACACACACACACACATGCTGTTGCCCCTCGGAGGGGCTTGTTGCTGGGGCTTGTTGCAGCATGTAGAGAAGATTGCAGTGAAAATGAAAGCCCAGTATCTCCAGTTTTCATAGGTCAAAGGCAGGGAATACACCCTGGACAGGACACCAGTCCATTGCAGAAAACACACACAGCAGTCACTATATCACACACTCCTAGGGGCAGTTTAGAGTCACTCAACCTATACATCCATGTTTCCAAGTTGTTGGAGAACCCGGAATACCTTGACATCAAACACAGAAAGATTTCTTAACATAAATAAAATTAAAAAAACAGTGTGCCCTTTGCCATCTGTCAGACCAGGATTCGAACTGGGGACCTTCTTGTTGTGATAACTGTGGATCAAAAATGTCAGTTTTGTTTTTTTTGTAGCATAACGAAAACATTATTCATGACAAAACAAAATTGCTGTTGGGAGTTATTGGGAAATGGCTCCAAGTTTAACTTCAAAAGACAATGGCAATGACTTCTAAAGTTGGGGAGAGGAGCAGCGGGACTCCTGGGGTCACACAGAGGCTTGTGTTTTGTTACAGGAGGTCAGTGGCGTGCTCAGCACACCATGCTCTTTGTTGTTGCAGACGGATTGTTGTCTAAAGCTGATCGCTGAGCTCATTTCCCACTTAGTGAAAGGATCTTATCTGAGTTCATCATCTCGCATACGCACCAACACGCGGAACGTTCCTGCCGTCAGCATCGGGCCTGTGGGCCACAGAGTGAGGGTGGGGGTGGGGAGCGGGTGGTGGTGGTGTGTGTATGTGTGTGTGTGTGGGGGGGGGGTCTTCCGGGAACTGTGATATCAGACACTGAAGATTTACTGAATGACTGCAAGGATTCAAGGCTTCAGCCCGCAGTGAGGGAAAGTTTTGCCTCTATCTGACACGATGTGCCAGGCTCATTAGCAAGGAGCTAAAGCTGTGGCTCACAAAGGCAGAAGGTCATTTCAATGAAACCATCACCTCTGCAGTCAGCTTTTATTCCCTCTCTTCAACCAAAAAATGCAACACTATATGCCAACAAAAACCTGGAAATCATCCACATTATGGCTTAATACAAAGCAATGAACATAGGTTTAACATGAGTATCTGGGAATACAAAGAGAAATTAAACTGTTTCTTTTAACTTGTTTGTCTGCATTTTGGTCAGCTAGCACCATCACACGTCCTGGCCATGAAAGCTAGGCTGTAGCGAGCTAGGCTACCACCTGCCAACTATGACACTGAAGAAAACGTTATAACCTGAAGGTCCATGATACAAAGCTCCTTCTGTATCAGAAACACTGAACCTGTGAAGTGAACCGTGCTGCTTCACTATATTGAAGGTGTCAGTGGGGCTAAGCTACAGTTAACCACATAACAGCATAGCCACATCACCTCTGTGTTTTTGAAAGGTTTCAAAGGACAGGAGGGTTTTTGACTGATTTCTGTGTGCTGCATATGTGGTGTATGTTTTTGGCACAGTGAGTAAATCATATAAGCTTGGATGACTAACAAGGTGTTGCACCATTTAGTGTTTCGTAGCAAAGGCAGATTTTTCCTCAGGATGCCTGCTGCCACTGCTCTGAAGAGAGCCGAGAGAGTGTTGTGTGACGCAGTGTGCCATGGAGCGTTTCTGAATCCTCGGAAGGGTTTGTAAGGCACGATGCCAAGCCTTTTAAGTTAAATGTGGCACCGGGCCTGGCTGCTCATAGCTCAGAGCATTATCAGAAATTCCAGCTCAAAGAACCATGTTCTCTGAGGGAGAACTGAAGTTCAGCCTGAGAGCTGAGAGCAGCGCGCGGACTGAGACACACAATCTCAGTCACACTGACAACAGGGCCACCAACATCGATGTCACATTTTTATCTTTGTTGTTATTTCACACTCCAGTAATCACATGAGAGTTCTGACTACCTGTGTGTAGCACTGACATCCATCTCTAGAACTGTTTAAATGCTAGATACAGCCTTTGGGCAACACAGTGGTTAGCACTGCTGCCTCACAGCAAGCAGATCAGCAGCCTTTTCTGCAGTTTGTATGTTCGCCCTGCATGTGTGTGGGTTTTCCACCCAGTATTTACAAACAAGCTCCTTTAGGTCTCTCTTTGTGTGTATGACAGTGAATAGTGCATGTGTGTGTGAGTCCTGTGATGGACTGGGGACCTGTCCAGGGTGTATTCCCTGCCTGCGCCCCATGTGTGCTGGAGATAAGCTCCAGCAGACCCCCTAGGGTTCAACCATCTCAGAAAACAAGGAAGCCTGAGCTCCTTGTACATAGTATTCCTATTATGCAGGGAGCATGCAGCACAGCACAGTACATGCATACTCTGCATGTGCACACTGGAATGTCACTGATAGCTCCATGGAGGCCGTTCGACTGCAGAATTAGAATCAATGCACAGTCTATTTAAGTGAATGCCGGTGCCTGTAATTCCTGCCCTCAGCGTCCACTGTGTTCATTATCACCCGTCTCGGGTTGCTGCAGCCCCGTGTGCCACTCTGGCTGCTGGGAGCCAGGAACGTAGCCGTCACTATGCCGTTTACCACACTCCGCCCGGTGCCCACATTCGAGCCGAAACAATTCAGAGATTGATCTGGCACTGGATCGACAGACCGTTAATCAGCCATTAGAATTGCTGATCGATAAATTCTTCAGGTCCGTTAAAAGGAACACCAGTTCCAGCTTCTCACTTAAAGAGATTTTGCTGTTTTTTATTTTGTCCTGGGGTACTGCAGTGAACTGAAAAGGTTCAAGGTTTAGAGTCATTAGACTGAATCAGAAAATATAGTCTTGTGATTGGGAGGTAAAAACTTGACACAGTGTTTCAAGGATAATACAGAAATGAACCGAGAAGTATTTTTGTTTTGTTTTGTTTCTCTCATCTGTCCCAAGATGTGAATCAAATTTACATTAAATCTGGTGGTGACGCTCGACTTCGGGCAAACTAACATTTTGATAGTTTCAATGGGCAGAACATGTTCAGGTTAATGACAAAGACAAATATCGCAACTCATCCCCTTTCAAATAACTGAGTCATTGATTTTACTAGAAAACTGCCTGCATGAGGACGTCTTGTAGGGTGTAGGGGCGGAGTGGGGACTTGTTAGGCTTTGTGTCACTCCAGAGTGACTTTGTTTATTCCTGAGTGATATGCGAAGAATGCAACAGTGGCTCTTTTTCCACAGCTTGCTGCTTCACACTCGTGCTTTTACACACGTTCCAATATGGGAATGAAGGGGCTGGGGGGGACACCAGGGCTTTACTTAGGACACATCAGCAGCTGGCTGCCCTGTCCACAGACCCACAGCAAGTCAAACTGTGTTCCTAACTCCACAGCCGAGATAAACGCTTTCCATAGAAGTTTAACTGCTCAGCTATCGTCAATCTGCTGCAATAAGCAGATCACACGTCTGCCGCACTGTGTAGATCGCATATCACCAGGTTAACGCAATCTCAGAGGCTAATGACGGTCTGCCTTGCTGCCTCACTGAGGATTTAAGTTAATGAGAAAATTAATAACAACAGTATCTAACGGTGACCTGTCGCCTCTTCCTTGCATTTTTATCTTAAAGTTCTCGCTTTTGTTTCAACCAACAACACACACACACACACACATACACAGAGCATGCGCCACTGTCCAAGGTCAGGTGTCTCCACTGACATCACATGCAACATGGAACTGCAGCCACACACACACACACACACACACACACACACATGTACACATGTACAGAATCAGCAGCAAATTAAAATTGTGCAATCGTGGTGAAGCAGTTAGGAGGGCAAGCACACATACAGACGCATGCATACACATCCAGACACATACACACACACACACACACTGCAGCACACACTGCAGCACAGTTGCCACTGCGACCTGTCCCATCATCAACCCCCCCCACAACACCTAGGCTAGAACGTCCCAACACGTCCAGCAGTGTCCCGTCAGAGGGACAACAAACCAGCAGAACATCAGTAAATCCTCCAGGCTCTAAATTCCTCCAATCCTGTTAGCAGAGAGTGAAGGTAGCAGGACGGGCTGGGATAAGTGCGTGCAGAGTGAGGGAGCCTCAGGACGGCACAGGACACACTTACTTCTGCCAGATAGTCTGCTGCCTCCTCCACTGCCATGTTTGTCAGTCTGCAGCGCAAAGTGTGAAACCTGAGCGCTGTGCTACTGTAGCGGCTAAACCTACAGCCTGGAGGCTCGGGAGAGAGGGACGGGGGCAAGAGAGGAGAGGAGAAGGGGGAGGGACAGCCTGCATGAGAGAGGGGGGGGGCGAGAGAGACAGAGGGTGAGGGAAAGATAGAGGGTGAAAGAGTGTGAATGAGATGGAGAGAAAGTGGAGGGGGGGGGCATTAAGTCACAGCTAAAAATACCTGCCTTGCAGTGAGAAAGTCCAGAGCAGGGAGGAGGGTGAGGAAGAGGGTGAGGGAGGGTGAGACAGAGGAGTTCCGGGCGTTAATCTCAAACTAACTCTCACTGGAGCAACACAGGACTAGACCACAATACCCTGCTCTGAGTCAGTGTGTGTGTGTGTGTGTGTGTGTGTGAGAACTGCTATTTCTTTACTATAAAAGTGAAAGTTGTGGCTTTGGCCCCTTCATATTTTCACAGAGACATTTAGAGGGAAATATTGTGCTGGTGTGCTTTTTTGCACTAGAACAGTCACTACTTTCCAGAATGAGACCTGAACTAGGAAGAAGTTTGACAACAAGTGTTACAACGAGAGTGTAGCAGCAGAGCTGCAGCTGAGCTGTTGACAGCTCCCACACAGAGACAGTTCTCCTCTAAACCCCTCAGCTATTAAAAGAAGCAAAGAAATCCCACTTTGGCTTATGAACGCCTGTGTACCTAAGGTAGCTTCTGCATGAGTATTTGCTGCTGTCCTCGGTTGAAATAAACATAAACAGAATAGACTTGAGGTGTGGACTTAAGAGTCAGAAGAACCAGGGAGTTTATCAGCAGATTTCCACCATATCATTCCCTCTTATACTCACAACTAGGGGGAATTTAGTCTTCAGTTGACATAAACATGAATGTTTTTGAGTGAAAACTGGAGTACCTAAAGGGAGAATATGCAAACTTGAACCCAGGTGACAGTGCTAACCACTCATCAACCTGGTATGATATATGTATGTTCTACAGCAACAGTTTCAATCTGCGCACGTGCCTGTCTGACTCACCATATCTGAATCCACCGCCTCCTGCCTCCTCTGAGCTGGACCGGTGGTCGCATCATCATAAATACCGAGGCCACTCCACCTGTAATTTACTGACCGCTACAGAAAGATGTTCAAAGCCACCCTTGTGTCACCGTACCACTGAACTCTACCACTGCGCTCAAGCTACTGTCCTCTACTTGGCTGGGAGGGTTTCACGAGTTACTCACACAGATTCAAACGCTCAGCCTTCAGCCTTCAGGGCCCGGAGCCCAGGAGACAGATTAGCAGGATTTAGAAAGTTCCTCTGGCATTAAAGCGTCAGAGAGTCATCAGTTGACTTGGCACTGTTGAAGGCCAGTCGGTTCTTAATAAATGAAAAGCAGAGACATCGCTGCAACACGGGAAGGCAGCTAATGGATTCAGTTTTGCCATAATAAAATGAATGCGGATAAAAGGGGAAGGCATGAATGTCGAGCATCGCAGGTTGATTCACCGAGTGGAAGATCGACGCAAAGTCGACAGTTAATTCACAGAGTAAATCAAACGTGGAGCATGTTTTCAGTTTGAAATACATGATCGCATATTTGATGGACAGTTTATAGGCTGTCTGGGATACAAACTGCCTCATTTTGAGAGCCCGCTTTTGAGAGTCAGTCTATGTTCAGACCAGCTGATGATCAATTACATTTAAAAACTTCATAAAAAACTTAAATCAGGACCCTGATTTAACTTTCATTCAGGTCATATCACTTATCAAGATGTGACCTTATAAGTAATATGACCTGAATGAAAGCACGAATCTACATGGACACACGTGATCTCCAAAGCGGTTGTCCCGTTGAGCAACGCCGTGGGACAGTTTTCTGTCTGTTTGATGAACTAACGCTGTTGCGAGAGAAAAGAAAAAACACGGATGACACAGAGTAAACAGGGAGAAAACCAACACTGTGTTACTTATTGCAAGAGGAAAAAGCACCAGGGAAACACTAGCTTTTGCAACAGACTCAGGTGCACCAATATAAAGGGATCTGCCCAGATGGGAGACATGCTTTTTCATGGTAAGTTCGCACGCTAAACCAGCTAATTGTGTCTGTTTTAATGGTAAAACTGAAACTGACAAAGCGGCTGCTTTTTTCAGGAGAGCTGCCTCTTCTTCGTAGATTACTCAAGGCTGATGAAAGAATGATGGTAAGTGCTGAAACAATAGAAGAGCTACACATTTCATTACACGTTTCTACGGATTTGAGGATCTCATTCTGGTCAACTCAGTCATATTCATAAAATGGGACTTCTTCTCACCTGGGTTTTTGTATTGCCTGTTTGATATTATCTTAGATGTAAACAAAGGATTTCTGCACACTCACACTTTCACTTTTTTATAAGGAAATATGAAAGGAAAACAGACTCCCTGGAGAAAGTCCACACAGGCACAATTGATCAGACCAGGATAAGATACCAGGACTGTTACCTTGTTACCTCTAATTCATCTCAGTCCATACTTTGGGTTTCAGCATGACTGGCTTTTCAATCCTCTGCTTTATTACTTTGTAGTGGATGTTGAATCTAGCTTGTGAGTGTGGAAAATCTGTAAAATGCACCATTTCAGACTACTTCTACACTGTCACTGAATAGATTTTATGACCTCAGCATTAATCACTTGCTTCCATCTTTAGAAAACAAAAGGACAGAAAAAAAACATCCAACGCACGTAGTACGAGTATGGAGTTATGTTGCTGGACATGACCATTCCTTGCCAGACAGTCCAAAAATAGGACGAGGACAGATCTATTTATCTCCACCTGATAGCCAAGTATGAGCAGGGGACTAACAAATAGTGCAGGACCAGAGCCTGAGTCATGACCACAGATTACAGTGTCAATCCTGACACGAAGCTCTAGTCCTGTTAAAGTCTCCATGGCTTGACACTGAATCCCCATCTAATCATTCACTGTCAATACTGCAGTTTTAATGTGATGCATGCAGATAGACTCTGTGCTGCTTAGCACTGTAAGTACAGCAGAACATATAATTATGAGTCAAATAAGTCTGCCATAAATGCAGTCTGGGTTTTTAACAGAAACTCCTCGCTGTTGTTCTCCCTGGTGCAGCTCAGAGTTTTGCTTGCTTTGCTGCTGCCCGTAGCAGCTCATCAGTCGTCCCTGCCATCAGACTGCAGCGATGTCTACAAGGCTGGATCAGGCCAGGACGGAGTGTACACCATCTACCCGGCGGGTCCCACTTCCCCTGTGCAGGTCTACTGTGACATGAGCAACGACGGCACTGGCGGTTCAGCAGAAAAGTGGACGGTGAGGATTTGAGAGCACACCGCGCTTTATCCAACCCCGAGCCATTATCACATCTGGACAAATCCCGCATACAATAAACATGAGCCATGTCTCAAATCCTTCAAATATTCACTCTAATTCCCTTTCTTTCTTGGCTGAACTCTCCAATATGTTAGCCACCTGCTCTGTGAGAGAGAAAGGCAGATAAAGTAAACAGTACAGACAATATTCGATGCTCGACAGATCCCAAACAATCGGGTTATCAGAGTTTTGTCACTTTTAGCAGCTAAAACAATGAGCTGAAAGACGCAAAAAGAAAATTGCTTGAATAACCTTTTACATATTTATTATCATGAAGGTCATTCAGAGAAGACAAGATGGCACAGTGAACTTCTTCATGAAGTGGATGCATTATAAAGCTGGATTTGGCAGTGCAGCTGGAGAGTACTGGCTGGGTAGGACAAACACTCTAACTACTCCATCAAATTCATATTCCATTCATTTAGATGCACATGTTGAAAGTGTCCTACCAGTGAATGTCACTTTGAACAGAAAAATACACAAAAATGTAAAAAAAATCACTAAGTCATTGTCTGCAGATGGTTCATTGCTCCAAAGTGAAAAAATGAAAACGAGGTCACTTTTTCAGTATTCTGTAATAAAATTAAAAAACATCCAAAACAGCTAAAAAAGTAACTAAAAACAGACCCTATGCTTATGTAGACAAGACAAGTTAAGAAACACAGTCCATTCACACACCTGGTATCTATAGAAATCCTTATCTAAAAGGATCACATTAGATCCAGCCCTCAGATCTGTTCCTAATGAATGATTTGAATTATTTCATTATTTTGATGACAGTTGTTTCACGGTTTATGCTGTAGGACTGGAGACAATGCACCTTATGACACAGGCCAAGAGGTACGAGCTGAGGGTGGACATGGAGGACTTTGAGGGCCAGAACGTCTTTGCCCACTACTCCACCTTCGCTGTTGGTCCGGAGTCAGATGGATACAAGTTGAGCGTGGGAACGTTCCTGCGTGGAGCAGCTGGTGGGACAGTTTTTCAGAAACTAAAACCTCAGTTCACTAAAGCATCACTGTAAACTGCAAGGATGTTTTGCTCTCTGGAAGTCCTGCAGGAGCTAACTTCTCATGAATCCGTGTTTTATGTGTTTTCTCCACTAGGTGACTCGCTAAGTTTCCACAACGGAAAGAAATTCACCACCACAGACAAGGATCAGGACACGCACGATAATAACTGTGCCATGTTGGCCTACGGAGGGTACTGGTACGCAAATTGCTTCATGTCAAATCCAAATGGGATCTACACCTGGGGTCCTTCACCCCGTGCAGCCGGGGTGCAGTGGAGGACCTTCAAGGGGCTCGAGTACTCTCTAAAAACCCTGGTGATGAAGATCAGGCCAGTTTCTGCGTAAAGGATGGAGCTCATCATCTCAACATCTGCAATATCGCCATGTTCACATAGAAGTGATCAAATATTTCAGATCTTGTGACTATTAGAATTTTTATAGAGAATTTCAATGTAAGACATGCAAAACAGCTTTCCTGTCCTTTTGCATGAATACCACACAGGATACAAAAAGGGTTTGATGCGGGGCAAAAACAGAAATTGCAAACATTTGTGTTCACAAATTCCTGAACGTCAGCTCGTGATCCTCTCATCTTCTGGAGAGTTTAGCTGCTTGTTTGATACTACAGCATTTGTAGTCCTTTAAATTCATCCTGAGCAGCTATTCAGAGAAGATGATAAAGCTATTGAGGCAAAATGTTAAGTATATTGTGTGTGGTCTGTTTCCTACTCGATAAATGTCGTTCTGCTGTGGCTATGTTTCAGCACCAAAACATATGTGTACAGTAGATGGGGTTGTATGCATATAGAAACATATATGTAACAAATAAGCAGATCGCTCATTTTGATTGTGACATTAGGCTGACATGAAATGAGAAAAGGAGCATATTACGTCAGTAATACTACTATAATCGGTCATGAGGATATTTGCAGTTTTGGTATCGGTTTATCAATTGATGGAGTTACTGTTTAAGCTATGCAAACAAAGACAGGAATGTGTCAGGCAGGAAGGAAGCAGCATCACACACACACACACACACACACACACTCATATAACTCCCCCACACACCGACACAGAGCAGTTTAATGATCTGTCTTTGGTGTTTTATGACATCTGTGTGGGGCGAGAGACTTGATACGAGAGGGAGAGGGCGGTTGCCGTGGCAACTGGGGCTCCTAAATTTGCAGCATTGCACCTCGTTGGCGTTGTGGGATCTCTAAAGATCCAGCGCAGCTCCTGCGTGTCAGTCAGCCGGGTGTGCGCCTCTGATCATTAGCATGGCCATAAGTCAAACACTGACGTGCACCAGAGGCAGGTGCTAAATAGCTAGGGATGTTGTGTTGTCTGCCAAGTCATCATATTTTAGATTAACATGACGGTGGATTAACATGATTGGATATTTAAACAGCATTTCACATCTTAAAAGTGTTTTTTGTTAGACATGATACATTTTCAAATGTAAAATTAATTCACCATAGATAATGGCCTTCTCTTCAATTTGTTTCATTTTTTGATAAATGTAAACAAAAGAAACACTGAATTGTAACTGAAAATGATCAAGATTCGGAACCAGTTGTGTTATTCTTTGGGATATACTACTAAAACAATATGAACAGCACACGCACGCTCACTTTGTTCCGGGTCATTAATTTTGAAGTGCTATATCAGTCCCTAGTGGTCTGTGCTCAGTACTGCACCAACTGCAGCAAGAGAGCGAATCCTTGCAGCGTGATGAACACCCTTACATGTAAACAATAAGACCTGCCTGCTCCTGTTTGTGGTAGATCTAGGTGATTTCAGTGCAAAATCAACCAATAATGTCACTGCCTCATTAAGAATTGATCACAAAAGAATGAAAGGGAAAATGATATGGCACAAATGATTGAATCAAGAGAGAACGGGCATTTAATGGCAACCTTCAACTGTGTGCAAGTGAGTGAGAGAGAGAGAGAGAGAGAGAGGGAGAGAGGCAGGGGGAGACTGTGTGTTGGGTGCTGCGATCTGATTGGCCGTTTGGCTACTGCAATCTCAGTGTTCTCACGGTGCCCGAGAGGAGCAAGAACAACACACGCGTGTAAACTTCATCCTCCGAGCTGTGCTGCAGTCAGGTGGCGCAGACTGCAGACCTGTGCTCTCTCATCTTTAGAGATATTTATTCCCCCGTGCTGAATCACAGCGCAGGCGGTATTTTTAGTCGCTTTGAGATGTTCAAACTCCAGACATCAGACGCAGGCGCTGTGCATCAGGACGCCCTCCCCTCAGCTGCAGCCCCCGTCCCTCCTCAGCCCTGCTCTGCAGTTGGCTGGCAGGGTCTGCCCCGCTCCACGCTCATTGGGTGGCAGCAGATGACGGCGCTCTGCTGCTGGATGGCCGACAGTGTGCTGATGTAAGGCTGTCTGTATGTGCGTGTACGGTGACTGTAGAGGGTGGACTGTGCTGACCAGCACAGGGAGGAGGGCGGACACCTTAAAAAGCCCCCCCCATCCGCCCCGCAGCCCCGGAGCTGGCCCTCTCGCGAGCCGTACGAAACCACAGCCAGGCCCCTGCCGGAAGTCGGAGCGACTGAAGGCGTCTGCTGCTGCGCCGCTGCTCGGCCTGATGTCTTCTGACAGAGACGAAGCTGCGGTCATGAATAAATAAACATCTGGCTGAGGCTACAAGCCCAGGCGCGCAGTGCACCAGCAGGGCCGCGCAGCCAGCGTGTGCTGGATACCAAGCCTACCTACCACCACCACACCAGGGATGAACAACCAATCCATACACGTCACATAATGTCAATAGCTCAATAATCAACAACATTAAAATAATTGATTTCATGGAAATATCCATCCACCCCATTATCTTATCCCCCTTGTACCTTGACAGTGTCGTGGGGGGTCTGCTGCAGCTACTGCTCATGGGGAGGAGGCAGAAAATACACCCTGGACACGTCTCCAGACTACCACAGGACACACACATTATACACGCTCACACTCACGCCCATGGTCACTAATTGCTCTAAATGTGGATGTGTTTGGACTGGTTGAGGATACAGAGTACCCAGGGAAAACACACTCAGACATGAGAAGAGCGTGCAAACACCACACAGAAAGTCTGTGTGGAGTTAGTCTGACCTAGATTCAAACCAGGGACCTGTGAGAGTAAAGTTCAGATTGCACAAGTCAGGTAATCATTCACCATGTTTCTTAGAAAAAAAAATCTGTTTTCTTTTGTCCTCTGCAGCAGTTTATATCGTTAAGATGTGGACTAACAGAGTGTTTCAGGATTTTATCTTGACATTCATAAAACACAGATCAGTCATTTTCATACACGACACAACATGGACGGGCAAATAAATAAGAGGGACAAAAAGGCACAAGCAGGAGCATAACTTGAGTTTTAGATAAAGAGATTCATGGTCAAGTCAAAACTGAGAGAAACTGACATGGACCAAGAGGAAACACCTAGCAGTGGTGCTCTGAGCCAAATGCTAACAGCACGCTAGCTAGTGTGACATTTACAACATTTATCATCTTACTAGCCTGATGGCATTTGCTAATCATTGCAAATATCAGACAAATCTTATGACAAAGTCACTCATCTACAGGGATTTGGTTGAAAAATAATGACTTGGACACGAATCAATCACTTATTAACTAAATTGTTATTTACTTCTATTGAGTGAAATCCACTTGCTAAATTAGGTAAATTGTACAACTTTCGATCAGTCTAACGTTCTACTCTGATATTGCAGATTTCTGTTGTTCCATCCGATGACTTTGATGTTCTGGCTCCAGTTCCTTTTCCGTGCCACAAATTTGTGAAATGGCATTAAAGAAAGCTAGACGAGAAAACGATGAAATCTACAGTAAACAGCGAGAGGAGCAGCGCCGCCCGAGCAGTGGCCGATATCGTTACAGCTCACAGAGTCCAAAGCCTATTAAGAAATTGGTCCGAAAATCAATAGAGCACTTTAGCTGTGTGTACTACATCAGCGCGGCTATTTCCTGTCTGCTGACTCTCCGGCCTCGGTCCACGGCCAGACGCAAACACCAGACTGTGGCTGCCATTTTAAAACCTTACACTCTGCGTTCATCCCTCTTCTAAAGAGCTGAAGTGAAACCAGTTCATCTGGGCCGAGGGCCTGAAGAAGGGAAACCTCTCACAACTGCGAGAGCCCAAACACACAGCAGCGACAAACAACCAACATTACGTTGTCTTGTTCCTTTCAGATGTTTCTGGCAAAAGGTCAGACATCCTCTAAAATCTACGATTTTGTAGTTTATTTAATGTTGCTGCTTTTCAGGGCACTTTGGGTTCTTCACCTCCCTGGAGCCTCACTCAGAGACGCATCTTCAAGTGACATTTTCCTGCTCGTCATAGTCATCTTGGAGCTGCGGCACTGTTCAGCTTTTCTTTAAATCATCTAAACAAAAGCCCTAGGACATGTCTCGGTTTCAGCTCCTTACACATGGACGAAGTAAATACCAAACTAGACTCAGCTGAGTCCCGGGCAGCTTCCTCTGATATATGCTGTGTTGTTTTGATGGCATCGGCCCTTTGATCCCAGGAGCGCCTGATGACAGCGTGACAGTGAAGGAAGCTTCAACAAACAATAGAGAAAGGTGTGAGCAGTGAGTCGTGCTGCAGAAGATGCCGTTCGAGGCTCAGGCCAAGCACTCCACCGTCCCTGCGTGGTGTCAGCTGCTGCAAACCTCTGCACAAACTTAAAAATCAGGTCATAAACGAACTGAGAGACACTTCAAAGCTCTCGACAAAGAGCAGGGATGCAGCATTAGTTCACCTGCACAGTAGGAGCAGGAACACAGTCCTGTAGAGCGGACTGCAGCATGGGTACTGTGAGATCACTGGGAACACAATCAGTGCTGTCCACCCGACTCATTCTGGGGAAGCTATCCCATCATGCACTGGAGCCCAACATAAATTACAAGGTGGGTGACGGTTTGGTTGTTGTCTGGTTTCTTGTCCGTTAGGCATGTGAGGACTTCATCTTGGTCGTAATGACAAACGGATGAACATTTTTTAACCATTTTGACAAATTTTACAGACAAAACAACTACTATTCATTAAGAACTGAACAGAAGGACTTAATAACAAAAATAGTGCTGCAGCCCTGCAGTCAAACCTGCAACGCCCCAGTGTCTTAGGCCCAGCTCATAGTTAAACTCCACCAAGTGATCCTGCCTTTCTCCCTTTTTAAGTAAGAATTTCACACGTGTGCGTCATGATTTCATTATGCCAGCCAATGAATCAATCTATACAGTGTGAGTGTAAAATTCACAGGTGGTGGTTTCGCAGAAAGGCAGATTAAAGGACAGCGTGAGTTCACACAGCATCACAGAGTGATCAATAAAAATGTCTGTCCGGCTTAAGATGTCCGAGGAGTTAAGTATTGGCCTGGACCGGACCCAGATCTGAGACCAGCCTTCTCCATCTCTGGCCAAACACACACTCGCCCACTCTCTCTCTCTCTCTCTATCTCTCTCTCTCTCTCTCTCTCTCTCTCTCACACACACACACACACAGATCCAAAAGATATTCCAGTGAAGTGTGTGTCTAAACCAGGGAGGTCTCCTCCCTTGCTGCTCACCTTCAAAATGTCGGCCACACCCAGGGAAGTGCAGTGGAGCAAACTCTCGCTCACACACACACACACGCACACATACACGCACGCACACATTCACATCCACACCACGTCGTGACTCTGTGCTGGACCCGTGCCATGGATCAACACCTAACCCACTGAGAGCAGACATGGGGTTGAAGTAGCAAACAGGCCAGAGTTTTCCTGGCTCTCTCCCTCATCCACTTCCTGTCCTCAAATGTCCACATACAAACTGTATGTGGACAAACTGTATGTGGATAATTGTGTACAAACTGTACACAATTATCCTGTGGAGGTTTGTGAGTGACCACCACTTAACCCTCCGTTACAGGGTCGACACATAGAGACCAGCACTCAGACGCGGGGCAGTTTCGGTCTGTCTTTGTGGCAGGGAAGCACACCAACTATATGGGTCATAGCCGTGCTAACCACTGAGCAACCTTTCCACCCACTGATTGTCCCAGAGTGGTCAAGCTTCCTCCAGCAATTTGCAGCTTTGCCGCAGCAGGAGTTGTGGGAAGTCGAGCTCATCCCCACAGCTACTGCTCTGGATGTTTAATCACCTGAAGGTGATCTAAGCTTTTGCTGAAAATCAAATGAATCACTGCAGATCACTTCCGTCCCCATCTGTTGACTCAAGCTCTGTGGCTCCTCTTCATCTCTGCCTGAAGCGACATTTGCTGCTCTCATGAGATTCTCGTTGGTGGTTTAGAGAGCTGAAAGGGAAATAAAACCCTATCCCGGTTTATATACAATACCTACGAATATGAATCGGAATAAAACCTGCTTCAGTTGTTTTCTTAATTGCTTTCGTACAGAATAAAAATACTATATAATGAATTATTGGTTTTTCTTCAACACAGCAAGTAATTGAAGAACTACTCCTGGTGTAATGGTTGTAGAATAAACTCAAACAGCTATGTCAGGACAGCTTACTCAGTTATATCCTTTAAATCCCCTCTTACAACACATACACATCAAAGAGCCTTTAGTTATTTCACATGATTTTTACATTTTTTAAAAGGGTTCTGCTCCACATTTTGATGTCGGACTGGACTCTACTTTTCTTAACTGTACTTGTATTTTAGGCCAGATTATCAGATTATCAGATTTCCACCTTTCAGCTCTTAGAATGTGGTTTATAGGGCACTGTAGAAAAAAGACTGCTGTTATTCAGCACATCATTGGGTATTTTAATGACTAGTAATGAGCCCAAGACGCTACTGCCTATTTCAGTTTAATACAAGTTACACGGATGATCACAGGGGCTTAGTGAGAGGGCTGCAGCACCACTGCCTGTTAAAGCTGCACGTAAACACAGAGGTGTCTCATTTCACTCAGATTTGTTGAAAATGTCAGTCTGCTCAACACTCATCGGCATGTAGAAAGAGGAAAACATGTGGATGTGTGTGTGTGTGTGTGCTGAGTGTCCCAGTTCTTCTTGACGGTATTCCACTTTAGAGGAGACAGAGCTGCGGGGAAGCAGAGGCAGGCAGGAGGATGAAAGACCTCGATAACAACATCTCCATCTTCTCTCCAGCTCCCCTCTCTCCGTCTCTCGCTCCGTCTCCATCCGATGCCCCGTTCGCTCCGCGCGCTTGCTCTAATTTCCCCCCACAGTTTAATTTGATTTCAGCCCCCTCTCTCTATCTCTTTTTCACAGCGTGGTGGGGCTGTGTTACGTGTTACCTCTCCCCCACACACACACACCCCCCTATATCCCTTCTTGTCGCCCCCCCCAGCCTCCCACCCCCCTCCACCAATCACGATGCTTGGCAGCCTCTGCACCAATCCCCCGGCCCAGCAACCCCCTCCACAGCTACGTTACAGTCACCGTTGCAGCCTGGTGCCGCGAGGGCGCTTCTGACGCGCTCCCCTCGCCGTCTCCCTCCTGTCCACCATCTCCTCATCCATCTCCACAGACAACCTTCCTCTTCCTCCCTTTCGCTTTCCTTCAGATTTCCCCCTCGGCTCTCTCCTCTGGCTTCACTCCCTCCCCGGCTGCTGTTTCTCCTCTGCCCCGTAATGGAGTCGTTCTATAATTCATCGCGCTCTCTTCTCAGTTAGGCTACACGTTCCCGACTTTATCGTCTCTGCTGAGAGCTGTCACAGGCTCGCTGTTCGCATCTGGGCCTCCACATTCTGGATGTTCCACCACTTCCTTTTATAGCATTATCCTAAGAATGACTCCACATGTTTTTGATGGCGTAAATAAATCATTTTGCTTCAGCAAACGAAACATCACAACAGTGGAGAGAGAGAAAATCAAGAAAGACAGTGTTTTCCAGGTCTGTGGACATAATAACAAATTAAAGACACGTGTCCTCTTCATGTAACGGTTGACACAAATCAATATTTCTCTATGATGGTAATCAATGAATAAAAAAAACAGAGCGGTAAAAGATGTCATTATCATAGAAAATCTGGAAATAACTTGAAATGATCTTGACTTTCATCAGCCTCTTATTTAGGCTGCAGCAGACAGCTTCTTTCAAAATCCTGCCTAGGACTCAGTCGAGCAGCAAAGCAAAGTCAGAGCTGAAAACCAGATGCAGTGATGATGCTCACTGACATGTTCATATCAAGCTGATAAATAACCAATGCTACCTCTCCATGTTGACGCTTTTTAAGGCCAAGCAACAAAAACTGAATCACTGGCCTGTCTGGATTTCAAACTTCAATGTACATGTATTGTCTGTTAATACAGAGTAGAACAAAAACATATGCAAAGCTTGACTGTAAATAAGGGCATCAGGTCTGGTCATAAATTAGAAGAACAAAGAGATCCAGAGACACTGGCCGAGGTGCAGAGAGGACGATTAGGCCTCAAGTATGAATCTTGGCTTAAATAAGTGTCAGGGGATTAATGTGGTACAATGCCTGGTCACAAGGGACCCCCCCCCCCATGTGTGTGTGTGTGTGTGTGTGTGTGTGAGAGAGAAAGAGGATCCCTGCTTCCTCCCCCCAGTCCCAAAAGCTGAAGTGTGGCAGAACAATACAGCCCTCTGCCAGCTGACAGAGATGGAGGGAGGAAGACATTGAAAGGGAGAGCAGGGATGGGAAGGAGGGTGGGGGACTGACAGAGAATACACGCACACACACACACACACACACACACACACACACACACACACACACATACACACTCCCACACACACACACATATAAAGAGAAGCCAGAATTGAGTCCTTCCCAAAAATAAACCTCAGAAAAAACATCGTTTCCATCCCCCCCATTTAATCCAAACCTAAATCTTCGCTCCATACAATCTCTGCTAGGTGGTGATGGCTTATAGGATACAGTTATATAATATTCAGTATTATATAACTTTTTTAACAATGACATCACAGTGAACACAATCAGAATAATAATCGTTTACCAGGTTAGCATATAAACATCTGGTAATTAGCACTGAGCACAAATAATGTGGGACACGCTGACCAAAGATAACCAAAGTTCTAAAAGGTAGTTGCATTGCATCAGTTTATTCTAATGCAAATATGAATTATGTTAAACAGTATCATGACAATCTGTTTCACATTATAATTTTTTTACATTTATTGTTAAACAGAAGAAAAAACAACTGAGGAGAAGCAGACAAGTTCAAGAACCAACAAAGTATCAAAAAGGAATTCGTCTCAGAGTTGTGTGTGATAATTCAGCAAAAACCAGCATTTCCTTACAGAAACATCTGTGATTTCCATTTAACATGGCATATTTTTCTTTAAAATTGACAATCATAGGATTATTTTTTTCAATTATGAGTATTTTGATATTAGCTACCACACAAACCACTTCAGCTTAATTGGTATATATGTGTATTATATGCTAAGGTTCTCAGTACACTAAACTAAGAGTGTGTTTGTGTGTGCTACTTAACACAAAAGACAAAGTGGAGGGGAAGCGTAGCCGCCATAAATTGCTTCGTTGTCTGGAGTAGCGCCGTCAATCAAAGCATGAGATCCAAAGCGATAAGGCGACGCGACCAGAGGAAGAAAGAAACCGACGCCAACATTTCTGACTGAGAGCTCTGCTTTCACTCCACATTTCTGCCTTGAAGCCCAGTTGGCGGCACACACTGTGTTTGTCTAGTTGCCAAATTCAGTCCCGGCTGGAAGAAATATTGCCCTCATCTATTCCGCTGGAAGGTCAGTCCACTAACAGCTTTTAGCACAGATATCAATATTTGTGGTAGAATCCTCAAAATGGATACAGGAGAAAGTTGGTGCACCCTCACAGCCAGACTGAGTCGATCAGCCACACAATCAGTGCAGCTGCCCCTTCATGAAGGAGTCAGTCAGCCACCTGCATAGCATGACACCTGCCGTGCTACCAGATTCAGCTTGGTCATCCATTACAGTTTAAAAGCTCTGCATGGGCCCTGATGCAGAAGCGCTTGTTCGTTTGCAGCATGCAGTTAATAGCTAATGGCAGCTGCACTGCGTATGAGTCTCAGTGGTACTGGTAATGTACAGTACGTCCTTTGTTTTCTTCCAGTAAGAACCATAGACGCACCATATTGAGTGTTGGACACTGACCTAGAATGCATTACTAAATCAATTGAAAATGAAAGGTCCAAATAAAATGAGCAACTGCTTCATATAGTGGAGGATATCGGGTCATAGTGTATGGTTAACAATGGTCTGTTAAGAAAGACCCAAAGACTCTGTACATATTGTTGCTCACTCACAAAAAAGCTAACTTCTTTTTAAGTGACACACTGACTTTCTCACATTCTTGTTTGAGTTTAACTTTGCAGAGACCCACGAGTTCTTTCTGCCTGTCTCCAGGGTTCATGCCGAGATAACCACATCTCATCAGCTTTCCTCAGCGGAAGGGGTTACCAGGCTAAGGCTAATCAGGCTAAGGCTAACTGATTAGCTCACGAATTGCAGCGCTCTCTGCACTTTCTTATCACTCCAGTGGGCCTTGCCTTTTGTTTGCTTTTCTGCTCATATGTATATTACAGAATACAGACTAGGCAACTAAGTTCAGTTCCACTGTACAAGTATCCGTACTTCTGTCTTTATGCTTCGCTGCACTAGCATGACTGGGCACCAGCTCAGTATTGCATGCATGTAGGCATGAAGCCATCATTTCAGGAACAAGCCTGATTAAAAAAAAGATTGGTATTTGAGTTAAAAAGTAAACACATGTGATATAAATAAGTGCATTTCCTATCAATTGATCAACTGATTGTAATTACATGGTAATGATATGTTTTCAAGGAATCAAAAACATATTTCTTTCTTTTTTTTCTTTCTTGAATTTATTTTTTCTGGTATGTTTTCTATGACAAAAAAACTCAATGTCTTTGAGCAGTAGGGATACAAAGCATCCTGGTCTTTCCACCATTTCTCCCAAAGCGTACGGGCCAAACAAGTGATAAATCAGTCAAGAAAACTGACACATTAATCGACTGCAAAAATAATTGTAATTCAGCCCTAGTTGTAAGGCTATGTGAGCTAATGAGAGGACCTGAGGGACAAAAGCAGAGACACTGGCTCACATGCAGATGAGAGGAAGACAAAGTGGCCGGCCCGGTGTGGAGACAGAGGCACAGAGGCGGGGTGGGTGAAGTGAGGCCAGGTAGAGTGAGGAAATGTAATTGAGGTGATATGATCCGAGGAGGGAGAGGATATATTTTGCCCAGTGGTGCCAAGACTTGGCCGAGGGCAGACAGTATTATAGATTTACCCCGAGGGAGTCACTGGTAGCTGATACCCCTCACTACAATGTTACGCTACTAGCACGAGACAGTGCTGATGCTACCGGACACACACACACAGTATAAAAACTACAACACCACCTGTGTCTCTCTTGTTGTCTACGGAGGGAAACCATGAATCAAGGATCACGCCTGCTTTCACTTTCAGCTGTCAAGGTCAAACCTCGCACTGCCATTTCTGGTCCCAATCTCGCTATTCTTATTCCTCAATGTCAAAATCCAAACAGAGGCCTGGCTTCTCTTCCTCTCAGTGTTTGATTGAATTACGCAACTGAACGATTGAATTCCTAACATGCAGTGGATCGATGCATCTCAGTGCCTTCAAAATCCAAATTGGTGTGAGAATTTGGCCGTAATGAAAGTTCCAATACTGGTGGAAACTATGTCGAGACCCAAATGGGATTCAGCGCAAACACATCAGGGTATTGTTTTTCTATCTTCTGAGACATCAATGATCTGTGAGCCGCATTGAATTTTGGCTTTTTAAGTTATGATATTCATAGATAGATAGATAGATAGATAGATAGATAGATAGATAGATAGATAGATAGATAGATAGATAGATAGATAGATAGATAGATAGATAGATAGATAGATAGATAGACAGATAGAGACGCTGACTTCCTGCGATCATGTCGAGTCACCTCACTTTCCATTTTGACCTTGACACTAATGAGGTCACTGATATTGGCTGTTGTGACAGGTGGGTAACCCTAGGCTAACAATGGCCTCAGGCTGCTCATCAAACACACACAAACATGAAACACACACACACACACACACACACACACACACACACACACACACACACACACACACACACACACACACACACACACAGGCACACAAGCCCAAATGTCAGCATCCACACAATCTGGCAAGCACTAATGATTTTAAGCACCAAGCCAATCACACTTAGACAAATAAACAGACACAGGTCAACAAAGTAATCCAAACACTGACACACACGTCTGCAACCACTTTGCCTCAGAGGTTTGGTCAAGCGCTGTCATTGAGGTGAAGATGATCATCGATTTTGAGTCAGACCTATTGATTATCTTACGGATGGTGTGAGTGCCTCCGAGACCGAGTCTTAACTTTGTCCTTGCACAAATGACGCATGTGCACACACAAGATGACACACACACCGCCCGCAGGGTGTGACTGCTGACGCCTCTGGCTTCGGATCATATTCGTACCCTGAATGTTGCTTCACATGTTGTTTCACATCAAAATACACACACTCACACACACATACACACTCATCGAGTTCAGCAGCCGGACGGGGGTGTGACGATCATACAAGAAAGTTAACATGGAAGCGGTGCAGGGTTGCTGAGGACAAGTCTCTCTCCATCCCCTCATCACAACCCCACACCCCTCCCCGCTTACACACACACACACACACACACGCACACACACACACACCGGCATCCCACCATGATCCGCTAATATCTGTGTGTGAGTTGGGATGTCGGGATATTTTTAGATATTTTTTTGTTCAAGAAAATTAAAAGTTCTCTGATGTTTTACAATCTGTCACACACACACATACACATGCACACACAATGCGCACGCACACACACACACACACATCTACCTAATGCCAATCTGTCCTCTTTAGCCGGATCCTTTATCTTTTCGTTCCTGTCCATGCTCCCTACTCATCCATCTCTCTGTCTTTTTCACCCTCCCACCCCCCACACTATTCCCAATGGGACCACCCCTCTTAACACAGGGAGTCTATATGCATGTGTGTGCATGTGTGTGTGTGTGTGTAGGCTGCATCATGACAAAAGAGATCCTCCTAAACTCGACTACACCAGCATGTCTCTCTCTCTCTCTCTCTTTCCCGTATCAGCTCTCATCCCTTTTTTCTCTTTAATCCATCTTTTATTTTATTTCCTTCCTCCTCCTCCTCCTCCTCCTTCTCCTCCTCCCTTTCTATACCTTTTTCTTCACTTCGCGGGCACGCTTCCTCGCCTTCTTCTTCTTCTCCTCTTCCTCTGCGGCGTTGATGTTCTCGTCTGCCTTTTTCTTCAGCTGCGAGGCGGCGTGCGCCATGCTGCTCCAGTCCAATTAATCCTCACAGGTGGGAGCGGGAGAAGGAGGGATAAATGAAAGGAGGGCTGGAGCGAGGACCAGAAGTCTCCTCTTCAGTTGTCTCTTTGTCGTCCCTGATTCTCTTGTTTTAGTGGTTCCTCCACACCTCTGCGCTTTTGTCACAGAGGGAGTCCTCACAGGTGTGTGTGTGTGTGAGGGAGATTGTCTCGCAGGGAATTTCCTCTTCTTGTTTTTGAGATTTCCTTCTCCCTTTCTCCCCTTTTAGCAGCTATCCGGTCCAGTTTGGGTCTGGAGAGAGAGGGTCCATCATCCTCCTATGTTTCACCTCCTGGAGTTCCACTGCTGTGAAGGCAGCTGCTGCTTCTGCTCAATGCTCAAAGTGCAAAACAAGTGGCCCATCCAGCAAGTAAAAAAAGCAGCCGCTTCATGTGGTCCACAGGCAGGGGAGGCTTTTCTTTTTCTCAAAAAATGATGTAGAAAAACAGCTCAGTTTCAGGTTCGCAGAGCTCCAGGGTTGGAGGTCCAAATGGGTGCTGGAGCTCCAGCCCCTAATCCAGCAGGGTGCTGTGTCTGCTGGGGAAATAAACTGGTCCTGCTGCCTGCTTGACTGGTTCCCAGAGTCTGCCTCCTGCACCTGAGCACTGAGCCATCCTCTCTGTACACACACACATACAGCACACACACAGCACACACACACACGCTCAGCCCGCGACGTCTCGCCGGGACATATGAGCAGGATGGAACAGTGGAAAGGAGGTTGAGATAGGATGAGGAGGAGGAGGAGGAGGAGGAGGAGGAGGAGGAGAGAGAGAGGTAGAGAGAGCAGCTGGGACAGCAGAGAAAAGGGAGGGAGCAGGATTGGATGAATACCTCTGCTTAGCACCAGCTGGTGATGATAAAGAGGGAGAAAGGGAGGATGATACTCCACCCAGGGCACATGTACACAGAACACACACGCTGGGCGTCCAGCATCGTGCCGCCTGCAGCCGCAACTCTCCTGTTATGAAACTTCACTGTCTTCATCCCCCATCCCCATCTTCCTCCCTGTGCAGTTGCGAAAATGCAGCCTAAATCTCAAATACTGTGAATATTTTATCTGACTTCTATTCACTGTGTCCACAGTTTAAAGCAAAAGTAAAAAAAAAAAAAACTGAGAGAACAGTGACTAACATCATTGGTCAATACCGTAAATACCAATTAGAAAAGTGTGTTGGAATTAGATGAAAGCCTCGACCACAATCATAAAATAACCCATTAAAGCAAAATATCATATTTCTTTCAACGCATTTGCCATTTTGCACAGTCCAGATGAAAACACTCATAAGCTCTATAACACAGAAACAGGGAGGCCAGAGCCACTGTATACTGTTTACGTTTTAATAAATACATTGAAAAATTGATTCAGGACAAACATTATTGCCGCATCTTTCAGAAATAAACTAGAAAGGCTCTTGCAGGCTACTGGGCACTGACAGATCAGTTATTGTGATATTAGAGTATTCTTTGCTGCTCTCATCGGCGTCTGATCAAAAAGACAAATTTTAATTGGAACATCAAGATCCACTGAGATCACACAGCAAATCAGAAATCCCCAGATGCACTCAGACGATCTGTGATCTTTTCCTTGATGTTCCAGCATGCTCCTACGATGTGCAATGTGCAGAGATGCTTCTGTGTGCGAGGTGAATGCCGGTGTGAGCTCATGTCAGCCGACTGCAGCCTTTGAATATTAACAACACGGCTGAGGAGACGGGACTCTGGCCCCCGTGACAGGGACACGTGACGGCAAATCCGTCTTCCTATTGGCTGCCCGGGATGTCAGAGGACCATAATTGGCTACCTGGAGAGCAAGAGAGCCCACCCTCAGACTGACAATAACAAAGAGGAGAGGAGAGGAGGGAAGAAGAGGATGCATCCATGAGCATGCTGTATGTTGGAGCTGTTAACTCTGCCTCGGTCTAAGCATCACGTTTCAGTGAACTAGATGTTAGTGGCTGTGTGTCTCATTCCTGGGGCGGCGTTACCTGTGACATGAGGAATATCATGAAAATCATCAAAAACAATATCGACTGTGGAGAGTGTACTGCATAGGGCTGCTAATAGACAGCAAGCGAGCTAACACAAACAGCAATATTATGATCGCGAGCGTGTTGTTACACCTGCAGACACGTGGCGACAAAAAAAGAGTGAAAAGCCTGGATGTGAAATGAGCCGCACTCGTCCCACCAGCGTCTACAGATGTTGGCCCAGACTGCACAGCTGCAGCGTGCAGCTGCTAAAGGTTAAACCACTGAACGCATGACAGCACGTGCTCAGAGATGACTCACTCTTGGTATTCCACATCTAAACCCTGTAAACTGAACTGTCTCCTCCTCTCCTTGACGAGGTGCAATCCCATTACTGTCATATCATGCTCCGGCTCCTGCGCAGTGTAACACTTGTTGTGTTTTGCTCGGTACGTAATTACTATGACTAAGTATTGTGTCATTTTAACTGCTATCAAATGCATACGACCCAGCCTATTTCACTTGTCCTGTTGTGCATAGGCATTGCCATTTTTGCAGTTATATCTACATTTTCAGAGACATTCATTCTGGTGTCTTTAAACCAATTTCTAGCTCTGCAGGAAAAATCATTCTATTGTTATATAGTTATCTGTGACAAACACCAAAACAACCCTGAAACAGAACATATTTTCAGAGGACTACATAATGAGATGGTTAATTCCTGCACATTTCACCCGGGCTAATCAAAAGCCAAACTGCGGTGAGAGCTCTAATAATTCAGCAGTCGGAGTGACTTCAGATAGGATTTATTGGACTAATCCTTTCATTATCTCCATCAGTAAGAGCAGCTTATGAACTGGATGTGTTGGCCCTTCAAGGCCTCCCGTCTGTTCTCTTACTGGGATTAACAGCGGGCGACTTCTCTGTACATGGATCAGAAATTCGAAGCGAGCCCAACAAAAGATGACGACGTCTAAAGGTGCGGGAGTCTGCCTCGCAGTCTCTGGTGGCGTCTCGCTATCTCCCTCCGCCGTCTCTCTCTTCCTCCACAAACCGGCCAGCGTCTGTCCTCCAGGAGGAAACAGCACACTCAGGAATAATGTCAGGCTTTGGATGTGGGTCATCGGCAGACATGCCTGTCTGCTGGGTTCTTTTTTTTCTTACTTCACTCATGTATGAACCGCTCCCCTCTCCCCCTCACCCTCTTCCCATCATGCCAGCTTCTCTCTCCTCTCGTCCGCCATCCCTGAGCTGCTGATCAAACCTCTGCTAACACCATCAGCGGCATGCGGTAATGGCCACGAAAGTGCTGTGGATCAACCGGGGATGAGCGTGGCTGTGTGTGTGCTGCTGACACCCACAGGGCAGGGACAGCCCTGCACCCGCTGACCTGCAGCCTCAGCTAACAAAAACAACTTTTCCCCTCCCGGCAAAACTGGATTGAATCTGATGTTACGGTTGAGCAGTATTTGCCTGTTGTATTTATCATGCGTTCAGGGTTTCATCTGCAATTTAGCCAAATCCCAAAGATCCCAAAAGCACATTCACATTCAAGAGGCTGAAGGCTCTTAAATTGGAATTAATTGTGTTCTGTTGGTCAGTCTCAAAGGGTGAATTGCAAACTAGGTTAATTTTGGATCCTCTGAATAATTAATCAATGAACTCATCTTTGTGTCTCGAGTGAACCAGTAAAAACCACAAACCAGTCCAACCTTAATCATCACGGAGCACAGCATTGATGGATGGAAGCTCGAAATGCACAGCTTACCACACAATCGCACTCTCTCTCACCCACTCACACACACACACGCAGAAATACAAATAACCCATTGCCCCTTAAATCCTCTGCTTCCTTTCCTTCCTCCTACTGTTTGGCTTTTACTGCCCATCACTGATCCATTAGACACAAACAAACACACCCAACTGTCCACAGTTGGATTCAGGGCTGCATAATGAGTATGGTGTGTGTGTGTGTGTGTGTGTGTGTGTGTGTGTGTGTGTGTGTGCGTCTGCGTGTGTGTGTGTGTGTGTGTGTGTGTGTGTGTGTGTGTGTGTGTGTGTGTGTGTGTGAGACAGAGAGGGTGTGCTGGGTTAACTGTTGTCTGGTTCCCTCTAGTGGCCATTACTCTTTTCCTTTTTCAGGACAACTCGAGGCATCACTCTTCGATGATTTAGGTCTAAACAGGCCAGCGTCATTTTTTATGTGTAGGTCATCAACAGAATGTGATGGGTTTTACCACCAAACTGAACGAAAAACCATCTGTTTATTAACACCTACAACGTGCAGTTCCGTTTCAGCCCACTCGGGGGCAGCATCACACTGAGAGAAACGAGTCATTTCGCTTGGAATCAAGTGGACTATCATGTTTATTAAGTGATTCCACCAAAGAAGCCATATTTTCTCAAGGTATATCATAACTTTCACTTATGGAAGAAAAAAGGAGAACAACGAGTTTCTATCCATCAAACCATTTGAATCTTCAATCCACCCATCAGACTGATATCAGACACATTCCCACACATTGCTGGTCTGCTGGCTTCAGAGAGTAGTGGAAGTCAAGTCCAATTTGTCCTGTGCTGCTCTTAGAGCCGGGCTCGGTGTTTCTACACAGCTCTCCAGTCAGCATCCTGGAGCTGGAGTTGAGCCCAGCTGACAGCAACGCAAAGTGAGCCGGACAGAAGTAAACCTCAGCGCTCCCAAAGATAATGGCACACAGTCTCTCCTCTTGATTAAGGAAATTGGTTCGTGCTTTAATGTCATTACAAGCCACTTTAATTCACATAACGTGGCTGTTTCTTGCTGCATATCCTCTTGGACGACTGACACGGTGATTTAGTAGGAAGTGCTCTCACCTCATAACAAGAAGGTACCTGGGTTGCATCCTGGTATGACTAAAGGCCTTTCAACGTGGAGATGTTTGTAAGATGTTCTTTGTTGTTGTTGTTGTTGTTTTGATTTTTTTTTCAATTGGGAATCTTGGCCATGCTGGACTGTCCTACATTAACCTACTGCTCCTCCTCATTGCATTAAGCTCTACTGAGCATCGTTCCCAATATTGCGTGAATAATGTGACCCGGGACCTTTAGCATGAACCCAACCAATCACTAGTATTCTGTTCTGTCATATGAGACATGATTATGAGACAGGATTATTAGGCTCTGCCTGTATATGTTGCTTGCTGTTTTGTTCATGCTAAGTGTCTTGAGATAATGTTCTGAACAGACACTTTAAATAAAACTAAAGTTGAAGTTCTATAACATAAGGTTTTCTCACAATAAGCACCACTTTACTTTGGTAAAACACCTGAACCAAACCTATGTGTGTGAGTGTGTGTGTGTGGGGGGGGGGGGGGGGGGGGGGGATTTACTGCACCTAATCTGGTTAGTGCCCTGCTCCGGTGCGTCGCGTTGCTGGGATGCTCTGTGCAACACATTCATGAAAAACAACGGGAGGAAGTATTTAAAGCTCAGAGCGCTGTTTCTGAAATGTGTTTCCACCTGCACAGAGCACCAGGTGGGTGAGGATTACAGCACCAGCGCATTAGTGCGGTGCAGTTTGATGTTCCATTACAGTTTGCCTAGTGGAATTACTTTGAAGTGAATCGCTTCACTTTCAGCCCTCGGTGGTGACTTAAATCTGATAACAGCTCCCTGGAAGAGAAGACACTTTCGTCTTCTCGGGTCAAGTTTCACTGTCCCCCTAATTCACCCTGTGTAGCGTATCAATAAGAAAACACTTCGACGTTCTTTCTTCTGAACTCTGCACGTTGCTGCATCAGAGCAACTAGAAGCTGGAGTTTAACTCATTGCACAAGCAGAGATCGTCGACAGAGATTTGTGCCAGTAGTAGGTGTCCAATTATCAGCTCCACAGCTTCAGACAGTTCACCAACGACTAGAGCTGTTGGAGAACTACGTCACTGCTGTCAGATAAGATCTGCAAAACCGTCTTGGCACATTTGTAAGGCGGCAATATTATTTTTGTAGTCAATTATGGCAAATACAGCAGATTACTGTCAACAGTGAGTTGTTTGAAAAAAATGAACAAAGTTAAATCTGTGTTTATCAAAGGCCCGTTTTGTATCTTAGTAGAGTTTGCTGGTCCCAGCATACCTGTAGAAGGCCTGGGTGAAGGCGGGGAGGCAACCAAGAGTCTCCAGCCAGCCTAAATATGCATGTTTTTGGACCATCCTTTGCGGGATGAAAAAGGTGAGGCGGTGCCCTGCACTTTATCTCTGGAGTTTTCTTTTGTGGCAGCATGACTTGCTTTGTTCCTTATCTCGTCACAGCACCAGTAAAAACCTGCTGATTGTGGAGCCTTATCTCCAACAGCAGGACACACTGTCCGGCTGCTGTTGCCGCTGCTGCATGGCCTGGGCCCTCACACCACGGCCTGCTGGACACCAGCTGCCTTGCTCCACCTTCCATCTGCGCAGCAGCGTAATGACCACACAAAGGCGTGGATGCCAGGACTAAGGAGACAAGGATTCCAGACGCTTCTGTTTCACTGACAGTTGAAGATATTATGCTTTCTGCTGCAAGTATAAAGGAGCCGCTGTTTGCTAACCAGTTGACAGGTTTGCCTCGAACACTCCTCCGGGGTGACGTCACTGTTTACAGCTTGCTCTGCTGCCCCCGGGTGGCCAAAACAACAATGAACCCTGGTTTATCACGACTCAGACAATAGGCACATGCAGACACAAAGACCCTGTAATGTAGACGAGAATCCATCCACCGATCCATCATCTCAACTGCTTCACACCCATCAGCAAAATCAGTTTTGTTTGTTTTCTGGTAAACAAATGTTTGTTCAACAGTTGGAGGTTGAACTCTGTTGTTGACAAATCTGGGATCTACCTGTGAAGCAATTAGTTTATATATATATATTGGTTGGGTGTTATCAATGACAGATTTTCCACCGTCGAATATCAGATAAAGATCCGGTATTGGTCAAACTTACATAAGCAAACAAATAACTGCCACAGTGGAGCCCTCAAGTTGACTCTCAGCTGTCACATCTAAGTGGAGCTCTTACTGTTGAGACACAACATGGCCTTTATCGCTCTCTGCCTCTGCCTCTCTCTCTTTCTCCCTCCGTGCCTGAGAGTCTCTCTGTCTCTGTTGATCTCACACACTTTATTCCCTCCTCTCACTCTGAACTCTGACAAAGCAAAATCCAGACATCCGACTCCCTGAGCGAACTTAAAAACCAGCGTATAAGTGATATAAGTAGTGTTCAAGTGTCTGTATACAGTGTGTGTGTGTGTGTGTGTGTGTGTGCGCGCGAGCGCGTGTGTGTATGTGGGCTGATGGTTCTCAGTCTGCTGCTCGGCGAGCCCAGTCAGTCAGATTAGATCACATTAGGACGAGAGGCAGCCTGGGTGTGGCTCGGCCGGGCAGCGCATAACAAAAGATAAATGTCCATTAACAGCACGCCTGAGCTCATGTGCGCAGACAGCCGTGATGGAAGCCGCGGCGCAGCCGATGGCAACTCAAATGTCAAAGCCAAAGCTTTGAAAAATCACGTGAGAACTCCTGCTTCTCCTCCGACCTTTGGCCTTGGCAGTGATGGAGGGCACGCTGTTGCAGGAGAGGCCGCGGTGCCGGCGCTGGTTGAGCAGAGGTACGAAAACGCTTGGAGATGCTCGCAGTCACCCATTCTCCCTGGCAAGACTGATTTCCATTATTGAGCTCCTGCCAGAATATTTTTATTTCATATCTATTAATCCAAAGACGGCAAAGCCAAAGATATCCACCTTCCAGGGTGCACCGATGATACACAGTGGTCGTACTCCTTTTTCAAGCTTTCCCAGCACTGTACTGCTGTGACAAATGACATAGTCGTATAAATACAGAGATACAAAAAATGATGATCAGTCAGCTCTCTACTTGCTTTTTCAAGCACTTCATTCAAAATACAGACTTTTAGAAACAGGCACATGGGTGAAGGCAAGGAATAGAGCCTACAGCTCATCAGTCCATCACAGGACACACACATACACACACACACAGACACACACATACACACACACACCATTCACACCTTGGGGCAATTTGGAGTCGTCCATCAACCTGAACATATGTGGAGGAAACCTGTGCAGGCATGGGAAGAACATACATTCCTGTGGTTGCTGACTTAAAGAGTATGTCAGTTTCAGAAATGTGTTCTTCTGGCAACGAAATATATGTAAATATTTCTTGAAGTTTCTGGAGTTGCAACCAAAAGAGAGGCACAACAACAACTTCACATCTGATGATAACTATAGAAATGTAAATGATTCTTGTTTCTTTCTGAGTGGTCTAGAAGTAATCAAGGATGCTGCGCAGCACCGTCAAGCTGGATGCGATGATTGTGTGTTATCACCATGGAGACCGGTGAGGCGGCCGCAGGACAACAGTGGGGGAAAATGTGCCAAAAGGCGGAGGAGTATGCCATGTGAGGATGTTTCAATATCGCACATTTCACCTGCACCACACCCCCCCCCCCCAAGCCCCGCTCTGTCGCTCTACATCGCCACCGAGACGCAGCACACGCCTCAGCCGAGGCGGCTGATCTTCCAGAGTCGACTGTTCCAGTCGTCGCCCTCAGATCTGCTTTTACCTGCAGACTCACAGAGTCAAAAAGGGAGCAGGAGGCAGTGGGGGGGTTAACTCAGACCACAGTTTCAGAGGCAGAGAGACCATTACAGCCACTTACCAGAGAGAGACAGAGAAAGAGAGAGAGAGAGAGACAGAGATAGAGAGACAAAGGGAGAGAGACAGTAAGAGAGACGGGCAGACAGAGGGACAGATAAATAGATAGAGAGAGAGAGAAGTAAGAGCCACAGAGAGAGTGGGAGACAGAGAGACTGAGAGGGAGAGACAGTGAGAGCATGAGAGTGCCATCGAGAGAGAGAGAGAGAGGTAGAGAGAGGTCATTGTCGAGTGTGACAGACACTCTAAGCGATCAGACTGAATTCTGCCTGTAATCTGGGTATTTGGGCATGCAGGTATTTATTAATGTATCCGGAGCTGTCTGTCTGTCTGTCTGTCTGTCTGTCTGAGGTCAGCGTCGGCTCCTGCTGGCGCTCTGCCAGCTGTCTCCATGGCAACCGCATACACGAGCCGCAAATAGCTCCTCCGCGCCGAGTATCCCTTCGCTGTGGCGGGGCCATTTCGAACCACATCACTCCCCTTCATACTTCGCATCCCTCCGCGGCGACACGCAGATCCCGTTGAGGGGATGCGCCAACGTTCAACGGGCATTTCACATCCACTGCAGCGTGACGCTGAGGCGGAGGAAGTGGAGACGCAACTCTGAAACCAACAGGTCAGCTGGTCAGTGACCGAACGGCTCAAGTTTTTGGAACTGACTTTTTTTTCCGTTCACCGTTTTGTTTGGTTACAGGTTGGTTTTCCATTTTTCCATCTCCATGTTCGTTCTGAGATTCATTATTTCAATCAAGAGAAGCGACATCGTTCATGTCTTCATCCGATGCGAAATATCAAACAAAAATGCGAGATTTGGATTTTTTTTTCTTAAATGTCACATACCACATCACTCACAATCACATATCACAATATTCTGGAAACAGGCACATTTTTTTATATAAAGATTAATTCCTGGTATTAACGGTCCTGTTATTTAAGGTGTCTTGAACCGATTGTTTTTAGGTTGTTTCACACCAAGTCAAAATTTCACTCATATGCCGATGGATTAATGCTTAAACAGGATCAGAGGTTGCAACCCTAGATCGATGTAATGGCTTAATCATGGAACCAAAGTTATGTTTTCTTCCATATCTTATAAGAACTGCTTTCCTCATAAAAAAAATATGTTAGTTATTAAGTTTCATGACTGCCGGCCGTGGGAGACATGTCTGCTGGGTCTGCTCAGAACAAGATTACAAGTAGTATATTTTTATTTTTAGCCCAGTAACAAGACTACACTACACCCAATAAATGTTTCAGGCTCATCGGCAGCGGCGAAGCTCCAGCGATCACCCGCATCATGAATTAACCTCAAAATTCTCCTCTAAGATCATCCGAAGCTGCACTTTCATCTGCCCCCGTCTCTGGAGTACAAATCCTAATATTTCCATCACGTTGTGTTTGTGAGCGTCTTGACGCTGCGCTCTAATCCATGTGGAATGATAACCCCGCCCTGACATTAGAGAGGTTAATTACACATGAACTTTCCATTATAGATACTGATAGCTTCGTTCTAATCCATGTGTTCACACACATACAGCATCTTTTTTTCCATGCACACACACACACACACACATACTCGGAGCATACTCGAGCTCAACAGGATGCAGCCACTTCAGGATGGGTATCCTGACCTAACTCTGTTGGGCATGCTCAGTAGAGCTATGCAAATGACCCTGGCGGTGACACCTTGGCAGGCTGTCATGGCAACACATCAAGTAGCAGGCATGTGGCCACTGGCAGGAGACAGAGGGAAGAGGAGGAGGAGGAGGAGGAGGAGGAGGAAGGTGGCGAGGGGCAAAGGATGGAGGCAAAAGAGGGAGGCGTAAAATTAAAGGGATGAAAAATGGACCCGCGAGAGAGAAAACGGAAGCACGGGTGATGAGAGAAGAAGATAAAAGAGATGAGAAAATGTCAGGCGGAGAGGGTGAGGGGGGTGATGAGGAGTAAATAAGAAAAAAAGCAAAAAAGCAGCTAGTGATCTTGTAAACCAGACCGACAGCCTGCGCGCTGTTCTCTTATCAATTGCCACGCATTCCTGATTATTTCAGCTTCCCTATAGAGAGCCCGTTGGAAGAGTCATCAAGTGGACCCTGTTCATCAAGCTGCGATTTCTGTTCATGTTAAGCAGAGTATATCTCCTGTCATCAGCGGCTGCAGGAAAACAAGCCAACGTCTGAATTATCTTTTAGGTGGCCGGGCTTTGTGTGCAGATGATGAAGACGGAAAACTGCCCGAAAGCGTGTTAAAAGACATAGATTGGATTAGTGTTATGCTATAATGAAGCAGGTTTCTGTAAAAGAAGAGGCATGTTGTAAAAGATCAGTTCAGATGAATCTAGAATTGATTTCTTGATCTGAGAAAATACCTTTTTCATTACGCTCAGTTCTTTAAAAAAAAAAAACAGCAAGCAATGTAAAAAATGTCTCGAAGAGCTGTGAACACGGGGAATGAAGGTGACTTGAGTTTACACAGCAACATCAAATGTGGACATAGGTGCTGCCCTGGCATTAATATTATTACTGGTCATAACTTAATAAAAAAATCATCAAAATATGATGTTGCATTTATAAAAAAAAACATGTCGTTTGCACTATTTGTGCTTGAACCGCTAAATACCAGTTTTTTTATTGTACATGCCTGCTGTTTTTGCGCTGATTTTATACAGTGTGTGTGCATGTGTGTGTGTGTGTGTGCGTGTATGTGTGTGTGCGTGTGTGTGCTACGACAGAGAGTGCTTAAGTGACAGAGACAAATAGTCGGTCATAGTCGGGGAAAGAGGGACTGTGTGCTTGCCTCTCTGATGTTCTGTTTGCTCAGAGGATGCTGTCACATGAGGCTCTACACACCACCAGATTGTGTGTGTGTGTGTGTGTATGTGTATGTGTGTGTGCGTGTTTTGTCACCTGCACATTCTGCTCTGCTGGTGTAATAAATGACATTATTGATGGCAGCATGATTAACAGTGAGCATGGATCGCTGACACACACACAAACAAACACACGCATGCAGACGATGATGACGTGCGTCTCAGTGTGTGTGAGGAACAGTCTGGGTATTTCCAGCAGGCGACCTGCCAGTCCTCCCAATGTTCTAGTTCAGAAACCCCCCCCCCCCTGCCTTCTGCCTTTCCTCGCCTTCCTCGCATCGTTACTGCACTTGTTCCTCTTCCTCCCTTTCTTTTCCGATCTGTCACTTATGCTTTCTATCTGCCTGTGGACAGTAACCCAGTAGGGTTTCAATAGCAGACTACGATTCCTGGTAACATTTTCTAAAACATGATGGAGACCATACATGAAAATAAGGTTTTGGTGGAAAGAATAATTTTCGGAATATGCTACGTACAGTTTGAGACAACCAAATAACTTTGCTAAAAGTGAAGGCTAACAGTTAGCTTAGCGTAACAGCTTATGCCTGGAACACTTAGCTAGAACCACTGGATTAAATATTTACTTATTGCATAAAGTTAATATTTTGCTAGCATCAAGTCTAACAAGAAAAGTTTAAAATGTGAAAGACAGAGTAAAAGTACAGCCAGAGGCAAACAATTGAAACAATTGTTTAAGAAACAGCTAAATAGTTTCAATGTTTAGCTGAAAGTACAGACATGTGAAGTAATTTGAGCAAAAAGTAGAGGCTCAACTGTTGAGATCTAAATCCAGGCCTGTAAGATCACTCAACATGGTGATAAATCATTATGAACCACGCCTGTTATTAGGCCTGAAATGAGCGTCCAAAGAAAAATGACTGCTTATGTTGTGCTTGTGCCTGCCTGTCTCCTACAAGCATGGCAGTAAGAACAAGCATCAATTTGCCTTTCACCTGCTGAATATTCTGAGAAAGCTCGGAGGGAGAGCAAAGCAAGGAGGCAGAGAAATGAAGAAGGCAAGACCGGGGTGTGGGTAAGGGTGGTGGATGCCTGAAACAAAGGCTGATGCAACAATGCCAGAAGAAGACTGAAGGTGACAAAGAAAATAAACAAGAGACTCAAGCAACGAAGCGAGAGAAGCGGAGATAAAGTGAGGGAAGGACTGGATGACTTACAGTGACAAAAACAAAGGAAAATGATGCATGTTTCCCCTGAAACGATTACATCACCTCCTGCACACTCCTGTTGCCATGGCGACACAGTCACATTAGACTAATCATGCTACTGTCTGACACCTGCACTTAGCCCTCATCCATTCCTGTCCATGAACTCCAGGCTGGGAGCGTTGTCTTCATATCCCCGTCCTGTTATTTGGATAAAACGCGCTCTATTTTCTGCCACAGCCCCTTGTGCTTACCCCAGCGGGCAAAGACTTTGGAGATATGGTTTCAATGCACTTTGGGGACTGAGTCGGAAGCTAATTAGTTCTGCCGGGCGAGCTTCATTACAAGAACACAGGTTTGAATGGGAGCCAGTCTAACAATGTCCAGATTTTCTGTTTGCACAAAACCAGCGGAGATGGTGCTCTAGCCACACGAATCTCCAAAGCGGTTTCAAAAAAGCACATTTCAATGAACTACATCGACATCGACTGTTTAATACCATGTGCAAACAGTTGGATCTCCTCACAAGTTGAATGTTTACAAGCATGCAAAATGTTTCCTTCTTAGATTGATTAAAGCTGTCTTAATTCAATAGTGGTCCCAATGGGTCCCTTGTAGTGATGAACCTTTGCTTTACTCCGCAGTTCCTAAGCTCTAAATCCCAATGCAACAGCACGTTAGAGGCCAGTGGCGCCTACACTGATCAATCAATCCACCAATCACTTGAGTGCCCCGTTGTAATCAATGTTAAATCAACACTCCAAATGAATGACAACATGGCTCCATCACAGCTCTTAAACAGGCATCCGCTCCGACAAAGACAAAAACACAATTTTATTAAGATTCCTTGTGTATAAACCGTTATAATGAACAAACAAACCCCGCTTCCCCTGGCCCTGAGCTCAGAGGAAATGAATCGAGAGTTCCAGTTACTCAAGATGATCTATAGCTGACACTGTGCCAGCCTTTCTGCGAATCCTGCCTGCTTCTGGGACTGCCGCTGCTTAGTCAGTAGCTCTAACATTACGTTAATTCACCAGCTATTTGCTGCTTCTGCGCACTGGACACCTCACTACAGTCTACACTCCTCACCACAGTACAGCTAGAGGAAGCATTTACCCGGCAAAAGCCTGTTTTCAGCAGTAGTTGCACCTGCTACACTGACATCGAACCCGAAGATCACAATAAATGTTATGTGTTTGTGTT
This sequence comes from Karalla daura, assembly GCA_029224185.1. Taxonomy (NCBI): domain Eukaryota; kingdom Metazoa; phylum Chordata; class Actinopteri; order Chaetodontiformes; family Leiognathidae; genus Karalla; species Karalla daura. The sequence goes on along the minus strand of CM055207.1, from coordinate 16,037,761 downwards.
TCATACACTGAAACTGCCTGGGGAATAAGCCATAAAAATGACAACTAATGCAATATGTTCACTATAGTGCGGACACATCAACTCCATTTTATTTGTTGTAAACCCACCACAGCAAAGCTCTGATTGCAACTATAAATCAGCCATGTCCAGACAACTCTTTGTTTGCAGACTGAACTCCACACATGGATGGACGGACAGTTCCCGTAGATGTTATTCCGACACACCTTGTTCAGCATCCTCCATCATATGCATCGAAATACTCATTCTTAGTGGCTACAGTGTTTTGTTCAGCAGAGTTTAACCTGGAGTTAATCAGCACAGCCCAATAATTAAGATGCGACACACTGATGTTTGACCTTGTACTCGGCAGCTTCACAGGAGACAGCAAGAAGAACCGTCTCGACAGGGTTAGGAGGTCCGTGTAATTACAAGGCGACGTTGCACATGGCGCCTTTCTTATTGAGGATGAGTGGCTGATGAGCTATTACAGAAAAAAGCAAGTCACAAGCAGTTTGTGACTGGAAGTGAATCATCCGAGTCCGGGTCAATAAGAATCTCACTTTATTTCCCTGTCCTGCTCTCAAGCCTTTCACCTGACCATCGCCTCGTGAACTTTTCTGTCTGTGTGTGTGTGTCTGCGTGTGTGTGTGTGTGTGTGTGTGTGTGTGTGTGTATGCGTGCGCTAGAGAGAGGAGAAGAAGTGTGTGTGTGTGTGTGTGTGTGTGTGTGGGGGGGGGGGGGGGGGGGGGGGGGGGGGGGGGTTGGAGCAGAGAGACATGTACATTGAGCAAACCATGCAAACAGAGCAGAGCTCCATCCTGTTCCCGTGAAGTGCGAGAGAGAGAGCCAAGCACAGCATTCTGCTCCACGGCTGCCTCAGCAAAAACACAATATGTTGGCTCTGGAGGACCACGCTGGCAGGAACTCTCACCCCGAAGAGTATCATCAGCTTCATTGTACTGTGTGCTGCTTATTTGGCTGGAATATCTACCGGCACAATGAACGGGCGAGGGGGTGAAAATCGCCGCATGATGAATAGGGAGAAAGTGCAACGCTGCGCATTAACACAGAGACTGATCCCCTTTAGTTTACCGGAGAACAAACAGAGAACAACCAAGACCATTCCTCTATTCATCTTCTCACTGTGCCCTTCGTCGGGGACTCTAGGGCTTACACAGCAGGTTCAACTACAAACCATACTCTCCCAGCATGGGGCGACTAAATGCAGATTTTGACCTTAGAAGCACTTCGTTGTCACCCTTTGATTACAAGGGCTGCAACAAGTGTTATTGTTTTTGCCATTAATCTGTAAGTGGTTTTCTTTATTAATCATTTAGTGATTTAGTCTTTAAAATGTTTGGAGAGTGGTGAATGCGCCCATAAATGTGTATTTCACAAAGGTCAAGATAAGGTCCTGACCGGCCTTATTTATTCACACTTCAAAAAAAGTTGGTTTGTCATACAGGGATCCGTACAGTAAAACCTCAGCATTAACTTGCCAGCACTGGCGTGGGATCCATGAAGCTTTCAATTGGATATGCAGAAGAAGAGGAGATGGCACAAACACGTGGAGTGACATCTACTGATATTTATAGGCTGAGAGCGTGACCCCAACTCTTTTTTCCACTCCTTTTTCTCAGTTTGGCTGGTGAACAGATGAAGGAAGAAAGTGCTTTTAGCGATAAACCGTAAATATGGAAATATTTCATTGTCAAAAGCACAATACACCTAAGCAGAAACAATGACCGCCTTCATCAACGTCCTCACAAATGGAACATGGCGGTCTGCTAGTGCCTGGTCGGGGCCAAAGCAGGGCCTGGTCAGACCACCAGACCAGGCTCTGACCTCCACCCCTGAGGCCCCTCAGCTAACGATCAAGCCGCCCTGCCGCCTGTAGCGCCCCCTGCTGCCCGCTCGAGCCCTCCTGGCTGGCGGAGGTGTCACTCGGGGATAGCGTTACGGGAGTTTTCTGGCCGAGCCGGCTGAACTTTAGCGCGGGCATCTCACCAGTTAATGTCACACTTCCTGATTTCAAAGAGGGGGCGTGCAACGCGGCACCCGGCGTGCGGCCCGGGCCAGACTCTGTGAATGGCTGCGCGGTAGTGCAGGCCCGGGGAGTTATCGGGTTTCCCTGGCAACGTCCGCCCGGCGTGATGGACTGCGCAGGACGGCGGCCAGCGCCGCGCTCACAAAACGCTGCGCAGCGGGCATTCCAGCGAGGATTAGACCCCGGTGTAGAGTGACCTGAGTGACTCCACCCAGCACCAGCCCTTGGTGAAGACGAGGGAGCGCGGTCCAAGTTGGAAACATCCCCACGTCGCCTGGATGCATTTTAATGTTTGGAAACCGAATATTTATACGTCTGCGTGGCATTAGGGGGCACTCTCTTTTTAAATAAAAAAACAGTCATGGCGTTTTTGTCTCCTCGACGCCTGATACGGAGCGATGTCACTTGAGTCCACAGTGACGAGGAGCACGGTATGAAAATCTGAGAAACAACCTGAGGTTGTGGGGTTAAAAATAAATGAAACTTCTGCAGCCCCTCCTCGTCCCTACAGGAGGTGTGAGCCGCTTCTAGCATAACACAGAGTGGTGAGCAGTCCAGAGGCACCGTGCGTAGGGTCGCCAAGGGAATCAATGGGGGGAAGAATAAAGCACGGCAGTGCTGGTTGTGCTGCATATTTTCTGATCCTTTCGCAAAACTAAACATATTTACAAGAAGACAATACTCGACGCTTCGATTCTCAAGTAATAACTGAGTCCGTCAGGACTAGTTCAGACTTGCGTAGCTTTGTTGGGTGAACCAGTGGCCGGCGTTTCATCACTTAAGACTACGCTAACGAAACACTTGTGCCGGACCGAAACGACAAAAGGATGGTTTCGCCGAACAGCTCCAGTTTCTTCCTCTGCGCGGCGGATTAATCAGATTGCCAGCGCGCTGGAGCTACCACTCCATGCCTATTGAAAGCATTGACAGTATTGACATCGGAGAGGGTGTGGGTTGGAAATGACTGAACGTGGGCCGGGTTGTTACATAAGCACCAGTCCACTTCTCTTACTGAAAAAAAAGAAAAAAAAACAACACTGCTTCATCATATATGCTGCTCACCTCCCCCTAACAGATGGGATGTGTTAGTCAGGGAGCTGCTCCTGTTTCGCGGCTCGCTGTAGTAAAACCAGCGCACACTGCAGAAATACATTGTGATCATTCGGGCAACAATCATCAGTAACGACGGTTGCGGGGCAAAGTTTTCCCCACATTTCTGAACGCGGGGGCCCTCCGGGTGCCATCCACACCTCTGCCCTCCCTCGCTCGGTGTTTCGCGGCTCGTCTGAACGGACCGTCTGTCGCCGTCTCCCTGTTTCCCTCCTCGGTCACAGGGCTCGAGCGGACGGGCTTTGGGTTACACCGTAAAAATGCAAAAGGCATACCAGGCCCGTGCACGTGCGTGCATGCTGGACGCGCACGCGGGCCGAGAGCGGGGCGCGACAGCCCGTATCGCTGTGTTTTCATCCGCCCATCCAGCGCAATCGGGGATCCGCGGGCCACAGCTCCCTTCCCGCCGTTAACTGCATATTTAATGCGGAGCTGTGTGAAATTTCTTCACCTGATGACTAACTTCCACAGCTCAGGAGCGCTCCTCTCACTTCCTCCTCCTCCCAGCGGGTCCCCGGTTGCCACGGCAACCTCCATTAACACACCTGCTAAGCTCCGAGGTCCCTCGAGTCTGGCTCTCCCTGCCCTCCCTCCCATTCCTGTGACAGCCGCACAAGACCAGCTGCATGTAGCTGCAGCTACAGCAGCCAGACACAGAGAGGTAAACAAAAAACACAAAAATGGCGGATGCGTCGAAGTTCCTTCGCTGTGAATTAAACTCTACCCGAATTTGACCGAGCTTCGTCAATTAGCAAGATGGTATTATAAAGAAGAGCAGAATACAGAAAAAACAGCATTGCAAACTTTGGCTGTGTGTCAAGTGTATCCAATCAAATTAAAATGACTTGTGTTTTCAGAGCTCTGGGGGCAGGACTACATTGTTTCTTGGATAAAAAGGGGAAATAGACTGAACTGATTTGCCAAATAGTCGCTCAAGACTATCAGTCTGTTTGTCGATCCGTGGGCATCAAATAATGCTGCACACCTCCTCTAAATATCTCCACTACTCGCATTATTCTCACCTTCTGCTCACCCACGGCCAACACATTCGGCACTGTTCCTTTTAGTGGCGTGTGATGGCTTTTCCCGGTTACTCATCCACATCAGTGTGACTGTTTTAACGCTGTGTCCTTAGCAACAGGTGGAGAGTGGAGGCAACACTTATCTCATCAGAGCAAAAACATGCTCCTCTCCTCTTTTTTTTTCCCGAATTAGTTTCTGCTCTCCCGATCTCTCTACTTATCTTGTCTGCTCACTCCTTTAATAGCCTTCCTCTATTTTGCCTCCTCTTCACTCTCTGCCTACCCTTCTCCTCATCAGCCTCACCGCTGCGTCCCTAAAATAGAGCCATCGAGCTCCGTTTCGTCCACATTACTTCACTGTACTCCCGGTCCTCCCCCTTTTGCTTTTGCTGCCCTCTCTCCTCATTCCCTCCATTACTCCCAGACTGTCTCTTCTCCCCAGGATCACGGTGACACCACGGTCACGTCTCATCAGCGGAGACGCCGTCTCGCAGCAGCACTGCCAGGTTATCGCTCCTGCGTGTTCTTCTCTCTTCACATGCCCTTTCTTTCCATCATTCCTCATTCATCCTCACTCTCTCCACTTCCCTGCTCACTTTTCTGATCCTTCCTCCCCGCCCTCCCTGACTATTCAACCTTCACTGTTCTAGTCTCTGTCACCTGTTTGCACCGTCCCAACGCATAATTAATCTCTAAACTGATACCATGACAGGATACACACAGGTATATAGTGTGCAGGTGCTGCAACAGGATGCGGCATCATTATTAAAAGAGGTAGTTTATCATATGCACTGTATATTGCTCTCTCTGTCTGCCTGAGAGTCAAAAACACCTGTTACACAGAGCAAACAGAGAAGACTGCAGCGCGTGTGCAGGGACACAATTAAGAACAGCTGACTAAACATAAGGCTGAATCTTATGGAATAAAGGTGCTTATGCAGCAGCCTCTCGCTGCAGCATGCTCTGCAAAGAAAAACACACACACACAAATCCCAATACTATGCACACACAGGCTCATCAATGCATAGAAACAAAACACAAGAAAATCTGCACATCACTAAACAAACCACAGACAGAAGAGGACTTGCAACTCTATGAACACTCTTAACTGCTGATCACATTGAACATTGAATTTCTGAATTTCAGTCCAAGGTTTTGCTAGTTTTGAGGCTTGGTGATTTTAAAGATTTTAAAAAGCCTAGATTAGCTGAAACACCAAAGTGTAGATTCATAGATTCAGTTAAACTGCACTGAACTTTGACAGGCATTTGTGCCCTTGACCACCAGCCATCTTGCCTGGGCTGACCTTTGAGGGATCAGAACCAGAGTTAAAATGGCTGAAGCTATTTCAGCTTATCCAACCTCCTCTGATAGTGTACCACCTGTCCAACTCTCTAAAGAAAGGTGCTTTGAAGACATTTACTGGATCCTCTCAGTACAGTGGGCGAACTTATCGTACTGGCAGAAATCAAGAAGCTAATGTAGCTACATCCTGAGGTTTTGCTAGCATCAATGCGATATTTAACTTAAACTCATTCAAACGTCTTGTGATGTTTGAACAAATGGATTGGATGAATGAATTGGCAACAATTAACATTATACACCAACTAAATCATTATGTTTCTGTCGGGCCATGTTCTCAGCTGGCTAGCATGTATCACTAGCTATTAGCTCACCAAAGTTCAGTGGCTAATTTTAGGAGGCCAAAGCAAAGCATGTTTTATTATCCTGAAGTCAAATAAGGTAAATGTAAATTTTACTAGGTAACTTATTTAACAATGGCTATTTGTACTGAGAACAATCCACAGACTGATCCACACTAAAGACTAACCTATTTCAATTCTCTTGTACATTGTGATGAGTCGTTAATGGACATAAACAACAACTGCATAAACACACACACACACACACACACACACACACACACACACACACACACACCCCTACACACTCAAACACACACTCATCTCGACAGCCAGCTAATGTAGAATGTAAATCCTAATGTCTCTGCCAAGCACAGGAAAGCCCATTTTAATCACTGATGAGATGCCGAGAAGCTCTTTTCTGCATTATCATCATGACAAATTGTTGCCGTACTGGATCCTTCATGATACAAACGCTGCGAGATGTTGCTGTGGATTTATCACAGATGCTTTTAATAGGGAAAATGTTACCGTTCCCATGAATCTAAAGTTGATGTTATCGGGGGAGCCGATAACATCAACCAACCCTCAGAAGAAAAATCTGGAAGATGATGTCACTCTGCCATGGAATTTGTCGATTAACAGACAGACACACCTGTCACACCTATTTTCACATTTACATCTCTGATTCTGACCTTCATACTTTCACCTCCTGTCCGACTTCCCCCCTACATATCCCCAGCTCATCTCTCGTCATTCTGCCTTACATCATTTCATTCCTCCCTTTCTGGTGAGTTTATTTTCTGTTTCTATCTGATATTTCTCTCATTCCTATCCCTTTACCTAGCCATCCTGTGAGCAGGTTAGGATACTTGATGCCCACAGTCACACTTTGTAGTGCAATAAACGCGGACTTGAAACACAAAGGAAGGGACTTTTTTTATGAATAAGAGGCAGAATTCTACACCATATGTTTCAATATTGAAACATATGAAATGTAAATCCCAGAGGGAGCATTATATCAGAAATGTTTTCCACCCAGTTTCTCTGAAAGGTAGCCAGTATACAATGGCTATTTGAACACGAAGTGGCCTTTTATATTAAACAAGTGAAGAACAAAAGCCCAACTAACCATTAGACTCCCTGCTCTGCCATGATAATGCTCTGTCATCAAAGCACCGGTTAACAAAGGCTGACAGAGACCACAACAAAAGAGCTGCTCTGCGTCCACAAAATCCACAGACACAACTTCCAAAGGCACTATATCTGGAATTAACACTCCATATAGCCAAATCCGACCTTTGTTTGACAATATTTAGTAACTTCTGGGTAATAAATAGAGCAGGTGAAGCCACTGCCCTTTACAGTGTGAACCACCTCGTAGTTTCCACTGGAGCAGCCACACCGTGTTGTTTACAAAGCCAAGTCAGCTTCAATCGATCCCTTTACCTTCTTTCCTTTCTTCTTACGATGGGCTGACTTCCCTGTAGCCTTTTCTTTAACCTCCTCGCTCATTTCAGCAGCTGGAAGAGTGTGCGAGTGTGTGTCCAAAAACAGCTGTGTGTATGAGTCCAAAAAAAGGGGGGTTTAAAATCCAGCATGGATGAGCGGTGAAGAGTGGAGTGGTGGCCACTCTCAGCGTGCACAGCGACCAACTCGCTCAGCTGCTCACACCCACTTTCACACACACGTACACGCACACACGCACACACACGCTCTATCACAACCACACACAGCCACACACACACTCAGTCCGCGAGGAGAGGAGCCAACAAGGCTGCCTGGCAGGAGCGATGGAGAGACAGATTCTCGTTCTTTCTCTGTCTTTCTTTCTGTCTCTTTTCTTCTCTCTCTCCTTCTATCCCTCCCTCTCTCTTTCTCTCTCACGCACACACACACACACACGCACACTCACACGTCTCGCACACTTCACTTCTACCTGTCTCTGGCTGCGGTTGCCTCCCACACGCTCCACAAGTGAGAGCAGAGCAGCAACAAGCTACAGGGGTTTGTGTATTAATAGCAATCAATATTCACTCATCCGCTTGTGTGTGTGTGTGTGTGTGTGTCTCACTGTGTGCACTGAAAAAACATGGTGCATTTCTTAGAGCAAGTAACACTGGAATAGAGAACAAAGATGGAGTTTTGTTTTGAGTTCAATGTTAGAAATAGAATAAATACAAACCTTTAGCCTTGAGGTAATGCTTTACATGTTATTGTAATTGTCGGATTAAATTGTTTCATCTCATATCCTGTCTTAATTGTCTGTTAGCATGTTTCTTTGCAGGCTTAATTGCTCAAAGGATTATCATTAAATCTGGTGGAGGGGTGTAGCCAGGGCAAAGAGTGACCAAATTTGCTTCAGGAGGAGATCTGAATCATGGAGCTGGTCCAGGATATTTACTTTGGTTCTCCCACAAAGTCACAGGAAATTACAAGTTCAGGTGCTTTTCATAATATCGCACCCAGGCACAGATCAAATTTACATTGTGGACGTCAGTTTTTTTTCTGATACATCCATCCATCCATCCATCCATCAGTCAGGGAATAGGTCCTGGACAGGTCAAACACTCAAACCTAGAGTCTCCATTTTAGATGGGGCGGGTGCTTAATCTCTGGATTCAGCCTCGGTCTGTGCGAGGAAAGCTGCCCATCATCGGACAGCGTTGCTGTCAATCTCTTCCTACGCTCTCCGTAGACAGGAGGAGACGGACGGCGACACACAGACGCGTCTTTGCGTGCTTAGTCAAGAGAAACAAAAAAAAGAGACAGCTCAAATAGAGAAAGAGGCAGAGGGAGAGCGCCTGATGCGTTTCTGTCATCGGAGCAGGATAAAATAACTCCCCCCTCCCTTATCAATAATGAACAAAGAGAGGGAAATCCCTGGTGGCAGATCACTCTGAATCACCACTTTGTGTGCGTGTGTGTGTGTGTCTGTGTGTGTGTGTGTGTGTGTGTGTGTTCTGTGAATGGATTATGCCAGTGTGAGCCAGTTTGCCCAGTACAATTATAACTGTATCATCCCACATCCATTGGGAAGCCCTGGGATTCAAGGATTGTGTTCATGGGGCTATTCATTATTACAGCTCTCTACAGGGGAGGACACACACTCTAATTACACACACACACACACACACACACAGCTGAGCAGATCGTTCCATCAGGGCAAACATCGTGTGCTGTATTTCACCTGGACGGAGTACAGCTGGCACCGATCGCTGCTTTGTGTGTTCCCAGTCGCCTCTGTTTGAGGAGCGGAGTGAGCGTTAGTTGAACACATCCTGCTTGAGCCCAGCGATCCAGCCTGACATCTAGTGGCTGCAGGTTGCTACGACAACAACAAAGAGTCTAGTTTCTCCTCAATCCCTACAGCCCCGAAAGCCACAATGTAATGGATGCTTGGCCACAATCCAGAGAGTGACTGTGCACACTGTTTTGGCAGTTGATATAGATGTGCACCTCAATGATTATTTCTTTCTCTTTTCTTTTTAGATTTAATTTTCTGGTACCCTCTAATTATAATGAACCACTGGTTGTACACCCGTTCTTTTGTATTAGTGTTAGTGTTACTGCTGTTCAGTGTGTGTATTACCTTACTCACAGATGGGCTAAATGCAGAGACCGAATGTTTTAACGATGTAATACGTCACACAAAAGCTGTTTCGATGAAGATGGATCTTAAACAGTGTCCGCACACCGCACTTTGTAAGGCATCAGTGTAAAACCAACACTGCCCTCCAATGAGTACTCTCATCTGCACCTGTTGTAACAGGCGTCACATCATCAAAACGAGGAAGAATCGGCCCTTGAGGCAAGCATGGAGATGAAACCTGATGACAATGACAGTGAAGCATTGACAACAAAAGCCATCGACTGGTCTACAATCTCTTTACCAGCAGATATTATCCTGTCCTTTGCCCAACTCCCCCACCCCAAACACACACACACATGCGCAAATAATAAAGGGCCTCCAAAATGATTGGCTCCATGCAGCCAGAGGTAACACAATACTTTAACAGCGAATATTCTTTTCAGGCAGCCATTAGGGGCCTGCTGGAAGAGGGAGCGGCTTTACAGCCCCACAGCGACATCTCCATAACCATAAATCATGAAAGGCAAAAAGGAGCCGGCGGTTACAGGCGACGGGAGGTTTGGTCGGAGCCGCTGCCGGTCGCTGAGCTCGGCGGCGAGAGGCACAGCAGCGAGCAGAGCGGCACGACGGAGGGGCATGCTGGACATGCTATGGATCCGTATGGTCAGAGCGGGAAGGGGGGGCAGATGGGACGGATGGCGGAGCCTGAGACAGTGGGGTCTATATTTAGCCGCGTGTTTATACTGTGAGATTTGCATGTTAGATTCCTCAGCGCCACGGTGGCTTTCATGTGCATGGGGGGGGCTGCAACGCTCTCATGGTTGGTTTCAGCCCAGGAGGGTGTGAACTTTGACCACAGAAACTCTTCAGGGATGACTGGTTTGTGTGTGTGTGTGTGTGTGTGTGTGTGTGTGTGCGTGTGCGTGTGCGCACGCACGCAGTGGGTGACTTCAGCTCTCGCAGCATGAAGACACGCGAATGTTTATCTGCCTGGAGAGTTTCCAGAATACTCTGCAAAATTTATGATTACTCCCCCTCTCGTTTCACAACTAATTTCATAATAAATCATCGGATAAAAATCGGCACGGAGGCTATTTGCGCTTTCATCTCACGGCCCAAGTGTGAGACACGAAAACGCGTTTGAGGCGAAAAAGAAAAACAAGAAAAGATCCCAGCGATTGTTCTAACAGATATTGAAGGGCGAGTCGGTATTTCATTGGGCGTGAGCCAAACCCGCGCACTGAAGGCTGGAGAGAACACACACACACACACACACACACACACACACACACACACACACACTGCACACACGCCACGGCTCAGCTCAGTGTTTGTGCACTTGAGGTTTCAAGTTTCCACACCGTGCTCTCTGTCACTCCGTTGTTTGGCTTTAGAGTGAAAAATCAGCCTTCCGAAGCTCAGGACGACGTCCTCGAATGTCTCGTTTGGTCCGGAGCCTGGAGAGTTACGGGTTAATGTAAATATTGTTCACTTCCAAGAGGCCGGAGTCAAAATTTATACCTCATTTCTTCTCTGAAACAGTTCTGCTGAAAACTGTGCCCGCGCGTAATGTTTAAGTCCGCAAACGCCTGTGATGTGAAAACTCTCCCTGATTGTCGGCTGATGAGTTTACAATCACACTTTCGCCCAGGCTGAACGATGTTTACGCCAGTTTATCGCGGTTGTGATAAGCAGCCGAGTGAGACATAAGAAAGAAAGTAAGGAATCACGCCCGATTTGCCAAGCTGGCGTCTCGTGTGGAATCCAGAGGCTGGAGGGCCGGTGGGCCTGTGCCTGCTTGTTGGAGTGGGAGTCACCACTGCCAGTAACGCACCGCTGTGAGGCAGGGTTAATACAGAGGCATTTCAATCATTCGATTTGTCTCCACTTTCCTCGTCATCTTCTTCACAACGTCTATTTCGCCCCCCCCCCCTCCGATACGCACCGCTGAGCGTGTGTCTGCATGCGTGTGTGTGTGTCAGGTGCGTTTCTGCTCTCAGGCCCGAGGTTTCAGTCTGCACGAGGAAGAACGAGCAGACGCGGGTTTATTGTGACACAGGCGCTGATATGGGCTGATGGTTTACTGGCTGCGGCACACACAGGCCTGCACTCTGTCACGTCACATGACATGGCCAGCCCGAGAGGCTCTGCGCCTCTTCTGTGCCACTGATAACAGAGCAAGATAAGCAGATAGACGGAAAAAATATATAGATGGATTATTCAAGGAATTACGAGAATGTACAGGACGATTCATGGAGCGGACGATACATCCACATAAGGAAGATGAGAGTTTTCTTGGTAGCAGCGCACCTTGAGAGGCAAATGGGAACGTAGACGCTTGGAGCACAGGGTCATGTTTGTCCTGCTTCGATCCGTGAAACTCAACAGGTAGAAAAACCTGAGGCTGTTTATTAAGTTCTTAACGAGCTCTTAAGGGTGTGTACAATAAGTATGAAGTGTATTTTGGGTGGCTCAGTGATCTTTGCCAGATTCCCCAGAGCATCTTCTAGTAAAACCCGAAGCACAGGTGTGAACTTGTCGCAGGCAGCTGTGGACCCACAGATTGTGAAACCCCACGATAAAAGGTGCGCACACTTTGTTTTTCTCCTCACCTGAGAGCCGGGTGAGGATATGATCAGCTTTGCAACATTTTGCAATGGGAGGGCGACGCACACCAACACGCAGTGGAAACAATACGCGCAAATACGCGGAGCAGCATCTGGGATGAGTGACGGAGAGGAATCCCGCTCCGACCACAGCCACCTGATAAGATCAGTGTTTTGTGCCACGGATGCCAAAACAGGTCCCAATCTGCCACCCTTCACATCTGATCTGATCTGACTGACAGCCAGTTTTTTTCCTCTGCTTTGCTCCTGTCATCACGTTCCAGGATGGGGGTCTCACGCTCTGCAGATTACAAAGCACCCACCTGGATCTCCATATATTCCTACACATCACGCCCGTTTTCGCCTGCTATTATCGGTGATACTGGCTGCACATCAATAATCTTAATAAAGAGCAGCCGGACCGGTTTGCCAAGGCATCACCACGGCGAGAGATGGATCCCCGTGGAGACGGCCGGAATGTTTCCTCCTTGGCAACCGCATGAACTGTCACTCGTCTCGGTGACGACCCCGACCCCCGGGGGAGGAAGTTTGGGACTGCCGCCACCATCTTGTCACAATCAATAGAGCTGCCACTGAGGCGCATCTTCCCTCTCACACACCGACACGCACGCGTACACACACACACACTCGTTCGGAGTTTGACCCGCCGAGTCGTGTGGAGCGGGAGCCGGGGGTCAGGGCGCTCGCCAGATCTGCCACGTCGGCGACCGCGTCCTCAGCTCATGCGAGGGCAAATGCGTCGGGACAGCCGCAACAGAGCTGAGCCGCCAGGTGACAAACGGAGCCCCAGAGCGCGCTTCCTTTCTTCCACAGGCCCGGCTCAGACTCGATTCGAGGTCGGCTCGCGCGGGCAGAAACGCGGGGTCGCGTCTGATGTTCGACCAACGGGGAAAGGGCGCGCATCGCTTCGTCGCCTGTCGAGCTCTGCAGGCCACCTGTGGCTGTCAACCCCTAGTCACTTATCCGGCCAGATCAGCAGCCCTCCTGCCGTGAGGCGCCATTCACTGACTCACTCCGAATTTGGCTCAAATCTACCAGAGCAAAGAAAAACCAGGAAATTCCGACGTTTCACTCCGCTCAGTGGCCGACGGGCCAGGCGTCGGAGGAAAAGGTTAACGGGGCCCTCGTAAAGTGAAAGAGGCTCATTTAAACCAATGAGCCGGAATCCCACACGCATACAAGCACACACACACACACGCACGCACACACACGCAGGACAATTGAGAAAGAGCAGACGCACAAAGAGACAGACCCTCCGACCTCCCCGTGATTTACAACCCGTCTTTGTCTCGCGCCTGGCACGCTCGCACAATGCTAGTGGCAGGGAAAAGCACCCGGTTCCACGCCTAAAATGGTCTCATCACCGACGCGGGCAGGCGGCGGCGTGACACGAGCAGAGCTGGACCCTCGCTGCCCACCACCCCCCACCCCCCCCATCCCCCCCTCCACCACCGCTATCTGTTCAATCGGTCCAGCAATCACACGGCATTAGTTCAGGATAACATCATCAGCCCGGAGAGACGCATCGCTGCAAGGCTCTGCGGTTCCTTGAAGCCGGTAATAGAGAGGCTTGAGCCTTGAGCATCAGTCTATAAACAGACAAACAGACGGTGTCCGCCCACACATCTTTATCTGTTGAAGATAACCGGTAAGGAAGAGCTTTTATGTTGAACATTAATCTTCCTTTCACTATTACTAGAATATATCACGTCATTTACACTCACCCTCCTATCTAGTCTCCAATCCATGACCTCAATCCATGTTTTTGGACTGAAGGAGGAAACCGGAGAAAACCCACGTGCACAAACGTCCAACCTCAGACACAGACGGCCTTTATTCTGAGCGAGACGTGAACCAGAGGTCCTCTCGCTGTGAGGCAACGGGACGAACCCCAGCGCGGCACTGTGCGCCGCTGAAGCTGCACAGACAATGAGAGCAATGTGCGAGTCGCACAGTGTGTATCATCACAGCGGCAACAGTTGCGTAGATCAAGTCCCATCGTCCCTGAGCTGATGGCACACATGAACACAACCACGACAGTTGTGCGATTTAGTTTCCTCCAGCTGCAGTTTATCAGTCCTAATATTGCTCACAGACTTCCTACACTGGCTCACTGATGTCCATCCTCTTACTCTGGTCAGTATCGTGCTGCTTGTCATCACTGGCTGACCTGACTGAGCAACGACTTAGTTGGTTTTTTTAGCTTTAGTAAAAGTGCATTTTAAATGGAAAAAATGACCGAGGTACAGCAACATCACAGTTTCTGGCTGATGAGCTTTTGCTGAATATTGCACCGATTTCACAAATTCCTGTCCCCCTCCGGTCACTTCCACTCAGGAACATGGTAAAATATCTCAACTTCCCGATAGACAGCGGCTGTGCTCAGTTCCTAGGTTATCCACGATTGGCTGCTTGTCTGGTGTAAGCCGGGTCTGTCTGTGACTGTCACCAGGAGCAGCACACGCACACACACACACGTACAGTCAGACCATGCAATTCTACAGAGTCTCTATGAAACTTGTCCTCCTGCAAAACCTCAGTTGCTCTGTCTCCACTCAATTACCAGACAGACACAGATCCATTCACACACACACACAATACACCCAACACTGGTGTCAGTCAGTGCCGAAATGCGTTTGTGCGTTTGTGTGTGTGTGTGTGTGTGTGTGTGTGTGTGTGTGTGTGTGTGTGTGTGTGTGCGTGTGTGTGTAGGGAAACTGCCTGCACACTGGTGCTCATTCACTCATTGATCCTGTCTTTCACTGAGCAGATGTTCAGACAGTAACAGCTGCTGCTCCTGCTGACCTGAGATCACATCTTCCACCCATAGTTAAGGAAGCGACTGTAACTGACTTACTATTGCAGCCCAGATGATCTATGGATGTCTACGGTCTGCGTTCACAGAATAACAACATACAACAAGCTACCGTGGTTTACAGAGAGCGGCCAGCAGTGAATATCATTCCCCATCTGTCTGAGAATCTCTGGCAGTCAAAAGCTCTGGTCTGTCTCACCACGACCTGCTGTGTGCTTCCCCCAGCTAGTCACCAACACACACACACACACACGCACACACACACACACACACACACACACACACACACACACACACACACACACACACACACACACACACACACACGCTGTCACACACACCCGTACTAGCAGAACAGATCTGTCATATATCCTCTGCGGCGGTGTCCCGTTTGTTTAAAGCTCCCAGCGCGCTGTGTGTGATCCACCTAAAACCTCGGCGTGGCGCGTTTACCAAACACAAAGTCGTCGCCTCGGCAAACAAACACTAACTCAGGGACTTGACGTTACCTCACCGCCGCTGAGGTCATGTTTACCCGGCACAATCCCCGGCGCTCAGCGAGCTGAGCTGACTCAGCCCCCCCACACCCCCCTTTACGCCGCTCTGAGCGAGGCCGGGCCGCCAAAGGCCCGCAGAGGTGGGAATTAATAGGAAAGAAAGAAGCTAGATGCAGATAACCTGTGCAAACAGTGGTTCTGGCGTGTTGAAAATGACTCAGTGTGCACCGACGGAAAACAAACAGAGACATTACCGTGTTTCCAAAACACCGTAATGGCATTGCGGGCTTGTAAGACAGACATAAAAACAAAACGGGAAAAATATCCAAATTCAAAGTACAATATTCAAACCGCAGCAGTTGCGTAATGAAGTCCCTGGAGAGGATTCGATTCATCCGAAGAGCTACACTCTCGCTGGTGGTTCGTGGTGTTGCTCAACCAATGATCCGACGAGGGATAATCAGCAGGTGCTGACAGGCGGACGTCTGCATTTTGGCACGAGCTCCGGCGTCTTACAAATCCTGCTCGTCCAGGTGGTGACAAACATTTTGAGCTTTCTCTCCTTTCACTTTCTAAGTGGGAGATGAGCTCCGGCAAGAATGATAAGCGTGCCGGGCGTCACGGCGCTCTGCAGCTAATCTGCACTTAAGCGCAGTCACTAATCGGACGATGTGTTGACACAGTTTTGCCAAAAAAAGGCACATTTAAACTGCTCACTCATGTCCTCAGGCTCTGAGATGATGTAAAGGGTGATTCCGACGAGGAAATTAGAGCAGCAGCCTGAGAGGGATAAGACGTCCGCCACGGGAGCCTTAAATCACAGACAACGCCTGACAAAGCCTCCTAAACCTCAATTGGAGCTGCTCCAATGTTTAACGGGCCAGTCTTTAGCTCGTGCTGCAAACTTACACCAAGTTTCTTGTCAATCATTTGCGTAGTTTCTTTGCATCACCCTGGAAACGAACCGGACAAACCCGCACTGGCGGAAGCGGCTTGTCCTTGGAGGAGGAAACAATCCTCTCTATGAACGTAAAGCGATACAAAATAAACAGGTGTTAGCCCGATGTCGGCTTTTCAGCCGTGACCGCTGCAAGTACATTAGATAAGGCCGCCAACGACTGCAGCCTCTGATTGTGCGTGCCAACCCCAAGGTGTTTCAATTTGCACTCCAGTCACAGAGCTGACAGCCGCCTGGATGCTGCAGCTATTCCAACCGGTCATGCCATTCACACACACGCACACACACACATGCATATGTACGTGGCTGTGCAGGAGGAGGAGGAGGAGGAGGAGGAGGCCGCGCAGGTCACAAGTGGAGTCTCACTCTGTTTGTTCTGCCGCAATAAACCTGCAGACCACATAGTGATCTGATGACAGGCGCCCATTTCCTATAGCCGCCGTGGTCAACCATTAATGGACAGATGGGAGGAACCACACACAGACAGGCGGGAACACACACACACCCCGAAACCATCATAAAAACCTGGTATTCTGAGAGTGGTAGTAGCGGCAGTAGTAGAGAAAATAAGTTTTTTTTTTAAATGCATTTAAAAATCCAGTTTTTATCTTAAAAGGTGTGTTCCTCCTGATTCTGAGGCTAAAAGCGAACTGAAAGCGAAAGCTCCAGTGTCCCAAAGAGGCGCAAAGCAACCCTCGACTGCGTTATCGAGCGTTTATGACACAACAGTAAAAGATCAGAATCTCTCTGGTTCATATGCTCCAACACAGAGCTGTCGACAAAGCCCTGTGTTCATTAGATTTTCTTTCAGACCTGCTCTATACATGAAGAGTCATTCGGTTACATTTGTGGTGAAATGGACCTAAACATAAAGTTCAAAACTGGACCGAGCATCATCATTTCCACTCGGACGGAACAAGCGGCACAAGGCGTTTCTTCTGTGATGGCTGGACTGACAAGTGCATGGAGGAAACCGGCCGAGACACAATTGAGGCCTAAGGAAATGGACAGGTGATGGGGTCTATGCAGTCACCTGGTACACATTCTGGATTCACAGTGAGCCCATCATTTGTGCCTATGACCCATATGTGACAAATTAAGTACAGTCATAAGCGAGTAGATTTTCACAGCACATCATACGCAAGACAACATGACGTCATCTCTCTGCAGACACTGCAAGATACAACATTATGGACATTTCTCACGACAGCAATTCATAAATGAGGCTTTATTTCCTTTGAGAAGTAACGGATGATTAAGACTGCACATATGCTTTCTGTCAACACACAGATTCCCCACTCAATGTGTTTATGTATTTACTTAGATTTAAAGCTGCATTCAGACATGGGGAGCAGTGAGGTTAAAGTAAACAAGCCGGTGTGGTCCTTAGCTGTCACCGCTGGAGTCAACACTAAAAAGTAGATGTGCGTAAAAGGAACCACGGAGTCCCAAAGTTGGTGCAACCAAAGAAGAGAAGATGAGCTGCTGAGAAAAACAACAGAAACTAAAGAAAAGGAGCAAAACACAACTTTCCAGAACACTATATGGTGTTTTAAGACAGACAGACAGATCACAACAGATGATCAGGCGGTAAAAATGTAAAACAGATGCAAAATTAAAATCTAAATATCCAAAGTCAATATTTAGACCGCAGCAGTGTTATTAGGTCCTTAATGACAATACAGTTAAATAAAGACAAAAACACCTTGGAGTTGCACCCTTATGGATGGGTGTGCTAGATTAATAGATAGACCATACAGTAAATATAGCACAAATTACATAAGAGGTGTATATGCATACATAAATTACAGACATTAAAACTGCACCATGAGCAGCTGGAGTCAACAAGTCAGGACTGATCACCTTTATTGGAATCAATGAATGTGGGTCACGGTCAGACAGACAGGACAGACGGGCCTGGTGTCAAAGTAAGAGCAGGACAGGGCAGAGGGAATCCACGGTTGCACATTTAATCCGAGCAGTCAAAACACAGCTTGTACAGACAGGCAAACGGAACTTTCTCTGACTTTTTGCGCGTCTCACGCCTCAGAGAAGCTGCGGCGGGAATAGAACAGACTCACATTCCTCGCTCTTATGTTTCACAACCTGATGAGCGCCCCGGACCCGAAGCCGCCCGTCCCAGGTGTGAATGCGGTACCCGGAGAGAAGGAGCACGTCTTACCTGTTCCTCGCGCTCATCGACGGGGGAAGAAGCCATGTTGAAGGCGCGCGTGCAACAGCTGCTCCTCAGGTGAGTCCGCTCAGGTGAGACCTCAGACCGGACCACGGAAAGGAACCCAATCGACGGGCGGGCCGTGAAAAACCGCAGGCGCTAGAGACATAAAAGTGCGAGTCCGGCTGGGGAGTGACGGTGCCCGGAGGAGCCCGGCGGAGGGAGTCCCGGTGCAGACTCCAGGTGAGGCGGAGCAGTCTGCAGCTGCGGCTCCGCTGAGACTTCGCTCTCTGTGGGACACCGAGCGGAGCGACCACCAGGGGGCAGCACCTCGCCCAGCTGGTAACACTGATACCACAGGTGTCAAGTACTGCGGTAGGAGGCTGCTACTACCACCACTAGCAGTAGTAGTAAGAGTTACAAAAGCAACCACAAGTAGTAATAGAAGTAGTAGCAGAGGCAGTAGTAGAACTATCAGTCATAATTAGCTCTAGTGGGGTTATAGTAGAAATGATAGCAGTAGTGGTACAGTAGTAGAAGTGATGGCAGTAGTGCAGTAGTAGTAGTAGTAGTAGTAGTAGAAGTGGTAGTAGGTGAGGTAGCAGTAATAGAATAGGTGCTTGAAGTAGTATAAGTTGAAGTAATAAGGAGAAACAGCAGAAGCAGTGGTAATGGCATTAGTAGTAGTAATAGTCATAGAAGTAGAGGTAGCAATATAAAGTAGAAGTAGTTCTGGTAGGCCTGGATTCTGCCATAAGGCACTGGACTGGACTCTATCATCATCCTGCATTTCCGCCAGGATAATATATTTTTATATACTGTCATACTTACAGCAAGTGTACCACTTGCAGTCATACTTTGACATTAAAATTTACATTTTAAAATGGTAATTAACTTGTGGTCTGTTTGTGTTGTTTTCAGCATGCTGATAACTGACTCTTCACTCCTGCCCCACAGGCTAGTCACCATAGCAGTACACAGACACAGGCACACACACACACACACACACACACACACACACACACACACACACACACACACACACACATAGTAGAATTAGTGTAGTACTAGTAATAACAAAAGTAGTCATAGTAATAGTGGCATTACTGGTTGAAGTAGTAGTCATATTATCAAGAAGTAGTAGTAGTAAGAAGAAAAATGAGTTGTACTAACAGCAATATTAATGGTAGAGATAGTCATAGTAACATGGTGAAGTAGTACAGGTAGAAGCAGAAATAGCAGTAGAAGTCACAGAAGTTATAGTAGAAGTAGTACTAGTAGCAGTAGTAACAAAATGGAGCAATAGAGATAGCAGTAGGGGTAGTTGAAGTTGTATGTGCAATAGAAGTAGAAATAGGGCACCGCAAAGTGCCTTTCATGAAGGTGTTAATAAGACAATGAAAACAAGAAAATATGCATGGAGAACATTTACATTGTAACTGAGTCAAGATAAAATAACCACTGGGTCAAAAATGCATTATATGAATTAAGAAGCAGCAGGATGAAACAAAGAAATTAAAATATGACTATCTACTCTTTTATCTACTTTTTTTAAACGTTCTACTATTAAATAAAATCCTATTATCCACTGATTGAAATACTGTGAAATGGCACCAGGGCAGTACTGGCTGTGTCTGTGCTTCAGCACACGGGGGCAGTGTAGACCAGCAAGACATGAAACTGCTTCCTTTTAAACTTGATGAGCTTTCAGCTCATCGCTGACCTGACCAAGGTGTATATCCCGTTTTCGTCCTGTATGAGCTGGTGTAAAATAGGAAAGGTAATGAATGGATGAAGCCAAAAACGCAGGTCTGCAGAAACCTGTCCCCAAGTTCAATGACATGTCAATGCAATTCAACTTGGTATTTCAAATAGTCGTCTAAGAGACTACAGTTTTGTCTTCTCAACCTTAATGAAAAAAGTAATGATTATAATGGTGATTGTTCACCTCGAATTCACCTCGAATAGTGTTCCTCGTATTGTGGCCGGCGAGAGAATCGCATCTGTGGCCTTGAGGGGAAACCTAACACTGAGGAAACGACCCCGCTGATGTCATGAGGGTCATGTTTTCCCTCGTGAAGTTCAACTGCAGGTCCATTGTGGGAGCCGCGGGATTAAATGGTTTTTGATCTCGACCCGAACAAAGAGACTTATATTACGGCCTCATTACGTTCCAATCCCACTCCTATTCAATGCTTTCCCCATTCGCAACATGCAGGACAAATCCAAGTGCAAGTTTCCTGTTTCAGCGCAGTTTCCAGCTGCTGTGGCAACTCGCTGGTTCAGAGTTCACCTGTGAACAGCTGTGCTCAGTCGGCCAATAGAAGTACTGTTTGGAAACCGTTTCATCACCACTTTTATTACATCAATCACACTTTCAGAATGACTGTGCCGACACACGGTTTTTACCCCGTGTTCACCCTGATAAAGGTTTATTATCCATGTCAGAAACACGATAGCTGAGTCTCTTGCAGGAAAACTCACCGAACAGAAACGTGTCCAAACCACTCAGTTTGATCAAATTCAAACATTCGCTATGAATGTGAAATTATCTACAGCGCATCCAATTCTCCATGCCGGGGTCAGAACCTCCAGTCTGCAAACAGGTCCGTGAAAGGATGATTCACTCGGGCCGTGGCCAAGAAGTCTGTCCAGCTAACCCCCAGACTGCACTCATCTGTTCTGCAGGAAGATGAGTTCAACAGCAATTCCTCTTCTCGGGTGACTCAGGCCTCCAGAGCCAAAACACATAGCAGAGCTTAACTGTCCTTATCCATCTTGTTATGGATGTCAGTAATGGTCAAGTGTGAGAGGTGAATTTCCACATATTATAATCAAAATACAAAACACAGAAAAAGAATTGGTGTCAGTTTGTTTATTGGATGCTTGCATAGAGTTTGTCAATCTGAGGCTGGAAGAAAGTTTTCAGTTCAGCCCTCTTGGCTTTGAGAGTTGGAGTCAAGAGGCCGTTCTCGATGGTGAACATCTCAGGGTGGAGATAGACGTCTTTCACCTGCGGAAGGTGGAGAGGGGAGGAGGAGGGTGTACAGATGGTTAAATGGGTGCCAAGCCACCAAACCCATTTCCATTTATAAGAATCCGTCTTGAGAAAAAACAGACAGGCCATTTCAAATCGAATGCATGCTTTGCCAGACTCGTATATACGGTTTATGTAATTTCATGTGGATTGATTCACCAGAAGCTTTTACCTGTTCGAATGACTTGAGTCCCGCTTCCTTCCCCAGTTTGATCATGTCTGACAGTATGGCTTTCTTAACTCCCTGTAAACAAAGTGAAGGTCATCGCTATTAGAAGCATTCCAGCAAAAATAAATAAATTAGTCAAGCCAAAATCAAATTAAACCCTGCTCTACTTTTAATATGCAATTTGATTTGCAGACATCTAATGAGTTTTACAGTGGGAGCTCCAGGTCCAGCTGGCTTCTGTCACCGTTATTGATCATGTTTGGTCTTGTGTCCTGGAGCTTTCATAGAAGCAACCCCCAGATTAGGAATCTGAGGTAAGGTTATTTTCTACTGAGAGAGAGAGAGCCCCATTACTGTGTTTTTGCAGAGTTCTTCAATAGAGCCTTGGCAGCCCTGTGCTTTGGCAAATCCAGGCAGGACCTCGGGGTCGGGGACTACAACAGCAACCAGGCAGGACTGCAGAACGAGAGGGGATTGATTATCACAGGGAGTTAACAGTGCACCGCATTCGTGCCAAAATTGCCAAAGTGTGGGTTTAAACATACCTGTAGACTGTCTCCGTGCACAAACACCTGGGCCACAGGCTCACTGCGCACATAAACATTCTCAATCTTCTCCGGTGCGATGTACTCCCCCTGAGCCAGCTTGAAGATGTTCTTTTTTCGGTCAATGATCTTCAGAACTCCACTCTGTTCACAGTCCAGGCAGAGATTATGTTTTAGAATGTAAACACAACTATGACTGTGGAGAGGGACGAAATTTAGTTTTAAGAGAGACAGAACACAACCAGAGCTGTTTATGGCCAAGACTCATTCCAGTCACACCTAATTTAACTAATAAATCTATATTTGTCATTAAACCTATCAGTTTATGACCTTCAGACTGTTCAGTCTTTAAACGTACCTAGTACAAGGCTATATGGCTCCAGTGGATAGATAGTTGACACATTCCTAGTGATCCTCAAAGACAATGCACCCCACCCCCAAAGCCCTTTGTTTTCCATCATTTACTCCACAACTGAACTTAACATCTTTTACTAGCTGCCACAGGCATCTATAAAAAAAATAAAGAGCTTGTGGTTGCGCTTGTTTGGACATTTAACAAATAACCCCGTTACATGAAATGGGAGGAAATTTGAGTTCTTCCTTTGTCTGGAATTTTGTTCTTACCGGAAGCCATTTTCCAATGTCACCAGTGTGCAGCCAACCATCTTTATCCAAGGCCTCTGCAGTCTTCTCTGGATCTTTCAAGTAACCCTTGAACACATTTTTACCCTTGATACAGACCTGTAGAAGACAGACATGGTTAGACCCTTGTACCTTGTTACCTCTTACCTGTATGATGCATTTTATTAACAAATTGGCTTTCAAAGCTAATACAAATTAAGTGTCAAGCTAAGGATTAAAACCATATGACACAAATGTAGGCACGTATACATTATTGTGAGAGCAAAAGAAATTTACCTCTCCTTCCCCATTTGAAGCAAAGTAATTCATTTCTTCCACATCCTCCAGCTTCACTATGTTACAAGGCAGAGGTGCCCCAACATGCCCTGAAGTCAAAGGCCAGAAGTTAGCCACAATTTTAGTTTCATAAGCTAGCATATGCATAGCATAGCTGCAGTCTGCAGTTCATAGACTTGTTTTCTGGTAGTCGAGCTTTGAGACGCACGCACTCTCATGTAAAGATAATCAGTTTCTTTCCACTGGCTGCAGGTCCCATCAAATGTGGGACAGCTGAGCTGCAGCTACGTACCCGAGGTGGCGTCCCCTGGCGCGCTGAAGGTGCAGCCGGCTGTGCACTCTGTCTGGCCGTATGCCTCAAAGATCTAGGAGTGCCAGTCACATCAAAGAGAGCAGAGTGAGAGTGGAGCGACCAGGTCATCACGACCGCACCAAACGATCAATACCAGCTGTGGTGCAATCCACCACCACCCCGCACACACACCCCCGAAACCCCAGCGTCACTGTACGCAAGTGTTGCGTTATTAAAAACATTGCAGAGTTTACCACGGTTCAAACGTTCAGGACCCACTTTGGAAACTGGGTCAACATCATCTTCCCTCTCGCCAAATTATTCGCAAAGATGCCGAATTACGGTCGACCAGGCACGTTCTTCCCTTTTACTGGGTCAGTATCAAATCAGACATCTATCAACCATCACCGTTTCCTGGCGTGCGATCAAAGGTCAGGTAAACATGACGTGCCAGGGGGTCAATGTCAACGTCACACTGGGTTCTCACCTGGCAGCCCAGAGCAGCCCGGAGGAAGTTGAGAACAGAGGGAGATATGGGCGCTGCCCCCGTCACCATGACCCGCACTCGTCCTCCCAGACTCTCCTGCAAACGAGAAGAAGCTTGTTGGGAAACAATCGGGGAGTGGGGGGGGGGGGGGGGGGGGGGGGTTCATGTTTCCGCTGCAGGATTTGTGCTTCTTTGGCGTAAAATGTTTACCTGGACTTTGTGGAAGATAAGTTTGTCCCAGATGCTGTTTTGCCTGACGATCCCATCCCTGACTTCAGCATATTTCCTCTCCACAGCAAAGTTGAGCAGCCACTTCTTGAAGGGCGTCTTAGCGCCACTCTGCACCTAGTGATCGCATATTTGATGACACCGCATGAGGCCGAGGAAAAGAAAGCTCTGGGTTGATGCTCAAAGCATTGTTTGAGGGAAGGAAGGACCTAAGAAAAACAAATGAATCACTAACTTTGTCATAAACCCGGTTGAGAAGTCGTGGAACCACAGGGAAGATGGTGGGTTGGAGGTTTTTCATGTCATCTGGCAGCAGTTTAATGTCACCCTGGAAGAATCCCACCCTAGCCCCAGAGCTGTACATCACCGTCTGCAAGACCCAGACAAAGAGTCAGTCAAAGTAGAGAAGCCCTCTGTTGTAGACATGGATTGTAAACATGCTTTTACAGGAGGACCTGGACCTCACCTGTACCACTCTCTCAAACATGTGTGCCAAGGGCAGGAAGGAGATGCTGACATCCTGGGTACTTGGAACGATGGCCGTCTGTAAGGCACACGTAAGCTCTGTCAGCACGTCCAACAACACCTGCTTCCAAAACGATTTCAAGCCCCCCCATCGGGATCTTAGAAGTGACCTCTAAAGGTCATTTATCCATACCTCGAAGCCTTTGACAACACCTGCTGCGTCAGAGACCACGTTCTCATGGGTCAACATTGCCCCCTTTGGGTTTCCTGAGGAATGGAAAATATGTCACCGGATGTCATATAGCGACTGTATTTTATGTCGGCATAAATGCCGTCTTCCCAGCAAAAATGCCAACCTGTTGTTCCACTGGTGAAGCAAATAATACTGAGGTCCTCTGGCTTTGGTGGCTGTAGGAACAAGAAATCAGGACATCAGAACTGCAGACAGAGGACGTCGTCTTAAAACAAAAAAACTTGCTGATATCTGAAAGCAACTTACAACTGGTTCATGGAGATTGCTTTTCCCCAGTGCCTGATGACAAAGAACATGATTTCACTCAAAGCTGTACTTTTTCTCAGAGCTCATTACATGCAGAGAACTATTTCCACAGACAATTATTTGTTCTCGAAGTAAACAAAAGCGACTCTCTGGTGTGTTCAGCGTGGAAATACCTCCACATCCTGCATGGACACGATGTCAACCCCGCACTTGGTTCCTCTTTCCACCAACTCGGAATCGAATGGATCCATGATGACGATGGTTTTGAGAACTGGAATCTGGCCATTCTCCCGGCTCTGCAGAAGTGCCTGCGCTTTGTTTTGATTGTCGCAAAGTACTGTGGAGATCTCAGCTGAAAGGGGAAAAAAAAACAAAAAACATTTGCCATAAGGGACAAACTGCTGTAGTACATAGAGTTCTTTTGTGGAGACTGGTTTTGCACATCTGTTAATTCCGGTTTTGTCTCATGGTGCGTCCAGAAGTGATGAGATAATCAAAAGCAAAATAAAGCAAATGAAGCGGAAGAGCGAGTGTGATAAATAAGTGAGAAGAGATTAGAGCGGAGATCCCCCGGGGGGAGCAGCCAGTTACTGGACTCTGACTTGGCTCCGTAATTAGGAGCATTGTGGTGCAAGAGAGAGGCTCCAATTACCTTGGTTGATAATGAACACCAGAGCTTCAGGACCCAGGGTGTCGTACAGGGGAACTGCTACCATGGAGTAGGTGTAACAAGCCAATTCTCCAATAATCCACTGACAGAGACCCGCATAGCAGAGAGAGAAAAATGATTTACATTTTTTTCAAACCACCACGACTCCAGACTTTACCCTGAGATTCCTAAAGCAATACCTCTGGTCGATTCTGAGCAAAGATGCCAATAAAAGTGTCCGGGTTCGGCTTCAGGCCTTTGTGGAGGAGCCCTGAACCCAGGTACTCTGCCCTATCAGACACCTTCAAGGACAGGAAGTGGGGGAAAGGTCAGCCTCAGTTCAAAGCAGTTCAGCCTTACACTGAATGGACTCATACACTTTACCTGTTTGTACTTCAGCCACTGGTATGGTTTTCCTTGTTTCCTGTAGCCTAGACATGGTCCATTACCTGCAGATAAAGAACATAAAAGAACATGTAGTATATGAGAGTAGAAGACGGCACAGTCTTTGATTCAGTAAATGCACCTTGTCACATCGGTGCCTTCTTGCCAAGAGTTAGACAACACTCAGGACTATGCACCAAGTATGACTATACAGCTAAGACACAGTAAGTGTACCAGAGTACACTTACTCTGGTGGATGACAGCCAAACTGGTTCTATCCAAGAGGTCTGAATAATAAATATCTAACCAACAGCTCATTAACATTCATTTACTCAGCTTTATACTTTTTAATCCATGAACAAAGGCAGAACTCAACCTGTATGATAAATGTAAACCTGAAGAACACTGTGGGATTTTTTGGCTGATATTTCCGCATAAGAACTATTAACTCCTGCCAGTTTTCTTTGGCATTCAAGTCTAGGAAAACTCCAACTGTTTTACAACTTCACAGCCTGGCGCTGCAGCTCTAACAGTGAGGGGCCCGAGATGTTTTTGAAGTTATTGCCTCTTGACTGAGCCACAGTGGGTTAGTGCAGAAAGCGAACACATTTCTGGTCAAAGTGCCCCAACATATCATCAATACCACCGGTAAACAAAAGTTTTCAGCACCTGAGACTTTCAGACCCCTCTGGAAAACCTCATAGAGGGTCTTGGCATCATCAAAGTAGTGCGACAGGAGGTTGTTGTTGTCCTCAAGCAGTGCGGACTTTCTTGCGCCATCCTGAGGACACAAAAGCACTGAGTACACTGCACTGATGAACATAAAAACCCACAGCTAGGAGCTCATCTCCTTTTACCTTTATGCCCAAAGACTGGCACTGGAGGTCAAAGGGTGAGCGGACAGGCCCAGGCCGAGTGTTGAGGTACAGCAGGGTGGCAGCAGCTAGGGCCAGCAGGGAGATGATAGCCGAGGTTGGGAGAGGGGAGAACAATAGCTGGAAAAGGAAGTCCATGGCTCTAGGACACAGAATGGCAAGTTTGTAGATGGATTAAGGCATCTAGTCACATTTAGTCTGCAAGTGTACAATAACTTGAAAGGATACACAGCTGGGTTGTGCAACAACAGTCAAGCTCCTTGACACTGCTTGATTGCATCTCCATAAATAACCTGAGGCCAAAGTCAACATGAATTGTGCAACAAATAACGCGAGTTAGAGTTAAGCGCTGGAACGGAACATATTGAATAATTAAATGTCTAATGAGCATAAAACAAACCAAAGGTCTTGATGGGAACAATCATGGGTTTCTTTGGCATTTGTCTGCACATCAGCAGCACAAAAACAATGCAAAGTGAAATTCATTCACTTGTGTAAACCTTGGGAAACACTCACCCATACACCTTTAAGAAAAGAAAAAGGAAAAGAGAAGAAAAGCAGGCTTACCTGCTGGTGTTTCTCTCAGGTGCTCCACGCTGCAGGTAGGTGTGTGCAGGGACAGCAGATCCTCTCCCTCTGCTCTGATGTGTGAAACGCAGAGTGAGAACTCAAACACAACGACACAGCGAAGAGGAACCTTTGAACCTTGGCCGCAACCACTTCTACTGATAAACAAAAAATACCATTAGCCCAGATGACAAACTGCTCAGTTATAATATTTGAAAATATGTAACCAAATATGTATCAGTTTCATTCATAACTGCTGTAGAACAACTGCCGTTTCATTGTTGTATATTCCACAACCTAATTAATTCCAGGTGTGACAGATCAGCCTGATCTGGGACCATGTTAGAGATGCTGCAGCTGATGAAAGGTCAAAAGTCTTATCTGCACTTTTATCAGGTTCAAAGTCTTAACGTTACCGGCCCTGAATGCAACCACATACCTGTGGGTCTTCTCTTCAGAGAGATGCTTACAGACATACGGCCTGTGCTACTTCAGTGACCACTGGTAGTCTCACACAGTGCTACTAATAAACCTTCACCTGGGCATACACGAACAGGTGTTCCCAGCCTTGTATCAAACAATCAAACTCCAGCCTCAGAAATAATCTCTCTGAAACATAATGCAGTTAAGATAAACTAGTCTGAAAACCGTTACATTACCCCACTGAATGACGCTCAAGTCAGACTTAGAGTTTGAAAAGAAAGCTACAATCCATTTATCTCTGAATAGGTGATCAGTAGCTTGCTGGTAAGAGACTGCTCATTCTGTTTTGGACAAACAAGCTACTCACAGTTGAAGAAGCTAAAATGCAGTAATTCTTGGTTAAAAGATGCAGCTGCAGTAAATCCTCACACTCAATTGTTAATCACTAATGCTAGGAAGAATGTGAGACCTCATGTGTTAAAATGAACATGCCAGCAAAGCCTTCAGTAAACAATCTGCTCTAGTCTAATCATCTTATCTAAGTGACTTTCTCTACTCCAAACTAGCATCTTTGCTTCACTTAGCACAGAGCAAACACAAAGCCGATCTCCTGACCTGTTTTCTACAGTGAGTGATATGATTTTGGCCAGACAGTGAAGTGAAGGACAGGCTTGGAGAGGTTACCTGGTGGGATTAGCAGAGACAGTTTGGGGCCAGGCTGAGCAGGGATCCCCTGGGGAAAAGCAGCTCAAGCCAGCAACACCACTAATGTGCAATCTGCCCACCTGAAGTCATTAGCACCTCAGAGTGCACACAGGTGTGTGAGTGTGTGTGTGTGAACTGCTCAGCTCGAGCAAGGCTAAACCTGCTGACCTCGGGCCCCTGCAGCCTGTTGTTACCGCAGACCAACCTCCCTACGGAGCGAGAGCGGGCGTCGACTCCATTTTTGCTGTATTGATTCTGCCTAATTAATTTATCCAACATTCTTCAAATAAAAGAGTCTGCTGCTACATTTTCCACTGGTCTCAGCTGTGGGTGTCTGCATCCTGTAGGTGTGTCCCTGAGTGCTCGAGATTGACACCGAACTTTGACACTGATTACGATTGTAGTGATAACTAAACGCAGAATGAATGTGCTGCCTTTGGATATCACCCATCCGCAGCTGATAACATCTAATCAGGGACTTAACGGGCTTAAATCTGCATTTAATGATAACGCCACACATTATCTTTGATGGCGGAGAGATTTTTTCTCTTATATTTGCAGAGTGCAATATAACTGAATTGATATAACCGTTGGCCATCTTCACAGTGCTGCCCAGTCCGTTTAGTTCAGCTGTGTGCATGGCGCATCCACAGCTTCGCCCTTATTAGACATTTTGTGCAACACAGGCTAATTGAAAATTGTTCCTCCCACCCCCTTCCGCATATTTACATTTCCTCCACCCTAATCCACTGACCAGAGTCACTGGGGAATCCTGTGTATTAAAGCTCGGTGACACGGCCCAGATGACAGGGCGGGAGTGATGTCGAGGACGGTGTTTGCGTCGGGCATGAGGCAGGCGTCGGTGCTTCACTTCACACTCACGCTAGCGGTTGCCGCTGTCGTCAGCAACAGCACCAATGGGTCTCCGCCTCAGAGGCTGGTCATCGGCTTCCAGGCCCCCTGGAACATGTCCTTCCCCTTCAGCGCCCTGAGGCTGGGCTCGGCCATGCAGATAGCCGTGGAGAAGGTGAACACCAACCCCACCTTCCTGGGGAACTACAGCCTGGATTTCGTGTACATAGACACAGACTGCAACCCCAAAGTGTCCCTGGGGGGGTTCATCCAGCAGGTGTGGAAGGAAAACGTGTCAGCGCTGTTCGGCCCAGCGTGTCCGGAAGAAGCGGAGGTAGTGAGAAGCCCTGAGTGTTGTGATGTGATCTGAGCTCAAAATGCATTGTTTTGGCGAAACATTTTTAGAGGAGGAATCCCACAGGGTTCCCTCTTTGATCCTCTCCTTTTCAGCTGATGAACAATCGCATGTCTTTTTAAGAACTTTTGATTTTGGATTCATTTCTGGTTGGGTTGAATCTCCGGATATTAGTTTTACCTATAGCAATTAAGACTTTGAATTTATCTAAGGTATACGTGACAACATAAACATCCGGTCACTTGACAACTGCTCTTTTGACCGTGTCACATGATCTTCCTGAATTTGGAGGGGTAGTTGAAGTTTAAATTCCTCATCAGTAAAAGAATAAAAGCAAGCATACATTCTCACAATTTGCCACTTCCATCAGCAGCAGCTGTGTGAGTGAATTTCAGGTATGTGCTTGTGTCGACAGTTGTCTCCACATTCACCTGAATTTTCTAGGTCACCGGCCTCATTGCATCCGCATGGAACATCCCCATGTTCGGCTTTGTGGGACAGTCCTCCAAGATGGACAACAGTGACATCTATGACTCCTACATCAAAATCGTGCCCCCGCTTAAAAGAAGTTCAGAGGTCCTGATAAAGGCTTTGGAGTTCTTCGGGTGGAGTCACGTGGCAATGATCGGAGGGGGGTTGGAGTCGAACACGTGGGACAAAGTCGACGCTTTGTGGAAAACGGTTGAGAATCCACTGAGGGCCAAGTTCAAACTGACCGCCGCGGTCAAGTTTGACACCAGCAATCCTCAGCTTGTCTATCGAAACATGAAGCACATCGCCACAGTCGCCAGAGGTGAGGAGAGTGTGCGATGTGTTTCTTGTTGCTCTTTTGGCCTCGGCTTCTGAATTGCTCAAAACGTTTCCCTCCATCCTCCAGTGATTGTGGTGCTTACAAACAAAGAGGACTCTCTGGCTCTGCTGCTGGAGGCAAAGCGCCAGGGTCTAATGAACGGTGACTATGTGTTCTTCCTGGTGCAGCATTTTGAGGTCAGTGGAAGCCTGGTAAGTACGACCTTTAACACACAGACGGGTAAAGATAACGTGGCATTATAGTAAGACTGAATCTCTGAGTAAAGCTCATAAAATAACAAATCACACAGTTGATATGGAGAGATATGGACTTGGCCCTTGTTCTCCTTTTGTCAAACAAATCAATGTCATCAGTCACATCTTGCTGTTATGGGGACAAAAACATCTTTGTCTATCGGATTTAAGGATCTTTATTGTAATGCCAGTCATAGTAATGTGGAGACAAGGAATGGGCTAAGAACCAGTACCAGTATTTACCAAAAGGCTCACATGTATTTGATGGTTTTCAAAGCAGTTGTGACACAGCACCAACAGAATGCGGAAGACAGAGGGTGATTAATCACAAGTGACAGTGCCATCACTGGGTATGAAAGGGTCGTCTGTAATATGACCACATGGTCTCGGGGCGTTTTGTAAAACTTCAGTGCACACAGTTGGTAGCCAGCACACTGCAGGTGGTGCAGGTGGGTCGAACACACCAGCTCCTGCTGGCTTCATAATGACTACAGCTGACTGTGAATGTGCAAACAGACTGAGGCAAAATGGATCGGGTCCAAGGCGAGAGAGAAATTGATTATTTAGGTTAATGAGACGGCATGTACCGTACTAATCCATCCATAACAGGAATGACGTTGTGTGGTATTGTATGACCAAACTTTCACACGTGAATCTTTTTTTCTCCGAGCAGGACAGCTTGTGGAAACACGCCCTGAGCAGCGGGATAAACCAAGACGCCATGAGAGCTTTTGATATGACCTTTATCATTGGCCAGAAAGCCTACGAAGGCTATGAGTATTACGACTTCTTTGAGCAGGTTTATGAAAGACTCAAGGAGCACCCGTTCCGGAGCAACCTGACATCTGAAAAAGAGGTGGGTGCGAATTGAAGGAACTGAAAAATCTTATACTCATACACCCGAAAAGAAAAGATCTTTGTGAAATTTTCTCTTTTCATGTTGTCATTCAGGTCAGTCCTTACTCTGCCCACCTGCACGATGCAGTGCTCCTCTATGCCATGGGCCTGAAGGAAGTCCTCAAAGATGGCAAAGACCCTCATGATGGACGTCAGCTGCTACAGAGATTAAAGAATAAGAACGGCATACGATTTTATGGTTAGGGGCTGCTTTAATAGATGCATTCTAGCGTCCATTACTTCAATCTGTGTTGTGTGTTCATGCTGCTTTTTAAGAGTGAGAGTGAGAGTGAGTGTTTGTTGACAGGTGGAATTTCAATTATCTCTTTATGGCACTGAAAGCTATTTTTTGGGCTCAAAAAAAAAATTAAAGATGCCTCATTAATTTCTGTCAGCCCCCTCTAGTGGTACAGTATGCAAATGCACTTATGGGTTTTATTTGCTCAGGATTCACATATCCAACTCGCATTCAGCACAGAGCTAGATATCAATAATGATGTATCATTATTCTTTGGGATGCTCAAAACAGTGAAAAGTCAGATAAAAAAAATCTATCTCTCTCTCTCTATATATATATATGTGTGTGTGTGTGTGTGTGTGTGTGTGTGTGTGTGTGTGTGTGTGTGTGTGTGTGTGTGTGTGTGTGTGTGAGTTATTCATACGGTGTTGGAACAAAAATGGGAACAGTTTATGTATGTGTTATGTATATGATATCAGAACTATGTTAGATTGAACTCATTGCATGAAACCTAGGGTGATGACAGAGATGGTTTTGATGCAGCAGTGACGAATCATTGCGTGTTGCAGGTGCATCTGGACTAGTTCACTTTGACAGTGAGGGGGAGAGAAACCTGGACTATTCCATTTATAACCTGCAGCATTCAGGAGGCATCCCAAAATTTGTGCCCATCCTGCATTTTGAAAGTCATACCAAAGTTGTCCGGTAACAAGCACTTTAATGCACTCGCAGGATCCAGCAATTTTTCTTGGTCTTTCTTCTTACTTTTGCATGAAAGTATTTTGGAAACTAACAACAAACGTCAACTGTTATTTCAGGCCCACCTCTATGTTTGCTTCTGTGGTCTGGCCAAAAGGAAAACCCCCTTCAGACAGACCAGACTGTGGTTTCAACAATGAACTCTGCGAATGGCTGACCAACGGTAAAGTGCAAACCAAACCGACCAATACCTGTATCCATTCTTTCAGCTTGCCTCTTAAAACTGCCCATTAAACATTGTTTTTACACTGCCTCCTGGCCTGTGCAGACATCGCCCTGCTGGCTCTGCTTGTCACCTTCCCTGTTGTGGGAGTGCTGGCAGTTCTGTGCATCGGGCTCCTGATTCTGCAGAAGTTTCGGCTCCAGACGAGGCTTGATGACTCCTGCTGGTGGCTCATCAACTACAGCGACATCACCATCATCAGGGAGTCCGCAGTACGAAGACTTCTTGTTTGGGAACAAAGTATAGTGCGTGCGTGTGTGTGTGTGTGGCAGGCTCAGAGGCTGGCTCTGAGTGTCTGTCTCCTCTGGGGTCTCCTCTAGGGTGTATCTCTCAGCACCACAGCGAGCCATAGTGGCAGCGGTGGCTCTCAGTCCAATTTCTCCAGCAACAGCTACGGCCTGAGGGACAAGGGGGGGAAAGAGCACATCTACACCACCATCGGTCTCTACCAGGTACCAAGTCCAAGCACAGATTACAGCTTCTATAGGCAGAATAAGAACAGCCTAGTTAGGGTTAGGGTTAGAGCAGTTATGATTAAATGATTAAATTATGATTATGATTAAAGTAGAATCTATTCAGCTTTTCAACATGGGTAATAATGTATAAAATAGATGAGCTTACCTCCTTGTTTGTATTTTTCCACCAATGTCTAAATGAGGTAATTATCCATGCGTCAGGTAATTGCGCTCATTCTGTGATATCTTTAATGAGACGATGAAGATGTTGTCCCTGATGAGACACAGAGAAAACCCATCCATGTGTCATGCTCACGTCACTGGCACAGACCATCATCAATCTTCTGAGACAAAATGAACAGACACTTCTCCCCTCCCCACCTAAGACTGGAGCCAGATGTTGGTGTGTTTCTTCTCCAGTGTGAAAAAGGCTTTACAGGCAAAAGTTTTGACTTGATTGTCACCAAAAACATTGGATTTTTTTGGCTTCAGCTAGTGTGGTCTGCAAATGCATACCCATGTGTACCCATTTCCTTTAATTTTCTTTTACCTTGTCTTAATTCTGCTACAGGGAAATCAAGTGGCTATCAAGAACATGAAGAACCATGTTGGCAGTAATTGTCAGAAACCTTCAATAGTTGCCGAGTTCAATTTGGTAAAGTGCCTCGTGTTGTTTCTAAATAACACCAAACCAGTATTCACAATGCTTTTCTTTTTAAGATTTTGAATGCCTCCCTCTGGACTGTGTTGTGTGCCTAACCAACTTGAACTCTTTAAGACAGATGAAGGAGATGAAACATGAGAATTTGGTGCAGTTCTTTGGTGCTTGCATAGATCCACCCAACGTCTGTCTGGTCATGCAGTACTGCAGGAAAGGTAGCCTGAAGGTCGGTGCCTCTGACACACACATTCACATCACAACAGGACTTTCACTCATGCTTGCGTGCTTTACCTCACTCAACCACTATACCTCCTGATCTTCAAAATATTGTATACTCTTTGGTGTTGATTTTATTTTTCCACAGGATGTTATGAAGTCTTCAGATGTCGACCTTGATGGGATATTTAAGTTGTCCTTTGCTTATGACATTGTCAACGTGAGTCAATTTATTTACACAGCCATTCAAAAGACACTGATTCGGCTCTAATGTTTTACATGTCCGATTTAAACCTATTTGTCTCTTTTCCAGGGGATGGAGTTTATTCACAAAAGTAGCATGAAATTTCATGGGAACCTAAAGCCTAGCACATGTCTGGTGGACAGTCGTCTGCAAATCAAACTCTCTGGTTTTGGACTTTGGGAGTTTAAGTGTGGCAGCAGAACCAGGGCAACTCCAGTGGAAAACTGCAACTATGATGGTCAGAGGATGTGCTTAAATATATTAGCATTCATATTTTCATTCATGAGAATGGAGGAGAAGAACACATGTGGTTTGACTGTTTCTTGGTTGCCACCTGTGTGGCATTTTAGAGATGTACTGGACTGCCCCAGAGATCCTGAGGCAAGGCGGGTTTCCAGTCAATGGGACGCCCAAAGGTGACATCTTCAGCTTTGCCATCATTATGTGGGAACTCATGTACAACTCCAAGAGTAGCCCATATCAAGACATCAACCTGGAACCCAAAGGTTAGCATGATTCAGTGAATAGAGGTGAACAATGGGTGGAGCTGAGATGGGCATGAACAGCAGCTGAACAAGGACTGATGTTAGTTCAGAACAGCCAGGTCCATGAGGAAACATTAGCTCAATGTCAATATTCAGCAGGGTAATATATTTAAACTTAAATTGGATCGGAATCTAATCTGACCGGTTGAGCCGTAGGAAAACTCGAGACATCACCATGACAATCCTTTCTGAAACTGCCAAGATCAGTGGAACCAAATTCTGATTTCATGCTGATCCTTGTTTGTTGCCATATAATTTCTCTAGAGATTATCCAGCAATTGCGGACACCTTTCCAAGGGGAACCCCTCCGGCCGCTGCTGAGTAAGCAGCTGTGTGATGAGAACATCAACCTAATGCTGAGGGCCTGCTGGAGCGAAAACCCTGACCACCGACCACCATTTGGCTCCATAAGGAGGCAACTGAGGGACACCAGTCCAGACAGGTCAGACCTCCAACAGTGCAAATGTTTCACACTCGATATAATGCTCCACAGTTTTCTGAGAATAAACGATTCTCCCTGTCTCTCAATTGGCCGCTTTCACTAATTTTATAAGCAAATAAAAAGGCTGTTGATTACAAAATTGTAAACACTGACTGTCAACCAACTGTTATTAAAATCTCTCTCACGACTGATTACCAAGCGAGATGGGAAACATTAAGTCCTTAATGGAGGTGATGATGATTCTCTGTAATATAGTCATGCAAATATACTGGACAATATGGTGGAAAAGTTGGAGAAATATGCAAATCACTTGGAGGAAGTGGTGGAGGAGAGGACCAATCAGCTCACAGCAGAGAAGACCCGAGCAGACAAGCTCCTCTCCAGCATGTTACCAAGGTACCAATAGCTACTGGCATCAGAATGATCAATGTTCTGCTTTTTCCTTGTGCTGTTTTGATAACAAAAATAGAAACCTGGATCAAAACTCAGTCAGGTGTATGTGGCATTCACCAGCTGCAGGAGCCTCCGTGACTTGCCCCCCCACTCTCACCCGTCAGCGCTTTGCTCATTGATTCATTGACAGGTACATAGCGGAGCAGCTGATGGCTGGGAAATCGGTAGAACCGCAAAGCTACGAAACTGTGACCATCTTCTTCTCTGACATCGTGGGCTTCACCTCCATGTGCTCCATCAGCTCTGCGATGGAGGTGGTGACGTTCCTCAACGACCTCTACAGCCTCTTCGACGAGATCATCAAGATGTACGACGTCTACAAAGTGAGTCTCTCTCTCTCTCTCTCTCTCTCTCACACACACGCAAATTAGCAGATATTAAAAAAAAACTTTGAAGACTTAGATGTGGTCACTTTTATGCTATAATCTTAAATAAAGCTGTCAGTAACTCTCACCTCATCATCTTGACAAGGTGGAAACAATTGGTGATGCCTACATGGTGGCCAGTGGGCTGCCCATCAGCAATGGCAATAAGCACGCCGTGGAGATATCTACTATGGCTCTGCACTTCATGAGCTCCATCAAGGTCTTCCATATCCGCCACATGCCCACAGAGAGTCTCGCCATCCGCATCGGAATACACTCCGGTGAGAGAGAACAAAAGCTCCACTGGACCGGTTCACCTGTCAGGCACATAAATGAATGCGTGACTCACAACAACATGGCTGATGTTTGAGCCTGAAGCATGCGATGGTGGTTCTGCAGGTCCAGTGGTCGCAGGAGTGGTAGGCACCACCATGCCTCGCTACTGTCTCTTCGGTGACACGGTGAACATGGCCTCCCGCATGGAGAGCAACAGCTTGCGTGAGTGAACCGGAGCTGTCGCGGTCCACGCAGGTGGAATCCCGATCACTTCGGCCTTTTGCATGAGGTTGAGATGGACGTGTTTATTTTCATATCAACAAAAAAATCTGAGATTGCCTTTAAA
Organism: Karalla daura; assembly: GCA_029224185.1. Lineage (NCBI taxonomy): Eukaryota > Metazoa > Chordata > Actinopteri > Chaetodontiformes > Leiognathidae > Karalla > Karalla daura. The sequence continues at coordinate 16,000,663 of CM055207.1, read as the reverse complement.
TGTTGCCCAGTTCAGCCCCAAGTGTGGAATCCTGAGCAGCAAGTGTTAGCATGCTGATGGTACAAAATGATATATCAGTTCCAAAGTGGAAAACGTCAACATTGGCACTGACTGTTGCTCTCCTCTGCACATTCAACCCAGCCCTGAAGATTCATATATCTCAGTGCACCGCCGACATTCTTAACCTGGTGGGATCGTTTGAGCTGGAAGAAAGAGGGGAGATTGAAATGAAGGTGATTTTAAGTCTGCTTTTGGCTTTGCTTTTTTTCAAAGAGGGTGCACAACCTATGTCTTGTGTGTCTGTGTCCACATCAGGGTAAAGGCTCCCATAAGACCTACTGGCTGCTGAACAAACAGGGATTTAATCCTCCACTCATTGCTCACAGCTCTCCACCGGTTGACTGTCTCAAAGCACCTGTTGAGGTACAAAAAGCCCATAGCATAATATAACTTTGTTTCAGGCATGACAACGATCACAGCTCAGTCACTTTGTTTTTTGCTACATTTTGATCGGTATTTGTGATACCTTTGCTCCAGAAACTGGGAGTGACCAGAGCAGCCGAGAAAAAGAAAACCTTGATCAAAGCTCAAATGACGGAGGTCACGTTGCCTGCAGTGCACATCTGAAGACAACAAGAACTTTCCGACTCCACTTTGGAAGAATAAGCTGCAAAATGAGTGATTCCCACCTGCGAGGATGAGAGTCAGGGACCCAAGAGCCCAGAGAGAAATTATAAAACACTGAGCCTAGCAACTGGATGACAGGCTGCTGCTAAAAGAGGCTCAAGTTGCTTTTAAAAGCTTTCGTTGTTGTTTTTTTCTTTCCTCCTGACAGGACCATTGGATTCAAAGCTGATACACCTGTTTCACATCCTGAGCAGACAACAAGACCATACACAGCTGGGAAGTTTCACAGCTACTATAATATTGAATGTTTCATCTCTCTGCGTTCAGTTTGAAAAGGGTGTTGTTACAACAGTGCATTTTCAAATGATTTTAATTTTCAGACACTCTTTCAGCACTTTTATGCCACAACATCAGGAGAAGTTTGGGGGTTCAGTCTCTTCCCATGACATTGTTACATTCTGATTCTTGTACATCACAATAACACTGGCATTACATGAAGGTAGAAGACTAAAATGTGAGTACAAATCTGCGTCTAATGCAGAATAGAGATGAAGTACATTTCTATAGAATAGAAATACGCAAAAAGGGTAAGCACCTCAAAACTTTTACTGAAAGACAGTGATTGAATACATATATAAAAATTACACTTCACCACAAATTTGATTGGAGATTTTGTTACAACTGCAGGTAAAAAAAAGGATTTTACAGTATTGATAAAAACACTTCTTCTGACAAATAGGTGAAATATACCACATAATACTGAACTGACAACGTCATTAATGGAGTGGCATGATATACAGTACATAACCACATCTATAAAGCTAAGGACGATCTGCACCTCTTCTCTTTGTTTGGCATTTGTGATGTTTTATTATCTGGATGCAGCAACAAAACAGCAAATGGTCAAGTCACAACAAAGAGAGGGCCTCAGAGCTGCACCACAGCTGAATGTAATCAAAATAGGTATTTATATATTCCAATGACTCCATGAAGACTTATTACACACTTTTGCCTTAAACTGCATCAATGAAACAGAGAAAGTCTGAAACTGTTTATCGGTCTGATTAATGTTTATTTTGTCATTGCCATGTTGAGAGTCTGACTTAATTTCCTGAATTGAAAATATTTATTCAATAATCATTTTTAGAAACCTTGCAGGATAACTTGAGGGACAAGGATGCATTTTTACTGTGTTTGTCACTGGATCATTATTGGGGAGGACTGTGAAGTAATGTGTGTGACATTATTAAAGATCTCCAGCACGAGGTGAATGTGATAGCGTCAATGAATGTGCTAATTAGAAATAACATTCACATCCTTCATCCTTTTATCAAATCCCAGCATGCGTGTGTGAGGACCAGCAGCAGAAGGAAAAGTGAAGAACCTGAAGAAAACACAGCGAATCGGATGTCAGTGAGAGAGGAAACACTTTGACAGGATGAGCTGAGCTGTGCACGTTGTGTTCAACGTGGTCTTATGTATTCCTGGTACTGAACTCGTCACAATAATGAAAACAGTCACTGTGCCTACAGCCTTAATCCCATTTATTTACCTTGAATGTGTCCATTACTGGAAGAGCCACTGCCTGTTAGGAGATCATAACACAAAATAGTAAGTCATGTTCTCTGCTTTGTATATGCTACTAGTATTACTACAACTAATAATAATAATAATAATAATAATAATAATAGGCAGTGTAACTGCACTTAGGTTTTCATAAACTTTTGGGAAAATCACAAAGTAATATTACATAGCAGTATAGTGTGCTGAAACCACAGAACAGTTTCCCTTTGGGTATGAATAAAGTTCTTATCTTATATCATCTTACCTTTAATGTGAAACTCAGCGGTCAGGATGCCCCCGTTGGGGTCAGTCTGTGACGACAAACTCCTGTAAGAGCATGGCACCTGGAGGAAATGTGATTTTGATCAATTAGTTAAACCACGGATGACCACATAACTGGCCATATATAGTCAGACATGAGGCGTAGACTTCTGGTAAAGCCTTAATCACTAGCTTCAGTTCAGTCCAAAAACAGTTGGAGGCAACACACAATAAACTAGAAATACAAATATTTGCACAGGAAATTGCGCAATGAGCAGAATATGATCTCTAGTAATGCTGCATCATTGCATCATTACACAGTGTCTGGTAGTTTAGTTATCACAAGATCAATCAGAGGAGACCTTTTTCCTTGAATCTTCGCTGTTGTTGCAAATGATTGGATGATCTTTCTCCTCAAACATTAAAGTCTGACATTTAGACGAGAAATCACATCTGAGCATCTCTAGCCGATGAAGACGTCATCAGACAAAAGCCTACTGGTTTAGATTTCAACAATTAACTCTGAGACGAAGTGAAGCAGAAACCTATTTGAGTAAATGTACTGAGTTAATCCCCATCTCTAGAAACCGATGCCACACAATAAAAACACACGCTGTGTGTGATATGTTTAACAGGAAACAGCTGGATCGTAACCGAGGAGAAAGCAGTAAATAAATGATAAACAGATGAGAGAAAATGTCACGAGGCTCAATCTTTTTTTTTTTTTCTTTGCACTCACTGGCTGGCACACGAGGCGATCCCCGTCGCAGACGTGGACCTCACAGTGGAGCCACACGGTGGACACCTTCTCCAGCCGCTGGAAGCGGAAGGAGTTGAACTTGAAGGTGGAGCGGCTGTCTTTGGCATTCTCAAAGATGGTCACAGTGTTGTCAGAGGAGCAGCTGTGGGAACACAAGAACTGGTTTCAACCAGCGGCCCTGTTGAAATACTTATACTAATACTAATAGACACAGGAACTCAGCAGACTCGACTCATTGGCAAACTGAGAAAGTGGATATTGGAGGTAAGGCTACAGCCTGAGCTTCAGGTTTCTCTGGGGAATACATCCTAAATAGGCTCCTCAGTCTATTACCGGGCCCTCACACACCAGGCACCCTCACGCTCCCAAATTTACGATCTGCAGTGTTGAGTTTGTCTCTCTGCCTGGCTACGGTGTGCGAGCGTGTGGATGTTTTCACTTACGAGGAGGAGCCGACAAAAAAAAATACAGCCGTTTGTTTCGTCTGGCAACCGAACTTACCAACAAACAATCATGTCTGATCAAAGGGTTTCACAGTGCACCTGTTAATGATGAGACTCCACCTCTTCTTGTCTGTGGAGTAGGGTGTCGGCGTGGCCCAGCAGTTGTTTATCACAACTTTGAACCTGAGACACAGAGCGTTGGATCATTTGGCTTTCAGCCAAAGTGACTCACATGAGAGAAATAAAAACATACAGCCATCACTGGCTTCATGCATTGGCCTCTACGTTCTCAGGTGGACAGTGTTCTACCTGTTGCTGAGTCCTTTCGCCTCGATGCCGATGAAGACCTCCGAGCCGATCTCAGAAGTGTCAATCACGTAGGGGGCGTCCTTGGCGTACAGGAACTTGGAATTCTACCAAAGAGACGGTTAGTTGTTCGCTGTTCGCTCAACACCCGGCACCTTGCTCTGGAACAGCAGCGATGCATTCAACACTTGGTTTCCACCGCAGAACCTGGGTCTGCGGGCGACCACTCACCGTGAACACGTTCATAGACAACTGCGACCTAAAAGTGCCTAAACTCCCGTTGTTGACATAAACTGTAGCCACTCTGGAAAAAGCAGAGGGTTTAGTAAAAACGCTGCAAGCCATTGGGTCAGAACGCACACACCTTGCACACAGTGAGTCCGGCCGTCCCGCGGGGCGGATGGATGCTTACCTTTGGCTGAACACGGCGTTGTTCACCAGGTAGGCGGCGCGGTACATGCAGCTGAAGGTGTAGTTCACCGGCTGGTTCCGGACTGTGAGGGAGGTGTCATTGGACACGATGGAGTTGTAGAAGATGTACTTGGGGTCTTTGCCCGGCATGTACTGTGGAGGAGGAGCGGGATCAGCAGAAGAGAAAGATATGAAAAAATAACAATCTGCTTCTCGTCTGCTTCTCTGGCAAACTTTTTACTACTCAACAGGCAGAATTGTGGGAAGAAGAACTGAGGAAATGTAATAAATGTGCCTAGATATTTCACTGGATTATTGCTAATCGGGGCTCTAATTCAATATTAATTACACTGTCATCATTAATTAATCTTCTGTGTTTTTTTTCAATTGCAGCTGAAGTGACACCTCCACAATGTTTATTCCAAACAAAGTGAATCAAAGAAATGTCGATAAGAACGAGCCAAATAAAATAGCTCATATTTTTGTTTTATTTAATTTCCAGAAAATGGAATATTTGGCGAAGATGCAGTCTTACTATTTGCCAGCTTCTGAGAGTAAGATTTCCTGCACTCAAACAAATGAGGAGTGTGAAAAGAGACTTTTTAAGCACGACAAACTAAACTAAACTCACTCGCTGGTCCTTAGAGGCAGAAATGAGACTGAGAACTGAGACTGATGAACTCAGCTCCGACCAGGGACCCGTTGGAGTCTCACCTCAGACTGTGTCCCGCAGTACGAGTGGTTTTTGGGCGTCAGGTCTGAGATGATGAAGCGGTAGTAGCCCGGGCTGTGGATCCCGGAGTAGCAGATTCCACCCAGAGAGAGTTGTTCGATTTCCCAGCCGTATGGACACTCGGGGATGTTGGCAATGATGGCATTAGGGAAACATGACACCATAACATAGTCTGAAACCAGACACAGTGAGAGAGACAAACTTTAGGAGCATCTCACTCCTAGACAAGTAACATCTAACTAATATTGTCACTTTATGTCCATGTCAGACTCTAGATCAACCTGACTGACTGGCTCCATAGTGTGTTACCTGCTTTTTGTGGAGAGCAAGTCCACGCAACAGGCAGAAACATTAGCAATGCAGCGACAGAGGCCATGCTGCGATGCTGCGGAGAGATTGGAGGCGGTCACCTTAGCCGTGGGACAAAAACAGCACACGATCACACTGAACGATGCAAATGCAACAGACTCACCTTGAGGAGGAAAATCTTTCGGATAGTGCGGCGTCAGAGGATCCTCATGGCTCGTCCACAGGTTAGCAGCACCGGCGATTCTACAAGTGTCCTCCTGACAACCGGAGGAGGCGTTTTATAACCGACACAGGTGGAGGTAATCAACCTTCGGCCATTCTCCCACATCCACGTCTCCCCCCGGCAGGGCAGCCTTGAGAGCTCCATTGTGGAGCTGCTGACAAAAGCTCTCTGTGCTGCTCAGACATTCACTTTCAAATGACCAGCGCCTCGCGGGATCAGCACTCAGGCTGCTCGGGTCGCCTTTTTTCGGGGAGATGGGCAAACAGGAAATTTGTCTATTATACAGGACTTGTCAAGGGGAACATTGTGTATTTCATACGTAATTTGGCATCCGCATTGAGGCAGGGGATAAGAGGACCACGCTTGTATAACCCACGACAGCCTCACACTGTGCAATCTGAGAAAGGTTGACACGTGACACGACATTTACCTCAAGTATGTATTTCAGGGAGTACTCAGTGTTAACAATACACAGCAGACTGTTAGGTTAGCAAATGAAGGAATAGGAGAAAACACAATGTCTTTAAAAACTAATTTAGCCTGTTAGCTAGGCTAGCAGGCTGCTTGCTAAGACAATGAGATTGATGGACAGGCAAGGCAGTACATCAAATAACTAGCCCTGCTTTAGACATTTTGGTAATGACCCCGTACTCTGAGGACAAAGAAACTTTTCCTTCCCGCTCCCTCTTTTTGGGACAAAATGTGCCAGAACAGGAGACCATTTAAGAGGCTAAATAGCGAAAACAGACAAGTATGGATGCCTTCAAATTGTGATGGCAGCCCTGATAAGAGCTGGCATACACAAGTAGCCAGTGTTCTGAAGAGGAGATATAGGCCTGTGGTTTGCAGCATTCAGCAAGCTAAGGTTTCTCTCAGTCTTGTGCTATTAGACGCCGCTTTTGTCTCCTTTGGCTTTCTTAAGTGTGTGTGAAAAGTGTGTTCTCACTGGTGGGTTTCCATCAGATTTATTGCCTCACATCGTGCTGAATTAAACCCTCTCTAGCTGCAGTCTTGGTGCAGTGGGTGCGTCTCAAACTTCTTACGGATTGTCGCACAAAGGCGCAGCATCGCGTCAAAATCGGCAAAGCCAGAACGCACCGATCGGGTTTCAAATCTTTGTTTTTCCTGACATGCACATCCATTCACGCAGTCAAAACCTCCCTGCATGGAGCCAATGTTGAGAGCGGTAAAACGATAGCAAAGGTGAGACACTAATGTCCTTCACAGGACAAATCGAGTCACCCAGCAACTGGAGGGGCAAACTGCAGGTGATTAGCATCTCAATGGAGCATCAGGGGAATTTTGAAGCGGTAGTCCAAGGAAGATACCAATCTAAGAATGGGTCAGGGGACAGCTAGCATTACTGCGAACCACCAGATTCCACCAAGTTACGCAACCGCCCACTGCGGTCCAAGAAACGTGCTCAGACGGAGCCAGAGACCGAGTCCATGCGCCCACACCGTGCCTTAAAGCAGCCACGCACCCAAAGTCCTCCTTTCCCTCCATCTGTGTTTCAACTAGGATCATAAAAGCTTTAGTGGTCATTTAAAACCAACATTAAAATTCACAACCTGAGGATTTTGACTACGACTAACTGTAAATTCTTTGTGTCATCACTTCTGGAGCAATTCACTTGTTCATTTTGTCAAACTGTGTGACTTACTGTGTGCGCGTTTGATACATGTTTTACAGACATTGAGTGAAAGAATACATTTGAGAACTTCTCAATAAATCGACTTCTTGTTGCTTTTCCTTGAAATGAAGACATCAGGGCTTTGGTTTAGTCTGAGCCTCATGCTTTGTTTGTGTATTGTGTTGTCTATCATTGCTTAAGAATAAACAAGGCACAACAAACTCTGTTTTCAGAAGGATTTTTTATTTGTTCAACGACATTGTCAAAGCTCACTAAATGCATTGAGGAAGATACCAAGCGAGACAATGAGCAGTTACATGCAGTAGTGCTTTTGTCAAATTTTACGTGAGAATCTAATAAGAACGTGTGGTAACACAACATATATGGAAATACATAGGTTTTTCTATACACAATCATGTACAAAATATTTACACAATAAATAGCTATGATGTCGCAGCTGGCATCAAGGTTTGGGCACTTGGCAGGTCCAGCTCGTTCTCTCCGGCTGGTAAATAAAATCTTTCCTGAAAGACAAACAAAGCCAGATCGGGCCATGAGAACAGGCTCGTTATTCAACGAAACCTTCAAGCGCGCGTTCGAAACGAGCTGAGTTATCGCAGGTTGTGCGGCCACAAAGAGAGCTCCAATCAACCACAATCGCCACAATCACGTTTGTCAGATCGGTCTGGTGTTCAGAAACAACACTTTGGTTTTTACGCAAACAGGAAATGCTTCAACGTCGTGTGCCAGTGCTTGTCAAATAAAAGTTGGAATGTCGCTGTGATTAAAACGAGCTTCACAGAGGGATCAAAAGGATTTTTGCGAGGAATTAATCACAGAGTCATTTCGTCAACATTCGCCATTTGTCACAATTTTCTCAAACGTGAGGAGAAAAATGAATACAAACTCCTTAAACCTAAGCGCCTCTCAGGCTTCATCTGGCACATCTTAACACACTTGTACAATTTGTATAACTGCTGCGAATTCCCAGTTAGCGTGTATGTAGCTCTGAGACACGGACCCGGGGGGGGGGGCTGCGTGTGCCGTACTCACTCTCTCTGCTGGGACGAGCCGCCGTCCCGACACAGCAGGCCCTCGTCGCACGGGCAGATCTGGTTGATGCTGAAGGCCAGGCCCCCGTCGGGGACGTAGCAGCTCTCGCCTCGGACCAGGCGCCTCTTGCACACCTGCTCGCCGTGGTGCCGGGCGCAGCACATGGACGGGCCGCAGTCCCTGTCCACTTTGCATCTGGCACCTGGGCGAAGCACAACGCGGGTGAGCAGCTGGATCGGACAGACAGACAGGCAGACAGACAGGCAGACAGGCAGACAGGCAGACAGACAGACAAACAGACAGACAAACAGACAGACAGACAGACAGACAGACAGACAGACAGACAGACAGGCAGACAGACAGGCAGACAGACAGACAGGCAGACAGACAGACAGGCAGACAGACAGACAGACAGACAGACAGGCAGACAGACAGGCAGACGGAGGGTTCGAGGCTCTCGTCGTCGCATTCTCACCCTCCTGTCCGTTGGGGATGCTGCGGTGGCACTTCCCGAACATGCAGCTGAGTCCGCGCACGCACTGGGCGTCCCTCCGGCAGTAGTGGCCCTCCCCTCGCAGAGGGACGCACAGACCAAAGTGGCGATCGCAGGAGAAGCCCCGCCCACACGCCCTGTCGTGGTCGCACGCGGTCTGGACGGGGAGAGAGGAGGGGAACGTGAACACACGTCGTCAACATTTGCAACGACAGTTTTCACCTAAACTGAGCACTGCAAATTCTCAAAAAACACTGATGTCAGGAATATGTAAGGTTATAGGCTTCACCTGCACCAGCCAGGACAGACATATTTGTGTCACTCTCCCAATTTCAGCTTCATCTATTATTTATTTGCTTTTAGCTATTGTGGTAACTACTATATTTTGCATTCAGTTGCATCAGACTATTCATTTGATTTCATTTATAACTCACTTTTTCCCCCCTTTTTAATATAATCTTATTTATTGTATAATCTTATTATCAGCAAAGTGACAGTTCCACTGTATTGTGTAATGTCGGGTTTTGCTGTACACATGACATGAGCCTTCTCAAAAGAGGAATGTTAACTGAAGCGGATCCTACCGTGGTCGGTTTGACGACAGGAGCCACCAGAGCCTTTGCTCCTTCTTTGGGAGGGCTGTGAGGCATGTTGAGCATCCAGGCCCATATGCGAGCTTCGGTCCAGGAGAAGCACAGGCACAGCATCCACAGATTTCCCAACATTTCCAGTGGCTGCAGTAAAAACGGGGGTGGGGGTAAAAGCGAGCGCAAGACGGACTGAAAACCCAAAACAGGGTGAAGAAAAAATGAGTCACTGGGTTTTGACTCCAATGCAAATAAATATCCGAACTCAAAAGCCCCTGTCGATGTGCAGCGAGCGAGTGAGTGAGTGAGTGAGGGCTGCTGAGGTCCGTGCAGTGTCAGTGACTGTCTCCTCTTCCAGCTTTTATAGGTCACCACAGCTTGACCTCCCCCCACTGGGCTGTTTGTCCAAGCAACAGGGTAGGAGGAGACAATTAGTTGTTAATGGATTAACTAAATTGCCCGGGTCGCCCCCCTGCAGCCAGAAAATAGTGTCAAAATGACCAGTGGTGGAGCAGGGGGACAGAGGGGAGATGGGGCCGGGAGGAGGAGGAGGAGGAGGAGGAGGAGGGTGGGAGGGGGCCGACGTGATGGACTGACAACAGCCTCACACAATGGAGCCGGGACAAGCACCACCTCTGCCCGGTTATCTCTGCCAGACAAACAGGCCGGGACAAAGGCAGACAAATGGACGTCATGTTTCACTGGGCCCTGAGTGACAGGTAAAGCCGCCGTGGCTCCTGGGCCCCGAAAACACTGGGCAAACACTCCTGGCCCCGACCTCAGCTGCCCCATTGGCCCCTACCCTATCCCGCCGCAGACCCCACGCTGGGAGCAATTTGCAGAAGTGCACCCTGCAGACGACCCCATGATCTCATTAAATGTAATTACCATCAGCCATTAGTCCAGGTGGGGGGAAGGATCGGGGAGGGGGACAAGTTGCTCCGAGGGGGAAAACAAACATTCATTTCTGCACGTTTTTTTGTTCCAACAATTTCTGTTTGCCGTTTAAACCGACCGAAAAGGAATCGGACCATGAATCAGACACACCATAAACTACTGGAGAGATATGAGGAAACATTACGATATCGTCTCATAACGATCGCCTTTTCCAGAATTCGGGCTGTGCACTGGGTAACTGCACAGAGAGGGCCAGACTGAGACGAGACAAACACGCTGTAAACAGTGGAAGTGCTCCTTCAAGCCCGAAGCCGACGAAAGCAACGTGTCTGTCGTTCTTTCGTAACACCGTCCATGCTCACTGTCCGCTGGGCTTGAACACCAATGCGCCCGTCCACCTCGCAGACACGGGTCCCGACAAAGGTGAAACAGTCGCCCTGGCTACGGATGCTCTTTTTCCCGCTTGTCTGTTTGTTTTTTTGTTGTTTTTTGTTAAACCAAAGCGGCAGGTCTGGACACCCCCGAAGCCTGGCCTACTGAGCCCATCAAATTATATGATGTATTTTATGGCCCGTATTGTAGCTGGTGGCTTGCAGAGCCATAATCACCATTTTTATTTTTGTTCTCTCTCCTTCATTTCCGCTCCCCCCTGCTTTGACACTTTGCTGTTTGCGCTCTGATTCGCTTGATCTCTGGGCTACTGCTGCATTAAAAGACAAACAGACCGGACTCACTGTCACTGTGAGTCTGATCTCTCCAACTAACACTGCACAATGACGAAGAACTGTACCGCCCGCAATCATATCCCCTGTGTCAACTCCAGCTGGGCCGCGAGAAAAGCCTCACTCCACATTAGCATCCATTGTTTCATTAACATTCAGTTATTTTCTTTCAGGGCCAGATGCCTGGATAAGCGCCGGGGTCGTTTGCATGTTCCCGGTGGCAGACAGCGCAGATCGGTAGCGCAGATACCCCAGCTCCGGGCAGTTAAATCCTTATCAAAACAGACTAATGACGTAATTGACGGCCATTTGGTGGGCACAATGGGCCGCAACTGGATCAATTAGCGGCATGTAAATAAGTGTTGTGCCGTGTTTATCCAACAATCTCTGCGGTCTTACTGGCCCGATCCGTGCGTATTGAGGGGCCGGGGAGATATGGACAGACTGGAGAGAGACGCTCGCTTCGACTGCATTCACCTCACCTGGTTCATTCTCTGCAGCTTCACCTGGAAATAACTCCGCTCGTGAGATGTAATTAATAAGCAGCACTGCTTATTATGTCTTATCTGTCATATCTTATCTTCCCTATCAGGCTCCTCCAGACACTTATCCTTGTTCTACATCCGCGCTTTACGCGAGGTACCTCCCTCGCATTTGCCCAGATAGCTGCCTCCCACCGCTCCTCAACACGCTCTCCCGGTGTTAATGACTCTGCTAATGACGTGCCTAATGAATGGGCTCACTGTCGCAATCAACATTGCGGTGGGCCTCCTAATTGGGGGCAAACAAAAACAACGGGCAGGGTGATGTGGTGCCCATTGTAATGGACCTTGACCCCCCGTGGGGAGCCGTGAATGGCGGAGGGCACTGGAGGGTCTGCCCTCCCCGGCACCAGAAAAACACGTTTGCTGAGGGAACGGAGGGACGGTCGTCAACAAGCCCCGTCACGGGGCGGACGTGTATTCGTGGCGGCGGACCTAAAGGAGTCCGCTGGAAGCGGACGTGCGGCTTCAGCGCTTTTCGCGCGCAGGTTTTTGGACGCGCGCGGGTTTCTCTGAGACAGAAGACGGGAGGTTCTCGCGCCAGTGGATCCTCACAGAGCAGACGGGGATTGTCACGGCGGAGCGTGTTTTATGATCGAACCAGACCCCGCCGGAGGGGGGAATCGGTGTGATTCATGGACGGATTCGCAGACGCACGTCTGTGAACCCACGCCGGCGCGAGTGTGCGCCGTGTGATCGTATCGTTGTTCCCACAGTTGCGGAGGGCCGAGATTGTTGACGCAGCGGGGTCTATCAGAAGCGTATGGCGGGGCGCTTGTCAGATCTCTGAAAAGTTTCCCAAGCGGACGATCCAACATTTACACCCACGTCACATCTCCACTGACCAGCTGTGTGGAGGGAGGGAGGGAGGGAAGGAAGGAGCCAGGGCCTGAGCTCCCCTCTCAGCTCTCTCCTCTTCATATGAACAACAACCGTGCAGCACCGTGACATAAAACCAGCGGCCCTGGGATGGGACACACGAAAGGGAAATGACCACGAGATGAATCCCTGAACAGAGCCTGCTGGTGTGGCGGCATGTCAGGACGATCGCGCTGATCGATCTGCGGCCCTAAGAGAAAAGGCTTAAGAGAAAAAAGTCCTTCTATCTAATATTAAATCATATCAGTTTTACTGGCAGTTGCAGGAGGGAGGGCAGAGCCAAAATAAACGCAAATCTGAACACTCTGCGGCTCCCACCTCCGCTCAAAGCCGAAAGTCAAGTGGCGATAGTATGTGCTGGGTTTATAGGAGCTGGAGCTGACTGCGAACTGGATTCCTTCTCCTGATTATGATCGCGACTGTCATCGCAGTCGGCGCAAACCAGACCCGATCTGTCTGGAATGGTGACGTAACGTCTGCCCCTGTCATTAGCCGTACGGTATCTTCAAAGCGGGGCGTCTTCACCGTTGCCGAGGCAGATGTGGAAATGGCACCTGTCGTTGCGGTTCTGGAGGTCAGAGGCTGAAAAGCAGCCACGGGATCACCTTGAATTTCATTAACTCTGGACGCGTGCCAGGCCAGAAAACATCCACCGGGGAACCACAAAACACAATCAGCGGGTTCAATCTGTCCTTTATCATGATTTGGACAAGGTGGCAGTAATTGTTTAAAGAAACACTCTGACGAGGGCTTCTTGCGTTCAAATTAATTCTAATTAAATGTGGTCATTGTTTAGAGTGGCCTGAGAAAATAAATACACTTACCTCATCATCAAGAAGAGCCTAAAATATATCAGCCCCGCCTCCCGCCTTAAACCCTCGGCGTATTAGGGTCCAAATAATGTTTTCTATAAGCTGTTTCCAATTGAAGAGTGTGACTAGCTCGGTAATGGAAAACAGCCCCGTCTCCTCTTTGTGCCAGGTTGGAAAAAAAAAAAGGAGGAAGAGGGCGAGAGGAGAATGTGGAGCAAGGGTCACCATTGGCCAGTAGTTATCAATCAGGGCCATTCCCTCTCACTGCCACCCGAATGGTCATCTACCACCCTCGTTACGGCATCAAAAACCATGACACGGGATCGAGGAGACATACTTTTTGGGGCGAGAGGGAGGAATCTGAGCCCGTGTGACTGAGCCTAAGTCGCGCTGGATGTTTGTCACGTGGCTCCGTAGCAGCTCGGCTCCTACACAATGACACAATGAAGAGATGAATCGGCGACTTGGGGAATCGGCTGCCTGTCCCTGTGGCCCCGTTCTGGCTACTGCAGCCATGACAGATTTAAGGACTTATTTTATGCTCGTCTTAATGCGGCACATGATTCCGACTCTCGGCCGGTGTTCCAAAGTCTCCCACAGGCAACAGGCAGTTTGCAAACAGGGTTGAAACAGTGATTATAATCATCACTTTTACTTCCCCGTTCTTTGACAAACCTCCTAACCCACAACTGAACGACATTTCCGTCGTCGTCGTATGGTACAAACGGCACAAATTCAGTTGACAGACTGATTGATTACACACTGTGGGGTAGAGCAATGCAGCGGTTTTCTGACAAAGATCGACACATTCTGCTCGTTTCATCCTGTGGAAAATGAGGGGGCACCCGGATTTGAACCGGGGACCTCTTGATCTGCAGTCAAATGCTCTACCACTGAGCTATACCCCCACATATGTTGTCCCTTCCTGTCATGCAGATGACAGCAGAATCTCAGCAACAAATACAGTCCATTTATCATGTACAGAGGATAACTGCGAGGACCTACACACTGTCATCGACATCGACTCTATGTGAAAGCTGCATGAGGGAGCACAGCTGCAAATGTACACAACCCAGTTTGGTACGAGCAGAGCTTCTATCCGTCAAAGTCTGACTCAGTTTTGGGAAGAGAAGCAAGAGTCTTAGAGTCTGGCCCAGGTGAAGTAAGACTGTCACTTACATGCCACGCAAACTAATAAGAACTTACTTCATTACCCTGTCTTTCACCTCCAAGCACATCCAAACGTAGAATGAAAAATCTGGTTCAAATGAACAATTCGTAAACAATCCAGGTCTGAGTTTCGAGACCCAAATTGTTTAAACTCCGGGATTTTGTTACACTGTTGCAAACGCAGTCAGGGGACATAGTTTTGGTGAATTTCTCACATTAATCAGCAAAACAAACAGTGTGGAAAGCAGGGGCGGGAAAAGTCTGGTCAGCAATTTCGCCGGACTCATAAAAAGCACTTGGCTCCCCGCGCTGAAGTCACAGTGTTTGTGCCGGAAAACAAACATTATGTAAGTTTATGAGGATTCATAAGAGAGAACCTTGCATGTGTTGGATTACGTTTGATCGGAACCAGCAGGTCATCTCTATCAAACTTTCATTCTTCCAAATGATCACAAAAATACATTCATTTATTGTATTTTTGAAGTCTGAGACGTGTTTTTTTTTCAGCTATTAAAAAGAGCTGATTTATTGCAGAAGGTGAGACGATTCAATTTATCTTGTTTAATTTTTTTTTTAATACAAAACGGAGACTCATGCGGCCCGACGTCTTTGATCTCGGGGTCCCTGAACTAATTCCGAGGTCAGACGTCGACATGTGATCATTTCATGCTGCTCCTCACGTGAAACGTTTGACTCGATGTTTTCAAGACCGCTTCTTCGCACTGAGTATTTTTAGAACGAGGCCCTGCCTCCGAGCCACGAGGCGGTGTGCGATGTCCTCTCGTCTGCGACCTGTCCACATGCCTACGGCGTTCACTCCGGCATCAACAACAGCGTCCGGGGGCGCTAGCAGCACATGTCGTACCAATACGCCCACTGACGATTTCATCATCCCGTCCCACTGGAAAGATTCGTGGCCGCAAACAAAGCAGCAACAAGCTGCAATTATCAAAGGATCGTGCTGCTTAAATCCCCCAGCGTCCTCCGTGTCAACAAATCGCATGAAATGACCAAGACCAACAATGATTTGATGGAAAGAAATGTAGGTCGGCCAATCATGGGAACTTGGCCACGGCGGCTGATGGCTCCGCCAATCGTGTGGGCGTTTCACGGCCTCTCCGAAACAGCGGACGAGCTGATTCTGTGGAGCAAGTGGACAAGCTCTAGTTCCTCCATTATAAACCCTGAGTGACTGGGTTTAATTAACCTTGCGTCTAATTACTGACTTTGAGGGAAAAACAATCGCTCACCAAGTAAAAATATCTCCAAACACTTTTTTTCATGCCAAATGAGTTGCTTATTGGTTCAGTGTGGTGGCGAGAAAGATCCCAGGCTTGAATGCTTGGTAGCACTGAGGGCCTTTCTGTGTGGACTTTGCATAGTCTCTGTTTCTCTGAGAACTTTCCAAGAACTTGCATTCAGGTTGATGGGATACTCTACCACATCAGATCACACTGTTATGAGCATTTACCTGCTGATATTGTGTTGACTGTATTCACTGGTAACAAGCCCCAAACCTCTGTGATGTCACCCATTGGTTTATGAAGGACTGTTTCCGTCATCCTCCACACATCCACCTATCCATAAAATCCATACTGGCCATTGGAGAATGATATGGCCGTACCAACCAGGTAAACACAGTCTATGCATCCAAACTCATGCTCTCGCCTCTGTGAGGCTCCTCTGTCAATCTTGGTGGTATTGCAAATAAAGTAACTTCCACATTGGCTTCATTTTTCAGACAGGAAGACTATTTTAGTCTTAACTGTTAATTGATAAATGAGCCAGCTAGCAGTAGCTACTCAAGCTATGCTAACCTAGCACGCAGACACAGGTCTTTGTGTCAGCACCAGCCTGGCCAGTGAAAACTGTGGCCAGTAGACAGGCTTCTCATTGTGAAATACTCTAAGACAGAACAAAGCAATAAAGTTAATATAATACTCCTGAAATAGGGAGGCAAACTGGATCTGATCTGGTTCTGAACAGCCCTATATGTAAAGTGACATGAAATCACATTTTTGTTTGTTTAGCGCTACATTTTTAGGGTTATTGGACTCTCAACTGGATACAGACCTGGAAACTCGACACAGCAAATCCTCATCATTTTGGATATGAGGTGTGTCCAAAAATATGAATGGACAGATCAGTGAAGTTCAAAAACACCCAACAGCACCACCAACAGTTCAAATAGTCCCTATAATGTAGACATATGCACATATGTCCCTATATGTAGATATTCTAAGTAAAACCTGTATCCAGTTCTGGATAGAAAGAAAAGAATAGTAACAATGGATAGAAAGATTCCTCTGGACTGTACAAAACCATGTAATATTTCTACAAACTGTGCTCAGAATGTCAACCACTTGAATCACATTTGCTTTGGTTCGACTGTCTTCCACATGGGGGAGACCAGCTCCTCACAATTTCAACCTCTTTTTCAGTTTGACGGGAAAGAGAGAAAAAAAACGTAGAGACACATTAATATTCCCTCTTTATGGAAGTCTTACAAAAATCCAGAGCTGTTTGAGGAACAAAGAGTCGAATGCACGGGAAAAGAGAGCAGGGGAGAGCGAGGGAGAGAGGAGGGAGAGAAGAGTTATTTCAAGGAGTAGAAAACAAGAAGAGGTGGAGGAAGAGGGAAAAAAGGTAGAGCAGAGAGAGAACACCTCAGCCTGAAACCCTTCAGCTGTTTGTCAACTCTTTTCCTGCCATGGATCAGTCATCCCAGAAGTCAGTGTGAGGCCAAGCAGGGACTAACGCACACACGAGAGAGGCAGAGGAGGGAGGAAAGCAGCAAAGCTTGACTGAGGTGAAGGAAAAAAGCAGCTGAGTGGGAGAGCAGAGGCGAAGCGAGAGCAACGAAAGGCGGGGGTGAGGAGGAGTGAGGTGCCCCAGTCCTCAAGGCAAAGTGAGAGGGGAAACAGGGGGGAGAGGAGAAGAAGAAGAGTGGAGCAATAAAGAGTTGGGGAAGGAGGGAGACGAGTCAGCTGGACATGGGGCTTTGTGCCGTTCTCCTCATCTGTCTCTCCCAGGCTGAGCTGGGGAGAGTCTGGGCTCAAGAGTATGAAGGTAAGACTT
The DNA here is from genome assembly GCA_029224185.1 of Karalla daura. Lineage (NCBI taxonomy): Eukaryota > Metazoa > Chordata > Actinopteri > Chaetodontiformes > Leiognathidae > Karalla > Karalla daura. The sequence continues at coordinate 15,983,161 of CM055207.1, read as the reverse complement.
TTTTGAAAATGCCCACTGCACACACACACACACACACACGCAGACACACACAGACACACATACAGGTGTGTACTATACATGCATGTATTCCAATGTGAGGTCTTTTCTCCGATTACCGCGTGAGGCAGCTTCCAAATATCTCAGGTCAGGTTTGAGGAAATATCTCAGCTGAATTCTTGCCATCGACTCTGTGAACTAGAGTGCTTGAAAAATGTTTTTGGTTAGATTTGCATGTGTGTGTGCGTGCGTGCGTGCGTGTGCGTGCTTGTGCATTTGTATGTGTGAAGCTAACAGGTCCCCCGACATATTTCTCTGCCAATCACAGGAAGCACATGAAATGAATCTTCTGAGGATGCTGTTCCAAAACATCCGTATCGCTCATCTGAAAAAATAAGTGTCTGGAGCTCATTTGCTTGCAAAATATGAGTCATGTGATAACAGATAAATGTTTTAGGCTTCAGCAGTTTATGAGGGGAGGAAAAAAGGAGTTGATGACAGCAGCAGCTGAGCCGTTGATCCTCAAATTTGGAAAGTTTCTCCGGGCTTCTCCGTGTCGCTGCTCTCTCTCAGCCTCCAATCACCTGTGCCTTATTGTCCTGCGCATCGCATCCTCGTCCGCAACGTATGCTCCTCTACCCTCCTGTGCGAGCGAATGCGCGTGCATGTATTTTTGCTCTCCTTGGAGACGCATTATTTTTAGCCAGCCCCGAGTTCGTCCGCTGCCACTCCTCCTCCTCCTCCTCCTCCTCCGACAATCAGCGGTGCTCCAGTTTCTCTGGCCTCTCCTGTGGTCCCACTTCCTCTGATCGGGGGGGGGGGCCTAGAGCTGCGGAGGGCAGCCCGGCAGACCCCGCTAACAGCAGCTAATTCAGAGTCCGGCCAAGCGTCAGCCCCCGTAAAATATGTGGAGAACGCGGGGTTCAGCCTGTCAGGTTAGAGCTGTCGGGCTTGGATTCAGGGCCCCGTTCCCACAGCTGAAAACCTCATCTGCGCGCTGCTCGCTCGCCACCAGAACAGACTCTTGGCGAAACCAGCGACGCCGGAAGCCGGGCGTTTTTTCAAGCGCCGACTGCAGCGCGCGCCACATCTCAGCGAAGCCGCGCGCGCATGGCTGTCCCCATTCTCTCAAAGGTCGACGCTCTCGCGGCGAGAGCTGCGCAAACTCTAGTGGCCACTTTCGCAGGAACACTCAGCGAGGCTGCAGATTCATCCCGACCGACGGGCCAAATCTTTAGAAACGTGAAGAATGAGATACGGGTGCACAATGGACGGGTGGATGGCACTGTCGCCTCATAGCGAAAGGGTCCCAGGTCAAGTCCCAGCAGGACTGAGAACATTTCGGTGTGGAGCCTGCGTGTTCTCCCCATGTCTGTGTGGGTTTCACACCAGGTAAACGCCTGAAACGTGTCTGTTTAGGTCGATTGGAGACCTGCCATTGTCTGTTGGTGCGAGAGCGGTGCGTGTGTGCGTGTGTGTGGTCTGGAGACCTCCCCGGGATATATGCCCTGCCTTCATCCTACATGTGCTCTGGAGATATGCTCCGGTTGATCCCTGCAACACTGTTGGGCACAAAGCGGGCAAGATAAAGATGGATGGATGGAAGAGCAAGCCAAGAAGAGACGTGCCATGGCAACGCCGACCAGCCGATGTTGGACAGGTCTAATTCTCAACCTTGTGAACAGTGTTAACAAGGCGAAAATTATACTGGGTCAACATTTGCCAGCACAAAGCGCAGCCTGGCCCGGTTGAGATGTTCGATGTGAGGATGAGAGCGAGGAAATCGAAATGATGGCTCTTCCAAAAATCACACGTCAACCTGGTGGCGGCGTTACAGTGAACAAGTTGAAGAATAACCAAATTCATCAGTGTTTTTGGACGTAAGTGGTTCCAAAATACTGCCACTGATACACTGATGGCAGCCCACATACATCCATCAATCCATTATGGTAGCTGCTTTGTACATAGTGTGATTGTGTCCTGGGGTCTGCTGGTGCTTATTTCTAGGTCACGTTAGGTGAAGGCAGGGAATACACTCACTCTCATTCACTCTCCACATCTAGTGGCAATTTAAAGTCTCCAATCAACCTGACCATGCATGATTTTAGACTGAGAGCGGAAACCAGAGTTTCCAGGGAAGGCCCACGCACACATGGGGAGAACATAGACACTGAGCGAGGAAAAGCCCCTCCAGCCTGACCTGGAGTAGGACCAGGATCTATCTGGAGGCAGCAGCACTACTATCTACTATCTGAAATATTGCCCCATCAATCACCAGTTAGCTTTCAAAAACAAAAGATGCGTAACCATGAACCGCACCAAAGGCCACGGCCCCAGCTGTCCACACCTATTTCAAAATATGACGTCAAAGTTCTCTGCCTGAGGAGAACGGGGGAGTTCCAATCTGGAGCGCGATGGCGGATAAACCTGACAGGCCGCGCAGATCAATAGGCCAGATGCGCCGGCAGCTGCAGACAAATGACTCGACTTCGCTCCTTTACTTTTTCTTCCCCCGGGCTGCCAAGTCCAGCGTCCAACTCTTCCTTCGTGCGCTGCAAAACCGCAGGGCGAGGACTCGGGATCCTGTCATGCGAACGTAGCCTCCGAACACGTGTGTGTGTGTGCGTGTGCGAAGTGCTGCCCATTCGTCTTCGTCCGGCCGTTGCACTAATAGCCGAGCAGGTCACACGCAGAGACATGAAGCGCAGTTTAATGAGCAATGAATCTTGGTGAAACAGTCATTGCCATTACTGCCGTGCATCTCTCACTGTGGTCAGGTCAAAAACCGAAACAGCAGCCGGGGAACTGTAACCGGCCAGCAGCATCACCATCTGCTAACTGGAACTGCGAGTCAGCCGCACTAAAAATGGAAAATAAGTTTCCCAGGGTCCAAAAAAAACAACAACTCAGTGACAATAAATCAATTATTTCCTTGACCCTGAAACTGATTCCTTTATCCATATTTATCTATAAAAGACCACTGTTTTTTCTCTTCCCAGCCCTTTTCACTTCTGGTCCTTATCAGTCCAGCTGCCAGTGTTTGTGATTGTGTGTTATGGTAACTGCCTCTCCCGACGGAGCCAAATGGCCTCCTCCCACGCCATAACCTCCAGGCTGGTCTTAACGCGGATCAGCCTTTTAAAAGGGGAAAAAAAGAGGGGAAAAGCGCAATAAAACGACTGCGCTAAACGGCCGTGACACACGCCGACGTGGGGCGTCCTGAGAGGCAATCACCCGGCCTCTGCCGCTCTCTCCGTCTGCCTCTGGGGCAAAGATGCTGGCCCTCTGCTGCTGCCACCGGTGGGCCTGCAGATGCAGGTGATTCGCCTTTCCTCCGTGCCCCCGTCGTGTCCTCGCCCCGGCCGGGGCTTCGAGGCGACGCGCCTTCGCCCCGCAGTACAGTACCGGGGCTATTGTCGGAGGAGGTGCATTTCTCGTCCGTGGACTTCCGCCTGTCGAGCGGGCTGAAAGGTCGTTCAGCGAAGCATCGCGGAGATACCGGAAAGACAAAGAGCAAGAGATCAAGGGGATCCGAAATAGGCGTGTGGGGGACGGCAACGGGGCGACGCGCACTTCCCTCGCTCCGCTCACGACGCTGTGTCCCAGTTTGGTCCGACTCCCGACGCCCACTCCAGGCGGTTGCTGCAATGCGGGCACATGTGTGTGTGTGGGGGGGGGGCGAACACGGCGGACGGTGGCGCCACGCAGGTGCCAGCGTCGCCGAGCCGCTGGTGTATATTTGTGGACCGCGCACAATGAGCCCCGGGGGAGTCGGCGCCGCTGGCACGGCGAGAGACGTGGGATTAGCCAGCAGGAAATCTGACATTCCGCGGCTGGAAACCGAGGCCGTGCTGGCAGCGGGCAGATGGGTTCTAAATTTAGAGGCCTGGCAGGATGGGCTCCACGCGTTGCGCTGGAGTGTGTTTACGGTTACATCTGCTGTTGTTCGTCCACACATTTGTCACATCCGTCACTGCAATCACACCATTTCTTTTTTTTTCCCCCTTTTGAAATCTCCGGGATGTTCGATTTTTTTTCCTCCCCCCCCACCCCCCCCCCCCCCCCACCCCACCCCCCCCACCCCCGTTCCAGTGCAGGTGGCTTCACATGTGTTTGCCAGACCTGAGGCTACTGAGGTCAGCTTAACTTAAGTCTGGCGCAAAGCTCAACCAAGTCTCGAGCCCCCCCCCCCCACCCTCTTTTTTTGTTGCACATTCTCCAAGGCCCACATGCAGACACTTAGACAAAATTAGAGATCTTCTTGGGGGGGGTGGGGAGACACGTTCAAAGCAAGAGAGTGACCTACAAAGCGAGCGTAAAGGATGCGGCAAAACGTACATACAGGACATCTGTGTCTCTTAAAAGACTGAAAGCACAGTCCCTGATCTGCCACGTCCTCCTCCTCAAAGCTCTTCCTCCTCTCTTCCCCCTGCTGTTTGACGCCTCCTCAGCTGTTTTGTGGCAGCAATGGTGCTGGTGATGATGTTGGTGATGATGATGATGCTGTGAGTGCTGCCAATCTGACCCATTTAGGAGCCTCTTGTTCTGAAGCCGTGGAAATAGCTTCCACCGCACCATAATCAAACCAGATTACTCATTAGAGGCGTCTCCCCTGTGTGTGCAATAATCTCCCTGCGTTTCTCTCTCTTGTCCCAATTTTCCTGCTCTTTCTTCATCGCATCACCATCAAGTGTTCAACTCCTCCAAACAAATCTTACTTTAGTCAATCTGTAGGCAAGAGGATGCACCTCAGTGTCATGTTGGTATGTGCTGGTAGAGAGTCTCTGCGCTAGGCCGCATATTTTTCACATCTTCCCTAATGCTCTGCAGCGGGGGATTTCCCATCGTGTTGAAACATTCTTTTAACAACTAACATATAAAAAGAAAAGTGTGTGACAAATAGCATATGAAGACAGTTCAACATCCAATAACTCTGGACGCTATCTCACCCGGTTGCGCTGAGGAGAGCCACATGAAAATTACACGGGCACCCTGAGCTTGTTAAACATGACAGACCAAGGCCATGGGCAATAATCTGCATCCACTCTCCCGGTTTCAGCCTCTCCAGCGCCAGAGTTTGGAACCTGGCTCGCAGGGACCTGTTCCCATTAGGCCGCGAGAGCGGTGGAGAGGCACCGGCGTCGGGTCAGATGGCGCGGCTGGCGGCTGTGGGAATCCTCAAAGCGCTGGCGCCCCCCTCGCCTCCTTTGAACGGGTGGCGAGGGGGCACCGTCACGGCAAGAGCCCTCCCCGCAATTATCGCCACGGCGCTGGGAGCACACCCGCGTCCAAATGATCGCCGAGCGCTGCGGCACTAAGAGTTTAATGGGAACACAATGGGCTCGCCAAGGCAGCAAAAACAGATCCAGACAAGTACCGAAAAAAAAAAAAGCATGTGGACAGGGTCCAGGGTGTCCGCATACTTCTGATCATGTGCTGTAAACGCAGTTTGGAAAGAGCGAGGCCCTCTCCGTCGCCTCCCCGGCCCGGAGTAGACGGTCACACGCTGTTGTTTAGATGTCCGCGTTGGCGATCGCATTAATAGCGGCTCGAGGGGGAAACGCTGACAGCCACGGCGGGCTTGCTCGCCGGCAGTTCTGCTGAACTCGCGGCTCCGACGGCCCAAAGTGTGCACGGGACACTGAGTCATGGGGTCGGTTTACAGTCCGAGGAGAAAAATACATTCCTGGAGAAAAGTACATGCGGGAGAATATAAACATGCCGCTGTGATCTGTTCAGCAGATGACCCTCGCGACTCTCGCTGGCCGCGAGGCGGAGATGTGGACACGCACGCGTCATTACGCACGCACTACACATTATCAACATCGATCCCAGCCACTGGGAAGACATCATGTCACTGTATCTGCAGGGCAGATGTAAGGGAAATGCACTCCTTATTCCTCAGAGGGCACCTTTGAGGGAGAAGACAGGGATTTTTTTATTCTGTGCAGGCCGGTCCGCCTGTTAGCGATCCGCTTTATGTAAACCAACAGAGCGCAGATGGGGACGCAGCGCTTCAAAGACGAAAGATAAGGCTGTTGTCGTTTCTCCTCGGTGCAAGACGACGACAACAAAAGAAAAACAAACATCCCGATTTCTCGTGGTTTCGCCGGTGTCGGCAGACTGCGCTCGGTCAACACACTGAATGTCTCGTTCTAGATGCCCTGAGCGGTGCCCCCCTCCGGGCAGATGGGGATCCGTCCGACTTCCACCGAGCCAGGAGGGACCAGCAGACTCCGCACAGGCACCGAGAAGCCCGCAAGGCGCAGGCTGCGCAGGCTGCAGGAGGAGGGCTGGATATCAATATCCTGCCGGACAACGTGACCCGCATAGTGGTGAGATCCAAATCCCATTGCACGCCGCCATGGTACACGTCGTACATTCGGCTTTACGGCCTGTGTTTTTCAAACGCCGTGCCTCACTTTTATAAGAGGAAAGGTCCTGAGGATGTGTTTGGCAGACACAACTCTTGTTTTACAGTATTTGGCCGCGGCAGGATGTTAACATTAGCCGGCCGGTTTGGCAGACGTGCGTCTGGTTAACTGCCCCCGCGCTGCCCTCCCCCCAACGAGCTTCCTAATGGAACCATCCAAAAACTGAGCTGCACTGATTGGATGAAATGCTCCCAAAACGAGCAAGCCTGAACTCTTGACATAGCGCACAATGGGGAGGTGATATTTCTGCAAAGCCAGCAACCCAGAAAGACCGGCATATGGAGTAAAACTTGGAATTTGAAGGAAGTAGGTGAAATTTCCTGCGGCCTCGCCCGACGCTGGTGAACCGGTCTCGCTGCTTTCCATCAGCGTTGCAGCTGATCTTTTTTTGTTTGATTGTTTGGATGAGCTACAGAGCATTTACTGGAAAATATTTGAGAGCGCACCATGAGACAGTGGAAATATACAAGAAAACAAGGAGGTTGGCACAAGATTGGATCGGTGAATAGCGTTGTCGCCTCACAGCAATAAGTCATATCCCAGTCACACCAAGGGCCTCTCTGTGCACAGTTTGCATCAGTGCATGGGTTTACCCTATCCCAAAGTCAAAAAAGCTTGCATGTTTGCTCCAACTGGAGACTCTAAATAGCATATAGGTGTGAGGATGAATGGGATGTATAATGAGTGATGGACTGAAGACCTGTCCAGGATGTGTTCCCTGCCTTTAGCCAGTGTGACATACAGTAGGAGATAGGATTAGGGTTAGGGTTGGGTTAGGGTTAGGGTTAGGGTTGGGTTAGGGTTAGGTTTAGGTTTAGGGTTAGGGTTAGGGTTAGGGTTAGGGTTAGAGTTAGAGTTAGGGTTAGGGTTAGATAAGATAATGGATTATCTTACCTACCAAAGTAGATAAGATAATGGATGGGTATACACTTTTGTCTACTTGCCCAGGCTAATTCTGTAGCAGCTCCAGTTTTTCCTGAAAATGATGGAAAAGGGAAAGGCCATATTTCATGCCCTACTGTATAGGGCACTATACAGGTGCTGGTGTGATAGTGGGGTGTGAGTTCAGCTGAGGTGATAATCTTCACACTGTTGCAGCTGTAGAAAGTCTGAGAGAGTCAGAGCGAGGGTGCAGTGTTTACTTCTGTGCATGTACGCTTGTTTTAATAGGCATGATGAGTTTTTTTTGTGCGTGTCTTATGCCCCAGACTTGTCTTTCACATAAATCAGCATCAGTAAAATTTTGCCCAAATAAACCGCTCTGGACATCTTTTTTTCTTCTCTCCGTCCGATTGAAATTGAAAACAGACGACGGGCCCATCCTGCCAACTTACAGTGTTTGTTTAAGCGAGTGCGTGTGTGCGTGCGTGTGTGTGTGTGTGTGTGCATGCATGCGTGGGTGCTTATGAATGACTCACTTGGACAAGATCACAAGTAGCCCTGTTGCGCTGTTGCTGCAGGGTTTTTATCGAGGGAGGTCTGATCCCAATTTTCAAGACCCTCCTTTTTTCGGCTCCGGTGGGAATCTTTTCAACAAATCAGTCAGCTGTGAAGGAAGAGGATGATAGTTGCCTTCTCCTCCTCACCTAGAAATCCCACACCCACCTCGAGAAAACACAGGCCGGTGACAGGCAGCGGAGATGGGAGGGAAGAAAGTGGGTCACTTGCTGTATGTGGAGCAGCCGGAGAGGCAGCGAGAACGCTGCATTTAACTGCTCCACTTTCTGAGCCCGCACTAAACCCCAGAACCATTGCTCTCTGTCACCTTGAACTGTGGCATACATTAATAATGCCGTCAAGATTCGTGCAGAGACGCCGGTCCCCGTTGACAAAGCAGCGATGAGTAAACAGCTCCCCCAAGTGGAACCGGCAGGACAGCTATGGAGATGAGGTCCACTGGTCTGACACAGCGATGCCCAACTTGTCCACATAAAGCTTCAAACGCCTCAAGCTGCCCCTTCCCTCCTCCTGTAATGTCACCAGATAAGTCTGGAAAATCTAGTGCAGGAGCTTTATACCGTATCTTGCAACCCCCTTGATAAGGCCCACAACTCCTTGTCCCCGCTGACTCACTGACTCACTTGTCAGGCCAAAATGATAAATGTTTTCAACAAGCTATTGTTGGTGTTAAATCAAAGGAATCCATCTGACTTATTGATTGAGCTGAGAATCATGAAAGCACGAACGATTATTTGATAAGGTTTATCAATTGATTTGCTGTGAACTGACCGATTGAGGTCCAGGGAGTTGTAAAGTGCAGCAGCAGCTGGACTCAATCGAGATTCACCTCCCATTCAAGACGCTTTTTCAGTTCTCACATCTGAACTGAAGAGGCCTCTATTTAGGTGGATTGGAGACTCTTAACTTGCCCGTAGGTGTGAGGGTGAATGGTGTGTGTCTGGGTGTATTCCCTGACTTTGCCCTACATGCACTGGGATAGTCTCCTGGAGAACCCTGCAACGCAGTTAAGGTGCAAAGCATGACAACGAAAGATTGAAAAAAGTCAATCAATTTCCACATCACCAGTGCGGACAGAATAATCGTCCTTTGAGGAAAACCTGCAGTCTCCCACTGAACGCTCTCCCCATCTCCCAGGAGGACTCCCAGCGCTACTACAGATGGCAGAGCTTTGGTCCAGCAGACAGAAGAACTGGAGACTTGTGGGTGGATCTGAACGCCCTGCACAAGAGCCAAGTCCAGATTCACGCCATACTGTCCAATACGCACCGACAGGCGGCGGTGAGATGAGCGCACGCACACACACACACACCGAGACCTAAATACACACAGCTGTCTGGATGTAACACCCTGCCATGTCTGATGTTTTCCTCTCCAGAGGGTAGCGCTCTCTTTTGACTTCCCTTTCTACGGACACTACTTAAGACAAATCATTGTCGCGACTGGCGGTGAGTTCCCTTGATGTTCCTCACGATTGTTGCGCCAATTCATCTGCTTATCTGCTTTCATCAACCAGGGAACCAGGACTTTGTCCTGCCCCAGGGAAATGCTGAAACATACCACACCGTAATGAACCTGGTTGGTTGTGAATTGAAAATGATCGTTTTAATTGCTCGCGTGTCCTACATTTTTAACCCATCGACATCATCATGAGTTATTTATTGTAGGTAAAGCTCCATGTTTCAGTTCCACTGAACTGAGACTGTGGCCATGATCGAGCAGTGGGTAGAAACTGATTAGCTGTGTTTTGGTTCAAAGCTGGATCGGGGTTAATCCTAACCCTAACCCGAATTGACACCAAAATCCACTTCAGAAAACTGTCCGTTTTAATCCCAGTGTGTGGATTTCTGCCCCGCCACCCAGGGTTCATCTTCACGGGGGAGATCACTCATCGGATGCTGACCGCCACACAGTACATAGCTCCCCTCATGGCCAACTTTGACCCCAGCTACTCCAGGAACTCGACAGTCAGGTACTCGGACAACGGTAAGCGGGGGCTCCTCGTTGAAGCCGTGGGAACATGGTGGGAACCCCCTGGTGTCTCTGACAAGCCTCTGCATCCTGCTCTGCTCAGGGAATCTGTTTGTGGTGCAGTGGGACAAAGTGCGGCTCAAGGACCGCGAGGACGAGGGACCGTTCACCTTCCAGGCCGCCCTCCACAGGAACGGGACCATTGTCTTCAACTACAGAGAGGTAAATCGTGGCCCTTCCGTCGCCGCAGGTCGCCCAAGCATTGTCTGACCAAACGTCCGCGTACATCTCGCAGGTCCCCGTGTCAGTGGCCAAAATCAACTCCACCGAGCACCCGGTCAAAGTGGGACTGTCAGACGCCTTCATGGCGTACCTACAAGCATCACCAGCCTCAGGTCAGCCTCGCACTTCAGAACAACTTCAGATGTGCCCCGCCCCCAAAAAATCCCGTCGCTCGTCACTCGTCGAGCCATTCATCCTAAACGCTGCGGCGACAAGGAACGAGCTTTGAACACCGCACGTTTCGGCGTGTGTGTGAATGCGTGTGCTGCTAGGTGCTCGCTAATGTGTCGTGCTCTGCCACAGATGCTCTCCTATATTGAATTTAGAAATGAGATTAGCCGAGCCATGACGGGCTTTACAGAGCCTCGTGGGAGGCATTTCGGAGTGCCTCGTTTAGCTTACTGAGCTCTCTGTGAAGTCAATTTCTCATTTCTATGGGTTATAACGGAACATTTCATTATATACTTAGATTCTTTGAATATATTGTGTCCAAAACTGTAAGGAGTAGGTGGAGCTGGCGCTGTCATGTCTCCTCTTTTTAAACATACTGTGGACAACTTAGATCTGAATGAAGACAGAATCTCTCTATTCCTCATCCCAATTTGTGTAAATGGGTCATTGTCGCTCCCTCAGATATAGGCTACAACATCTTTTTAGACTTCGACTGACTTTAACAACGTATAAAACTTCTCTCGCCGAGAGAGAGGCGTTCCATAGATTGTGACTGTTTTTTTTCTATGTCTCGTAGTAGCAGAAGCACTTGGTTTGAAACATGCTAACATTTCACACGTGTCTTGAAGATCCCCGGCGTCGTACCATCTACGAGTACCATCGCGTTGAGATCGACACCACAAAGATCGTCAGCGGCTCCGCTTTCGAGTTCATACCTCTGCCCAGTGAGTATCCGCACCTCTCAATTCACCACCCGATGTCCAGCTCCAACATCTAACGCCATCTGGTTCCTCCAGCTTGTCTTCAACACACGTCCTGCGACCTCTGCCTCGCATCCAACCTGACAGCTGGCTGCGGTTGGTGCAACACACTCCAGCGGTAAGACATACCGTAAAAATACCGTAAAAATAGAAGTCCAGCCCTCCTCATTTTGCCTCCTCCTCGCTGCATTTCAGATGCTCTGATGGTATCGACCGGCACAGGCAAGAGTGGTTAGATTATAATTGTCCCGAAGAGGTGAGATACGGTTCTCAATTTATACAGTTGTGAAATGAGCAGCTATTTCAACAGTCTCTCCTGAGTCACTCCTGTGGATGTTAACTCAGGCAAAGGGCACATGTGAGGACTACAACCCCGAACCACCTGAGGGATCTATGAGCTCCTTCAACAACTCCTCCCCGGGTCCGACACCTTCATCTTCAGTGCCCGAGGACCAGCCTGTCACTAGAGGTACATTAGCAGCAGAATTTGGGGGACAGTGGCATCTCAGCTCAGTAATAGGTACAATGTCCATCGGAACTTGAACCTTGAATCTCTGGACAACAGTTTTTGATTTGTAGAGGAATTCTTGGCTAAGATACAGCTTGTTCCATGTAATTTCAACCATTGATTTTCCATCAGCACAGTTTACCATTTAAGGTTAAACCACGCCACATTGATTTGTGATTCCAAGAGCAGTGTGTGAGAGGAGGTATGCTTGAAGCAATTGTTGTTTATGACCACTTGTGTTTTACTTCTTACTTTTGGCCATTGCAGCTTTGGTTAATAATAACTTTGTACTCAAGATAATAGCTGAGGTCTGAGAACACACCAACAAAGAGGTCTGAGGTGGTCAAAACCACAAGTACCCAGATAATACGGCTGATTTTTAACAAGGTTAGTCAACGCAATTTGGAGGCAGAAACAAAGGCAAATAGCCGAATTATTATCCAAACTGTTTGGTTGTAAACAACCATTGCAGTTTATGGACTCTTGTTTTGGTTCTGCTTTGCATTGTGGTTGCTGTTCACACACCATTTTTCTGTTCAGCCAGGGATCAGCATCGCATGTAATCTCACCTCTCATTTAGCCAAACAAAGTGGCTCAGATCATTTGGCTATGCTGCTGGACGGTGGTTCCATTGTTTCACATTGATGACTTGCTGCCATGTCAAACTGTGTTGTTGCAACTATTTCTGTACAATGTTATAAATTACGGCTGAAGCTATGAAAATAAAATCCAGGTTGAAAATAAAATGGATTTACTATATAAACCGTCACAGTGATTTTTCACAAGCTGGCTGAGGGCTACTTCAGGCTTTGGTTCACTGGTTGACTAACTGTGCTGCCCTTTGCTATTAATCATACTCTAATCGCAATATGGCTTCTCTAGGTCAAACTACAACCAATACCTTTGAATAATTCAGAAAACCAAGGCATTTTACAGCTTTTCCAGTCCTTCCTTGCCCCTATCACAACTGATCTGAAACATCTGTCTGGATTCAAATTTAGAATAAGCATAAAAGTGATGAGATGTGCCGTGTAATCGCTGTGCAAAAGTTGAGCAACAATCATTCTGTTTGGAACCCATCTGTTTGTGGTCACTCCACACACCGTACTGCTTTCAGACCATCCTCCCTCCCCTCCTTTCAGATTTACAGACGGGTCCTCCAAACCATAAGGGGATAACAGAGAACACAGCCATCATAGCAGGTGTCGTGGCCGCACTCGTGCTGCTCGTAGCTTTGACCTTACTGGCTGTGTACTACATAAACACACACCCCACAGTGGCTCCGCCGTTCTACCTCATGCAGGTGAGAAAACCAACACGCACACTCTGCAGAGTCAATGGCTCATTTCTCTGTTCAAACCTATCACGCACGCATGGAATTTGTCTCCTGCATTGCATTCAGCGACTGCTGTCTGTTCTTCGTAGCGACGCACCAATAACTACTGGCCCTCTATGAAGTTCCGCAACCAAGGCTGCCACTCCAGTTACGCTGAGGTCGAGCTCGGGGGTCACGAAAAGGAAGGTTTCATTGAAGCTGAGCAGTGCTGCTAAGGCCGGACTGGACAGACGGAAAAGGAAAGAACACCATCGTGAGGACTGTGAGGGTATTACAAGGCGACAAACGTGGACTATCAGGTCGACCAGCGACACAGGATGTCCTCACTCCAACCCTGGCGGCTGGACAGTGTCTACTGTAGCTCTTGCCAGCTTTCTCTGTGTCGCTGGTCTTTGCCATCACGCAGCGGATTTGCTACTTTATCCAAGAGTTGGAGGGTCTGAGAGGAGGCCGACTGTACAGAAATGTTATGATGCCAACGTGTAACTGCACAAAACCCAACAATGCAAGGGGATGTCAGGGAATGAATCGAACTAGCCTTCATACTGCAAACCAATGTACAGCTCGACTCTACTTTGTGTTTTTGTTTTCATTCAGTTTCTGGAGTTATTTTTGTCTTATGAAATTTCCATACAACCAATGATTGGTTGGTTTCATAACATGTTATATCTCTGTGGACTTCCCTATTACAGATATTTAGCTCTATAACAGATAGTGATTATAATGAGCATCTTGAACTTCTCTGGAGAAATGAATTTTAGAAGCATCAAGTTATGAGAGTTTTCTTTGAACCTTTCTGTTTAATTGTCTTCTAATAAAAGCTGGTGGTGAGTGTTGATGCTGATATCAAGCTGCTGGTTGAGAACAAATGCCACAAACCTATATTTGAAACAGGCATAGAGAACCTAGAAGAGATGGAAAGCATCCTGACCACAGTCTGCGCTTCAATAAGTGATAACTGAGTTCAAGGGATGTGAATACAATCATTCATAAAAACACACAAGATCCATTTTTAATTAATTTGAGGTTTTTGCTAATATGAACATTACAAGGGGCAATATTTTCAGCAAAATTATGACATGAATTCATGATGCCCATATTTAATCTGATAAATTCACATTGACTAGTTGATAAGTTTCAATTTGGTGACCAATCTGTGTCCAGTTCATCATTATCCAAGGAGTTGTGGAGTCAACAAGACTTAAAGATTTGTCTGGACTTTTCGAGGTTTTAACAAGAATATTTTTTTGTGAATCAACATCATCAAACTTCCGATAGTACATGCTACAACCACATGGGGGCGCTACCTGAACACAATAAATTCAACAAAGCAAACCTTAATTTCTGGTGACATGTACGTCCCAACTCGTGTCACTAATAACCCTCAGCAACCAAACGAGGCAAACATTAGATAATAAGAAAAGACGGCTATTTCTGTTGTGTTAAAAATTAAATTCCATTTTGAAACATAGCTAAATTAACACACTGGTGGGATCACTGGTGCTTGGTAATTGTATAACAGGCATTGGAAATATATTTCCACGTATCAAGATAACAAATATATTTCGCTTTATGTGTGCATATGAAGGATTAAAAAACTTGAACAAAAAAAACAAAAAAAAGTTATAGTATGAGATTAAATGTGACATAGTTGTACACAAATTATCCAATTATTGGTCCAATTATTCAAGCAAATGGCGAACAACAATTGACAATTTCATTAACACCGAGAGAGCCATTGTAATCATCAGATGAACCCATGAAAAACACCTCGTAAGGTATAATTGTCCAATGAAGGTATATGTTTTTTCACTGTGCAGCGACATATACCGGTCACAACCATATAACCGCGCTCAGAGAGATATTTACTTCTTTTAACAAAAAGTTAGGAAAATGAGGGGGCACCCGGATTTGAACCGGGGACCTCTTGATCTGCAGTCAAATGCTCTACCACTGAGCTATACCCCCGTACGGCTTCAGCTACGAGAACAAAGTAGTATTAATTGTTGAAATCTTTGCGTTTATTCTACATTGTCGACGTCTCTGTTTTAGAATAACCATAATAAATAAGCTTCGCAAACCAAGAGATCGACACACAACCATTACGATCATTTAAAAAGGTCCACGGATTGTGTTGCTATAACTCCTTGGTCCGGCAGGGGGTGCTAACATTAATAAACACTGTCGGACGCTGATGTTAAATGCTTAGAAATTCACTAAGTCTCACGGTAAAGTTTGATCTATTTACCGTCACTTCATTTTCGAGCGTTTTATCTGAGGTCCGAGCAGTACAACACCGTGTAACATACAGTGTGAGCCGGAGCAGTGAAAGTTGCTGCTCCTAATAAGGTTATTAAGGGATTCCCTAAACACATTTGAGGATGCGTTCACGTACATCCGACAGCCTCGGAATCAATAACTCTCAGATGAAATGTGTAAATGAGTCTCAACTCAATTGACCTTTGTCTTGGTTGTAATTGTGGTTTCATTAACTCGTGTGTTGGGTTACAATAAAATACCACCTGCAATAATGAAATGCAATAAAATACTTAATATCTACACATCTCTCTTACATGTCTAAAATGTCCGATGTTTTGGGCGGTCGCGTGAAGGCGTCCAGCCTACCTCTGGACTCCTCCTCGCCTTGGGGTCTGGTCCGTATATGACTTGATATGCCTGCGGGCGGAGAGAGAGGAGGGATACTTGATTCCCGCCTGTACATCACAGCCGGAACCTCACATCTGAACTCCTTAGTCTGAACTCCTTCCGTTTGGGATAAGCGAAGTACAGTTTTTATTTTACTTTTTCCTCTCTTTTGGAGTGAGAGGAATCACCGGCATCATGAATCCACCCTGTGGAAGATGTAATAAACCAGTTTACCCAACAGAAAAAATAAATTGCCTTGATAAGGTAAGATTATTATTATTATTATTATTATATGTCTGACGCCATACATATTTATAAATATTCTAAGTTGCTTTTATCTTATTATAATTATTCTTTGGCTTAACATTCAGAATGTTTTGATATTAAACATTATGTTCCTTTTTGGGTCAAAAGGCCTTTTGAACCATTAATTATTGTGTCTCATTTTAATTTGGCTATTTAAACTGTGATATCTAAATTAAACGCCAAATGTTATATTTTTACGCACTTGTAATATTAGTCTGACACAAACATTATCTGCAAACCTCTTAGTATTGTCTGTTGTCAGTGCTCTTGATTAACTCAATCAGCACACACACATAGATAACCCTTGGACTCTGTTCACATTTTTCATTGAAAAGCAAAGTTTTGGATTTCTGACAAGCAGTATGTTTTAACACATATTTCATGACAATCACACAGGTTATAACCCCATTTTACCTTATTTTATTGTTTTTTTAGTGTTCTTTTATTCGTGTGTGCCCATTCAACACTTTGGCCAACTTTGGTTGGTAGAGTTGAGTTGAAGAACCAGGCTCTTAATCCATACTTAAGTTTGGGCGGCTGACAGTGACAGTTTTAATGGCATCCAAACGGACATAATTCACTATCATGTAGTAATTTCCCACAGTAACCATCTCTAACTGGCACTTGCTCAGAGCAGGGATGAGAAACAGACAAGCAGCTATGCTCACTGTAAAGGAATTTTCCCACTGTCACTGTGAGTTACGCTCAAGTCCTCTTTTCATTTTTGTAGCTGATCCCAAGTCAAATCAGTGAGACTCAATTAGGATTTAGAGGGGCCCTTAACAGTTTACTTGCAGGACAGTTTTATTTCAATAAATAGAGCTTGATTTTGTTGAAGTGCTGAACTTAATACTTCATTTCTGATTTTCTGAAATTTTTCCCGATTTTTTTCTTTTCTTGCCCTGTTCCCCTCTGCAGTATTGGCACAAAGGCTGCTTCAGCTGCGAGGTATGCAAGATGGCGCTGAGCATGACGACCTACAAAGGCTTTGAGAAGAAACCTTACTGCAGTATGTGAGTGTTTAAACACTGCTGCTCATCCTCACAATTTTACATTGAGAGTTCGGACAGGACTCGGCGTCAAGCAACCGATTTTGCAGGGAAACGTGGTGAAAATAACCACAAGGTTTAAGAAACAACATTACAAAGCTACAGCTGTTTGTACAAAGCTACAGCAGAAAGTCTGTGATAACACCATAAATGTACAAATGGAGCCCAAGTTGACATGTTCAGCTCCAGTTTTGGTTGTCTCATCACGTACGAAACGAAGTCACGACACCAGCAGACATGCATTTCCGTAGCGTTCGAGACACACAGATGGGCCAGCGTGCAGACGTGATGGAAAAGGGAAGTGTGAGCTGACAGACCGACTCATGTGATCCAAACCAGTTGAACTTTAGAAAATACCTCAGTCCTGGCCAATATTGGCACAGTCATGCCGCGCATAGCACATGTCACACTTCTGCCAACTGATCCTCCTAAATCCTAAGAAGTTGATCTTTACCAATATAAAAACATATTTCCATATCTGCTGTGATACAAGGTGCTGCGATGTCCAGTATCCGATCTACAAGTGCACAGAGATTCTATTGCTTTTTTCACTAATGAGAGATCACTAATAAGCTTCAAAATTATGTAAGAAAATAGAATAAAGTAGAACAGAACAGAGTATGCCTTTATTCATCCCACAGTGGGGAAATTTCAAGCACTACATCATTAATGTGGAAGCAGTTCACTATCTCAATTCATTTCTTCAGCCGTAAAACTTTCTAATATGTGACCTGCTTCACTTCCTTATTGGGTTATAGTTGCTTCCATGTGCTCTGAAAGAAAGGAAACCGATAAATACCACTGGCAAAAATAAATGGTCACTGGTATCTGAAAACACAATTGGATGGCTTTTTTAAACGTCTAATTTTGACAGAAATAAATCAGGGTGAGAACAGAAAGCTTCACATGGGCATTACATAAAATGACTAAAACGTGAATAGTGCTTGGATTGAACTCCAGCCAAAATACAATAAAGGACAACTATACAACAACAAAAAGAAACCCTAATTTTAACCACAAGGAGACATTTCCTCCACCTCAACATAAAATATCTATGTGAAAAGCATCTAATTATTGATTTATTTTTATGTTTCCTCATAGAGTATCTAGGAAATAGAAACCATCGAGGAAATGTAGCATTGAATGTAGAATTCAACTTCAGTGTAACTTGAATTGCTGAATCTGGCATCCTCTTCCGTTCCTCCAGGCATTACCCCAAAACCTCCTTCACCATAGTGACCGACACCCCTGAGAACCTGCGTCTCAAACAACAGAGCATGCTCAATAGCCAGGTGAGAAGCTGGCAGACTCCTGGTCTCCGTCTTGGCTGTCACTGCTGCTCTCTCTTGTCCTAATCTTGTCGTGTCATTACAGTATCTGTCTCTCTCTATCCATCACCCTCTCTGAGCTCTCTATCTGTCTCACCGCAGGAGGCCCGGAGGCTCCTCTCGAACAGATTACAACACTTTGACTCAATCGAATGCTCACGTGACAGATGCCGGGCTTGACTCTGATATGTAAAGATTTGAGAGTGAATGCAAGCTAATATTGACTTCATAGAGTGCGCAATGTCTCTTCTGGGCAGTTCAAAATCTCTCCTCCCTTAAGAATTTCGTGTGGCAGCGGCTTGGGTACCCTGACTGCCTTCACTGTTCTTAATCCCCTAATCTAATCACACTGTTCAGGCCAGCAATTTAACCTGATCAAAGGGAGAGGTCATCCAAGTCACGCAAAATTAAAAAGACTCCTTTATAGTTTTGCATAGATAGATCCCTCCACCTATACATCTACCCAGGCATCCAGTAGCTATGCATAAGTGCAAGTCATACAGTGAGATGTTGTGCATGTGCCACTGAGGGAGTATAATATCAGTGGCATTACTTCCTGCATGACCCCTACGCAAGCTTCATCTTATGTGCGTTTCTAAGACAGGGCTGCACTCCGGCAGACTGCACTTGTGCTACACTTGACCTCAGACAAATAAACCTTAGGTCGAAATGATGTGAACTGTATACTGTCAATTTACACATGTACAATGTACACATACTTCTTTTCTGGCTGAAGTGTGGGTCTGCAGCATTGTTTAGAGACAGCTGTACATTACTTTTGTCATGACAAACACAGGTTGGAATGCAGGAGTGCAGGTGTAACCAGTTGTCAAGGAAAGGTTTGGAAGTTGCTGAGGGTGTTTTGTCGGGGGATTTCAAGATGACCCTCTCTCTTACCATTGCTGTGCTATTGCTATGTGGATGACACCCAGCTCTACCCGTCTTCCCCACCTGGCGTCCTTAATGTGTCGGGGCGGATCGCCGCTTGTCTCTCTGACATATCACAGTGGATGATGGTCCACCATCTCCAACTCAACCTCTCTAAGGCTGAAGTCTTAGTGATTTCTGCCAACCAACCACTCCTCCACAACATTGACAAATTGACTCTTCTTCCCTCGGCCCAGTTAGGACCGCAAAGAACTTGGGTGTCATGATCGATGACCAGCTCTCCTTCGCAGAGTACATTGCAGTGGTCTCCAGGGCATGTCGCTTCGCTCTTAACAACACTCATAAAATCAGACCGTTCCTGACTCAATACGCAGCAAAAATGTCCTGGTTCAGGCAATTTTTACCTCCCGCCTCGATTACTGCATCTCTCTTCTGGCTGGCCCTCCTTGGTGTGCCACAAAACCTCTACAGATGGTGCAGAATCAAATTCAAGTCACTTGTGTTAGCACACATTGTGACCTCCGGGTCCGTTCCCTCTTACCTGAACTCCTTCATTCAGGTCTATGCTCCCTCTTGAGCCTTACCCTCCTCCCAAGAACGTCGTCTTGCACTGCCATTCCTACACACAAAGCAATCTCAGTCCAGGCTGTTTGCCTTTGTGGTCCCTCGGTGGTGGAACAAACTTCCAAACACTATCAGAATGGGAATCTCCCTACTCATCTTCAAGAATCTCTTGAAGACTTCACTATTCCAAGAGCACCTTGTTTCTTAAACAGTGCTCTGCCTCCTCTGATATGAAAAAACAAACAAAAAGATTCTGTCCCATCCTTCTATTGAACCTCTCCTATCTTATCTGTCTTATCTACCTCAACTATCGCCTCTTGTTGCACTGTAAATACTTATACCATCCCTTAACTGTAAGTGGCTTTGGATACAAGCATCTGGCAAATGAGTAAATGCAATGTAAATATAAATAATGGTTCAGAATAAACTATCGCAGATTTATACAGAGGAGCAGATGATGAGGTGGATTACTCATATGTGGAACACGTGGAACACCTAGGCTCCAAGGCATTGATCTCTTTTTTACAACATTATTGATGTTGAATTCAAGCAAGGGTATTACGTAAGAAATCATACGACTCTGAGCTCGGTGATAAAGAAACCTTAGGTGATAAAGAAAAGGAATTGTAATTTTTACAGGCTCGTGAAGAGTTTGTGCTGAGAGACCAACTATCAGCAACTCAAAATGTTGTTTGGTGAATCTCCCCAAACAGTCCCCACCAAATTCACACCTGGAGCCATGTGACTAACCACCCCGATGAATAAAACAGCTCGCATGCTAATAAGCCGAGGTACCTGCTAGGGTTAAAAACAGGCGACTCCCACCTCACAGATCCCAAAACCTCACAGGAGCACAGCTACCTGTGTTGGTAGAGTCGGTAGCCTGTTGTGGGCGTGGCCTCTGTGGTGGGCGGGGCTTCAAGTCGCGGCTGTTTTTAACGGGTTTTTTTACCCCTCAAACAACGCACATCGCCCACCTGTTGTGGTTGTGTCGGTGACGAGGGAGAACATAGGTCCCGACGCCGGCGAGGGGGCTGGTCAGAGACCCGGAAGTCGTACGCGGGGTATGTTTAGCTCGATGAGCATCCGCCTTAGAGGCGCCTTCGTGTGTTAGCGTTGTTTGTTTGTACACGCCGTTTGTTTACGTTTGTTTACATCCCCGTGAACGCGGAAATCTCACGTGGCGTCGTCCCCTCCACAGCCGCGAGAATTGGACAATTGGCAGTTGTTTAGTTTAGTACACATTTAGTCAAAATTTTAACAGTTTGCCGAAATTTGGCTGAATGGAAAGTTCCTTTTGAACATGAATCTGAAATCATATAAATTATATTAAATTATATCAGTAATTATGCTGATCACCTTGTTTTATTATGATTATAGTTTTTAGTATTTGAGCCCTTGCTTTTTATTTCACAACAAACTACACCCTCTTTTGAACATACCTGTGTGCACCTGCAGGCTCTCAACATACTCTATTTTGCGTAGTTTTTGCTTGCTCCCCTGTTGCCACTCCCTTTTACATAGTCTGGGACTACGCAAATTTAGATCCTATATATTCTGTATTTTGCAATCCTGCAATGATTACCTGCTTGGATGTTTTGTTTTATCTCTCCGTAAAAAGTGCGTATTTTTGCCAAATTATGGTGGTGTAACCTGGAACCACCTCCTCTGTGCTTCTCTCTAGCTATTTATAATTGATCTTAATTGCTACAATGAACAAACACTATCTACCCCTGAAGGAAAATTGTTTCAAACATGTTGAAACATGCAGGTTCAACATGTTCCCCTGGGAACACGGTTGGGGAAACACTGGTGTAAGGTATTAAGCCTCAGGGACCAGCCCTGCTTCATATCAAGTGTATTTACTTATGGACTCCAGGTTGAAGTGAGGAGACTATTGAATCTGATGCAATGACCCAGACAAGCCTGCATTTTTGGCTGAAATGCATACACATAGTTATTTTATGATGGCACGTAATAGCTTTGACACACAGAGTACAGACAGATTTACACAAAAGCCATTTCCTTCTCGCTGTCCTTTCCTCTTGCCTCATCCAACCAACCCACCTCATTGTGTATAACCATAAAAGTCTCTGCAGCCGAGCTCTCTCACCAAGGCTACATAGTCCTCATAGCAAGAACATGACTCACTTGTATGTGTGTGTGTGTGTAGATCTCAAATTTACTTTCAAGTAAATATTTTGCCTTTGTTTACAGCTGTGTTTCCCCCAGGCGTAAACTTGCAAAAAGATTTGACCAATGGATGTTTCAAGCGCAACACGTGTTTGTTTATGTACACTTTTGCATGACAGGTCGTTAAAAGAAACCTCAAAGTCTCTCTGTTGACATTTTCAAAAGCAGAGCGCCTCGCTGGCCTGAGAGTTTAACCACGCGCGTCCTCCTAATCCCCTTTGTCAAACTTCAAACGGGGAGCTTCAAGTCTTGTCAAATATGCAGGCACTCTGTAAGGAGGACTTTGAAAAGAACAAGGGGAAAGGTTTCAGCGTGGTGGCCGGCACTCCGGAGATGCAGAGAGTGAAGAGGACACAAGACCAGATCGGTCACATATGTCGGGTTCGCCATGAAAACACCGAATCTATCGTTTTCCCCTCTTAACAGCTCACACAATGACCATTAGTGCTAACCTGAATTTGTTGGTGCTGACCCACACAAGGCACAGAGATGTTGTTTCTTTTCCTTTTCTGTTTGCCACAGTTTTCAGAAACACAAACCTGTTTGACCTCTTCAGACCTAAAATTCTTGACCAGCACACATTGATAAAAAAGATTTTTTTGCAAACATCAAAGTGTCAAATGACACCAGAATTTCCAGAATGCAGCTTATTACTCTTCATTGCTATCATGATCAAACTGCATTGAATTCAATAGTCGGATTAGATGGTTTCTTTCCAGCAACAGCAGAAATGGTAAAAGCTTTCTTAGAAACATGAACTTATTCACTCCCATGCTCTAATTTAGTAGATGGATGCTATTCTTGCACCTAAATATGACTATAGAAACAGTAGGCTGCAGCCTTATCTTGGCACGAATAAGCAGTTCTAGCCAAAGATAACAATGTCTGCCTTGGAACATGTGTAGATCTCACTGCAGATACACATTAATTTCCCATACCTTTAACTCGGCAAGGAGTTGAATAAGCATACTGGCCTGAACAAACTGTTGCTTTTTTTCCCCCTATTTCCCTGTGCATTTCAGGCTCTTTACAAGGAGGACTTTGAAAAGAACAAGGGGAAAGGGTTCAGCGTGATGGCCGACACCCCGGAGATGCAGAGACTGAAGAAGACACAAGACCAGATCAGCAACGTAAGCGCGGGGCCCTTGAACGTTGAGCAGCGCTGGTAGTTTTACAGAGTGACGGGCGGAGAGTTTCCTCCTCCACTCGGGGAAACACAGCTGCACTCTGTTTGTTTGGAACCGTTTCAAGAGTTAAAAAAGATATTCCAGATCGAGAGCGGAGCGACGGTTCAGTCGCCGCGTTTCCGGCTCCGTTCCAGGGGCACGGCTACAAGCAGACGAGGACCATAGGCGCGGGCTGACTGGGACTTTTGAAACCAGGCGGACGAATCTCCAGAGTTTCTTTTTTTACCCTTTGCGATCGTCTCCAGTTCGGCATCTGGTCGATCTCAGTGCAACAATGCTCGAGCTACCGCAAATTACGGAGCAAAAACAAAATAATAAGCACATCAGGGCCTGGGATGCATGCAACATGTCGGGCCATTTCCTTGAGACGCAGCAGGAAAACATCCTGTTCAGATGGCAGGCGTTTCTTTTTGGGGGTTTTTTTTGAGCAGGGTGGTGGACCCGTGGAGCGGCTCAGTCCTCGGGGCCGAGACCCGAGAGAGAACAAGCCGCTCTGAGTCAGAGAGCAGCCCAGCAGAGACACACAGGCACATTTCAGGCATTTCTGCCCGTCCACCGAGGAGCAGCTGCCCTATATGGTCAAAGTCTGTCAGCTGTGGACACAAAGTGTAGCCTCTCTGCACACACGCACACACACACACACACTCACTCCCCTTAACTGTTTTTCTCTCATGAGAGCGCAGGCCGCGTGAAGGAATGACGGGTGATAAGCTGCAAGAGAGAAGTCTCGCAATGACTTTCTCCCGCTGGGAGTCTTTCATTTGTTTTCTTTATTCAGTCACTTTCTTTCATACTTCACTTCTCTCCCCTCCCACCTTTTCTATTCTACTCCCGTTTCATTCCTTTTCTTCCTTCGGCCTTCTACTGTTTGTGCACTCCACGCTCCTCTTGCCCCCTCACCATCCTCTTCCTGAGGTCCATTGAGGACACAGACTCTCTCCACTTTCCCCTTCCAGCTTCTAAAAGCTGTAACTGATTAATATTCCAGAGGTTTCTGAAGGTCATCCTCCCTGGCTCCGTGTCCTCTGGTGGGCTCACTCACTAGCGTTACACAAACACATCATCTCCGTCTGTCAGGACCTTAATCTGCTTCAAGACAGAAACCTTTATTAATTGGACTGTTTGGACTGTTCTTGAAGCAAAACTGTTAATTTTGCACGTCACCGTGCCCAAGAGATTTAAGAGCAATCATTTGGTCTCTGCTGGTGAAAAGTGGACAACACACCCCGTCTGTAAAACACGTTTCTGTGACACTTGAAGGTTTTTTTTTCCTGTTGAAACAACTGAAACTGTTGCCGTTACAGTGGAAATAAGCACCTCCTCAAGAAACGCCTCCCCAGCACCTCCTAAAATGGTGTGCTGTCCTCACAGAGTTTGATTAATGTGTGTGTGTGTGTGTGTGTGTGTGTGTGCGTGTGTGTGCACAGATAAAGTACCATGAAGAATTTGAAAAGAGCAGGATTCGAAGTGACGCACCTCCTCCTGAAAATAGACCCCAAGGTAACAAGTGACATCCACAGCTCCGTAATATGACACAAACTCCTCTGATATCCACAGCTATTCATCATCACACTTTTTTACTGTTTTACTGTGTGTGTGTGTGTGTGTGTGTGTGTGCGTGTGTGTGTGTGTGTGTGTGTGGACACAGAGGAGCAACCATCCGGCCGAGAGGGATTCAGCCAAATGCGCCCTGCAGCTGTAGCGCCACCTAGTGGAGCAATAACGGTAAACCATACAGATAATCCCTAAATAACAAAGTGTGCAGACTTTACAGTCATTACATTAACATGGTTCTAAAACAATGGCTGTTAATGCATTGTTAGTCATCTGAATATATGAAAGCAGAAGCACATGGAATCATATCAGAATCACAGTACTGTATAGACATTGGGAAACCAGAGATATATATATATATATATAATGCAATGCAAGTTTGTACTCGTGTGTGTGTGTGTGTGTGTGTGTGTAGATATAATGTATAGATGTAATGATAGATATGTGTGTGTGTATATGTATTATCTATCTATCTATCTATATATATATATATATATATATATATATATATACACACACACACACACATTGCATGCATATATATGTATTGCATTTCTCTCCAGTCTTGAAACGATGTGTCTGACCCGCCACCACAGAAACGTTACCAGGCCATCTACAGCTACACGGCGGCAGATGACGACGAAATGACCTTCCAGGAAGGGGACCTGATCTTAGACGTGGAGCGCATAGACGACGGATGGATGACCGGGTGCAACCAGCGCACGGGGCAGATGGGCTTGCTGCCCGCCAATTACGTCCGCCCGGTGTGAAGCGCCCCAGCAGCAGCCGCCCCGTGAGCGACGGCGGGCCGAAATTTCATGAATGAGGAAAATCTTTGGGAAAACCCGCAACAGGTGTACATTTTGAACAGAAACCCATGAAGGAAGAAGTAAGAGAGGAAGGCAGAGAGATATCTCCCGTTTTACTCTTTGATTTGACACAGAAAATCCTATGTCTGATTGAATCAAATAAAAAAAAAGTGGCGTGCTAAAATACGCTGAAGTGGTGTCTTTTTCTTTCTGCTTCACTGATGTTTTGCTTTTCAAGCTGAGGGCCTTTCCGGATAAAGTGCTCCCTGTGTTTACTCCGGTTTCCTCAAACACTCCAAATGCATTCACGCTTGGGTTGACTGAAGACTCTAGACACTCGCTATTCCTGTGTGTCCGTCAGTGGGTGTGTGTGTGTGCACACATTTAAAAGACTGGTAACCTGTCCAGAGTGGCTCCAGCAGACATGAGACCTAGAAAAAAATCTTTAAAATTTAAGTGTACAGTTAATTTAGATGATTGTATTTATAGCACAAGCAAAAAGGCAAAGTTTTTTTTTCTAGCTGTGTATCCGACAAGACAATCATTTATACTAAAACCCAATGAATTCAGTGTGTAAATCCACATTTTAAGCCAAGGCATCAATTCAGCTGTGTCATGCAAGATGCCGAGTTCGTATCTTACATGTAAATATGACTCTAGAAACAGGAGGTTGTTGGCTCACATTAGCACAGCTAGCATAGCACTAGCCAAAGATAACATCTGCTCAGTGGCAGTTATATTTTTTGTTTTCTGGTTAACATCTGTGTGGTCCTGAGGACCGAGAGGTTAAAGGAAAAAAAAAGCAAAGCGGTATAAACATATTAGTCTAACAACAAACTTGCCAACTGTGCACTTCAAGCTCTTTATATGAAGGATTTGTAAAAGAACAAGGGGAGAGAATTCAGCATGGTGGTCCCTATGTGTGCAAGGATAGGCTCCAGCAGAGCTCCTAGGTAACGGAGGAACATCTTAGTTCTACAGCATCACTCAATTGACTGATTACAGCAATAATGTACAACATAAATACCTTTATTCAAAAACAGTTCACATCAAATTACAGTTAAAGCAGCATTAAAACTTAACCTTATCTAAACTCTTTTTAAAATATGGCAAACGCTTTATTTACAACTTATTTCAAAACCTGAATGAAAACTTTTTTTTTAAAAAGACAAAAAACATTAAACAGAAAGTGACCTGGTCGACACAAAATAACATTATTAACACTCAGACGTCTCAGAACCTGCTCTAAAATGTGTGGTCGTCAGGCGTGATGGTGGAGAAGAAGGCCACGCGCTTGTCGATTCTGCTGCGCAACTTCGTTGGCAGCCAGTTCAGCTGCTCCGCAAACAGATCGGGGTGTCTTCCTATGAAGTCGTTACACAACCTGGAGGGTGGAAAAACACATAGTTTAGAGACTAAAAAAAAAAAAAGGGGGAAAAAAAGCCCAGGCTGGTGCGTCATCGATTCCAAATAAGTGTTTTTGGTGTGATACGCCCAACATGTTGGATGTCAACTTTCAAGCAAATGTAAACTGGCTTAAATCGAAGCACAGCATTGTTAGGAGTTTGTTACGATGTCAATTTTTAGATATACTATTGATCCCTTGGGATGGTTCCTTTCGGGAAATTCAGGTAAGACTCCTACAGTTGCTTTGCTTTTGTATTTTTGTCCAAAATCGATTAATTTCCCAACATTTATCTTACTAGGAAAAGTCAGCAACATTTAACTTTCACATCATATGAAACTCCAGTGGTCAGATAATGAAGTTCCGTGTCCACAAATGTCCTGAACCCAATGACACTCTCAAGACATTTTAATCTCAAGTGAGAAACTAAATCCAATTCATATGCGTCTCGCCCGCAGATGCATAACAACAATATAAAGCTCATTAGCGCAACAGTGCGCGCTCTGTTGTTTGAGTACGGGTCCAGGGTGAGTGTACATAGCTCCAAGTCTCTGAGGACTTAATTAACACGGCCTAGTCATGTGTGAACAGAGACGACATGCAAACAGGCCGCCACGTGCAGCCACATGCAGGGTTGACGAGAGATGCGCATGTGACCAAGACTGAACAAACCACTGGCAGAGCAGAACGCAGCACACACACACACACGCACACAAACGCATATAAACAACAGAGCGTGGCTGCAGAGCCAGCATCATTGTCAGGCTCACATGTGGAGAGTGCGACACACCTGGAGAGGGAGTACGGCTGGGTCTGGAAGACGAACATGTTCCTGCAGTACGTTTGTGTCGGGACCCTCAGGATGGTGATCTGTCAATGGTCCGTCACATGGGGAGGGAATAGTAATGTTCAAGTCCCAAAGAGATTCAACCACTGTTGACTGACAATAAATGCTTGCACAGCATTGTGTAATTGCATTTCTCAGTGGCTGGAGAAAAGAAAGAGTTTTGCTGTATTTCTCAATAACTGCACGTCAGTTTCTGGGCTTTGAAAATAATAATTATATCAGTTAAAATCTGTTTATGTTGCCACAGCAGGGTTTGGAAAAAGAAATGTAAAAACACAGAAACTTAAATGAGGGGGGTGTCCCCATTTTGATCTAAAAACTTCACTTTTCTCGCCACTCAAAGACTTTTGGTGGTGCATTAATCTCTCTGTCTGACTCCCTGCTTTGCCGTTATGAGGTTACATTGTTCGCAGGCATTTGAGAAAGGTCTTTGCCCATAGTAAACATTATGAGTTTTGTAAATCCTCACAGGCTCTGTTATTATTGTGAATGTGTTGGGCATAATTGCAAAACATGAGCATGTTGGCATTTGTGCATAATCCCCCTGAGCAGATTATTTCAGTGTTTTCACAAGGTGGCAATGTTTAGGCCCATACAACAGACACGTTCTACTAATCTAAGCCCGTTCTGACATTTAAGACCTAAAATAGACTCTCCCTTCTGCCCCGGGTCTTTCAACTAGTTAAGCTTTACTTTGACGTCACCGAGCTATAATTACTACACACCACTGTTTACACAAGTTCAACAATATCATTAGGAATGAAGGATTTAAAGAGGTGTGACGCGGCCCTGTCTCACTGATGTCAGCAAAGTCCTGAACGGAAAAGATTATACCACTCCATGCTCCCCGATGCTAAGACCTTGTTGTGCTGCTAAAAATAAAGCTTCCAGATACAGACTTAAATCACCAAGAATAGAACTTGGGAAAACCAACAGCTAAAGCCCCACAAGCCTTCAGGCAATTAGTTAACATGTTCAGAGGACTCACAGAGTCGGCGATGATGTTGATTTGGCTGGTGCCCCCGAACACGACGACGTCGTCGTCACTCCCGAGACACGCCGTGTGACACGCCCTGAGGAAGACCAGCGCAGCGACGTGAGTATGAGCTCCGAGCACCTCTGTCAGCTTTAACGCGCAGGGAAAAGCGTTGCTCTCAGATCGAAAGAAAGTGTTTGAAAAACAATCACATTTCAAATGAAAGACTTGCCGGGATATAGACAAAAATGTCAGTGTTCCATTTAAAAAGCTGCAAATGACCCACCTGGGTTTGTCCTTCAGTGGATGTTTGACCTCGGTCCACTTCTTCTTTTGAGTGTCAAAGTGCCAAGTGTCCCCTGGCAGAGGGAAGTGATTAAACATTGAACAACAAAGAGCTCCACTTTCTTACCTCCTCCAAAATAATTGTCATGCTTGTGAGAACAAAAGTGAACTTTTTCCTCGTAGTTGTAACGAGGTTTGTTTAAACCAGCTTGACATTTCTATGACCGACAAAACAGGGACGCCAACAAAAGTGACAAGAACCAAACATCTATTAAGAGAAAACAAAGCAGCCACATCCGTCCACAAGGTCAAGCTTAGTGATGTGCAGTGCTGTGGCTCAGACTCACTGAGGGTGTCTCCGTTGATGCCGAGGCCCCCGAATACGAAGAGGATGTGATCCGATATGGGAGTCATGGTGAACATGGAGCGGCCCAGGGGCACGCAGGCCTGGGAGGCTTTCCTGGTGGGGAATAATGACACACTGATCAGTCAGAGTGGAAGTAGACCTCATAAAAATGGGTGAAGCTGTAGGTGTGAGAGAGAGTCTCACAGCTCTGTCCAGCTCCAGGTTTCCAGGTCCAAGCAGAACATGTCCAACTCTGCCGTTTCCTGCAATCACAAAAGAATAATAAAAAATATTGGAGGGTGTGTAGACAACTGAACATGGCCAGGTGACTGCTCCACAGCTCATCCCAAAGCTGGATGGATGGTGAGGTCAGGTCTAAATGGAGACAGACTTCCCATTTATGATCATGCGTGCACTTTCACGTCACAACAGGAAAGGGATGTTGAAACAGGAAAGGACCTTCCCCAAACGTACAAGTTTAGAGGCACGCCATTGTCTAAAATACATTTTTGTGCAGTACAATTGCACCTTATTGCATCTGAGGGACCAAAACCATAGAAAAAAAAGAAGACATGTTGCCCGTACTGAGAGCGGGTCAGGACTCACCGCGCCACCGCAGATGTAGCCTTTGTTCCCCAGGAGGGCACTGGTATGATACCCTCGAGGGCTGGGAACGTCACCCTGTGAGGGGGGAAGCAAAAACACTGAATGGGACATACAATGGTGGAGGGCAATATTCTTCCTTGTTCTCAATCACTGGTTTAATCAGAAATGCCTAAGGTGCTTGTTCTCAAAGCGGTTTACGATCATGTTTCAGGTGTTGAGATGCAACTGTCCATTTCATAGACGGATCCGTTTCATGCTTATCTGGCAACCACTAACGGGCTTTACTCCGACTGGCGCTCTTGTCTGCCACTGGAATGATCACGTGGCAGCTACGGAGCATGTACCCATCCAGTCTTATATGTTGGAGCCAGAATCAGAGAAGGAAACTTGACTTTATTCACCTGTATGGTTATTTTGGACCTGCCATTCATCTTCGGCAGGGACAATATCGTGACTGATGAATCCTCTCACCTGAGTTTTCGGCATGCTCCATGTCGAGGTGTGCGTGTCAAACACGTTGACCTCGTTGTTCCAGCCCCAGAACCTCAACATGGCATTCCCGATCGTCGCCTGAGAGACGAAGATGGAGAGCGATGATGAGCGCCAAACGAGTCAGCTAACAACACGACCAACGCATGGATCACGTCGACCGCTGTCCGGCCCCTTACCCAGGACATGTCCTCCATGACGAAGTTGGACAGCGACGTGGCTTGCATCTCTGATAAGCTCTTCCATCCATACCCACCGAAGTAGATCAATCTGCAGCAAGACGGAGAAAACAGGGCTCCTCAACGCGTTCACAGGTGAAAACTGGAGAGCAAATGGGTGGACATTTTCAATCCTGATACCAGCTCGGGGGTGGGGTGTTTTCAACGTTTGCTGATTCATCATACTGACACATAACCGCCATCATAACAATCAAAGCCACACAAACTGGAGAAATTAGTATTGACCACACACACACAGGTGACCGTCCAGTGTTTTAAAGATTTCTTCCCACGGCTGAGTTTACGCCTCCAACTAACCCCGCCGACCCCTGCGTGACCTCCCGGCCCGGGACCGACCTGTCTCTGTGCACCCAGCACGAGTGTTTGCTCCGCGGCGACGGCGCGGTCCCCTCTGCGTCGGCCACCTCCTTCCAGGAGAAGTGCTGCTCCGTCAGGTCCAGGCTGAACATCTGCGGGAAGTTCATTCAACCACCATCCCACAGTGAGGACACTCCAACATTGACTTGTACCGACATCCCTTCAGGCGCCTATCTGCATCCAGAATGGACGCATTTCCTGCTTAGTCGGTCACACAGAACATTATACAGACGAAAGCGCAATTCTATTCAGGGTTAATGCCATAGGAACAGAATATGTGGCATATCCTCTTTACTTTGATTGACATGGAAACAGGTTTAACACGTTTGTGCTACAGCTGGCTGAACGTGGATGCCTCAGACAGTCTGACAGGTCGAGGTTTGTTAGACGGGCACAAACACCTATTTTCTTTTCTTTCTTTTTTAAACAGCTGACTCACCCGATTTGTGTATTCCTGGCTGTCGCATCCTGCGAAGATGTAGAACGTGCCATTAACGTGAGAGCCGCAGGAGCCGGACAAGTCCGGGGGTTTGTCTCCAGCGATCTTCTTCCTCTCCCTGTCACACGCAGGAAACACAAGAACACACACACACACACATATCTAGCTTAACAGCGCCATACAGAGCTGCTGCTTTGACTGTATCTTCCATCTGCTGACAATCCGGTCCAAGCTGACATCCAGGGCCTGGATGTCGAGGTGACACGGCGTCGATAGCAGCTGATAAACAACACTCCGTCTCTCACCAAGTGCCGCTGTCTAGATCGCACAGCCATATCTCATCACTGGGCAGCATGACCTCCTCTTCTGCGACCATCTGGGAGGAGACAAACAGGGGAAGATAAGTTAAATCTGTATCCGCCCCACACTGGGAGCATATCCACTCTGGGAGTAGCAATAGATACAATGGATTGAGCTGAAATGAGGGGAAAAATGTATGAAACGTGTAGGCAGCTGAAATACCATACAGGTAAACTGCATGTATATCCACTGATATTGTAAAGACAGGGATGAATGAAGTGTTTCTCTGTGTTTGCATGGATTTTCTTTCGGTCCTACACACCAATTGTTGACTCTCGCCTTCAGGTGCGAGTTTGAGAGCGCATGGTTTATTTGTCCACTGTGATGGACTAGCAACCTGTTCAGGGTGGATCGCGTGCCTTTCGAAAACGTAATCCCGCAACACAATGCAGTGATAAAAGACGGTCGGCACGGTCTCAATGGGCAGGTGACCGGTCTGGGACCGGATAAAGACGCGGCTGCTGCTCCCCAACCCTCACCTGTACATTTCAGGAATTCCACGAGCTCCATGCACGCGCGCACAGCGCGCGGTGTTGTTCTCGTGGCAACAATCAGGATGCAACAAGATAGGGCCCAAGAAATGCCGTCTTGTCTTAACACGTTAGCGCAGTCAAAAGTCTCCCAGATTTCTTGCCACCAAGTTGGTTTCCCCCCCCCCTCGACTTGCACGGAATCAGCTGCGATGCTCGCTCCTGATTGGTTCAGCGCAGGAGCAGGGGGAAAGAAAGTCAATTCCGCAGACTGCAGCTTCAGGTGTGTTTCGCGGAGGACCATTTTGTCCATCAGTAACAGATTAAAGCAGACAAAACAAAAGAAAACAAAACAAAAAGCTGCGATGAAAACGGGGTCTTTAGAGAGAGAGCTTGGAGAGAAACTCGGGGGGGGGGGGATCTCGCTCACCTGGTGTCCGCCCCACACGTACAGCGTGTGGTTGTGGATGAACGCCGTGTGCTCGTTCCTCTCCAGCCGGCTCCCCGCATCACCATCCATGGCACGCTCGGATGGAGCTGCTCGGTCTGCTGGGGCTGTGAAACAGCCGGGATGGTGCTGGCTGCCCGCGGGGAGGAGGGAGGGAGGGAAGGCGGAGAGGAGAGGTGGCGGGGAGGCGCTCCGGGAGGCTCCGCAGGACCTGGGGCCGAGTGGAGCGCAGCGGCTCAGGAACGTGTTTTACAGGCTCTCGCAGAGCTCACACTCCTCCCATCAGCTGCCGCCGTTGAGCAATTTCACCTCCACCGTGCACACGCAGGGGGGAGGGACCCCGCTCAGAGCCATTTAACGCCTCTGGGGCCGGACACTCTTGAGACTGTTTTCATATCGTGCGTGCTTTGTCGTGAACGAGAAACGCGTCGAGGTGAGAGTACTTTCTCCTCCAGGTTGCAGCCCCTCCTCCTCCTCAGTCTGCCCAATGGGTGAGTGAGTGAGATGTCACATCGAACCTGATTAGTGTCGTCAGCCAGGAGCCTAACGTCCTTTCATGTGCTGAAAGCTCTCTCCATCTAGAGCTGATAACTTTTAACATGTAGGTTGTTTAGTTACCTGCCAAAAGACAACAGGAACCGTGCAACAGCTGCCAGTCTGACTGTCTGGTCTGAGTGTATGCGCTCATTCACACAACATCCATCGTCTTACCTGCTTTGGACCTGAACAGTGGAGCGGGGTCTGCCCTCACCCTCATAAGATGAAGGCAGGGAACACACCATCCATTACAGGACACACACACACACACACACACACACACACACACACACACACACACACACGCCATGCACTCTCTCACTCACACCTGGAGGCAATTAGCGTCTCCAATGTACGCTTTTTGACCTGTTTTGTTTTTACTATGGGGTCGAGTGCACCTGCAAAACATATAAAACAGGACAAATAATGGCTTCTGAGAGATCTTTTTTTTTTCCACCTTAAAACTGGAAACAGCATTGACGGAGATGTGAAAGCCAAGCTAGTAACACACAGACATTTATTTTGTGACGCTCCTTGACATTCTATACATAACGCATGAGATGACAGTAGAAAAACAACAGGAATGACAGAGCTCGGCACCATGCGGGTGATATGTGTTGCGTGTACGTAAACTGATCTAGTCGAGTAAACTTTCCTCGTTTTCTGTTTTGTTTTGTTTTTTGCTCACTGCAGATTCTGCAAAAAAAAACGAAAAGCTTGGGCTCCATCTGCGAGTTCACTTGCGCGTCAGGCGGGTGAAACCGCAAACGAGAGTGAGATGAGAGAGGAGGACGTCAGCCATGCGGGTCCGGTTGTTAACTCGGAGGGGTGGGTGGGTGGGTGGGGTCGTTTCCCCGACTCGGACACGACAGCTTAAGTCCCGGGTGAGATATCCGTTTAACAGTCGCAGCTCAGTGCAAATGTGCAAAAAAAAAGAAAGGTTTTCAGTTTCACTGTAAAATCCCACCAAATGTCACAAAATGTTAAATAAAACGATTCACAGTTCATCTACTGCAAACGCTCCAAAGTTTTTACATTCCTCCCGACTCAAATTTTTAATGGACACACATCTATGCCTGTTTATAAAATCCATCATTGTGCCTCACACACACACACACGCGCACGCACGCGCACACACATGCCAGAGAAACAAAAACATTCCACTAGGTCTTCTTGGCGTCTCCTACTGCGGCGGCGTGTAGTTTCATCTTCTGCCCAGAGGGAAGTCGCGAGTCAAAGACGCCGCGAGGAGAGAGAACTGTAAAGCTTAAATAAAAAAAAAATGAAAAAATGAAAAAAAAAAAGGCACAGTCAGAGTCTGGCAATGTCTGGCACCGTTCCTCCTTGGCGTTCTGCGGACCCTCCCGCTCCCATGCGCCACTTTGTGCATCCGGGGACAGAGAGTGCGAGGTACAGCGGTGCCCGGCCCACACGTACGCCACTCAGGGGGAGGACCTCCTCCCCTTCCTCCGCTCGCTGCCATGGCTGGGTCAGGGTGCGCGGGGGGGGGGGGGGGGGCTGTGGGGATGGAGGGAGGGAGGGGGTTTTCACCTTTTGGCCGCACGGTAGCGCGAGAGGGCCCGGCGACTCGCGCTGGTAATTGCACTTGAGGTCTGTTCGTGTTCAAAGCTTTGGATGGATGGGCGGGCGGGTGGATGGGTGGGTGGGTGGATGGGAGGCGCCGCGCTCAGTCCTGGAAGTCCCTCTCCAGGTATTTCCTCATGCGCTGGCAGCGGGGACACGACACCCCCGGGGCCTTGCAGGCCAGGTGGAACACGGTCTTGCAGTCCTTACACCTGGGGCACAGAGAGGACCAGCGGGCAGGTCAACGACAGGTTCTCACACTACGGCCTCACGGGAGCCTCTTTATTCGTCATTTACCCGTGTCCCCCGTTCGTTCTGCGCGGCGCTCTGGGCCAGCGCGGCTCGTTCCTAAAGTGCTTAGCAAGTAAAGCCGGATCGGCTCGGATTGGAACTGTTGTGTTTCACGCGCGTCGTTGTTGTTGTTGTTGTTGCTGCTGCTTTGCCTCCCCGGCTCGAAACCCCTTCGAGTCGAGCACGGCC
This sequence comes from Karalla daura, assembly GCA_029224185.1. NCBI lineage: Eukaryota > Metazoa > Chordata > Actinopteri > Chaetodontiformes > Leiognathidae > Karalla > Karalla daura. The sequence continues at coordinate 15,947,851 of CM055207.1, read as the reverse complement.
ACGACGGCCACCGAGAGCCCAACGTGTCAGCGCGCGTATCGGCTTACATCCTCTTTTTTCGGTCTCGTTTGCATAAAACTGAGCAGAAACTGCCAAAGTTGCTGCAGGCTGCAACGGAGAGGCGCAGCGGCCAGAGGAAAGTAATTAGACACCGGGTGGTGGTGGGGGGGGGGGGGGGGGGTGATTTGGGACGACAGAACAAAGACTTTGTGTTGTGGTGTGGGGTGGAGGGGAGGGGGGGGTATCACAGACCTGGTGGTGCTGTCGAACTGGAAGGGGAAGATGATGTCATTGGCGTGACATATCTGACATATGAAGCCGCGCTGGGTGCACAGGTCGCACTGGAACACGTGGCTGGAGGCGTGCTTGACCAGAGTCATCAGGTAGGTTCCGTATTCATCCTCTGCTATCTGCAACACACACACACATACACACACACACACACACACACACATATACAGTGAGGGCATGCTCCAGGGGCGGTGCAGGCGCTCACACAGTCCGGCCCGGATACCTGTCGGAGGTCCAGGACGCTGTACAGGTGGCTGGACTCCAGCAGGTAGGTGCGCTGCTCCATCCTGGCCTGGAGCTTCTTGCAGGCCCCGCTGCGGCAGGTGAGCAGGTAGTCGCCCAGCAGGCGGAGCCTCTGCCGCAGGTCGTGGGCCTGGGACATGGACTCGGCGTGCGTCACCAGCTCGGGGTTCAGCTGCTCCAGGTTGAGCAGGGGCTCCTGCTCCACCTGAGCCAGCAGCCGCAGGGCCTTCCTGGACACCTGGAGGCACACAAGACGCCCCGGGGTCGGTTAAGTCCTTCCTCCCACAGTCCAACAACGTCCATGTCTTAGGACGGTCCCCCCACCCACCGGCGCGATCGGTCACACACCGGCACCGATCGGGCGGGGTTGGAAAATCAACTTCAGTCGCGGCTTTAACGCCGTTTCAGCTACAGGACAGGACGTGTGCGCCGCGCCCACCTCTCGCTGCGTCAGGTCCCAGTTGTGCACCATGCGCGAGGGGATGATGGTGGTGTCGCCGTGGTGGCAGGAGTCGCAGTAGTACTGAGCGGTGAAGTGGCACAGCCGGGCCCTGCCCCGGGACGGGCCGATCTGCTGGCCGCAGCCTGCACAGTCAGAGGATTCAACTCTCAGCTCGAGTAAACTGAGACAGCAGTTTTAGAAAAGGACTCAAGTGAGAGACGCACACACACACACAGACAAACACCCTGTTTTGCGAAAGAAGTTTGAAGACAGACCGGAACTTTCTCATGTTTCAAATGCTCAATTCAATACAATAATATCAGCAATTATGAAGTGGTCTCCTGTACTGTGTAAATGTGGGAGGCACTCTGCAGTATTTCTATCGAGCACTTGGGTCAACTTGGGTTGTTTTCAAACATGCTTCATTAAACAAAGGCTGAGTTGAGTTGAGACCGTTAACAAAGTCAGTGATAGGGCTGGCTGGACTGCCACAAACAGTGCGTCATCGTGGACCATGCTCTGCAGGTCAATATAGTTCGCCTATCAGAAGAACCCAGAAGAATGTTGGTAATGTGACTTAATGAGGCTTTTCCATAACACAGTCTGTACACCGCTAGAAGCAAAGGTACTAGATGCAGTGGAAAAGCACCTACACCTTGTTTATTTATCACAAGTCATATTATCATCGCAAAATATTATGACATACAGCGTGTTTTCCAAATATCTAACCCTAATCCTAACCTTAATGTAGCGTTAACTCGCAATTATTTCCTAGCCTGCCTCGGCCAGCGTTACCTGCACATTTGAAGCCCTGGGCGTCCAGCCCCTTCTCCGAGGACACGGTGCACAGGTGGACCAGCAGCGCCCCGTCCTCCTTCAGCCGGTGCTGCACCAGCCTGTGCAGGTTCCCCGCCACCCCCGGCCGGGCCACGCCGCCCCCCGCCGCGCTCCCGTCCTCCCCGCTCTCCAGGTAGGAGTCCAGGGCCCCGCGGATCAGGGCCCTCCAGGCGCGCGCCTCCTCGCCGCTCTCCGCCCGCAGCCGGAGCGTGTCCCGCACCGTCAGCAGTTTGAAGAAGGCCGGGCCGCCCAGCGACACCTCCGGCACCACGTCCCGGATCTCCTCCACCGGGAGCGTTTGCCGCAGCAGCTTCCTCCCCCCCTGCACCCGGAAGCCCTTCAGGGCCTCCAGGGACAGCGAGTAGACCAGGGGCACCCAGGTCCGGGCCTCGGGGTCGACGGAGCAGTACAGGACGGCCTCTTTGATGGCGTCCGTCTCCAGGTCGGCCGTCCGCGTCCAGTCCAGCTCCTGGGGCGGCGGGGGCGCCTCGCTCCCGCCCCTGGACTCCGGGGACGCCGCGGCCCGCTCCGGGCTCGCGGGGGCGGAGGGCTGGGACGAGGCGTCGGCGCCGCTCTCGCCGGGGAACTGCAGCACCTCCCAGTGGTCGTCGTCGTGGGACGCGGGCCGGCATTTGTTGACGGCCTCCACCACGCGGTCCACCCAGTCCTCGGCCTCGTCCCGGTTGGCCGCCCGCAGGTGCAGGCGCTTCCCGGGGAAGGCCAGCTCGAAGCGGCCCTCGGACGAGGCCAGGCGCGCCTCCTCGCAGCGCACCAGCGAGCAGTTGTCGCAGCACGTGCGCTCCTCGGCGTTGGCGTACAGGCGGAACTCGAAGGGGGACAGCTCGCAGTAGTAGTCGCGCCACAGGCCCATGGCGCCCCGCCGCTCCAGGTGGCCCAGCTTCAGCAGCCCTCGGAACGGGTTGGCCAGTCCTGGCACAGGACGGAGGAAGACACATGACCTGTCACGTGACCTCCGGCCCGTTTGTGACTGATACATTCTATCTTCTCAGACTTGACCTCGGAGTTACCAGAAGAACATAACAAAGGAGCGAGGTGTGGGAGGAAACAGCCGAGAAAAGATAAGATTATCAAACCAACAGTTGGCATGATAAGTTTTTCTTCTCGGTAATCACTTCTGGGATAGTTGGGCCAAAACCTGCTCGGTTGGACTGCACAGCTAGACCGGGACAAACACCCCGACTCAATATTTGCTCATTTGCGACTGAACAGCGCGCGTCATTTTCATGATCAAACATTCCCCTATTGGTTAAGCGCCAGGGAAAATGAAAGGGGAGCTGTGAAGCGATAAGGCGCGGAGTGAAATGAGGGCGCTATTATCTCGTGGCTATTTCCTGGTTTATTGCTGCCGACCCTGAAAACTTCCCAGCTGTGGCACGCCGACGTCCAATTCACCCGGGGTGACGTGTCGCAAGCAATGCGGCCCTGTTGCATTACGGCGTGACGACAGACTGGTAGATCCAGTGTTTTGCTTTCTGAACAGCTGCTGTGGGTGTGGACATTCCCAAGATTCCAGTTCTGTGTCATGGTTTCAATATTATTCCCCGATGCCATGTTCTTCTTTACCTGACCTGCAGGTGGCGGCAAAGTGTCGAGAAACAGTAAGAAAGTCACAGCCAGGGGTGTCTTGGGGCCGGGATGTGAATTCTACCGTAATAGCACGCTGAATGCATACAGAAGCAAGAGGGGAAATGACAGTTTTTACCTGAACTATCACCTTTGTGAAGGCTTCAGGTCCTAACCTCCTACAGTCTATAAATTTGTGTGAGCACGAGACTAAAGGGTGTGTATGTTTGCTTCACAATTCCACTGGACAGATGATGAGTGGACAGATGATGAGACAGATGATGAGTGGACAGATGGACGGATGGATGGATGGACGGATGGATACCTTTTTGTCTTCGATGGACCACGCTGGGCGGGGTCTGTGCGACCTCGGGCTCGGCGGCGGGCACATCGTCCTGGTCGGACACCTGGCACAGGTGGGGCTTGTAGATGTCGTCCTCGGAAATCCAGGAACGGGAATTCTGCAGAGACGGACGCGAGAGGTTTGGTCGGGGCCCCCAGCAACAGCATGTCCCTACGTCTCTACGTCGCATCGACAGCGACGCGCTCAAATCTGAGGGCTCGCCACGCAGGAAGGAAATGAGGAGGAGCTGTTAGTTTCTGTTCAGGGCCGCAACTCTGGCCATCTCGTCACAATTCAGATGCCAAGATCAAACGCCCGTTTGTATCCCCGGCCTTCCTTTCAAACTGAGTAATACATTTGGAGGGAAAAACAGTGGAGCAATCAAAACGTCTTTGCCCTTTGCTTTCCCCAAACGTGTGTGAGATCAGATTGCCTGATCAAAGGCTTTGGCAAGAGGAGTACTCAGTGAACAGAGATAGTAGCTGTGGTGAGGAGGCGGAAACCCTGGATTATCACCTGTCTGTCATGTGATGCCATCTCACACCATCTTGACCCATTAAAAGGTGTGGCAATTCCAGGAAGTCCTGGATTTAGAAGAAATTACAAAACATACTGGAGGTGGGTGTGGGTTCCCTCCGACAGTCCAAAGACATGCATGTTTAGGTTGACTGGTGGTCACGAAGACTAGAAATAGACTATAAAATAATCCGTTTACCATTTAGGAAAGCTTTGGGGCCATATATGTAGAGATGGTCTTCCCAATGCATCCATTGTAGTCTGATCATCGTAGGATTTTTCCTTGCATGGCGTGAATAATCTAACACATGATCCCTTTGAGTGGGAAACAGTAGCAGGAAAAGCCCATGATATTTTCCATCAATTACTTCATGGCTTGTGTGGATTTTCCAAAGTGTCAGTGCACAGACTTCTTATTTGTCATTTCCTCAGAGCGAAAAGCCAGAAAGCAATTTAGGAGCGGGGGCAGCTGTGTATTTCCCCTTTCCGCAAACTCCTCATTTATCTATTACGGCTCCAGCCCAATCTCAAGTCAAACAGAAAGAGAAGTGTGCCTGTGTGTGCGTGTGTGTGTGTGTCTGTGTGTGTGTGTGTGTGTGTGTGTGTGTGTGTGTGTGTGTGTGTGTGTGTGTGTGTGTGTGTGTGTGTGTGTGTGTGTGTGTGTGTGTGTGTGTGTGTGTGAGACACCGGCTTAAATCCAATCACATGCCGTGATTTAATAGATACAAGTCTTGTTACGCCTCTGGCTTTGCAGCTTATTTAACAACCAAAAGCCACTTGTCTGGAAATGTACTTACGGAGAGAGAATCTGAGGACAACTTCCTGCTCAGGACGCTGGTGGAGCGGCGCGGGGCTGGCTGCACTGCCTCGGGCTCTTTCTCAGGCTCTTTCTCCGACTGTTTCTCAGGCTCTTTCTCGGGCTTTATCTCAGCCTCTCTCTCTGGCTTTTCCTCTGGAACGGCGGCCGTGTACGCCTCCTCCAGAGGCTCAGCGTCCGTGTCCGAGTGTGACCCGGAGGAGGCGCTGAGGTGGCCCACGTGGTTGTGGTCGTGGGGGGGGAGCGGCGGCGGCTGCTCCAGGCTGGAGGGCGCGGGCGCCTGCTCGGACTCAGACAGGACAGAGGCCGGGGCTCGGTCCTGGGACGGCGTGAGCGGGCCCTGGGTCTCGCTGTCAGAGCCGCTGAAGATGGCCGTCTCGGAGAACTGGTCCGGACCCGTGCTGGAGACGAAGGAGTCCTCGCGCATGGAGTCCTGGCTGCAGGGGCCGCTCTCCCGGAACTCAGAGGGCGAACTGTGGGGACGAGATGACAAATTTTACCAAAGGATCTAAAGATACAAGACAGTACTTCATTATTGTCCGCTTCTAGTTGACTGGCTGACTGGTGTGTTTTTGAAACAATATTGTTATCTATTCTTCTATCTCCTTCTTGATTATTCCATTCGTTTTTTGGCTGATAAAAATGACAGTTCATGCCCGTTTCACTAAGGCCAAGATGAGGTCTTGTAGTCATTTTCTGTCAGTGAGGGATAAAGAAACCAGAAAATATTCACATCAAGACGCTGAGATCAGAGAATTTTAATTTCTCCAAATCCTTCTCAGATTTCTTTTTAAATGCTTAAATCAAATCAACTGATTTTTGAAACTGATGACGATTACTTCATGTCGATTAATAGTGGCCTGATCAATTAGTTGTTGCAGCTCTGAGTTTAACGCAGATGGAAACACTTATTTCTTTGCGTCTGTTTACATGATGCAGTGGGTCACATGACCGGCTACCTTGATACAAAATGGTGCAGAACCCTTTCTAAATGGAACTGAAATATCTTATAAAACCATGGAAATGCAAAACATTTTGGACATCCACTTTCCTCCAATTTTATGAAAATTATGTGACGCCTCTAAAGACGGAACTGTACATATTTGACATTTCAGAAACGTCACCAAAGCTGCACTCACTCTTTCTGTGGCCCTTTGGTGCTGGCGCCTACGTGCCCGGGCATGTCCAGGTCACATGAGGACCACTGCTCCGTGGTCAGGCTGCGGGGGTCCTGCCCCTGCAGGAGGCTGTCCGAGCTCAGGCTGGAGGAGAGCTGAGAGGAGCCCGTGGTGTCCAGGCTTAGGTTCGACGAGTTGAGCGCGGTCCTGACCCCCTGGAAGACCCCGGACCCCCTAGTGTGCAGAACGGGATATCCTCTCTGGACGTCCAGCGCGTCGGACGAGCTGGACGACTGGGACACCGTGTCCCAGGACTCTTTGCGGGTGGCGGGGGGGAGGTCCACGCCGTTGACGGGCAGCTCGAGCGTCTCGGCCTGGAGCGCGGGGCAGAGTCCGGCCAGAGCCAGCGGCGTGGTGGTCCACTCGTTCAGCACGGCCGACTTGTAGGAGAGGCTGAAGGTGAGGGAGGCCAGACCCTGGAGGTAGCTGAGCAGGACTTCCCGCTCCTCCGGGTTCAGGAGCAAGGCACTGGGCTGGTAGTGGGCCCGCAGCTTGGAGTCCTCCCGGAACAGCGAGGCCAGGTAGCACTCCAGGAGGCCGTGGTTGAGGGCCAGCCGCAGCCACGCCCGGCAGCGGCCCACGTCCGTGCCCACGAAGCTGATCTTCTCCAGCTCGGTGATGACATCACTGCAGGTTTAACAGAGAGTTTTTCATTATCAGCGGTCGCTCTCCAAAGTCCACAGTCTGATGGCTCTGATGGCACATGCTACAAGTAGCCAATGACAACCAGAGCAGCCGCGCACCCAACAAATCATGTGGCCAATGACAATGCCAGCTACCCCGTAAGGCACAGCCAAGTTAGCTTGAAATACACAGTGGAGCTGCTCCATGCTGATGCGCTAATGCTAATGTCTGGGCTCTGAAAGGTAGCGTAGGTGGCAACGGCTGAGAGAGTTTTATTTATTTGACGTCGACAAAAGGATGTCCCGGACTCTGTCCAGAGAACGGAATAAATGGGAGAAATATGGACATTTCAAATATGGACAGTGAAAGACAATATTGAGGGTTATTAAAGGCTAGTAATTCAGCAGCTGACTTTTTTTTGTAATGTGGCGTGTTTTGGGTTACTCTTGTTAAATGGAAAATCACCACTGACTGAAAATGTAATCAAAAAATGTTAATAATCGAGACCACAATAGTCGTAACTGACTGAAATTGGGACACTGCATTCATTGGGTGTGATCATGACGGATAGATGAGCAATAACGATGGACTGATAAATAACAATGACGGATGGATGAGCAATAATGCTTGATCCTCTCAATCTGTGCCTCTCTGACAAGCTACACGTGACGTGGAGTGGAGTGGAGTGGAGTGGAGCCCTTACCGGTGGGTGATGGTCTTGAGGAGGTTCCAGAAGAAGGGCTGAGGGAGGGGCCCCCCCTTCCTGCTGCGCCCGGACGTCTCGTAGCGCACATACTTGCTCTTGATGCCGTGGATGAAGATGGCCTCCAGGGCGCAGCACAGGAGGTTGGCGTCGCCATCCTCGCTGGTGACCACGGCGTCCGACGTCACGTAGCGCCTCTGCAGGGCCTTGAGCGACTGCGCCAGCCTCTCTTTGATCTGCCATGCCGGGCCACAACAACATTGGGGCCACATTGAGAGAGAAATAACACACCTTGAGAGGGGAGTTGCAAAGTACGCGAATAAAGTCAAGAGAATCAAGTCGTGGCTTTACGAGACTACAGTCATAACATTATGAGAATAAAGTCATACTTAAAACAGGAGTAGGTCGTTGAACGTTTACTAAACGGTTCAGTTTGAAATGTTCTGTTTAATAAACAATTGAAATGTAGTCATACTTAAAACAGGAGTAGGTCGTTGAATGTTTACTAAACGGTTCAGTTTGAAATGTTCTGTTTAATAAATGGTCAACCTTACCGCTCACCTTTTCTCGTCTCAACCCGCTTTCAAGTACGACTCCTATTACGACTTTTTTTTTTTTCTCCATGTGGCCCTCGTACTACGATAGAGGCGAGACAATAGAAAACGCAGACAGCTTCCACATTTCCAGCCTGCCAGTCGACCAGAGTCAAGAGGAACAGAGCGAGTCAAGCCGCCACGTCGTTACCAAACACGGCACGTAGGTTACCTGCCGTCACACGACACCTATTACCAGCCTGTATATAAACATAAAACTAGCGGGCTGAAATTACGCAACAGGCCGCGGGAAGAAAAGGCCGACCCTCATGCAACGCTAAACATTTTGAAAAAGCGTGGCCCGGGCGTTGTGGGCGCTGAGGCACTGAAGCGCTCCGCATTCACTCACACTTGGCAGGACTGAGGCAACAACGGCTATTCTAGGGGAACTGATCCGGGCTGCCCTCCTGGCTTCCTGATTCACATCCACTAATTCGGCAAGTCAACAGGACATTGCTGGCTGTCTGCGCGGCCATGCTACACTCTGCGTCGTATCAAAACAGGCACAAAACGGCACTGGGTTCACAACCAACCCGACAAGACGCTCACTCCCTCTGCTCTGCTCTGTCTGCCTGATGATCTGCTGCCGATTTGCCATTCCATTGTGTTTCTACATGTATAAGAGCAGCTGCTGCACAGGAAATCGACATTTAGTCATAGACAAATGTGCATTTGTATACATGTAAATGTGCATTAAAACTCTGCATTTGTATTCATTGATTTTGCACTGATACACAGATCCTCTGTTTTGCATACTTGCACTGATTCGCTCTCCCTTTAGCATGCACTGACTTTGTCTTTGTAAGATGTGTGCATTTTGTACCTTATGGTGCTCTATGCATCTATCTATCTAAAAACCAAGCTTCAGATCAGTTCCAGTTGAAAGCATATGGTTATTTGCTTATTACCCATGGCTATAAATATAACGAGCAAGCAAATGGATCACCAAAATAGACACTAAAAGTGGCGTAAATGTGAATCTTCCAGAGTCCGGTTACAGCACTGCAATTACAACACATCCCATCTAAATGACACAACTTGACCGTGTGCTAAGGCGGCCAACGTGACTCCCCCCCCACCCCCCGGTGATTTCACAGTGACAGTCAGGCAGACCAAAACCACAAGGAAGAAAGATCGAAACAGTGACAAGGGATCAGCACAGTGGGAGAGGCTCGTTGTACCTGCTTGACATCTTTGGCCTCAGGTGGAGCGTCTGGCATCTGTGTGGCTAGCATGGCACCTCCCGGAGTGGTCTACTCCCACATGGCACACTGAAACACCAACGCAATGCATCAGGCATGTGCAAAATGCGACTCTTTACACACAACACACACAGACCCCGAGCTCTGCTCATGTGATGATTTTTTCCCCTTCCTCCCTCCCTTCCTTACTCACTTACTTACTTGCTTGATGTTCGCAGCATATTTCCCACTGAGCTATCATCGCATTTTCCGTCACATGACTGTACACGACCGTGTCATATCTGCAATGTCACGGCTCCTCCGAGGAACCACTTTGAAAGGGAGTCATGTGAGGAGCTGATTACGGTCTGTCTGCAGGGAAGTGGCTGCACAAGCCTCAACACCGACTTCCCTAATCAGGACCGAGCACATCATAGGAACCAAATCGGGACGATCAGTATCCCGATCCCTATCGCAACCTCATGAAGCGTTACACACGCTTACAGCCTCGCAGCTGCTTAGCAACCGCTTTCCATCTTCGCATCGGAATATCTTTTATGTATTCTGTGCACTAACCTTCTGATGCTACCCGTGTCGTCCACCACGCCTGTTTTCTGTAGCAAGTCCCAGATCAAGTTGCTCGTCGCCGTACAACTGAGTTGTACAACGAAGTTGTTGTATTTTATAACTACCTGACAGCGAATCCGATCCCGATACTTTGCCCGCACAATGTGACAGCGTTGTAATCCTTTTTTAACAAGCTTAACATGACCTCACGTCAAGTTTAACATTCGCCTGCGGAGTGTTGAGTGTGGAGGATGCGGGGGTTAGTGCTGTCATAAACGCATAAAAGTTGTTTAAAGCATGACTCCAGCGGCATGAAGCCGAGTGACCCGGACACTTCACCTGGAGCGGCCGCTGTAGCCTCGTTAGCTTGGCGCTTAGCCTCCTTACCGACACAGCTTGGTTAACTTGCCATGGGGGTCCGCGGACAGCCACCTATCCTCCGCGAGTTACCGTAGTGTGCGCCAAAGACACGTCAGCCCGTGCAGTCGCTCTCCATGCCCCCTGTTATGGCACCTAGGAGGACATTGCATCGCGCTGGGCAGGGATCGCTTTCTCCCAGCTCCGTCTCCGTGTCACTGTCCGGCCGACACTGGTGCATCATGGGGGACGGAGATGCGTTCGCGTTCAGAAGAGAAAATAGGAAAATTGAAAACAGGCGTTCAAAAGTAAAGATTAAATGATGTCAGCATTTATAGAACGCTTTTTGGTGGTTAGGAAAATACATAAAAACACAATTTCCCCCTATTGACTTTATTTTAACACAATTGAACGCGTAACTTACAGTACATACTAACATACACGCCTAAAAACAGGGCTGACTACGATGTCTTTCCATCCACGAAGAGTAAATACTCTAGTAAGCCACATAAGGAAGCCCAGTATAATCTTAAATAACACAATATTACAAATAATCACAAAACACATGAGTATCTCTAGACAGGCCGCGCTTTAAATGGTCCGGTACAGAGAATAAAATCATTTCCGAGTTACACGTGAATGCAGCACAGTTTTGGAGGCGTGCTGTTGTTGTTACTGCTGCTGACATGTGAGAACTTTGTGTTCCCTGTCCGGAGCCTGTCAACACAGCTCAGGGGTCTCTCATCACTAAACTTCCCAACTACCCATCAACTTTACTAGACAATCAGTGGACGTTCAAATGTGAGACCAGTCATGAATGAGTGTCATTATATTCCGGTCAAAATCAGAAAAGTCACACCGACTTAACTGGGATATGTGCAAAGTGCAGCAATAACACTTTGAGCAATAACACAACCGAGAAGAAAACATGAATAGATATGTTGAAATGGCATATAAAATCTGTCTGCGGACATTCTTGAGAACCTTGTGTACACTTGACATACATAGTGGAGAGCATTATGTAATGATTATTCATGCCAGAATGGAGTTGAAGAGTGTGACAGCTGTTGGGATGGGTGTAGCAGTCTACAGTGTTGGGTCGGACTGTCTCTGCAGTAACTGCATATTCGGGAGCAGTGATTTCACGACACTACAGGGTATGTTTGGTATTCAGACCGAAAGGGGGAGCCATGCAACAAGTTTTGATTACCCGTCTTCATTTTTGATCTCTTCAGGACTTGTCGCTTCTCATCCTCGGCTAGTACCATAGGCGACAATTCAAATCAATCAACTGAACTGGGGAAAGGGTGGACACTTTAAGTCACACTGAGAAGCTGTACAAAAAGACAAAAATGAGTATGAAACAAGAATAAAGTGATAGCACCACTTAACACGCATGGCTGATAAATAAACAAATACAGCATCCATATTAGTGTAAGGGGTAGGAACATGTGTAATTAAATATGATGAGGGGCCACGTGTGAAATCTGACCATATTTGTTTTGAATATGTCATCCAAATGTCTTCAAATAAAACGAGTTTCGTTTTAAAACGTGCACACAAAAGGGAGAGAACTACCAAACGTGTAATCCCTGTTGCTCTTTTGAACTGTTTAAAACCCCACACATTTGTTCGGTTTTGAGCAGGAACACCGATCCCACAGTGTGACGCTGTGTCGTATTGTACCACACTGCCCTTTTCAAACGGGCCCGTGACGTCGCCGTGACGTCTCCATCGCGGTGGGGCTCAGGCCACAGCCACTCCCGTTTTCTCTTTACACCTGTGCTCACACGCCTCGAATCGTGAACGACTGAGGACACAAAGTGTGTTTACTGTGGCGGATCCAACAACCAGGAGGTCATAAAGCTGTTTCAAAACAGCCAACTGAGTGAAGCAACTTAAACGGCTCTGACAATTTACAGAGTCGAAGTGAAATATTACGAGACTGAAATGGGTCGTCATGTGTTGCATAATATACAGTCATATTAAATTAATGAGGACGGAATTGAAATTGATATAGATAATAGATATACAATTCCACATACATGCTCTGCTTTACGTACTGTGCTATGTCAGCGTTGATTTCGCTGCTTACTTGTCGGCGACGAAGTGACGTCGCGGCGCAGACAAAGCGAAATGTCGGTTCAGCAGAACGAGGCTTGTTTCTGTTTGCCGGGGAACTTCCTCAGGAGGATTCATTGATGATTATCAATCCACATTCCACTGTTTATGATGGCCGTTCAAGACTTTATTTCATGCCTCTCAGACACGTGAAAAATGTAAAGCGCTGGAAATGAACAAAGCAGGAGTGTTTATTGCCAGGATGACAGCTGATTGTAATTAATGATGTGCTTTCACCAATTCCACCATTCCCGCCATCGTCTCGCAGCACTGAGAGAATGAATCCAAAAAGTTATGAGAGCTATTGTATGATATGATTTCTAGAAATCTGAACATGTTGATGTGTTGTTTTCATTTTGGTCAAGGTATTGCACCTCCCACATCAGGTTTTCATTGTGTTAAACCCCGACTCGGCATCACATTCACTTTTCCCTCAGGTGTGACTCTGGAAAATGAAAGTTGCAGCAGTATAAGAGAGAGGCTGCAGGAATGATCCCACATCACAGTCACCTCTTCTCAAAGAGACATTCAAACTCTCCTCTCAAAGATGCTGCGCAGTGTTTTCTTTGTGTGTCTGTCTCTCAGTGTGTGCAGCGCAGCCTCCTCTCTGAGCTGCCCATGGCTGGATGAGAAATTCAGAGAGTACAGTGCATCCTACTTGGGTCTGCTGGATGCCATGGTGAGTTAACCTGTGAGTGTTGTACAAAGTTGCTCAGTTGTCTTCTATGACAGACAGATGGAGGGATGATTCCTGTGTGTGTGTTTGTGCTGCAGGTTAGAAACTCCACCAACGTCACAGAGCTGGAGGACTCTGTGTCCTTCCCCAGTCATCTGTACGACCAGGCGTCCAAAGCATCAGTGAGTCCTCCTCAGCTTCTGTCTCCTGCAGCTGCCAACAACACCCTCTTTTTCTCCTCTGCTAGAAAAGTCTGCCTTGTGTGATCTCATGTCTTCCTGCTTACTCCTCCTTCCTGCAGGATGAAGATAAGGTGGCCTTCACAGTGCAGGTGCTGAACGAGACGGCCAGCCTGTTTGTGGAGGACTACAGCTCGGCATCCTGGGAGCAGAGGAAGGTGGAGGACTTTGTCAATGAGCTGATGCAGCAGGCTGACAACCTGCGCTCCTGTGTAAGTAGCAGCAAAGCAGCAGCTGCCTCTGGGTGGCGCCACTGAGCTGTGATCTCTGTATCTGGGACATGTCCTGACTTCAGCGAGTGATGGAGCTTTCTGTGGGTTAGGGACCAGTGGAGTCCAGCAGGTGGACTGCAGCTTTCTGACTTCTCTTCTCCTTGTCCTTCATGTAGATCGGGAGCCACAAGAGGAAAACCAAAAAGCTGCACATGTATTTCAACAGGCTCAAGCAGCACATCCTCAAACGAATGGTAAGTTTAGTCAGTGCGTTTCTGCTCCTGAGTATCGGTCCATGTGCAGTATGTATCAGTGAAATATTTTTTACTTATTGAATATTGTGTGTGCAGGACTACAGTGCTGAGGCCTGGGAGCTGATCAGGATGAAGATCAAAGACCACCTGATAATAGCAGACCAGCTGCTGTCACCTCTGTTCAGCAGCAGCTGAGATCTGTCCTCTGACACATCCACAGTGCCTTTATTTATTTCATGCATTAAGTCTATTTATGTATTTATTGTTTGTTTGTTTGTTTGTTTTTATTCATGTTATTTATATTATTGATCAGTGTATTTATTACTTTTTACAAAGTATATGTCATTTTTATGTGGAACACCACAAAGGTGGTTAAATATGAACTTCTCAGGAAAATGCCATTTTATCCATGTTGATAATAATGATTAAAAAAATGTATGTCATTTTTAGCATTGTTTGCAATATTTTGTTTATATACTTGCATATATACGATGTCTATTTATTTTTTTATATTTATATTATTACAGAATTGTGGTTTATTAATAAGTGTTCCATGAACAACTCAAGAAAATAAAACTATTTTCTCAGGCAAATCAACATTTTCTCCCTGTTTTCAATGACTTTTTAAAGAATCAACAAACACTTGATATCAAAAACAAGCATGGCCCTGCACAGACTGAACTGTTTCATGCTCTGTTTCATGGACTGATCTGTCTCTATTGAAATGTGGTTTTGTGTATTTTTATGACGTTTGTCCATGAGGATGCTCTTGTTGAGTGTTGGAAATCTGCATTGTTCAACAAGCAGGTCAATGTGTTTATTGTGGCGGTTCCTGGCCCATGGTTCCAGTCAAATAACTTGCAGGATCATGCGGGGCCTCAACATCAAATTGTAGGAGAAGATCTGTCACAAAAGGTGAACTAGTCATCACTACTCATTTCACTTCATTCTCTTATCACCATGTTCCTGAGGCTTACAGATCCGGCTGAGAGATATGATTTCTCCAGCATGTAATATGTTTTTCCGGAGGGCTTGTCCTGAACAAACCTGTGACACCTCCCCAAGGAGGTGTCGAGGAAACATCCTGGTCAGATGCTCAAACAACTTCATCCGGCTCTTCTTGGAGGAGCAGCCGCTCTAATGACTCCTGAGTAAATTTCTGAGCAGATCTGCCCTGCAGAGACAACTCATTTCAGCGACTTGTGTTAAGGATTTTCAACCAAATTACTCATAAACTTATGTCTGTAGAGAAGGATGGGAATGAGGACTCTCACGACTCTCTTCAGTCTTTCCTCACAAACTGGGACCATCATGTTCCTGATTTGCTTAAACTCCTCTCCCTGTGGCAGGAATTCCTCCCTGACTCAATGTGGGCACTCTACCTTTTCCCATCTGCAAACCTTTGACTTGGAGGTACTGATCCTCATCCTAAACGATTCACATTTGGCTGTAAACTGGACCAGTGTGAGCAAGATCAACTCCCACGCTCTCTTCAGGATCCCCATGAAGGTAAGGGCAGGGTCCAGGGTTTTTTGAGCAGGATGAAAAACCACATTATTCCTCTTAAGTTTGACTTTTAAGCAACAGACTTAATCTCCTCTTCAGGAATCATGGCATAGCCCTGACCAGGGAGGCTGACAAATGCCATCACCCTGTAGAAGAAATAGATCCCATCATGACTTTGCCGCCAGAACTGGATCTGACTTTTGCTCCCTTACTCCTTGTTCCACCTCATTCATAGCGCCTTCTACATTGTGTCCAAATGGAGTGAGGGGATTGGATGGAGGGTACAAGAGAGAGAGAGGGTGCAATTTCAAGCAAGGGGACACTTGCATGCAGACCATATGGCTGTGTTTGGTCAATTTATTTGCAGTCCTGAAGCTGCTCGGCAAAATTGTATTTTTGTCTGTTTTAAATAAACCTCAATGTAGAGAAGTACAAATGAAAAAAATGAACAATATATGTTTCAATAGATAAAAATCAAAACACATAAGAACAAAAAATACATTGATGTCTGTGGATGGTCTGATATTAAAGAGTAGGAATGCCTTTTATTAAAAACTAATTCATAAAAAACATGTAGAAACTGTTAATTTACTTGAGAAAGTATTGTTTCATTCCATTTTGTTCTTGTTCATGTAACACCTTTTCATAAATAGTCATACATGCACAACTATAAAAATAAATACGGAAAAACAGTTAATAAAGGGGAACCCATCAGTAAATTGCATCATTAGAAGATAAGATGTCCATTTCTTCAAGAAAGTCTTATTTTCTAGGTTTTTATGGATTTCCATATAATAAATAAATAAATAAATATCAATAGGACAACTTCATAAATTTACATGAATAAAAACAAATGAATAAATAGACTGAATGCATGAAATAAATAAAGGCACTGTGGATGTTTCAGAGGACAGATCTCAGTTGCTGCTGAACAGAGGTGACAGCAGCTGGTCTGCTGTTATCAGGTGGTCTTTGATCTTCATCCTGATCAGCTCCCAGGCCTCAGCACTGTAGTCCTGCACACACAACAATATTTCACTGATACATACTGCACATGGACCGATACTCAGGAGCAGAAAAACACTGACTGAACTTACCATTTGTTTGAGGATGTGCTGCTTGAGCCTGTTGAAATACATGTGCAGCTTTTTGGTTTTCCTCTTGTGGCTCCCGATCTACATGAAGGACAAGGAGAAGAGAAGTCAGAAAGCTGCAGTCCACCTGCTGGACTCCACTGGTCCCTAACCCACAGAAAGCTCCATCACTCGCTGAAGTCAGGACATGTCCCAGAGGCAGAGATCACAGCTCAGTGGCGCCGCCCAGAGGCAGCTGCTGCTTTGCTGCTACTTACACAGGAGCGCAGGTTGTCAGCCTGCTGCATCAGCTCATTGACAAAGTCCTCCACCTTCCTCTGCTCCCAGGATGCCGAGCTGTAGTCCTCCACAAACAGGCTGGCCGTCTCGTTCAGCACCTGCACCGTGAAGGCCACCTTATCTTCATCCTGCAGGAAGGAGGACAAAGCAGGAAGACATGAGATCACACATTGCAGACTTTTCTAGCACAGGAGAACAAGAGGGTGTTGTTGGCAGCTGCAGGAGACAGAAGCTGAGGAGGACTCACTGATGCTTTGGACGCCTGGTCGTACAGATGACTGGGGAAGGACACAGAGTCCTCCAGCTCTGTGACGTTGGTGGAGTTTCTAACCTGCAGCACAAACACACACACAGGAATCATCCCTCCATCTGTCTGTCATAGAAGACAACTGAGCAACTTTGTACAACACACACAGGTTAACTCACCATGGCATCCAGCAGACCCAAGTAGGATGCACTGTACTCTCTGAATTTCTCATCCAGCCATGGGCAGCTCAGAGAGGAGGCTGCGCTGCACACACTGAGAGACAGACACACAAAGAAAACACTGCGCTGCATCTTTGAGAGGAGAGTTTGAATGTCTCTTTGAGAAGAGGAGACTGTGATGTGGGATCATTCCTGCAGCCTCTCTCTTATACTGCTGGAGCTTTCATTTTCCAGACTCACACCTGAGGGAAATGTGAATGTGATGCTGTGTAGTGGTTAAACACAATGAATACAACATGTTGAGATGTTAAGCTCTAGAAAGGTCATATTATTAAAAAAATAATAAAAACAAAATAGGGCTATTTCTTCAAATCTCTGTAATACAGCTGGATTATTTTGATATAAAGACATATCATAACAGATCTAACTGATCTCTAAAGCAAGAAATTAAGAACTGAGGATGCCACTGATGTAGCATCTGCTAAGAAAGGTTGTGAGCTTACATTTCACAAACCATTTGATATTCAAAGCCCATGTGCTGTTTCGGATGATGTTCTCATAGACTGCATTGAAGAGATGCCAAAAAGAATTGTTCTTTAAAGTCTAGCTATTGTCTTTCCTAGAATGAATAGTGAAGTTGTACTCAATTTGCTATACATAATACATTGGGGGATTAAAACTACCATTTACCTCAGGAATAAAAATGTAAGTCAAAGAAGTGTTTTTTAATATGTTGTTTAAACTATGTTGTGTTATTTGGCTATTTAAAGCCCAAAGTAGTGTTCAAATCAACTGTGCGGGAATTGATTGAACACGTTTCAGCAGGTAAAAGTGAAGCTTATTTACACAGTATTTGATGAATTGATACACTACATCATTTGAGGCCATTGTTAAATTTTGCGTTCTAAATATTGATGTGCAAGAGAATAAGAACTAGAGTTGAATATTTTGACTGTCTCAAATTGCGCGTTTTAAAATACGAAATCATTTAGAGTTGCAGACTGTGAGGATGGAACCGCAAAAATTGTGACATGAAATAACAACAGGATGGGAAACTAGCTGAGTCATCTAAGGATCTGTTAAAATGTGTGCAGACCTTAAGTATAGATTTCTAATTTTAATATGCAAGTATAGTTAACCTGAATGCTCATAAATTGACAACCATCCCGCGTGAATCATTTCATCTTTGAACTCTAAGATTAAATGTCAGTTTGTCATAAAGTTATGTCAAGATACCTTGGTGTCGTGTTATGACTTGATGACCTCGTAATTATTCAATTATTCTCAAATCATTATTAAAGTGTGGCTGCGGTTCACTGTTCTCGTTCCCACGCCTTATTTCGTTCTGAAAAATGTCACCGGACGGGCTCCGTAGTCGACCGACAACTTTCAACTTTTCTTTTAGCTTCTGATGAAATAAATTCACGCGCTCTGCCTCTTGCGGCCGCTCCACTTCCCACGCTGACGCAGTGACGTCACGACGCAAACAACGTGAAACGGCGGTTCTGCCGAATGAGGCTCTTTCTGTCTGAGAGGAACTTCCTCAGGTGGATGGATCCGCTGACGTTGATCAGCGAGCCACGCGCAGCTATTGATAACCCTTCAAGACTTAAACAATGTAGAAGACAATAGATAAACATGATTAAACTGACAAATACATTTTGAAATTTTCCTTATTAATAATATTCCTGCAATAGTTCCATTGCTCTTAAACTCGCATCACTGAGAGAAACAATCCCACACCAAGTCAACCAAGTCAAATCGTCCAGTGTTTGTCGTCAGAGCTTTATGACTTTTACAAATCTAAACATGTTGATGTGTTGTTTTCATTTTGGTCAAGGTATTACACCCCCATACAGCATCACATTCACATTTCTCTCAGGTGTGAGTCTGGAAAATGAAAGCTGCAGCAGTATAAGAGAGAGGCTGCAGGAGTGATCCCACATCACAGTCACCTCTTCTCATAGAGACATTCAAACTCTCCTCTCAAAGATGCTGCGCAGTGTTTTCTTTGTGTGTCTGTCTCTCAGTGTGTGCAGCGCAGCCTCCTCTCTGAGCTGCCCATGGTTGGATGAGAAATTCAGAGAGTATAGTGAATCCTACTTGGGTCTGCTGGATGCCATGGTGAGTTAACCTGTGAGTGTTGTACAAAGTTGCTCAGTTATCTTCTATGACAGACAGATGGAGGGATGATTCCTGTGTGTGTGTGTGTGTGTGTGTGTGTGTGTGTGTGTGTGTGTGTGTGTGTGTGTGTGTGTGTGTGTGTGTGTGTGTGTGTGTGTGTGTGTGTGTGTTTGTGCTGCAGGTTAGAAACTCCACCAACGTCACAGAGCTGGAGGACTCTGTGTCCTTCCCCAGTCATCTGTACGACCAGGCGTCCAAAGCATCAGTGAGTCCTCCTCAGCTTCTGTCTCCTGCAGCTGCCAACAACACCCTCTTGTTCTCCTGTGCTAGAAAAGTCTGCAATGTGTGATCTCATGTCTTCCTGCTTTGTCCTCCTTCCTGCAGGATGAAGATAAGGTGGCCTTCACGGTGCAGGTGCTGAACGAGACGGCCAGCCTGTTTGTGGAGGACTACAGCTCGGCATCCTGGGAGCAGAGGAAGGTGGAGGACTTTGTCAATGAGCTGATGCAGCAGGCTGACAACCTGCGCTCCTGTGTAAGTAGCAGCAAAGCAGCAGCTGCCTCTGGGTGGCGCCACTGAGCTGTGATCTCTGCCTCTGGGACATGTCCTGACTTCAGCGAGTGATGGAGCTTTCTGTGGGTTAGGGACCAGTGGAGTCCAGCAGGTGGACTGCAGCTTTCTGACTTCTCTTCTCCTTGTCCTTCATGTAGATCGGGAGCCACAAGAGGAAAACCAAAAAGCTGCACATGTATTTCAACAGGCTCAAGCAGCACATCCTCAAGCGAATGGTAAGCTTAGTCAGTGCGTTTCTGCTCCTGAGTATCGGTCCATGTGCAGTATGTATCAGTGAAATATTGCTGTGTGTGCAGGACTACAGTGCTGAGGCCTGGGAGCTGATCAGGATGAAGATCAAAGACCACCTGATAACAGCAGACCAGCTGCTGTCACCTCTGTTCAGCAGCAACTGAGATCTGTCCTCTGAAACATCCACAGTGCCTTTATTTATTTCATGCATTCAGTCTATTTATTTATTCGTTTTTATTTCTACCCATTTATGATGTTGACCTATTTATTTGTTTGTTTGTTTGTTTGTTTGTTCATTTATTTATTTATTTATTTATTTATCTTTCATATGAAAATCCACAAAAACTTATAAAATAAGACTTTCTTGAAGAAATGGACATCTTATCTGCGCTGTTATTCAGGATGTTTGTCTCTCCTTTGTGAAACTGAGAATGTGCCTCTCAGTGATGTAATTTACTGATGGGATGCTTTTTATTGACCTGTCTTTCTGTTCTTCTTTTTATAATTTTGCATGTACTGTACTTACTGTACTGTACTGTATTTATGAAGAAGTGTTATATGAACAATAACAAAAAGGAATAAAAACAATACTTTCTCGAGCAAATGAACACTGTCCTGGTTCTTTATGGCTTATTTTCTAATCGGTCACATTCATGCTCCTTAACATCAGGAACAATTATCAGACAGCAGTATATGTATCACTCTTAGTATGTATTGATCTCTATCTATTGACGCATCAGTTTTGTGCATATTTTTCACTTTCCTGATTCATTTATTTCTGTTATATTACTGATTTTGATATCATCAGTCATTCCATATTTTATATCTCATAATCCACAAAAGTCAGTAAAATTCAACTTCATCAAGCATGTGGACATTAGCTCCATTTACCTTCATGATTAATTTTATTACAAACGTCATGTATCATGTTCAGAATACTTTTTTTGCTCACATAAAATTTATATATATATATATATGTATATGTAATTTTTTTTTTTTTTTTACCAGGATAGACCCATTGAGATTGCAATTGTCTTCTTCAAGGGCATCATGGCCCTTTTATTACTAAGTTGTGAACAAATATTCCATGGAAAACCATGAGGATCTTGTCAGTCCCACACATATTCGTATGAAGAGGCAGAGCTGGATTCTCACCTGGACTAACTCATCACTGAACACTGCTGTGACTGGTGTGCTGTGTCGAGTATTTTCCATGATGGTGCAGGACTGCATGGCTGACATGTCCCTGCAACACCGTGTGGTAAATGTGGATAGTGCCTTTGGTGTGGCAGGCTGTGGCGGTGTATCTCTTGGTATTGAATGGGAACCACCGGATGTGTTACAACTACAGGTCGGTCACACTTGTCAGCCTCCCTGGTAAAAGAGCTATGCCACGTTATTGGAGAGAGGAATAAGTCAGACTTTAGGCCCCAGCATGCTATCGCGCAAGCCTCCAGCATGGTTCTGCGCCACCGCTAATGTTCCGCCCGACCACCGGGAGGCGGTACAAGTCTCTGTCCCCGGAGCAGACGAAGTGGAGCATCGTCTTAAAATAGGCAGAAAAACATAGATAATGAACAATATATGTATTTATGGTGACTATATTTTGAATGTATTAATTGGGGTGGGGTGCTACTGGGTCAAAAGCAATGTCTACAACAGGCTCTCTCAAATAGGGCGCATGCGCGACCAACGCGCCATTGGAGCGAGGTCTCAAATTACGTATGTCTGCTATGGATGTATTGTAAGACCTGGATAGGGCGCCACCCCTCTGTCGGCGATCCGATTTTACCCAGTGGAAACAAGTCGTATGCGCCAGCGAGCAGGGTTCCATAGGAATGAATGGGCCGCCATGTTTGGTCCGGTATCCAGTTCTTATTATACATCCATGATGTCTGCGCCATTTTCGCGGACGCATACCTGGGCCTCTTAGGAAAATCAATGTGGTTTTCATCCCGTTCATAAAACATTAAGTTGTCTCTATCTAAACAGGCTTCCATTCAAAGTTTCCTGGCAAGCGCACTCCCACAGGGGTACCCCAAGGGTCCTTGGTGGCCCCGTCTTTTTGTAGTGTACTCTACCCAGCTCTACCTGTTTTTTAGGTAGTTTTTTTTTTTTTTTTTTTTGGATAACTCCACTGTGTCCGGACAGAAAACATGTGGCATTTTGTCCTTCATGATCCAGGAATTACCACAATTAACATATTGTCTTTTACATTTACCAGATTTATAGTTTCTCATGAGAACAAGATAATCCTCATGGAAAAGTGTCATAATTGTGCATGGAACCATGTTTTGATAGATATAAATCAGTACACATAAAGAGTATGAAATACTTCAATCTGTGCAGGGCCATACTTGTTTCTGGCATCAAGCAGTTAGCCCTTTATTCTTGTAAACACATTTACAAGAATAAAGGGCTTAAAAACACATGGAAAAACACATGTATATTAAACACACATGGAAAAAATATTTGCTTAAGAAAGTTTTTTATTTCATGTAGGTGTTGTTCATGGAACACTGATTAATAAATAATGAAGGCACTACTGTGTAATGATATAAATATATGAAGACAGATTAATAGATAATCTCAATCATGTAAATAAAAAAATAAAGAATATATTGTTAATAATGTAAAGAAGGACATATTTTTGTTAAAATCGTCATTATCACAATAGATAAAATGTAATTTTCCTGAGAAAGTCTTCTTTTATTGCCTTTGTGGTTTTCCACATAAAAAAGACATATACTTTTAAATAGTAATAAATACACAGTTCAATAATATAAATAGATATAAATAAAAACGAATGAATAAATAGACTGAATGCATGAAATAAATAAAGGCACTGTGGATGTTTCAGAGGACAGATCTCAGTTGCTGCTGAATAGAGGTGACAGCAGCTGGTCTGCTGTTATCAGGTGGTCTTTGATCTTCATCCTGATCAGCTCCCAGGCCTCAGCACTGTAGTCCTGCACACACAATATTCAATAAGTCAAAAATATTTCACTGATACATACTGCACATGGACCGATACTCAGGAGCAGAAACGCACTGACTGAACTTACCATTTGTTTGAGGATGTGCTGCTTGAGCCTGTTGAAATACATGTGCAGCTTTTTGGTTTTCCTCTTGTGGCTCCCGATCTACATGAAGGACAAGGAGAAGAGAAGTCAGAAAGCTGCAGTCCACCTGCTGGACTCCACTGGTCCCTAACCCACAGAAAGCTCCATCACTCGCTGAAGTCAGGACATGTCCCAGAGGCAGAGATCACAGCTCAGTGGCGCCGCCCAGAGGCAGCTGCTGCTTTGCAGCTACTTACACAGGAGCGCAGGTTGTCAGCCTGCTGCATCAGCTCATTGACAAAGTCCTCCACCTTCCTCTGCTCCCAGGATGCCGAGCTGTAGTCCTCCTCAAACAGGCTGGCCGTCTTGTTCAGCACCTGCACCGTGAAGGCCACCTTATCTTCATCCTGCAGGAAGGAGGAGTAAGCAGGAAGACATGAGATCACACATGGCAGACTTTTCTAGCACAGGAGAACAAGAGGGTGTTGTTGGCAGCTGCAGGAGACAGAAGCTGAGGAGGACTCACTGATGCTTTGGACGCCTGGTCGTACAGATGACTGGGGAAGGACACAGAGTCCTCCAGCTCTGTGACGTTGGTGGAGTTTCTAACCTGCAGCACAAACACACACACACACACACAGGAATCATCCCTCCATCTGTCTGTCATCGAAGATAACTGAGTAACTTTGTACAACACTCACAGGTTAACTCACCATGGCATCCAGCAGACCCAAGTAGGATGCACTGTACTCTCTGAATTTCTCATCCAACCATGGGCAGCTCAGAGAGGAGGCTGCGCTGCACACACTGAGAGACAGACACACAAAGAAAACACTGCGCAGCATCTTTGAGAGGAGAGTTTGAATGTCTCTATGAGAAGAGGTGACTGTGATGTGGGATCATTCCTGCAGCCTCTCTCTTATACTGCTGCAGCTTTCATTTTCCAGACTCACACCTGAGAGAAATGTGAATGTGATGCTGTATGGGGGTGTAATACCTTGACCAAAATGAAAACAACACATCAACATGTTTAGATTTGTAAAAGTCATAAAGCTCTGACAACAAACACTGGACGATTTGACTTTTCATGGTGTGGGATTGTTTCTCTCAGTGATGCGAGTTTAAGAGCAATGGGACGATTGCAGGAATATTATTAATAAGGAACATTTAAAAATGTATTTGTCAGTTTAATCATGTTTATTTCTTGTATTCTACATTTTTTACGTCTTGAAGGGTTATCAATCGCTGCGCGTGGCTCGCTGATCAACGTCAGCGGATCCATCCACCTGGGGAAGTTCCTCTCAGACAGAAAGAGCCTCATTCGGCAGAACCGCCGTTTCACGTTGTTTGCGTCGTGACGTCACTGCGTCAGCGTGGGAAGTGGAGCGGCCGCAAGAGGCAGAGCGCGTGAATTTATTTCATCAGAAGCTAAAAGAAAAGTTGAAAGTTGTCGGTCGACTACGGAGCCCGTCCGGTGACATTTTTCAGAACGAAATAAGGCGTGGGAACGAGAACAGTGAACCGCAGCCACACTTTAATAATGATTTGAGAATAATTGAATAATTACGAGGTCATCAAGTCATAACACGACACCAAGGTATCTTGACATAACTTTATGACAAACTGACACTTAATCTTAGAGTTCAAAGATGAAATGATTCACGCGGGATGGTTGAGAGTCTATGAGAGCATTCAGGAGAGTGATCTTTGTCTCGAATAAGTTAACTATACTTGCATATTAAAATTATAAATCTGTACTCAAGGTCTGCGTGCGGCCGGTCATGTTAACAGATTCTTTGTTTAGATGACTCAGTTTCTCATCCTCTTGTACTTTCATTTCACGGTTGTTGTGGTTCCATCCTCACAACCTACAAATATTAATGATTTCGTTAATAAATCAAAATACTCAAAATACTCAGTTATATTTTTTATTTTCTTGCAGATTTGTACTTAGAGCACAAAACGAAACAAAGGCCACACATGATATAACGGCATGGATAAAGAGTAAATTTCCCTCCGGCAAATACAGTTGAAATTGACTTCACCTTAACATGATGTGGTGAATCAGCTCCCACAGAGTCGATGTGAATATTTTGTTCAGGCTTTAAATAGCTCAAACAAAAGTTATAATAGTTCAATTAAAATATTCAAAACAGTTCATCATTCAACACCATGTCAGAGTTGCCTTTTAACACTATGCAATAAATTAAAGGACTTTTGACCTTGACTTACATTTTAATTCCTGAAGTAGTGCTAATTGTAATCCCTAAATGTAATATTTATGATACATTGTCATAATTGTTTTAATTCATGAAAAACAATACATTTTAACAACATTAAATAAAACTTCAACGTATTCAATGAAAACAACATCAGAAGAGCGTACAGGCTTTGGATGTCAAACGGTTCGTATAGCCGATCTCCAGATCTCATCCAAGAGTTAAAGCGGATGCACTCCCCTCATGTTTGTAACGTGTTGAGAATGATAAATTAAAACTGACCTGAAAAGCTCAGATGCACAAGAAATCCATGAGCAGTCATGAAAGAAATTAGACTTAATTCTGTATGGTATAGACATCGATTACACCTAGAGATAGATGACATATCTCTTGATATTGCTTTATATCAACATAATCCATAATTGTTTGATTAAACGGATTCAGAGGAAATACCCTACAAATGTATTTACAGTCTTCTTTTGTTTTGTTTTTGACCATACGACTTTAAGAAAGCTAAACATCTTTCATTGTCTTCATTGTATCCAACCACTACACGCATCACAATCACATTTTCCTCAGCTGTGAAACTGGAAAACGAAAGCTGCAGCAGTATAAGAGAGAGGTTGCAGGAGTGATCCACTAATCACATCACAGTCTCCTCTTCTCATAGAGACATTCAAACTCTCCTCTCAAAGATGCTGCGCGGTGTTTTATTTGTGTGTCTGTCTCTCAGTGTGTGCAGCGCAGCCTCCTCTCTGAGCTGCCCATGGCTGGATGAGAAATTCAGAGAGTACAGTGCATCCTACTTGGGTCTTCTGGATGCCATGGTGAGTTAACCTGTGTGTATTGTACAAAGTTGCTCAGTTGTCTTCGATGACAGAGAATTTAATGGATGACGTCTCTCTCTCTCCCTCTCTATCGCTCTCTCTCTCTCTGTCTCTGTGCGTCAGGCCCCAGACAGCCGAGAGGCGATGCAGCTGGAGGACTCTGTGTCCTTCCCCAGCCGTCTGTACGACCAGGCGTCCAAAGCATCAGTGAGTCCTCCTCAGCTTCTGTCTCCTGCAGCTGCCAACAACACCCTGTTGTTCTCCTCTGCTAGAAAAGTCTGCAATGTGTGATCTCATGTCTTCCTGCTTTCTCCTCCTTCCTGCAGGATGAAGATAAGGTGGCCTTCACGGTGCAGGTGCTGAGCGAGACGGCCAGCCTGTTTGTGGAGGACTACAGCTCGGCATCCTGGGAGCAGAGGAAGGTGGAGGACTTTGTCAATGTGCTGA
This sequence comes from Karalla daura, assembly GCA_029224185.1. Lineage (NCBI taxonomy): Eukaryota > Metazoa > Chordata > Actinopteri > Chaetodontiformes > Leiognathidae > Karalla > Karalla daura. The sequence continues at coordinate 15,921,285 of CM055207.1, read as the reverse complement.
TGCAGCAGGCTGACAACCTGCGCTCCTGTGTAAGTAGCAGCAAAGCAGCGGCTGCCTCTGGGTGGCGCCACTGAGCTGTAATCTTTGCCTCTGGGACATGTCCTGACTTCAGCGAGTGATGGAGCTTTCTGTGGGTTAGGGGCCAGTGGAGTCCAGCAGGTGGACTGCAGCTTTCTGACTTCTCTTCTCTTTGTCCTTCATGTAGATCGGGAGCCACAAGAGGAAAACCAAAAAGCTGCACATGTATTTCAACAGGCTCAAACAGCACATCCTCATGCGAATGGTAAGCTCAGTCAGTGCGTTTCTGCTCCTGAGTATCGGTCCATGTGCAGTATGTATCAGTGAAATATTGCTGTGTGTCCAGGACTACAGTGCTGAGGCCTGGGAGCTGATCAGGATGAAGATCAAAGACCACCTAATAACAGCAGACCAGCTGCTGTCACCTCTGTTCAGCAGCAACTGAGATCTGTCCTCTGGAGCATCCACAGTGCCTTTATTTATTTCATGCATTCAGTCTATTTATTTATTTATTTATTTATATTATTGAGTGGTGTATTTATATCATAAATTATATGGAGATGGAGATTTTCTCCTCTCCTCTTTTTAATTATTTTATATCTGTCCTCTGTTTCTTAAAAATACCTCTATGTATTTGTTTTTGATCAGGTTCACTTTATTTATCTACTTTTGATATCATAATATATATTTTTATTACTGAGTTGCGTATGTATCACTGTTCACAAGTGAATGTTTCAGGTTTTTGATTTGCTTGACATTGAAATTTGCAAAAAACAATAAAAAATAAGTCCTTGTCAAATCAACATTTGTATCAGTTTTTATTCCTTTAACAGTTGTAACTACTACTCAATATCATCAAACAACGGGAACAGGTGGCACATCCAGATTTCTATGTCTCACGTTGACAGATTTATGATGTGCATGATCTGAATAATAACTTATAACTGTTGCATAAGAGATGTAAATATGAAATAATGCACACAAACACATTTCACTGGGCTGAAAACAACCTCTCGAAGCATAACAAAGCATCAGCTTTTGAGTCTGACTTTAACAATTCGTACATCTAAACCTCACAGCCCAGTCACTAAACAGTGTGAAATGAACAGAAAATAAAGAAAGCATTTCGGAACAAGGAGGTTCTGCCACATTTATAAACAAACAAAATGTTTTTCTACAGGAAAGAATACATCTCAACGACCTTCATCATCAAGACTTTGCTACGACTGAAGCATTGTCGGGTTGCAGAGGAGGCGAAGTGAGAAGTGCTTCAGTCTCACTCCCAGGGGGCCTCCGCGCCTTCAGGCTGGGCGTACACGGTAAGGTCCTCATACACCCCTCCACTACACGTCTCAATCATCAGGCCCTGCGGGACAGAGATGAGTCAGTCAGTCAGTCAATAAGCCAATTAATCTGAATATGCTCGGGGAATCCTACAGTTGAAGTGCCCCTAATGACTAAGCTTAGATGACTTGATAACGGTCAACGATAAGGACACAGAGGTAAATGTGTAATTTGCAGATGACACTTCAACATCTTTGACATTTTTATCGCATCTCTGGGAAAACTGAAATGTATCTGCAGGTTTTGACCCAATTTTCATGATTGCCTGACCCTTGAATGGCATTAAAAAAATAACATTCATCCCCTTATGTCTGTCATCGCAGTGTGTGTTGTCTGGTTTTTCTTCGCTTGTAATAATTAACTTGTAAACAAATGCGAATAAAATTACTCATGTCATTTTGTGGACAATTAAAGTAGTAAATGTAAATCCACACCCAGAACTACTGTGGACAATTGTTTTGTAAAGAAAAAGAGGAATAAAACCTGAGATGGCTGCATCAACACAACAAGAAAGGTTTGTGGTTGGGAGCTCACTGATGCATGTTTGTCTGTCTATCTGTCTGTTGCCCATGCATTACTATGCAAAAACCCACAGGTGTAGCATGTCTGCTCAGATGTTGTTGGTGAATTAAAGTAATGGCCAGCAATGAGAAAAACAAATGGCTCCACCTGTGGTGAGTATTTCTAAGAAGCTCAAACAAACCTCGTAGATGTGATCGTTCTCAGGCTCCTCATACGTGTAGTCCTTCTTTTCCTGCTGCTTCAGAAAAGAAAGAGTCAATTAGAAATACATCTCAAGAGATGGTGGTGATGGAGAGGGTTTTGGTGCCCAACAGTGGCTTCAGGAACTATTTGGCAACATAGGATTTGACAGCTGTAGCGCCGATATCCATTGCTCTCAAGTATCAACACACTTTTGGCATAATGACCTTTGCCACTGCCACCGTGACGCTAGATAGAGCGGCTGATAGACTGGCAGCCTGGACACATTCGGTACTTACAAATGTGTAAGTTGGATACTTTAATCTTGTGCTCTGTTATACATAAAATAAAGTCATTCGCTGGTCACTAGTTCTCAAACAATGCATGAAAATGATATGTGTTTGGATGTTAATTCTGTGAACTGCAACTGAGCATCGGTTTTACATATCAGCGGCAGATTTGCTTTTACCTTGCATGTATTGCTGACTGCTCCTGGCTAATCATAATGGCCCACAGCCACATCATTGCAAGGCGCAGGGTTCTGGATCATTCTCGCAACCGGTACTTACATCATAAGGTGGCGTAGGTGTAGTGCCAGCCCCAAGTGGTCAAACAGGGAAGTACAGTTTTTGTACAGAAGCGCCATACCACACAAACAACACATACGAATGACCAAATCTAGGTCGACCTCTGTGTGCACGTAAAGAATCTGAAGAACTGTTGCCCTCTCAAGAAGGTTTTTCATTTTCCATCGTCCTTGATTCTTTATATGCTCAGCCCCAGTTGTGCTCTGTCTAATTTGTCTACAAGATCAGCACTAAACAGAACTACGGCACACTAGCCCGGCACAGAGTTGCCTTGAGTGTTTGGGTCCTGTTCCTTACCAGTTTTTGTTGCCGTAGCAGTGATGCACCAATGCACATAGCCACCAACAGGCCCTGGAGGACGATGAGAATGTCCTTCATTTGTGTCCTCCACTGTGCCTTGTTGTGATTAATTGGGCCTGTGGGAGGAAAATAAAGAATTGTAAATGCAACGATGATAACGCATCATTCTCTGTGGGGATGTGCGATGGATATGTTGTCGAACTGCTTACTGCCAACGTGAACCCCTGTTCCAGATCCCCATACTCCGTTTAAGAGGCAGAAGTACACACCGGCGTCATCTTTCTGTAAATCTTCAAGTGCGAGAACGCTGTAACCAGGACCCTGAATAACAATAATCCTTCCCCCGATCTTGATTTGGCCTTTATGTCCGTTGTTCTGTGCCTTGTACCACACCGCAGTGGCATTCAGATGTTGCATGGGCCACAAACAACGGATTAACACAAATTTCCGGATTTTTGCGTTGGCATATCGGGGAGACTGGCGGATATCTTGGGCCGTTAAGCAGACTAGAGAAAGTTGAGGGACAGAGACACAAATGCAGCAGCTTAGCATTCACCTGGCAAAACACGGGTAAAATTTGTTGTGAAGAAGTCAGGGAAATGTGCTAGCTGACGGGCAAACTTGATTTAGATTCATGAAGTTGCGTAATGTGTGTAATGCATCAGGTAAAAGTCCAACATTTCTGCAATCATAACATCATGGTGAAAAATAATTCACCACACTCGATTTGGTTGACAAGCTGACGATCAGCCACAATAACCTGGCTGAGGTCTAATTGGTACCGTGCATGCGGTAAAATAAACAATGCAACATCTGTCTTTGTCTCACAAGACAACTTCCTCTTTTTCTCCAGATGGTCAGGAAGTAGAGGCATAGGGGTGTCAAAAATAACACCTAAAATACGCTTGCAATTGTGACCGTTTTTGAAACAATGTTAACATTAGGACCAAAAGATTCTGAAATGTTTTAGAGTTATACAGCCATGGCAGCGTTTCACAAATGTTATTATAGTTCTGCCAAGAGTGCCAGAGCTCACTTTATTGTTATTTTCAGTCTTTTTTCCTTTCCATTCAGTGGAGAATTATGAAAGAAAATGCATTTACCTGTGATACTGATCAGAGCAAGGCCACAGTATCCAGCCAGCAACCAGCGCATGGTGACATGCAGGAGAAAAATGGTTCCAGCGTCGATAAACGTCTACGTCTCCCTGCAGTCATGGAAACGTTGTCAACGCAGAGGAGAAGTGTTTGTGTCTGTTGCACACGCTCTGATGACAGGCAAATAAGGCCATGAGCTGCATGACATCCGCCCCAAAATAACTGTGACTGTCCCACACATTTGACTTTAAAATCTGGCCGCATTGTTCATTCACAGTTGTTCCCATTTTTCGGGACGAGCGGAACAGGTACAGTTAGTGTGATGCCAAGTTATTGTCAAATCTAGTGCTTGGTATAGTTTGATATTTTCGCAAATACAACAGCTGAGTTTTAGTGCGAATATCCATGAGAAGACAAATGAGCTCTGATACATCTATTCTGATTTTAAGTGGGCTAAAATGTCACTAGCCTTAATACAGCATCAATTATCATATTCTCACTTCTCGGTTATTGTACATAGAAATAGTCAGAGTTTCGACGACCACAGTGCTCATTTGCAAGAGTCTTGATCTGAGCATAGACTTTCCAAGTAGTATGCTGTAACTCTAATATGGCCGAAGGTCCCAGGTTTGAACTCCCATCAGACCGAGGATGTGCAGACTTTGCATGTGCGTTATCTACAGTACACATGTTTTTCTCCAGGCTCATCAAGTTCCTCTCTCAGTCCAAAAGCATGCAGAAATGCAATACAATGCCGGTGTGGCAAGTGGTAAGAGATGCCCATTAGATATGAGCAGCAGGTGGTGCTAGCTCTCCAGTTGGAATGCTCAGTTGCGTTCCCGCGTCCTGTGCCATTCCTGCGTTTTGCGCCAGTAAGCGTCATGGACACAATACCCAGTCAACAGTCTCACTGTGTGCATGCGTGCAGCCCCACAGAGCAGCCGGGGTAGCTGGTGGCTCTTCCCCTTGCTGTAAGATGTCCGTGCGCAGGCAAGCGTGACATTTTGTGGTCAGCCAAGCGTAGGCCACGTACGCTTTCATTTCTCAGTTAGCGGTGGCAACTTTCAACTGACATAAATTACGACCGGGCTGCATCAGAGCAGACGGGTCCCTCCTCAATAAGATCGATCTGCAGCTTTTTTAAAACTGTCACCGAGAGTTAAGTAAGCATGCGGATGAAACTGGCACACACACACACACACTTGCAAAGCAGGTCTTTAGTTAAGCATTGCGAGTAATCATAGCGTGCAACCACAACAATATGCAAATAAACCAGAGAACCTAACATCCTTATTTTTTGTAAGAGACGTTGAAGCACTGGAACATGTTTAGATGAGACACATTTCAGTGCTGGAGATGGCAAACTATAAATATACTTAAAAAATACAGAATTTTACATTTTCATGCTGACAAATACCCTCTGTGCGGTCAAAACATCATGTGGCTCATACTTCTGTGCCATTGCTGCTCAAATATGTATTCGATATGTGACTGGACGACCAGACACTGCTTCTTCTGTCTCTTTCTTACTAACACGGTCCTGCTGCTGTACAGTAAGTGTTCACCGAGACACCATGTGTGTTCATCTGTGGCTGCAGATAGTCATCTGAAAACACCAGGGTTTATTAGTCAGCTGACCGGTCTGTTCGCCATCCAACCACCTCTCCTCAGTCCTTTCACAGGCAGCAGACAATACAGAGACAATATCACTGCCTACTTTCCCCTACAACAAGTGATTTATTCTCACAATACAGATACAACTTCTTTTTTTTTACAATAACAAAATGATATAAATGTACAAGACAGGGGGATCGAAGGAACAGGCATATTTACAGCACTGCAGCACTGACTGTGGGTTTGTACCAGTAAAGCTCTCGTGTGGCTCTGCCTCCATTAGAAATGTAAACAACAGGATGAGACCATCTTGTGGATGTGACAGCGCCATCAGAAGGGACACGAGCCAAGTGGCGCGGCGGCGTGTCAGTCTCCTGTCTGTAGCGGGTGCAGGTTACACTACAGATCTCTGACCGGAATATCTGCCAGGCTCCGACAGCAAAATAAGACAAAGAGGCCCCTTGTGGAAAAAAACAGTCACGTTGTTTTTTTTTTTAATCTCCAGAGGGGGAGACGGTCGCGCCGTGGTGAGCACTTAAGCAAGAGATGGGACAACCCTCTACGGTCTACTGTAAAAAAAAAAACGAAACAAAAAACAAACTAGAAAACTGTGAAAGTGCTTATGTTGTTGATGTACGTTGTTTCAGAGTAAGACATTTTGATTCAGTTAAGACTTACACAACAGCAGGTGAAGCTTACCTTCCCATATGATGACATAACGGACGTGACTAGGTGTGCATGAGGATGAATTTCTGTGCTTTTAAGTTGGAAAGTGGGGCATACCATGAACTTAGGTTTCTAACTATATCAACACAATATGAACGATATGCCAAAATTTTCGGTCTGAAAAAACAATTCGAACTACAACTCGAGCTTTGATCTAGTGTTCCAGGCAGAGGTTCATTTCAAAGATGCATTACGGGTGTTCATATCGCTGTAATCGGGTGGACAAATACAGAAAGAAAAAATGAACAGGGGGCCGAGCAGTTCTGTTATGCAACCAGGTTAATTATAAACATCACGTCTTAAGTTTACACTCACAGATGATGTTTAAAGCTCAACGCTGAAATGGAAACCCACCAAATGGAAAACAAGTGACTGCTTACTCTGGGGTTTTCAGCTCTGTCTGAGGGGACCAAAGATAGACCAAAGATATATAAAAAAGAAAAAATAGACAAACGTTGATAAGACATGCACATATCAATGACAAAGTCCTCTTAGAAAATAAGAGGGTCTCTCAGTCCTCTGCTCTAACTTGACCTGGAAGGGATATAAATAGTGCAATATAAACTAGGCCTTTCTGAAGGAGCCACTCAGGGACAGGTGTTAACTGCATTAGCTGACCCAAGTTATTGTTAACTAATAACGCAGTGGAGAGATCAGGGTTTCACTGGTGCACTCAGATATATGTGTGAAGTATCGTTTTCCTGTTATGAATTCATGCACTCCAACATGACCATAGAAAATCATTTAGTGTGTAATCTCAGCCCGGGAGCACAAGCCGGCCATGACGTCACACATGAAGCGGTTTCAAGTAAGCAGCGTTTTCCTCCATTTCATTTCATTTCATTTATTTATTTATTTATTTATTTATTTATTTATTTGAACCAATTCCTGCTTCCTTGCAGTTCTCGCAGTGCCGTGCTCATGTGACCTTTCTAAACGTTCCTCTATAGCTGCGGATAACGGTGTTACATTCACGGTCGACCCGGGGGAAGCCAAAAAAATACCAGATATCCTGAAACACAGAAAGTGAAATGAGGATCCGCTCAGCGCGCTCACTCACACCGCGCCTGACGTAAATGCAGCTCTGTCGCTCTGGTTAGCAACTGGCAACCTGGCTTTGCCTTTCTGGTATCAGAGGCAATAAGAACTCAATTCGAGGGATGCCCCACAGAGAGACGTTTTTGGGGATTTTCCGATTTTTCCAAAATACAAAGGAGACCAAACTTTTTTTTTTTTTGGATTTACCATTTTCAATCTGAATTCTTCGCCAAAAAGTTAAAACATATTCTGGTCCACTATAATCTTAACAGTGTCCAACAATAAACAACGAAGATGTTTAATGACCATTAAGTGCTGCAGGTCTGCGACGGATATTAAGAAGCTACAGTTAAATTAGCATTACATGTGTACTGTGCAAATAATTAACAAATCAGTTAATCAAAATCTTTATTATTAATGTTTTAGCATATCAAGTTTGTTCTGTTTTTACAGCCAAATTCACTCTCGATGGTGTCACAGAGTGTTTTTTTAAGGTATTTATGGTACTTGTCAATATAATTACTAGCAGAGAAACCCATTCACTCACATTCCACCTTCAACACCAAAAGACACTTACATATTGCGTGAAAAACAGAGATTGTTTGTTAGGTTTATTTATCAAAAGTGCAGTTTTAAACATTCATTGGTATTGTACAACCCTCTCGTCCAACGTAAAAAAAAAATTCCAGCTTCACCGGCGAGACCTTGCATTAAGCGCTGCGTGCTATACAATTGTCTCCCTCAGGTTTGCATGTAGAGCAAAGAGGAACGGGTTGGGCGCAGAATGTAACAAAACCTCATTGGTGATTTCCACAGGTACAGTCATGACGTTTGGCTCCCGGGGTTCTGGGGCGCACCGGGCCTCTGTGCGATCTGTCTCGGCACTGGGAGGCTGCTGGCTTGGTAAAGAGTCTAAAGCAGCCCGCTCCATCTCCTCTGCCAGGTCCACATTGCTCCCATAGAGAACCCCCATTCGCCGCGCCAGCATCCCCTCTTTTTCCGGCGGCTCTCCGTCTTCGTCGCTCCTGCCCACCCGCTTGCAGCGGTGCATGTAAGCGGCGTGCCGCGTGCAGCGCCTCAGCAGGTGCGCGCGGTAGGCACCCTGAATGACGGCCGCGGCCATCTGCTCCTCCTTGTGCCGCACCGTCGTGGTGATGGGCGCGAAGGAGTCCGAGGTGGGGTTGTTCAGGATGAACTTGGCCTCGATGCTCTCGCGCATTGCCGCCATCTCCACCGTGTCGCCCAGGACCATCTTCGTGACGGCCAGCAGGACGTCCAGGCAGTGGATCCTGTCCCCGATGACCAGGGGCAGGTCCATTTCAATAAGGCGGAGCCGATTGGGCTTGGCCACCCTCAGCGGCTCCTGCAGCGCGTCACAAAAGTCGGAGAGCCGGCCGTACTCGATGAACTGAGTCCCGTCCACGTCGAACTTCTCCCAGGTCTCGTTGAACATCTCGAAGTCGTCCTCGCAGAGCGCGTCGCCGCTCTCCTCCTGCGCCACGTTGAAGTTCTCCAAAATGATGGCGATGTACATGTTGACCACCACCAGGAAGGAGATGATGATGTAGCTGCAGAAGAAGATCATGCTCATGCCCGGGTTGCCACAGTTCCCCTTGACGTCCGTGCCCGGGTTCTCAAAGTCGGGGTCGCAGTCTGGATACTCGCTGTTCAGCATTGGAAGAAGGAGCCCATCCCAGCCGGCCGAGGTTGTGATCTCGAACAAGCAAATGATGCTGCCACCGAATGTCTCAAAATTAAATATGTCATCGATCCCAGACATCTTTTTGACGTAGGCAAAGTTTGACATGCCAAATATGGAGAAGATGAACATGATGAGGAAAAGCAGGAGGCCGATGTTGAACAGGGCGGGAAGCGACATCATCAGGGCGAAGAGAAGTGTCCGGATGCCCTTCGCGCCTTTTATCAGACGTAGGATCCTGCCTATTCTGGCCAGTCTGATCACTCTGAAAAGAGTTGGTGACACAAAGTACTTCTCAATTAGGTCTGAGAGCATTGTACCTGTAACAGAAGGAGATAAACTCATCAGAGGTGAAGCATGAAAACCCACTGTCTGATTGAACACAGTAGCAATCTTAATGCTGAATCTGGGACCCACCAGCTATGGACAGGATGACCACAACAAAGTCAAATATGTTCCAGCCGTTGGTGAAGAAGTAGTGTCGCAGGGCGATAAGCTTCAGCACACACTCTCCAGTGAAGACGATGATGAAAGCCACGTTCACTTTAAAGAGGAAGTCTTCCTTCTCCGCACTCTGGTCGTCCGTCTCCACCATCATGGTGACCATGTTGAGGCAGATGAGCACCATAATGAAGATGTCAAAGAACTGCTGACTGGTGAAGTCAAACACCATCCCCTGGAGCAGGTTCTGGGGGTCAAAGGGAAACAGGGGGAGGAGTTGGAAGGGCAGGGAACAGAAACACAAATCCAAAAGGGTCACTCGGTGTGTTCACACCCGCAGTGTGCAGAAAAGGTCAAGGCGGGGATCACGGACGGCTTCATCATTCCGCAAATGCCAAACAAATGAGTCATTACTTTGGCTTAACCCAACGAGTATATACTTTTCAACATCAATCAATTCGGTTTTGACTCGATTCCAGCACATTGCTGAAGGACCTACAGTTGGACGAGGGATCGGCTTCTGCGGTTTCTTGGAACCAAGCTTCTTCATGGCATCGTAGTATTTTTTTTGTTCTTCAGTCATGAAGATGTCTTTATCTCCAAAGTGCAGACAAAGCATAAAAGGCACGTTATTATAGGTAAATATATATATATATACAACCTTTGGCACCCTTTAACTTGTATCTGAACACAATACAGTTGCATTCAGATTCATACAGAAAAGGTAAGACACTTATCTTTTTCTTCTGTTGGTTGAAGTTGTCAATGATAACACCAATGAAGAGGTTGAGGGTGAAGAAAGACCCAAAGATGATAAAGATGACAAAGTATATGTACATGTAGAGGTTGATCTCATAGGAAGGTTGCTCCTCTACCTGAGACGAACAGAACACGGAAATCATTATGAGAATACAACAGAAAAGTGAGATTTCCCTATTTCTACGTGTTCGTGTACATGAAGCACCAGTATGTCAGACATGGAATAGAAAAAGCTGAAGGTTAAACTGGAATACGATACGAGCCATGAGGGACACTCGCTGATCCACGGAGCAGACTCACTCATCGTCGCCATGTGTCACGTACTGTATATATTACATATATATTTAATTAAGTTAAAGTGCAAGGTGCTGTTAGAAAGGGAGGGAAATGACCGACGAATGAATGACATGAACTCCTGGCAAAGCAGATGTATTTCTTTCTGTCTATACATAGGACTGACCTTGTGTTCGCTACATACTGACCTCAGCAGAATAATTACTCCAGACGCTACTTTGAATTTATTTTGTGTAATTCCCCAATTCTCACAGGTCCTCTCATCTCGTACGGAATTTGTGTTCATTCGCGATCGTCTCTATATTTGCCACGCCAATTTGCACGACGGAAACAAGACGGTGCACGTGACTACAGAGCAATGAAGTGTTTACCTTGCATACATGACTGATTCGTACGGCTGTAAAACAAACACTGCAGATTAAAAGTGTCAGGCTTGGGTTCCGTAAAAAAAAACGGACATAAGTACTACCTCTCGTGAGTCAACGGCAGCATACATGATGTCCATCCAGCCTTTAAAAGTTGCCTGAAAGCACAGAGAGTGTACTGTGAGACGAGGCCGCGCTACGGCTACGGGACGGTCCGCGGGCACGCCGAGCTCACCACTTGGAGCAGGGACAGGTAGCCCTGGCCCACGTTGTCGTAGTTGACCTTGACGTTGACCCAGCGGGCCTCCTGCGTGGCCTCCTTCATGGCCATGCAGTCGCTCCTGTTGTTGACCTCACTCATGGGGAAGAGCTCCTCCGTGGTGGTGTTGACGCAGCGGTAGAACTTCCCGGCGAACAGGTTCACGCCCATGATGCTGAAGATGAGCCAGAAGATCAGACACACCAGCAGCACGTTGAAGATGGAGGGAATGGCTCCGACCAGCGCGTTGACAACCACCTGGCCAAACGGGGGGGGGGGGGGCTTCACGTCAGGATGGAGCAGTGGTACAGAAACGCATACAGCTGTTTGTTTTACAAGTGTTTGTCACCCGTAGTTTAACCAGCGATCTTACCTCGGTTAGCTCTGTCACAGCAGCCACGGTGTAAGCATGCATTAGAGGAGAAAGCCAGTGAAATTAGCAGCACAATCCGTGGCAGCCATCAAGTCATCTAAATCCACGTCAGTCATGCGTGCTGCTCAAACACGGTTTCCCGGCAAAAAAGAAAAGAAAAATCTCACCCTCATCCCTTCAAATCGCGACAGTGCTCGAAGAGGTCTTAGCGCCCTAAGAGTTCTGAGGGATTTGATTGGTCCAAGTTCAGAGTAGCCCATCCAGTTGGCACATAAACTAATCAAGGAAATCTGTGACAGAATCAAATTATTTCCTATTCAAGTGTTACCACAGACTTCAATCGGCATAAGACGCGTCGGCCTCGGCATAGAGGTAAGATGTTCCGACTTACATCGACGATGAAAAAGTCCAGCCAGCACCAGGCGTTGGTGAAGTATGTCTTGAAGCCGTACGCGACCCATTTCAGGATCATCTCAATGACGAAAATGTAGGTGAAGACTTTGTCAGCGAACTCGAGAATAATCTTGATGGTTCGGCGTCTCTCTATGTATATGTCCTCAAAGGCCTGCCAAAAGACGACACGAGACCCCTCTTAACATATCCTGACAACATTGCATGATCTTATCACGATCATAAAGCAGTCATCATTTCTATATTTGCCACACGGGCGACAGCACTCACCAGAGCTCCGCTGCTGAGGAGGATCATAAATATTATGAAGGTTTCAAACCAGTCATGCTCCACAATGGTGAAGCATGTACGACGGAGGTTCCACCACTTTTTGCCTTTACCCTCGGTGATATCGACAGTCAGGCACGGCCAGCGCTTCACACAGTCTGAAATGAGTGAGAAATCACAGATTTGTGATTACGCCAACGTAAGTCAGTTTTTTTTCAGGTCAAACAGAATGTGCGATAACCGCGTTTGTTTGTACCATCTGTGAAGCAGGCCTCTGGCTCCACTGGCTCTGGCTCTTCTTCTTCTACTTCTTCTGGCTCAGGCTCAGGGGGCTGATAGTCCACTGTGCTGCACTCTGAAGAGTCCCCGTCGTTCAAAGCACCCATCAGCTAGTCAAGAACATTAACCTTAGTTAGAGCCACCAGGAAACGATATGAACGTTTAATTCTGTTTCTATTTGTTGCTGTTGTTTCTACTCACTCTGGCTGTTCCCAGTACGCTAATTTTATCATCTTCATTTTCCTGAAATAGCGTAAGGAGAGGGAATTAGAATTAGTTAATGAGCAGTGAGGGAAATATAAAGTGAAATATCCTGTTTGACTGTCATTGACATTTACACCTAGTGTTAATGTTCATCTCAGGTGAGCCAAGTGAGAGGGAGCTGAATAAAACCACTGCCAAAATGCTCTAAGGGAGCAGTCGTGATATGCATGGTTTCAACATATGCGCCAGGCTCGGGGACCTTCCAGCAGAAGTGACGTGGGCAGTAACAAAATCTGAACACAAGAGGTCAAAGTTGGACACGGCGGAGACGCTGCACAGACACCGGTGTAAACGATGAGACCCGGTGCGTGTGATCGGATCACCCGGGACGCATGTTAAGACCAGGTGTAAACAGGGTGATACATGAGTTACCATGGCTCGTGTTACCATTTTTATTAGCACGCAGACTTTGGTTACCCCACATAAGCTCGCATATGGGAATAAGGATTGGGAAGCGGTAAGTTGAAGGCTTGTCCGAGCAAGCGGTTTCACTTTTTAGGTATAATTATGTGAGGTGCTCAAACCGCCGGTTGTTGCCGGTTGTAAAATCAATAACTTTGTAATGGGTTCACAATAAAGGTCATATAAGAAGGTGATTTACAACTTGCAACATTTCACACACTTTCAACACTATCACAGTAGGTCATTCCCACAACATGCTGTATTTACTGGGCAAAGTAGATGATCCTCCTCATCTGAGTCAGCATCTTCTTCATCCTCCTCCTCCTCTTCCTCCTCCTCCTCATCATCATCCATGTTGTCATCCCAGTCTGATTCTTCCAGAGCTATTGGCACATGGAGACTGGCCTCTCCATCCACAATAATTCTAGGGGGCTGGCATTCAACCACACAATTTGGTATCCCATCCACCATCTTTAATGTCTGACCGGTGTCCAAGTGGTTCATTTCAATTTCCACCACTTTAGGATCCTCGCCATCCGCCGGGTCCTCCTCGGGCTCTTTGGGCTTTTTGCCAAGAATTTGAAGGATTGTGTGAAAGGCCCGCGCTTTGACCCAGTCGATGCCCCTGGTTATCCGGCCAATGGCGATCTGCAGGTTGTTCATCTCCCCATCATCGTCCCCTGGGGCCAGGTTGTCTCCACTGAACGAGCTGAGCAGCAAGGCCAGGAAGAGGTTCAACACCTACAACACAAGGGAGTTAGAGGGTTATGACGAACTCCACGGTACATCTCATAACACAAGCAGAGTAGGGTTTTCCACATTAATGTAAGGAACAACCATTATTCGTCTGATATCTGTGATCAATGGAATACCAGAGGTCATTTCCAGAGTAAAGAATGATTCAGAACGTGTAAATGTAAGATAACTGATAGTCTCTGACTAAAACGTAATTAGTTTCTCATGGTAAAGCTTGCAGTTAAAGGGTGTTGACACAGGCCCAACTTGAATCCACATCACATATCACATTGGTTCTGTGACGGCACACCAGTAAATATGATGCTGTCTATTTCTTGTTGCAGACACTGCTATCTTTAGTTTCCAAACCCGTTATTGAGTTTCTGAGTTCCTGTTTCTTAGGTTTAACAGGAGATCGTGGTTACACAGCCAGGCTGAGCTCTCATTTCCGAGCAGGCGCTGTGAACCAGTAAAGACGGCTGGTGAGAAAGGATGAGCCGCACAACACACAAGCCAGACAGCACATTGGTGGAAATAGATATAGTGAATTGTGGTTGAGGGAAAAAAGCGATTGGAGCAAAGGGTGAAGTGATGCACAGAATGCTCCTGGATTTCAGACCCCCACGTAACCTGATGATGAGGGGGAAAAATGAGTTCTCTTTCAGAAATATTTCTGGAAAAAATGTTTTATTTCCGTGTCAAGCGATCAAGTAAAAAAATTAAGATGAAAAAAACAACCCTCTTACATCCGTCAGCTAAATGTGAGGCTACAGGCCAGAGGGCAGTTAGCTTTGTTTACATTTGTGAGGGAAGTATATAAAAGAGGGAACAGCTATCTTGGCTCTGACCACAAATGTTCACTTACCAGCACGTCTAATAAGCATGAAACATCTTGTTTGTTTAATCCATACCAAGGATAATGAGAAAAATGACAAGTGGTGCTTTTAGGTGGGGCTAGGAGGCTTATTTCTAGACCATTAGCGAACATGCTAAGTAAAACATGGTGCTTTTGAACAGAGCTAAGCTAGCTGTTTCCTCTTACCTCCAGCCTTTATGCCATGCTAAGCTATCTCAGCCGCTATCTGCAGGTATTTTTGGATCCAAAGACAGTCACAGAAAATAATATTAAAAAGGGGTGTTTTTGACTCAGGTAAGATTGAGTAAGGCAGGAAACCAAAACATAACAGGATGCTATGGTCTCTGTACAGCTCTAT
This sequence comes from Karalla daura, assembly GCA_029224185.1. NCBI lineage: Eukaryota > Metazoa > Chordata > Actinopteri > Chaetodontiformes > Leiognathidae > Karalla > Karalla daura. The sequence goes on along the minus strand of CM055207.1, from coordinate 15,906,097 downwards.
TCACCCCGATCTATATGCTGCAGGACTGATGGCCCAATATGATTACCTCCTCATCAATTACAGTTCAATTTGCTATCAAATGACTTTTTCTTAACACCCAGACCCATCTGCTACCTGAGCCATGCTCGCTCAGCTGTCTGTGTTTGTTCCCTCAGTGGCAGCATGCTTACTTGAGCCGGATCTTAGCACATACTCAAGGTCAAAACCACTGTTTGGTGGCTCAAGTCATTTGATTTAAATAGAAACCCCCTCCTGTGAAGTGTGTGAGTATACTATCTGCCTTCATGTCAGAGCAAATGGCGTGTGTGTGTGCGTGAGGCAAGCATACACTGGCGTAGGGGTGGGGGTTATGGGAGGGGCGGTGTTGGGGGAGTTCGGGATAAGATACAAAAAAGCCATGAAAATGCTGGCACAGAGCAGTCATTGCCATACTTTTGTCAGCTTGACAATGAGCCATTTCCTATCCATTTCTATGAATAACCTCACAGGAAATGGTTTTGGCTCCGGTCATTAAATACGACGCTGAAAACATGTCAGGGAGCGATCATCTGTATCATATGTACGTCCCCCTTCGGCGAGGCCAAGATAAAATGTCAGGGACAGTATTTCCATTCTCAAGACACTCAGGATTCTCTGTTAAGCGTCACAACCTGCTGCTTCTTCATCCAGATTCACTCAGACACTGACTGACAAGGTTAGTGCAATCAATTTCAAAACAGTGAAACAAGTCCACTCACATAAGAATTACCGTCTGCTTTTACTGTGAACGCAGCACATCAAACGTTGATTTCATCCAAGTGTGTTTACTGGCTACTAATCCTATCAAAGGTCAGAGGGCAAAAGAGCCCCAAAAAATCTCTATGCACTTCTGTCAATGTGGAAAAAGAATGGTGGACCAGTTTTGGCTCTTTGACCACTCGTTACACACTCCTCTACAGCACTACTGCGCTATTTATTTTTACTTTTGGCAGCATATAGTGATAATGGCTGTGGCCTAGTGTACTTTATCATTTTTGCAGCATCTTGAAGATTTTGTCACTTCCACATTTTTGTAGACATTTCAGGCGGGGAATTTCTTTCACTGCTGATGATACCACGATGCCCCCTGGTGGATACAATTTACTCCCCCGGCTGTCTCTGTCTGTCGTTGACATCTGTCAGCTGAGGAGTTGACAAAAGGCTGCTGAGATACACAGGCGACACCGCACTCTGACCGTATTACCACGTAACTGTTATATTTAGAGAATTTCTTCCAAATAGTTTGTCGACTTCACAACTTCTCAGTTGGGACAGTTGTTCAGAGTTACAATATTGCACGTGTGGTCCACTGCCAGCGTCTGTGACCTCAGGAATGAGCATCTACTAAAAGATTTACTGTCTGTTGATAAAAGCACAGACTATAAAACGGCATGGTCTGTGACAGCTGTGTAAGCTGTGTAATATCATATACTCCCTGTTTCCTGATGCACTATTTATATAGCGTATATTCACAATATAAACAAAAATGTTTTTGACAACGTGCCCGCCGCACTTGCACAGTCACTGTCAAGCCTTTGGTTGCACTCACCACTAGATTTCCAATGACCATGACCATCATGAAGACAACTAAACACATCCCGGTCCCGGCCACCTCCATGCAGTGCCACATGGTCTCGATCCACTCCCCGCACAGGATGCGGAACACGATGAGGAACGAGTGGAAGAAGTCGTTCATGTGCCAGCGGGGCAGCTCGCAGTCCAGGTCGATCTTGCACACGCAGTCCTTGTAGCTCTTGCCGAAGAGCTGCATGCCCACCACCGCGAAGATGAAGACGATGATGGCCAGCACCAACGTCAGGTTTCCTAAAGCTCCCACAGAGTTACCGATGATCTTGATCAGCATGTTGAGCGTTGGCCAGGACTTGGCTAGTTTGAAGACACGGAGCTATCTCCAACACGGGACACACACACACATATACAAATTGAACTAATATTGGAGGACATGCTCTTGTTTTGTTGAGGCTCAATCAAGATGAATCGCTTCTCACCAGACGGAAGGATCTGAGGACCGAGAGCCCCTGGACATTTGCCAGTCCTAATTCCACCAGACTGAGCGTGACAATGATGCTGTCGAAAATGTTCCAGCCAACTTGAAAGTAGTAGTAGGGGTCCATGGCGATGAGCTTGAAGAACATTTCCGCCGTGAAGATCCCAGTGAAAACCTACAGGCAAACAATTTCTTTCAAACTCAGCTCTGAGACGGGAGAGTTTCTGCATTGGAGAAATGTCACGTGTCGCAAATATTCACCAGATTCCCCACTGAGAGCATGTTGTCAAACTCTGGGGTCATGGGATAGTGCTCCATCGCCATGAACAGGGTGTTGAGCACGATGCAAATGGTGATCGCCAGGTCAACAAAGGGGTCCATTACCACAAAATGCACCCAGTTTTTGAAAAGCACCCATTGCTCACAGCAGTCCCACTTCAGGAACTTGTCGGCAAACTTGTACCAGCCGGGTGGACAGGGCCTCTGAATCTCCTCCAGCTCTAGACAGTGACAGAGAGCCACAACACAGTCAGTCCACCATCGGAATACAAGTTACCTTAAAAACAGTTTGCAGGACTCGTCTAGCAAGCAATGACAAGCAATATTGAAACTCATTTCTGGTCTGTGCCAAGTTATAGTTGAGCTGAAATAGCCAAAGCTTAGCACCATGGAGGGGTGACCCTGAGTGTTGACAGGGATTTCTGAGGCACACAATGTGGTTAGGCCGACTATACTGAGCTCAAAACAATGCTACTGTATCGGTCTTTGATAATTAAGTGAATGACGTTAACAACTCTATGATAATCTGCGCAATTAGAGCTCAAATTAGAGCATCTCATCTAAGAACCTGCAAGTAAGCCTTGCAGTATTTCTTCATTCCCCGGAGGAATTCAACACTTGTTGACGCCTATCCCCGTCACTACAGCACTTCCCTGAAATAGACATAATAGTGTTGTTGTGTCATGTGTTTGTTAGTTTAACCAAAGCTAGAAATGAATACTAGACGAAGGGATTCCCTGTGACAGTTGTCAGTGCATTATCATTGGCACTGTACCTTCCATAGCAGCTGCAGTGAGCACAGTCGCAACACTGCCAGATCTGTGCGTCAGGGCTGGTTCCTCCAGATGAAGCCTGCTTTGTACAGAGCCCACAGACTTTTCACGGAGTTCGTAATCCACGGCCGACTGCGGCAAAACACCGACAAATCTGTCAGCTGCACGGCTGCAAATCAGAGATCAGTCCCAGATAAACTGTGATCGGAGAGCAACAGACTGACCTCGTCCATGGTGGGCGCCCTGATCAACAGACGGGGAATGAGTCTCCCGTTACAATCCTTGACAATTTCATCGTGTTCAAGGCTCCGTTCATCATCTGCCAACTCAGAAGTGGTGTGATGACTGAGTGACTTCTTGCTGGTTAGAGTGGCTCGGCTCCCAAGAACTTGGGCCTGTTACAGGAGATAATAATACGGTGCTTCTACTGGTGCTTCAGTATTGGTACTAGAGTTTGATGACAAACAAAAAGTTGGCTCCCCTCTCTACCAGCGTCGCTTCAACCAGCTGAAACGGATCTAAACACGGCTCGTGACAAAAGTTGCATTAGTGATTACCTCCTCCTGGGCCCTGAGTTGCTCTAGCAGCCGCTGGAACTCCTCCTCTTTCTCTATGGCCTCTTGCATAGTTGCCTGATTCTGTTCATCATAGGCCATGGCTACCACAGCCAGGATGAGGTTGATGAGGTAGAAGGAGCCCAGAAAGATAATCACCACAAAGAACAGCATGTATGTTTTACCGGCCGCCCGCAGGATCTGTGTTTGGAGCAAAAAGGAAGCTACGAGAACTAAGGACAAATTTCTTTCCACGACTTCGGTTTCTCAAATAAGACCTGTCGACAAAGGTCACGCCATTAAAATGTTTGCAAACTAATGAAAGAAGTGCCAACCAGCTGGAAAAGGTTCTCCCAGTAGTCCTGCGTCATGAGTCGGAAGAGGGCGAGGAAGGACCAGCCAAAAGAGTCAAAACTGGTGTAGCCATAGTTGGGGTTCCTCCCAGCCTTCATGCACGTGTATCCCTCCGGGCACTTTCTACCGACACAGAGAGAGCATGCTACAATCCCGACCTCCGAGTCACACTCAACACTGTAACACTGCCATGAATGTTGATAAGGCCCATTTTTACATTTAAGTGAACCAAGCGGCCAAACCAGAAACACTTGGAGTCTCAGTGTGGATAATACATACCCAGCATCACTGCTGTTTCCACAGAGGAGAGCATCTAGGCTGCCTTCCAAATAGTAGTGATTCTCTATCACCAAACAAGGAAATAAACACTGGTTTTAATTCCACTGAAGGAAATGACGCCTTGAAATAAGAAACGCTCAGGGATTTCAACCTACCTGTGTTCTCAATATATTCGGTGAAATCAAAGGTACTGTTGGAATATAACGTGTCATTAAATCCCATGGTGGTATTGAAGGACAGAGTTTCGTTAAAGGCCATAGTGCTATTGAAGAAATCTGTTTCGTTTGGTTTGATGGGCCATCGCACGCATTTCTGGCGCAGGTTTCCCATAAAAAGCTGAAGGCCGACGAGGGCAAACACAGCCAGAGCAAAGACGGTCAGAATCATGACGTCCACCATTTTCTTCACTGACTGGATCAGAGCAGCCACGATGGTTTTCAAACCTGAGTTATCAAAGAAGTGGAAAAAAGCAAACTTTTATTACCCATTCAAGTTGTTAATCCAATTGGTAAGTCCCTTTGTAGCACACACACACACACACACACACACACACACACACACACACACACACACACAATATTTGAATAAAGTAAAATAAAACAATACCAGGAATCACAGTAATTGTTTTGAGGGCTCGAAGCACACGAAACGTCCTGAGGGCCGACACATTGCCAAGGTCAACAAACTCAGTGATGTATCTGTGGGAAGACATGACGTAATTAACAATTACTAATCATTCTTGGTATTCTAAGAAGTCTGAGGACTGTAGAGCTGTGTTCATCATTACAGTGGTTTCTTTTGTGACTGCTAAACAATTTAATGCAAATGTCAATTCAAATAAATACGGACTATTGGGCAGATGAAACTCAAATCAAGACTGTACTTTTTATTTCCACTGACAACTGTGAACTTTTCTGCACATCACAAAAAATCTATGATTGATAATTTGCCCCAAAACATTTTTGCTAAGGTGTTAATGCCACGAGCTAACAATGGTAAACTGTTGGAAATTTGATATGGTTAGAGGCTGCTCAGATACTTACGCCATGCTGATCACCATGAAATCCAGCCAATTCCATGGATCTCGTAGGAATGTAAAAGATCCAACACAGAAACCTCTTGACAGCACTTTGATGGTCGCCTCAAAGGTGTAAATACCAGTAAAAACGTACCTAGGAGGAGACGTAAGGTTAGCGAGGGTAGCATCGAATACAAGACCAAACGACAAAAAGAGATACTCACTCGACAGTTTTACTCCATGCTGGTGGGTTGCTCATCGTCATGAACACGCAATTCGATAGAATTGTAATCATGATGAACATGCTAAATAACTTAATGGAGAATTAAGGAAACAGGCAGACACAGTCTAAGTATATAAGCAAGTATATAAGCAAACGTTTACCATAGTCTCTCGTCACATCAGACCTCCATGAATAAAAAAAAAGCTCAGGCAGCAGTTCAAAGGATATGAATGTATGAGAATTTTGATGGCTCCTCTTCTAACCAAACTAAAGGGGCTCAGAATGTAGCAAGCTGGTTCAGCGTTGAACCTGAAGATTGTGTTTCCTTTAGTGATCACAATGAATGTCTGGAAAACACACAGATGGTTCGGCATGAATACAAGCAAGAGTGCAGATACACATGATATTCCAATAAAGTCTTAGCACCGACGGTCGCAGTGCGATACTTTAACATTGAACCTGGAAGTGTGCATGTCCAAAATGAAACTGAATACACCGCATAAGGGATACCGTCCGCAGCTGCGATAACTGTAATTTAAGTCATACATCCTGTCACATTTCAAGGTTATGTGAGTCAACCTCATTAAATGCAGAGTGTGCTTTCCGCTCCAGCCCAGATGTGCCCAGGCTTACTTTCTGTGCTTTGTAGAAGGGGTCCAGGTCCTCCAGAGGTGTGTTGAGCAGCTCGGGCGGAGGGTCTCCGTAGATCAAGGGCAAACACTTGCCCGCCTCCAGATCGGCGTGTGGGACAGGTGGCTCTTCCTCCTCGTGGTCCCCTACTTCTGCAGCCTTTTGTCTTTCCTCCGTGAGCCTCTCGATCTCCGCCAGCGATTCACGGGTGAAGTGGCGGAACACATCGGTGCCTGGGGGAGGGAGCAGGGTCGCCATCTTCGCATCGCGAAGGGATACCGCCACACCGGGGTCTCCCTAGAAGGTGCTGGGGGGGGGGGCAGAATGGAGTGTGACACTGTGTCTTCAATCAGATATACCAACTCTAGACGACTATGCACCCATGTCTGAAAGAGAGGACGGGCAAGAGACAGAGAGAGAGAGCCTGAAACATCAAGTCAAGCCTCTCAAACATGAATCTAAATATCAAAATCATGGAAATGTGAACTGAAAACCAATCAGAAAAAGACGTTCTCCTATGCCAAATTTGTTTTCAGGGCTTACAAGCTACAGAGACTGAGACTGTTTCTGGCCTGCACCCGCCGCCCCACATCCCCTGACCCTGCTCCCCTCACCGCACCGCAAGCACCTCAAGGTGTCAGGATGGAAACAAAATGAGCAGGCACCCGGCCGACGGGCCCCGAGCTCGGACCTTCCCACCGTTCTAAAGAGACCGTGACATTACTTGTCTACATCACATTACTTATTAGCTTAACAGACGGCCCATATTAGTTCCAAGTGGCATTTGCTTACATCCTTTGATGTGTTTAGCAACAGCGCTGGTTTCGACAGGAGCAGCTAAGGTTAGCCTTCCGTCGGCGTGGATTCAGTAAACAACTGCGTTTTCTGTGCTTTTTGAGGAATCCATGGAAAGACGTTTCAGTTTGGTTAAACCTCCAAATCGATTCTCGTACGTTAAACAACAGACGTCACTATTTTATCATGGGGGTTCACAGTGTTTACACTATGTATTTCTACAAGCGCTTCACCTGAGGTTGCCAGAGAGAAAACATCTACAAGACAAAAAAGTCAAGTGTTTCACACATGGTATATACTTGTAACTTGAGTAAAATGTTTTTTCTTTTAATATTTCAAGGTTATTAAAAAGACCTGAAGAAGTCTTCACCAGAATTTTTCATTTTTTCAATTTCATACATTTCATTCAGAAAACATACACTTAACCCAAAAAAAAGAGTTCTGCCTATCACACGCTGAGCTGCTAGCGCGACACGCGCGCTCATCACAGACAATAGTGCGTGCTCACACCGCCACCCAAAGCCGCCTCGCTCGAACAGAAAATCCTGTATTCGCACACATGCGAGGAGACGCACACATTTGCACAGATACGGTGGCTGCCCAGCTGCTACGGGCAATCAGGACGGAGCGTCGTGTTACAGAAGCCCGATGACTCGGCTCATTCCTTCCTGGCTGAGCCTTCGCTCTGCGCCTCACATCCCTCCGATAAACAGGACAGCATGCCAACTTATCTTACCGAGCTGACTCTTCTCCCCACTACCTCCTATTTTACACGGGGGCCCCAAACACGCCGAGCTTCCGATTCCGCACCCTCACCCACACCTGACAAGCCGGCCACCACCCCCCACCTCGACCCCTCCACCATCCCACTGTGGGACACTTGGAGCTTATGAGGCCCTCTTTCCTACAACAGAGACTTCTGTATCTCTGTCTTATGACAAAGCCCACATTCCTAACTGCGACAAAGAGGCTCTCTTTACTCTTCAGGCACTGATGCCTCGTGGGTCAAAGATTCTTTTACGCAACACAAGTGAAAACGGACATTCATCACTGATATCCACACGCTCTCATGCTGTTAGGTCACGAGGCAACCTGGGCGCCGACTCTCTTCACAGTTCCACCTCAAAGCCCTCATTTCCCCCCTCATTATCCCGTTACAAAACCCCCATTCTGGGAGCCCTGGGCCCCGCTGCCCTCGACCGAGAGCCAACCTTAAAATACACATCCTGAGAATGGATGTGTTTCGCCGCGGCTTACGGGGATCATTTCCTGATTGCCTTACATCACACCATTACTGCTGAAGCCATCAAATGTCCTTTTTTAAAAAAAGCTCGGTACCTCAGTTGAAAGGCTGCCAATCTTAAAAAAGTCCCGTCCAAGTGTTTGTTGCCTTGTCTTACCTTACAGAGTTTTATAGCTGGGAGTGTGTTTCTGCGCCCCAAAGGGTGAAGAGAGATCAAAATAGATTCTGTATATAACTTTATAATCATGACCAGTGTCGGTTTCGCTGGAATAAGAAGGTAAATGAAATCTCTCTTTAGCCTCTTTCAGAGACATAGCTGGTCCCATGAAAAATGACTGGGCATCGTTACAGAGACTTGTAGAGATTTTCACTGCTCATGCACTGAACTGCATCGAGGAGAATTACTGTCCTGCACACTCTCACTCATGCAACCGAACTCTGGGAACAAGTTGGCCTCATAAGCTGCAGGTGTGGAAGCTGCAGTGTGATTGTTATTCTCGCGTATTGAAATCCAGCAACATTGCAAACTGAGTGATGTCCCGGCGCTCAGAAATGTCCAAGATTAACTCAGTCAGTGGATTCTGATGGTTGATCGAGTCACTGGGAGACGTGTTTCATCCCACCAACAAAGCCCCTTAAGTTCTTCTGCCTGTGCGGTTGTACCAGCATTACCCCTGAAACGGGAGCTGGGAAGTCGGTGGTACGGGTTTGCCTGACTGTAAATCTCTCTCCAGGACGTTCCTGGACATGTCAGCGAGAGGCAGCACTTAGCCATGTGACACATGGCTAAGTGCACGACCCTAAGAGCTGGGGCGGTTCATGACTGAGCCCGTGGATGGGCTTTTAAGAGCTCAGGTGAAGACAATCGGTCGGTTTCATGTCCGCTCGTCCAGTCACACCTCGGACAGGTGGAAAGCAGAGATGGAGGGGGGTGAACGTCAGATTCCAGCAGCCTTCCCCGACAGTAATATATATATCACCTTGCATGTCAGTGAGGGCCATGTGACCTGTGACATTCCAGTTGAGGATATAGACGGGGTAATGTAGACACTTCTTCGTTACACTAGCCGGCTGAGGAATGTGAATGCCAATATTCACCTCTGGAAACCAAGCGAACTAGATTTTGGCTTTTGTCACCGGGGCGGCATGAGTTCACACGGCAGGAAGCACTCCTCATGACTCGAGAAGAAGTTTATGAGCTTAGAAATCTCCTACTAACTATTGTATGTCCTATGAAAGCGTATTTCCAGGCGCTACAGCTGCAACTTTGTGACAATCTACAATTTCTGCCAGTTTTCACGTCCCGAGCTCTGCTCCGACATCTCTAAGGGACATGGGGCACCATAAAAAGCCTGCTCATGATGCCGGACTCGCCCCTCCTGGAATGTAGTCAAGTTGTAAACAACAGATCCACAGAGCAAACAAGGGCTTTTATCCACGCGGCCTTTGACATCTGCCGTGCTCTCTGTTCCTCCTGTTTTCACACGGGGTCAAATCGCAACACTGCACTGTGCTCTCGCCCCGCTTTGCCTCAACACCCTGTCACCCGCCAGTTAACCTTATACCTCGGGCCCCATGGGGAGCCACGTTAAAACAGGCCTTCCTCCACCTGCCCCTGCTGCCAGTGAGCCCTGCGATTGTGAGCCGCGGCCGGCAGCTCTTGCCCGTCAGAGTCCCCCAGCGCTGAAACCGGACCGAAAATGATCAGCAGGTTTGTGCACCCGGGGGGGGGGGGTCGAGCCCCTTTGATGTCTCCATCAGATGCTCTGTTGCACTATATCCCTACATGCATTATGTGGCTGCTAAAAGGACAGCTGCTGCCATTCACAGTATGCTCCTGTTGCTGCATACCGAAGAGCTGTGAAGACCCGGCGTAATCTCCCTCACACAGCCACCTGGCCAGGGGGCTAACGGAGATATATGGGCCCACTGATTTATAAATCCAGAGTTTTAGAGGCCACAGCCAAACAATGTGTCTCCGGCCGGCTGGGGCCAAGCAAGTGTTTTGGCACAGCCACTTTGGTCCCTTGGATAATCACAGCATTATATAGTGTTACTGACAGATTACGATGGCGTTGATATATAGTCACGGACTCATGGATCTAAACCTGTGGGTGGCGGTGGCAGTAAATTAAGCTTTGTCTGTCATTAGCAAGAATATGTTTTGCTTTGGTCTAAGGAGGCCTTCTAATGCAGATTTCTGTTGCCACAAACTGACCCATTTGGCCTCTGCACTCGCTGCACAGAAATCCGAGTAGATTACATGTGGAAGTGATATGGAGAATATTCCATCCAGCTTGTGACGGACCGGGGGGAGCTATCATCAGATTCATAACAGCAATCGAGCTCTTAAAAAAACACAGACATTGACAAAGGTACTCCCACTCAAACTGTCCAGATAAGAGGAAACCTTACCCCGTCACATCATATTCTGAATGGGCAAACATTGAAAGCCGCTCAGTCGTATGAGATTAGACTGAACGGGAGGCCAAATGAGGGCGGTTTCTGAGGAGGAAAAAAGAAAGTTGAACATCTCTTTAACCTTACTTTACCTTTTGAATCCTCTGGAAAATACAGAGGCCTGGCCAAGCAGTCACATGGGCTCACTTGGTGAAAGAAACTCAAAACCGACACCTTCTGCGTCCAAGAACATGTGATGCGAGACACACAAACACTCTGGGCAGAGGAAAACCACAGATGCATCTTTACGGGGTCTCTGTGTTGACAGCTATAAAACAATGTATTTAAGGCCATCTGCTACATACCCGAGGACTCATAAAAGAGTGTCAGTAGAGAATACAACAAAGAATGCTATGACAAATGCTGCAAAGTGCCAAGAACGCTCTCTATATACATGTAGACAGCAGCACTTGATGATCTTTATCCATGCTGAGACAAGCTCTGGCCTCACTGTGGGGGCACCTCCGTGTGCGCCCATCCTGTTATAGCTCAGAGCTGCAGGTGCACTCTGAGGATCTCAGAGGCCTCCACCTCCCAGGCTCTGTCCAGAGATCTGCTGTGCCCGCTCTCTCTCTCTCTCTGCAGCCCTACACCTCTGATTTGGGCAACATGGATTAGCGGTAGAGAACTGGTGGGCTTATGAGCATCCACAGCATCATGGTGTCTTGCCCATCTGCCATGAAGACATGAGCTAAAAATAAGACTATGCTCCAGTGGGAGGAGGCATAGTGGGGGCTGAGAAGGTTGCAAAGTGTCCACAATGGACATTTCCGCCAGAGGGGACAGGTTCACCTGGCAGGTGGAGACATGAGTCTGCCCTGGGGGTTATGCTAGTCTAACAGTGCTAGTGGTTTGGCACTGAAAGTGCACGCAGTTGCTCATTACAAACACTGCTGAGAAGCCATAAATCTATGAGTTCCAGATCTGATCTCAGTTGCAGGTTGGTGTTTATTATTAGACAAAGGCACTCTCATTAAAACTGTGTTTTAATAAGAGCAAGAAGAAAAAATAGATGGAAGGACCATGTTTCCTTACCTTGGCTTTAAATGGAAACCCTTCATCAAACAGCCACACCACGCTTAAAACTGTGCAAATTAGGCGTCACCGTTGTCCAAATATGAGAAGAGGGGGGTACAAAATAGCCCAACTCTAAACCTACTCCTCTGGAGTTTAGAAGTTATTTCAGTGCATCCAGAGAAATGCAGCAAACTCACTGAATAATCACCAAAAACGTAAGAAAAAGAAGAAGTCGCGCGATCGGCACGTAAAAACTTCAGGACAGGAGCCTCGCGCACTGCGTACTTCATGCGGCTCACAACTCGCGGCAGGTGGCGGGTTACCTTGCGCGGCAAAGCAAATATTTCCACAGAATCCAAAGGAAACTCGGGAGGGTGCTTATATCAAATCCCGTCCTCCGTCGGGCCGCACACCGCCGGCTGCGGGGCAGCTGCTGCTGACGCACTGGGCTCCCGGTGAAACCGGAGCGCACCGACAGGTACGACCGGGATCAGCTGCGACGCGTCAGCCGCGCGCGGACGCGGCCGCAACAGCTGCTGCGCGCGCGCCCGCCACGCGCTGCTTCACACACATCAGCGCGTGGGTTCGCGCCGAGAGAGCTCCGATGAGGGCTGCGGAGAGAGGATGCGTTCACCGGGAAATTCTACTGATAAAACCGTTCAGGCTTGACCTGAGTGGTGCTTTAAAATGTATTACAGGATGAGCCATTCATCCATCATTTGACCCGCTTTCTATCTAATCAAAATCTATAAATCTAAGTGTATGTATGTATGTATGTATGTATGTATGTATGTATGTATGTATGTATGTATGTATGTATGTATGTATGTATGTATGTATCTATCTATCTATCTATCTATCTATCTATCTATCTATCTATCTATCTATCTGTCTATCTATCTATCTGGCTACTCTGTTACTCAGAATATATAATATACATGCACAGTAAGAATTCTTGGCGGATAGCCGTGTCACTAAACAAATTAAATAATAAACTTACATTTGGATAGATTACAGTAGTTCTACCTACCCACCGTTCTTTCTTTCTTTCTTTCTTTCTTTCTTTCTTTCTTTCTTTCTTTCTGAATTAAATGTTGGCAGGGCGTTTCATAGTCCCATCAAAATGTTGCTGTAACTGATGTAACCACCAGGGGGCATATAAATTATTTGACCTTGTGCTTAATTCGTCCTCATTTACTTGACTTTACTTAAATGATTTTTTCCTCTCTTGCAATAATTGAAACACTAACATTTACTTGCCACTATAAAACAAATATAAATAGTCCTTCAATGTGCCTTCTTCTCATCAATTAAAGGGGACACTGACAGAAATTCCTGGACATCACAGAGCAGAGGAGTGGGCCAAAAATTGCTGAAGGATCAATATCTGATGTTTTGATTAGAAATGATGCTGGAGTGTAGCTGTCAAAGCTACATTTAATTGAAAATAATTTGCATTTGATCATATAACGTCTGTGTACGCAGGGGAAGGGAGAGAACTGCATCTGATTGGCTCAGCCCGCCTGTCAACGTGAAGGCTATATTTGGCTGAAAGGTGTGTAGTATGATTATACAAGGAAAATGATAGCTGTGATTACAAATGTTAACTGGGTGCCGTGTGTTCCTTGGAAATGGAGCCTGTTGCAATTTTCCCACCTTCTCCTCTCCCATGAGTGCAAACTGTCCCCATTTCAGGAGAGGACACAGGACGCCATCAAATGTAGAGGAAATCTGGTCTTCCACAGAAATGGAAGAAAAGCGTCTGTAGATCAGCTGTTTATAGTTCCCACAGAGTTATCACTGAGCTGGAGCTGCTTCACTCTGCTGCTTGGTGTGACTGCAGCAGTGGATCTGTGGATGTGTGAATATACTCTGAGGTAATGTGGGATTTAAGATTACTTTTTAAGATTACTAGTTAGACACCATACAACGATTGATGCTTTAAATAAAACGACTTTCCAGTTGATTTTAAAAGGCTATGGATAGACCCAGGTGTACTTTAGGACTGGACCTATTAAGGGAGACTCCCCACAGCTCAGATTTAGCTCTTGTCCACAGAGTCCAAATCTGCTTGTTACAAATAGAAATTCACAAACTACTCTAATCCGTCCAAGTATAACAATTCCATACTCTTTGTCACAGCTGCTGCTGTGATCCCTGGAGGTTCTTAGGCTCCTTGTTTTCCCCTCCCTGTTCTTCCTTTTTTTTCTCACCTGCACCTGATTACTTGGCAGAGGCGGAGCTGTGGCGCTCACACCTGATCTCCATTTCCACTGATCAGCAGCTGTACTAATACCCGGCCTTCCCTTCCTCTCATCGCCAGAGAGTCCCACGAGCTACGTGGTAACGTTAGGCTCCAACACCTGTTGTACTTGTGCCATTTTGTTCCTAGTGCTTTTTTGTCTCCCTTTTTGTTTGTGGAAGCTCGCCGGTGTCTCCTGTGTTCCAGTTCGCCTGTGTCCTCGGTTCCTCTGCTGACTTCTGCCAGCTCCAGACGCCTCTGCCACCCGTTCCATTGGACCCGTGACTCAAATAAATACCTGTACCACAGTCCAGTTTGTCTCTGTGTGATTCCGCACTGGGGTCCAATCCTAACTCACCTGTGACAGAACTCTCTGGCCACTATGGACCCCGCGGATCCACAGTCTGTGCGTCGGGCTCTTGTAGCCCAGGGTGATCTGTTGGGTCAGCACAGCAGAGCTATCCTGGAGGTGCAGCAGGCAATGGAGTCTCTGAATGCCAATCTCTCCACCCTCATTCTTCAGGTCCAGCAGCATGCAGCACCGCCATCTTCCACTCCTCCACCTCCTCCCGTCGTGGCATCCGCAGCTCCAGTCCCTCTCCGTGAGCCACACCTGCCGCCTCCTGAGCGTTACTCTGGGGACCTGGGAAGTTGTGGACGTTTTCTCCTTCAGTGTTCCCTCATTTTTGATTTACAGCCCCAAACATACGCCACTGAGCGCTCTAAGGTGGCGTATGTAATCAGTCTCCTCTCCGGTCGAGCAGCGCAGTGGGCGGCAGCAGTGTGGGAGGGCCGTTCCCAGCTCTGCGCTTCTTTTGAGGGATTCACCGCAGAGATGAAGGCTGTTTTTGATCACCCAGTGCGCGGCAAGGAGGCAGCGAGTCGTCTCCTCTCTCTCCGCCAGGGCTCCAGGTCAGTGGCTGATCATGCTATTGAGTTCTCCACTCTGGCAATCGAGAGTGGATGGGATCAGGCGGCCTTGCAAAGCGTGTTTCTGAGATCCTTGTGTGATGACCTGAGGGATGAGCTGGCAGCGCGAGACGAGACTGAATCTCTGGCTGAGCTGATTGCGCTAGCAAGGCGCTTGGACAACCGCCTGCGGGAGAGGCGTCGTGAGCGTGGCAGTTCCCGCACCCCCTCAACCATCCATCCGGTTTCTGGAGCAGCCCCAACCCACACCTTCCCCTCCCAGCCTGGTGCTATGGCGTTTGCGGCTCCCTCTCCAGCCACGGGCCTCTCCTCCTCAGCCTCACCCACTCTGGAGCCAATGCAGCTTGGACGTGCCCGACTGACACAGGCAGAGCGACAGCGCCGATTCCAGGAGCGGCTTTGTCTATACTGCGGGTTGGCTGGCCACGTTCTTCAGAACTGCCCTTCACTTCCAAAAGCCTAGGCTCGCCTGAGGGAGGGAGTACCCAGGTGAGCCGTGAACCAACTCCCAGTAATCCCCTACGTACTCAGCTCGCAGCTGTGCTCCGTTGGGACACTAACGAAGTGTCTATTGAACCACTTGTTGATTCAGGGGCAGATGAGAACTTTATTGCATCTAGCTTTGTGGAGGCCAATCATATTTCCGTTACCCCACTGCCAGAACCTCGAAGTGTATTTGCCTTAGATGGCAGGATATTGGCAGTAATTACCCACCACACTGTTAATCTTTCTTTGCAAATTTCTGGCAATCACTGGGAGTTAATTCGTTTTTTCGTTTTGCCAGCTCCTCAAACTCCTGTAGTTTTAGGTCTCCCCTGGTTGAGACAGCACAACCCTCACATAGATTGGAGAAAGGGTTCGATCACTAGCTGGAGTGTGGACTGTCACAATTGCTGCCTCCGTTCTGCTCAACCTTCTGTGGCCTCTTCAACTATGTCTCCTCCCAGTTCCCCTGATTTATCAAGTGTGCCTCAGTGCTACCACGACCTCTCGGAGGTATTTAGCAAGCAACAGGCTCTCTCCCTACCTCCTCACCGTCCCTACGATTGCTGCATTGATCTCCTGCCTGGTTCACCTCTTCCATCTAGCCGTCTGTACAATCTGTCCCGGCCAGAGAGAGAGACCATGGAGAAGTACATCCAGGAGTCTTTAGCAGCAGGAATTATCCAACCCTCGTCCTCCCCTGTTGGTGCAGGATTTTTTTTTGTTTCTAAGAAGGATCAGACTCTGCGTCCCTGCATAGACTATCGTGGCCTCAATGCGATAACAGTGAAAAATAAGTATCCTTTGCCTCTGCTTGACTCTGCTTTCCACTCGTTACACCAGGCCACTGTCTTTTCCAAACTTGATCTACGCAACGCCTACCACCTAGTTCGGATCCGCAAGGGCGACGAATGGAAAACCGCGTTTAACACTCCACTAGGTCATTTTGAGTATCGGGTTATGCCTTTTGGATTGACAAACGCACCTGCTGTTTTTCAGGCGTTAGTGAATGACGTTCTCCGGGACATGCTTAACCGTTTTGTTTTCGTTTACATTGACGATATCTTAGTTTTTTCTCGTTCCATGGAGGAGCATGTTGAGCATGTCAGACTAGTCCTACAAAGACTATTGGAGAACAAGCTTTTTGTCAAAGCAGAGAAATGTATTTTTCACGCTCAGTCTGTCCCTTTTCTTGGCTTTGTCATTGAACGGGGGCAGATTTGTTCAGACCCTGCTAAGGTCCGTGCTGTTGTTGAGTGGCCCACACCGGAGAATCGCAAGCAACTCCAGCGCTTCTTGGGATTTGCCAATTTTTATCGTCGTTTTATCAGGGATTTTAGCAAGGTCGTTTCCCCTCTCACTCAGCTCACCTCCTCGGCTCGTCCTTTTGTTTGGTCACCAGAGGCTACCTTGGCGTTCAATAAGCTCAAGTCCCTGTTTGCCTCGGCACCTGTCCTCACCCATCCGGACCCCAGCAAACAGTTTATTGTTGAGGTAGATGCGTCTGACACGGGGGTTGGTGCAGTGCTCTCTCAGTATGAGGGGAGGAAGCTCCATCCCTGTGCTTATTTTTCTCGCCGCCTCTCCTCTGCTGAACAAAATTATGACATCGGTAACCGTGAGCTTCTAGCCGTTGTTTCAGCGTTAGAGGAATGGCGGCACTGGTTGGAGGGAGCTGAGATTCCATTTGTGGTTTGGACAGACCACAAGAATTTGGCATACCTCCAGAGTGCAAAGAGGTTAAATTCTCGGCAGGCCAGGTGGGCACTCTTTCTGGGTAGATTTAACTTCACCCTCTGTTATAGGCCTGGCTCTCGAAACCTCAAGCCTGACGCTCTTTCTCGGCAAGAGGAGAATCAGCAGCATCTCTCTTCACCGGAGACCATTCTCCCTGCCCGCTGCTTTGTGAGGGCAGTCCACTGGGAGGTGGAGCAACGGGTCAAGGAGGCTCTCTCCAGGGACCCTGGTCCTGGGGGTGGCCCATCAACCTGTCTGTACGTCCCTGAGGAGGTCCGTTCTCAGGTGTTACAGTGGGGACACTCCTCCAACCTGGCTTGTCATCCTGGAACGACACGTACCCTGGATTTACTACGCCAGAGGTTCTGGTGGCCTTCGATGTCTCGAGATACCAGTCAATTTGTGGCTGCGTGCTCTGTTTGTGCCCGGGGTAAAACATCTCGACGACCCCCTGCTGGCCTGCTAAACCCCCTTCCCATTCCAACCCGACCGTGGTCTCATATTGCTGTTGATTTTGTTACCGGTCTACCTCCCTCAGAAGGCAATAACACCATTCTAACCATCATTGATCGCTTTTCTAAGGCAGTTCATTTTGTTCCTCTCTCCAAGCTCCCCTCTGCTTTAGAGACAGCTCAGCTCCTGGTCCAGCATGTTTTTCGTCTCCATGGCATTCCGGTGGAGATAGTGTCTGACCGTGGGCCCCAGTTTTCATCCCAGGTCTGGCGGGCTTTCTGTGATGCGCTGGGCACTGGGGTCAGTTTATCGTCAGGCTACCATCCTCAGACCAATGGTCAGACTGAACGGGCAAATCAGGATTTGGAGGCCGCCCTACGTTGTGTAGGTGCCCGCAATCCGGCCTCTTGGAGCAGGCAGCTGCCCTGGGTGGAATATGCCCACAACTCCCTCACCTCATCAGCCACTGGTTTGTCTCCGTTTATGGTGATGCTGGGTTTTCAACCGCCACTATTCCCTTCCCAAGAGAACGAGGTCGCCGTTCCTTCAGTGCAGCATCACCTGCGACGGGTTCGGAGGGTGTGGAGAGAGGCTCGTGCGGCCTTGCTCAGATCATCTGCTCGAAACCAGCGGCTAGCAGATCGCCACCGCTCACCCGCACCCAACTATCAGCCTGGCCAGATGGTCTGGTTGTCCACCAAGGATCTTCCACTTCAAGTGGAGTCCCGCAAACTGGCTCCCCGTTACATTGGTCCATTCCCCATCGTCAAGGTCATCAACCCCTCTGCTGTTCGTCTTAAGCTGCCTGATTCACTCAATGTCCACCCTTCGTTTCACGTATCTCTGCTGAAGCCTGTTTCCTCCAGCCCGTTGAGCCCTCCAGCCGAACCCCCTCCACCCCCCCTGGTTGTGGACAATCATCCTGCCTACTCTGTCAACAAGATCCTGGACGTCAGGAGGCGGGGCAGAGGCTATCAGTTCCTCGTCGACTGGGAGGGTTATGGCCCAGAGGAGCGGTCCTGGGTTCCTCGACACTTTATCCTGGACCCTTCCCTCCTTGTCGATTTTTACTCGGCTCATCCCGACAAGCCTGGTGGTCCGCCTGGAGGCGGTCGTCGGAGGGGGGGTACTGTCACAGCTGCTGCTGTGATCCCTGGAGGTTCTTAGGCTCCTTGTTTTCCCCTCCCTGTTCTTCCTTTTTTTTCTCACCTGCACCTGATTACTTGGCAGAGGCGGAGCTGTGGCGCTCACACCTGATCTCCATTTCCACTGATCAGCAGCTGTACTAATACCCGGCCTTCCCTTCCTCTCATCGCCAGAGAGTCCCACGAGCTACGTGGTAACGTTAGGCTCCAACACCTGTTGTACTTGTGCCATTTTGTTCCTAGTGCTTTTTTGTCTCCCTTTTTGTTTGTGGAAGCTCGCCGGTGTCTCCTGTGTTCCAGTTCGCCTGTGTCCTCGGTTCCTCTGCTGACTTCTGCCAGCTCCAGACGCCTCTGCCACCCGTTCCATTGGACCCGTGACTCAAATAAATACCTGTACCACAGTCCAGTTTGTCTCTGTGTGATTCCGCACTGGGGTCCAATCCTAACTCACCTGTGACACTCTTTACTCTTTAATTTTGGAGTATATTTTGTTGAATTATTTTGATTAAGAATTTTATGTTGCCATTCATTTATTCATCTCCATACCCTATTCGTACCAACTGGTGTGGGGTCAGCCTATGCAGACACTGTATTTCTCTCTGAATTAAAAGTATTTTATTTAATTACGCTTAATTTATTCGATTTAATTATGTTGGTTTTACATTTTAAAGGCAACGGTCACCACACACACACACACACACACACACACACACACACACACACACACACACACACACACACACACACACACACACACACACACACACACACACACACACACACACACACACACACAGGAATAGCAGCAGTAAGCGTAGGAACCAGAGTTCCTTAGGGGAGCATTAATGATGCGACCCCGTTACCATGGAGACAGTCGCTACATCCGGACGCTCGGTGAAAAGGTCTGTTTTGGTGTGACTCCTGCTCTTTTTTCGTCTGGTTAGTGGTATATAAGTCTAAATAAGTAACTTCCAATGTTAATTCTACGCAGTATTAATTAGTATCTTGCTGATACCTCCTGTGGGGCTCGGGTGTTAAAAAAAAAAAACTAAAGTAACTCAGTTTCGTTCCTCCAAGCGTCGACCGCCAGCAGCCATCATGGACTCGGAGTATTTGAAGGCACATGTGGGCAGGTGTCTGGCCGAGGGGCTGGCCGAGGTGGCCGAGCAGCGGCCCGTGAACCCCATCCTCTACCTCGCTCACTGGCTCTACAAGCACAACGACAACGTGAAGTACGAGGCACAGGTGAAGCCCGCCGTGCGCTCTCCCGGTCACCAGGAGGCAGCATTGCGCGACTCTTCAATCATGACGTTTCACTCATTCATTCGCTGTGAAGTAGTTGGCAGTCGTGGAAAAGGAGTTGCTGTATCCCATCTTGCGCTTTGGTCCCTTTTCACCAGTCTCATCAGATCGATTTGCAGAAATCTGCCGATCGTCGAGTGATAAAAATTGAAATGAACATTCATGTGCTCAAAGACCAGGTTTTTTCTCAGGCGTTGGTGCGTTTGTCCCTTGTATTTACCGCCCCCAAGTGGAATCGGTGCCACTGGATGCAGCTTTGTGCAAACAGCAAGCGCAGTCGATGTTTAGTAACACTCAATCGGAGCCAAGTTAAGCCAAGTTTGAGACTGTTTTGTAATGTAATTCTCCTGCTGTTACTCAAGCGAAGGATTAAGACCTCCCAAATCTCACAAACAGCACATGAAATCACCCGTAAGAAGCCTCAGGGGAAATGACCTTGACCACCATGACAAGACCAACCCGAGGGAAACACTGTTTACTATCTGCTCACATTTTATCAAGGCGGCTTACACACGACCTTCACTACTACTATCCCACTACTGGCTCCTGACTTAGCGGGTCTGAGCTCATCAGACTGAGCCCTTTAAAGCTAAAAAGCTTATTGCCGCTGTCTGTGGCAGCAGAAACTCAGTGACCCTTTACCTTTAGGACAGATCTGGAGCGAGCCAGCAGTGCCCTGCATGACCGGGGAGCCTGGCTACAGAGGCTTTTTGAGGATAAAAGTGTTTATCCCTTTTATACACCTCAAAAGGTCTGCAGATGTTAACAGCACAGCGGCAGGATCCACTGTCTCAGACGGTCATGTGGAGTTTTTGATCGCATTCAACAGAAAAAAGCCAGTCAGGAACTTCTGGAGCAGGAGCGGGCGAAAGCCAGAGAGGAAGCGCTGCGCCAGGAGAAGCTGAGGGAGGAGCAGCAAAAGATCAGCGAGGCCTCGGAAGAGTCTCAAAAAGTAGGTTGCGAGAAATCTGCGAGTGTGTGCCTTAACTTCTAGTACTGAAGGCAAATGTGACGGACTACACACATCTAAAAGGCTCCTTGTGAACGTCACATCCTTCTGTCTGTGTGGTTCCTTCCTTGATATGTGTAAATGTTCTCTGATGTTCTTCTCAGACCTTTTTTTTTTTAATTTGGGAAGTCAGTCAGTTATAAAGACCCAGAGGGAAGATCAGATGGAAGGGAGAGGAGACAGAAGCAAAAGAAGCAGTCAGCCCTCTTCGTGTGCGCCGCTGTCTTTTATTCGATGCCCTTCAAGAGCGTGACCACATTAACAGATCTCTGAGACGGAACCTGCTGGGTCCGATGTGCCCGCGGCAGCCGCGACGGACATCACAGAGACCACTGAACCCGTAACGGAGGAGGAGCTGAGCACGGTCGGCGCAGAAAACCAGCAGGACACGGATGAAAACGAATCTGAAGCTCAAGGAACTGAGACTGAGCAGGAGGTGATGGAGAGGTCCTGTGTGTGTATATGCAGTGGTGGTGGTGCCCTGAAGTGGCTTCTCCTGCTTGCTCGGTTCCTGTGATTTTTGTGGTGTTGGTGTGGTGTATGGTGATGGGGTCTTGAGTGCTCTGGCGCTTCCTTCGGCTTGCATGGTGTGGACAGTCCTCAGACGGTTGAAGGTGATGGTGTGTCTGCCAGGCCAAGGGCACAGACGCGGCGGCGAGGCCAGAGTCTCCGCAGAGGGACGCCGCGGAGGCCGGCGGCTCTGAGGCCCTCAGCTCCGACGTCGGAGAGGTGTCTGCAGGGCTGCCTGAAGAAAACAAAGAAGCTGAGCCGAGAGGCGATGAGGCAGGAGACGAAACACAGCCGGAGCCGGAAGACACTTGTGGAGAGGAGGAAGACACGGGTGTGAAACAAGACAACCAGGACCAGGGCAAGGTGACGAGACCCTTTGCCCCCCCCCCCGATTATACATCTGCTGATGGTGGATGATTTCACTTTATTCTTCTCACAAACGCTGTGCAGGTGCTGGGCATCACTGACCCCACTGAGCCTGAGCAGACCGAAGCCTTAGGCTCCACTGACGACTTAAACACAGACAAAACAGAAGAGCCTCACGACCGACCGAGCCCACGAAATCCAGACTGTCAGCTCACAGCAGAGGTGAAGCTGCTGGAATTACTTCATCCAGTCATCCGGTTGTAAACATGCTTTACAATGTGAGAAACATTGCGACAGGTCACAGCAAAGTGATACAGGGGAGTCTGAGGAGGGGCAGAGAGATGTGGTCAGATGAACACCATACATTCTGGACCATGTGAGAGATCAAGAGGAGAATCAGTCTGATGAAAGGCAACTTGATGGAGCTGAGAGAGCGGTGCCACTTAAATTTGTCCTTTATGTTGCCTCAGAAATGAAAGAACTGTTGCCAATTACAGGTTTGAGGGGACAGGTGCAGCAGGAGAATAAGGGCGAGGCGTCAGGCTGCACAGATGCAGACGTGTCTGCTGATAACTCTCGCAGTGCTCCCCCACAGGCTGACGGAGGTGACGGAGGTCCGGCTGAGTCAGCCTCCGCTCCGGAGAACAAGGAGCCCGCAGCAGAGGAGACGCCGACTGAAACCCAGCGGGAGACACAGCAATCAGCTTCTCCGCCTCCACGGGAACAAGACGAGGTGGCTTGTTGCTCTCATTCAGGAAACGAGTGAATACAGCAACAGGCATATCTGAGAAGTGACTGGATGTCTTGTTTCAGGAGGCAGAAGGGAAGCAGACAAAAGAGGCCGCCGACAGCCCGGCTCCAGGTGAAGCGAACGTCACAGCGGAAGAGACGCCGTCCGACGAGACGCCCTGAAACTGTCCTAAGAAAAATGATAGAGGTTTTGCTTTTCAGGAAAAGGACGTGGTGTGTGATAATCCACTGATCCAACATGTGGTTTAGAGGAGTTTATATGCGTAGTATGTATGAAGTCTGCAATGTGTGGATACAATGTATGTCTCAATAACTAAATAAACATTTCATTAGAACTGATCTGTCATGATTTTGAGTTGATCTTTTGCTGCAATAATGATGATCAGGAAAGCGTCACGTGAAAAGAGCAAACACAAAATAAAAACAATAGAAACACTGAGAAGCAAATCACAGAATAGCTTGGTGGCTGAACTGCAGGGTTTCGTCAAATACAATCATTTTAGGAGAAATGTTTGTTTTTCCTTAGCATAAAGCATAACGACTTTAATGCTTACGGGTGTTCTGACAAATGTAAATAAGTATGTGTGTGTGTAAGTACCGAATAAAATTAGCAGAACTTCAATATTTTGACATTGACATATTTTGACATTTTGAGACATTTCAGTTTTAGACCTAAAGTTAGAAGGCTTCCGAATTAGTTACAAAAGTTACACATCTCTGTTCGTAATACAGCAGTTAAACGGTAACGTCCACGCTTTTGGCCGCACATTCTCAGCTGAGTGGCGCTTCCTCTCTGACCTTTGACCACTTACCGCGGTGACGTCACCGATCAGACGCAGCTGCATGTGATCAATGCCTGCGATCCGGACCCGGTCCGTCCTACGGGGAGGGAGCGCGGGTGGGCTTTAGGGCTGGGCTGGAGCGAGAGTAGGAGGAAAAAGGAGGAGGAGGAGGGTCGGAGTTGGATGGAACTTTAAACGCATTTCGGTGGAGCTGCAAACAGAGCTGGTGCTGCGTTCAGGGCGCGCAGGACATCGGAGAGAGAGAGTGAGTGAGTGAGGGGGGGAGATGGTGCTGGAACGCGTAGCCGCGGCCGCGGCCTACGTGGGCGGCCTCATCACCGCGATCCTCAACTCCATCACCGACACCTTCCTGACCAAGCCGCTGCAGGCCACGCTGCAGCACCTGGAGGACGCCGAGCTGCAGACGCTGTCCGGGGGTGAGTTGCGACGCCTGCTCCGCTCCGCTCCGCTCCGCTCCGCTCCGCTCCGTCGCCCCAACCCCTTCCTCAACCTTTTGCCCGGTTTCTGTCCCCGCAGAGCTGAGGACCTTCAAGGCCCAGACCCTGTGGGTCAGGTCCGGGGCGGTCATCATGGCAGTGAGACGACCTGGATGATTCCTGTGCAGAGAGGTGAAGTCAAGAGGGCCTGGTTTTAACGGGGAGCTGGAATGGGGAAAAACAAAAACAAACACACATTGGCTTTGGCTTTGTTGAATGACAAACAGGCTACCTCCAGCCAAAGAAGCACAGCAGATCCAAAACGTTTCACAAGTAAATGAAGGCTCAGTACTGCAAGGCAGCCGTTTCAGATTAAACCAGTGTGTGCGCTCTTGGTTCTTCCTCAGTATCCCATCAAGGTGAAGTGTGGGCACCATAGATCGGATGGTCATTGGTTTGATCCCACATGTTGAAGTATTCCTGGGAAAGATACTATAGCCTTAAACTGTCTATTATGCCATGTCACCAGTGCATGAGTTGTTAAAGCTACTGGTTAAGCAGGTAAAATTACATAGAGGCAGCGTCTGCCACCTGAGTTTGAAAGGGTAAGTGTGACTTGTCTGTAAAAGTGCTTCGAGTGGTCATGAAGACAAGAAAAGGTTTGTATAAGAATCATCTCATTCACCATTCCTCCTCTGATTGTGCTCCATAGCTATATCACTCTAGTTATGACTTTGCTTGGTAAGTTTTTCTGTCAGGAATGAAAATGAGTGGCAGGCAAGACAGCCGACCAGCATGAAGGCCGAAAGCACGAAACGGATCTATGCAAAAACGTATGGTAATTGCAGGCAATGTTCCACAGCATCTATGCTAATACTGGGGGAGAAATACACCAATCGTGATGGTAGGTCAACACTTGAAGCTTTGTTTTGGTGTCTGCACCTGTTTATTAAACCTGGTACTTACCCAGTGGCTTCTGAAACTTTGCATATATTTGGAGAAATTGAGACGTCAGCTTCCTTAACGGCCTGTTCTGGCAAACCTGTGGAAAACAAAGAGATCACAGTGACTGCAGGCTGTTTCGACAGGGCTTTACGGGCTTGCTAAACCTCCCTGTCGTTTGTATTTGTAGCTCTAATTTTAATGTTTAATCTCCAGAGAGGAGGGCCAAAACACCCCGTCGTCCAACACTGCAGCTAAAAATAAGCCGAACAAAGTAGCCAATATGTAGAGGTTTGCGGGATTGAAAATGTCCGCTGTGATTAATGGTACGGTTCCTGTGCTGCAGGAGGCTGCAGAGCTGTCCTCTCTGAAACCCCAGCTGGATGAGCTGGGCGTCCCGTTGTTCGCTGTGGTGAAGGAGGACATCGGCACCGAGGTCCAGAACTTCAGGCCGTACTTCAAGGGGCAGATTTACCTGGACAAGTTGGTGGGCATGCCGTTTTCTGTTATGAATCGGCCTATTGTGGCCAGGTTTCCCTCTCCCATCTCGAAACCGGATTTAACCGGCGTTCCCGCGTCACTTTTTGTCCGAACACACTGAAGCCTTTGAGGCCCTGCGTGAAATCGCCTTGGTCTCAAGGCCTGGGGTCGGTCTGCTTGCTCCGCAGAGGCGCTTCTACGGACCCCGTGAGCGGAAGATGGGTCTGCTGGCGTTCCTGCGTGTCGGGGTGTGGCTGAATGGCCTGAGGGCGTTTAAGAACGGCTTCATGGGAAACGTGCTGGGAGAGGGCTTCGTTCTCGGCGGGGTCTTCGTCATTGGACGAGGAAAGCAGGTAAACACAGCACCGGCAGGCGCAGCCGGTTCCAATAACAACACGGACGAGGAGCAGATTCTTGAGCTGTCTTCCTCTGTTTTGCTGCAGGAAAATAAACCGTGTTTATTTCCACTCCTCCACAGGGAATACTGCTGGAGCACAGAGAGATTGAATTTGGAGATAAAGTCAACATTGCGGACGTCCACCAAGCTGCCAGAAGAATATCACTGGAGATGGAGCCTTTGGAGAGGAAATAATGCTCTGATGTGATAAGAATCGACTTCAACATCTTCATGAACAGAGCACAGAGACAGCTCGTAACTTTACAATGCTACAGTATGATTCTAGTCTAGTTTGAGCAAATATTCTTTGCACACCAATCTTTGTGTTTGTTGATCGAAGCAACCAGGATGCATTTTGGTATTTTGCTGTGTAGTTAGAGGCTTTGGGTGTGTTAATGATGGTCTGTCTTAAAACTCAAGAGAGAAGAGGCTGACCTGATGTCTTACACTCTGACCACCTTTGGACCAGCTTATGCTGCTTTGTCATCATGGGAGCTGAGAAGCAATGACCTTTGACCAATAAATCAGACTTGTGCTCTACAGTGTGTTTGGACATCACTGGACTAAGCTGACCTATCTGTTATTAAATGTATGACTTCCCGAGATTACAGTAGGTCTCTTCTGGGGACAAAACATGAATCCCAAAAGCTGCAAAGAAAATGAACAAAAGTTCAACTGATTCATAGTTACAAAATTGTTACATATGTTTACAAATTGATTTTCACATTGAGGATGGAACACCAGGCAAAACAGAGGATGAGTTGTTACCAGTGTTATGACATGGCCAGAGGGTCCCGGATTAAACTCCCAGTTGGACTGAGGACCAGTGCTATGTGGAGTTTGCACATGTCTGTGGGTTCTCTCAAATTTTCCCGGATTTGCGTGATTGAGTGGGTGGGTGGAAAACCCATTTGCACAGTTCCAGGAACAGACATGCCTTGAATAGACACAGTCAGATAAGGTTATTCATGAAGGGAACTTGTTCTGAACAACAGCCAAAAATGATTATCAAAGATAAAAACTTCCAACAGGAAGTAAATAAAACAAATATGATAGTTAAGTAATGATACTAGTGAATAAGAGATTTAACAACTAGTAATAGGACTAATCAAAATAGTAAAATGCAATAATTATGACACTAAAATCAATTGTAATCCACAGTCACTAGTTTAAAGCCAGCAATAATTGTCCCTGGCAATATCTGCAGTAAAACAAACTAAAAGAATAAAAACAGTAATCAGTAGCAGTAGCCTTAATTTACTGTTCAATTATATATGTACGTCTGTGTTCAATTATATATGTAAACCACAGCATGATGTAAACCGCCTTCAGTGACGTCGAGCTCGTCGCCTCTGCGTCTGATTGGCAGACGCATCGACCAATCAGACGCTCCGAGCCGGCCAGCCAATGGCGTTGAAGGAGAGGCGTGTCCCCGAGCGGAGACCTGTTGCAGCCAGGTGAGCAGGCTCCGGCGCTCCCCAGCCCGGCCGGTCCCGTTACTCCCCGGGATATGGGATGAATTAAACGCTCGGCTCTTGGCCTTGAACGAGCAGAAGACACGGGAAGGCGCCGGTGTGTCGTCCTCAGACGCCGAACAATGCGCGGTAAGTCTTTTCTCTCCGAAGTGGCTTGTCACGTTGTGTCCGCACATTTGGCGAAGTTGCGTCGCGCACGAGCCCTCAGAGCCTCGTCCAACCGGGTCTCTGAGCAAAGCCCCGGGCGACGTCTGAGGAGCCCGGGCGAGACGTTTGACGTCACTGACGGGCAGCGGGTGAGGCGCTCGGGGGGGAACCCCGGGGTGACGACACTGGGAGGAGGACACCCTGGGTAGGGCTGGCTTTGGTGCCATGTTACCATGGCATCGGCAGCGGCGGCAGCATGTGACATCCTGACTCCTAAGTAGGTCAGGCCTGAGCTGAATAAACCTCCTAAATCCTCATCCTCTGCCTCACCTGCACGCACCGGGACTGCAGGCTGGCGCCCCATCGGGTGAAACCCTCAGTTTAAAGCTATGAATCGCAGAGAAAGATGATGCTGTGTTATTTTTCTTTTTGGTCCAGCAGGCAGGAGGTGTGAGAGAGACGGGCAGGACAGCGCCGGCATGTGACCCCAGGGAGCATCACCATGTGGTCTCGCCATGCGGGGAGACCGTAGACCCCCCTGTCCGGAGCTGAGCCCCACCCCGGGCGGAAAAGCGTGCATCCCCCTCTCCCTCTCCCTCCTCCTCCTCCCTCCTCCTCCTCCGCCATGGCTCACTCGTCAGACCCGTCCCGCAGGGACAAGGCCCCGGGGAGCCAGGGGTCACACGCGGCCACGCGCCACCTCCTGCGGAAGAAGGAGCAGCAGCAGCAGCAGCGGCGGCGGGGGGGAATGCGATCCTCGTCGCCCATGGGCCGGGTCATCCTCATCAACTCTCCTGTGGACGGTGAGGGGCGGGGCCGCGCCGGCTGCAGGCGCTCCGCGTGTCACATGACGCGCCCCACGAGAGTTATCAGTTCATCGGGTCGTTCCCTCCTCCCTCCTCTGTCCTGTTATAACAGGGGGGGGGGGGGTCCAAACAAAATGAAACGTGTTATGCGCCTCCAGCGTCCGGGTCCAGTCGGATACGGAACCCGAAGGGGTCACAGCCAGCGTTTGACAGCATGCAGAAAAAGTGTGACATGCTGGGGAGTACACAGAGAAACTGTGTCAGCGGCCACAAGTCAGACAGCCTGAAAGTGGGGGAAAGTTTGCGTCGTTGCATCAGAAGAACTAAAACAGCCGTAGGGGGCAAAAAGTATTAAAAAGTTGAAAAATGTTTCAAGTGATGAAATAGAGTAAACTTGACAACTGGCAAAGAAATTGTCAATTCAGGTTGTGTGTGTGTGATGAGCACACATGCTACTGATTTCTCTCCATCCATTCCCATTCATTACCTTACCTGCATTAAAGCTGACTGGAGACCCCCTCCCTTTACTTGCCTCGAGGTGTGAGTATTAGAGTGAGTAGTGCGTGCGTCCTGTGACGATCTGCCAACTCTGGGTCAAATACCCAGAGTCCTGTTCTGTGACATTATTGACAGATCTGTAACAATGTACAGGCTAACAACAGATGTATTGGGATCCGAGAGGTCAGACAGCCTGGCGCCTCACCACCGTCTGTGTCGTTTAGGCGGGGACGACAGCGAGGACCTGCACACCATCACGGTGGACAAGAGCCTGGACGGTAAGCTGGGCTTCAGCGTGCGCGGGGGCTCCGAGCACGGCCTCAGCATCTTCGTCAGCAAAGTGGAGGACGACAGCACGGCGGGTAGGCGGAGGCGGGGCGGATGTGGGGCGGGGCGGATGCGGGGCAGGTAGGCGTGCTGTCTGCAGCTTCTGTGTGTGTGTGTGTGTGTGTGTGTGTGCGGCGCTCAGAGGAGGCCGGCCTGCAGGTGGGCGACAAGCTGGTGGAGGTGAACGGCGTCAGCCTGGAGAGCATCACCATGAGCAGCGCGGTGAAGGTGCTGACCGGCAACAACCGGCTGAGGATGGTGGTGCGGCGCGTGGGCAAGGTGCCCGGCATCCGCTACTCCAAGGAGAAGACCACCTGGTGAGGGTCGCATTCCTCGGTGCAAACCAAATGGACACGTGCGTGTGGGTTTCCGACGTCTCTCCCGAGCTGACTGTGGGACTGTGCCCCCCCCCCTCCTTCCCTCCCTCCCTCCCTCCCTCCAGGGTGGACCTGATCCACAGGCGCATGGTGGTGGAGGAGAGCGGCCGCACGCCCTCGGAGACCAGCTCGGGCAGCGCCCTCCAGAGGATCGTCCACCTCTACACCACCTCCGACGACTACTGCCTGGGCTTCAACATCCGCGGCGGGAAGGAGTTTGGCCTGGGCATCTACGTCTCCAAGTAGGTGCCGCCGCTGCTGCCGCCCCTCACCCCCGGCGAGCCACATCCACCCGTTCACCAGCCGATCTGTGCCCCCTTCAGGCTGGATCCGGGCGGCTTGGCCGAGCAGAACGGGATCAAGATGGGCGACCAGATCCTGGCCGCCAACGGGGTGAGCTTCGAGGACATCAGCCACAGCAGCGCCGTGGAGGTGCTGAAGAGCCACACGCACGTCATGCTCACCATCAAGGTGAGGGACGCCGGGAAAATGAAGGCAGTGACCGTAGGGGCGTCTCCCCTCTTCCCCCTCACGCCTCAGGTTGAGGTCGCACTGGTCACAGCATGAAGCAGCGCGGAGAGCACCAGAACCGCGGTATCCGTGCCGTCTACTAACAGTGTGTGTGTGTGTGTGTGGGGGGGGGGCGTCAGGTGCTTGATGGGAGGATCACGTTCCACATCCACCGTGTTGTTCGAAAGCTCCACGCTTCTATCGTTACAGCCTCGACTCTCTGACCTGTTGCCTACCTTTCATCTTTAACTCTCACCCTCACACACACACACACACACACACAAAAACGCAAATACTGACTCCCCGGGCCACGCCAGAGCCACACACGGCAGATGAAGCTCAGGGTGTGTGCGTGTGTGCGTGCGTGTGCGTGCGGCGGGGGCCGACAGCTGGCACGCAGTCGTAATATTCCTCGCTCACTTTACTTGTCGGAGCTTGGGTTTCGCGCTGTGAGAAATGGCCAGGCCCGCGTGCATTATTCACCAGGCGGCCGGGATCGGGTGCTGGTCCAAGCTCGGGGCCTTCGTCACGTGCCGCCTTCTCTTTTCTTTCCTTGTCTTTCTTTCTTTCTTTTTTCGGTCACCGTCACAGCCACCTCGTCCCGGAAACGCAGTCGGCCCGACGGTCACGGGTTACTAGAAAGCCAAGATGGAGAGGCGCCCGGCGCTATGTGTGTGTGTGTGTGTGTGCTTCTAGGGTTACTCTTTATCAAATATAGTGATCCCATGAAAGTTTCAAGCCCTCCGCTGCCTCATTAGCATTCGTGTGGCCGTGTCTCGGCAGGAGGCGGGACGCTACCCCGCCTACAAGGAGATGGTGGCCGAGTACCGCTGGCTCAACAAGCGTAGGTATCCCACGTCACGCCCGCCTCGTCCCCGACGGAACGCTCGGCCTGACCGGGCCTTCTCCCTCCCCTCTCCCCCCCCCCCCAGTGGCCAACGGCGCGCCCAGGTCCTCCTCGTCCCAGGGCTCCGACTCCAACTCCTCGGCCTCGTCGCTGTCGTCGGGGACGCCGGTCAGCTCGCTGAGCGGCCTGTCGCAGGTCATGTTCCCCCCCAGCCTGCCGTTCGGCTCCGACATGGTGGACGTCTGCATCTCCACCGAGGACCAGAGGTCGGGGGTTCGAGTCTGGGCAGACACGAGTGGCTCAGCCTTGCAGGCAGAACAAAGTTGCTGCTGACTTGTTAGCTGGTTAGCAGTCGATTCAAGGTCAACACTTACATTTCTAAATTGGTCGAAGAAGAAGAATAAGAACAGAGATCAATCCAGATCAATACATAATCTTCATCTATCTATCTATCTCTCTATCTACATCTGTCTGTCTATCTATCTATCTATCTATCTATCCATCTATCCATCCATCCATCCATCCATCCATCCATCTATCTATCCATCTATCCATCCATCTATCCATCCATCCAGCCATCCATCCATCTATCTATAATACATATGGGAGTGTCTGTTCGTTGAGAGATTCAGATCGAGCCTGCGCCCGGCATGACGACATGTCCCGACGGCTCGGCTCCTCAGGTGCGACTCGGAGCGGACGGAGACGGCCATCCAGACGGAGCTGCCCTCCCAGAGGTCCGGCCGGGACACCACCCGCAGCCTGGGCCCCACCACCCTGCTCCGGGACTCGGCCATCCGGGCAGAGGGCGGCAAGGAGTCCCCCAAGACGGCCGTGCTGCTGGCGCTCAGCAGACCCAGCCGGCCAATCAGCAGGTCCCAGAGCCAGGTCACTGTGGCAGGTGAGGCTGGGGAGAGGGACCAGGAGCAGGCCTGACACTCCCAGTGACCTGTGACCCTGAGGGGGATGTTGGGCTCCCACTGACCAGGTCAAGGGTTGGAACAAGGCATTTTCTGGGGCAACCAGCTCCTTTGCTGGGGCTGCACTAACCAGGGACTTGTGACTGAACGGCAGAGATCAAGCAGAAGAAGGAGAAGAAGCAGAAGGGGAAGGACCCGGAGGAGAAGAGCACCCTGCAGCGCTCCAAGACCTTCGTCAACCTGCTGTTCAGGGGCGGCCGCAGGAAGGACGCCTCCCGGGGCCGCTCCAAGTCGCCGTCCCCCGCTAAAGGTAGCCGCCTGTGGCCCGGCCCGGCGTGAGAGGGGGGCGCCTCTGACTGTGACGTGCCTGCTTGCAGATGCGCGGCCCCGCTCCGAGATGCTGGGCGCGGTGGAGGACATGGCGCACCGCCTGCTGGCCGAGGAGGAGGTGGCCGCCGTGATGCAGACCTGCCGGAGGGTGAGGAGTGGGGAGCGGGGGGGCAGGAGGCGCGGACTGACCCGGGGGGGCTCAGACTAACCCGTCGCCTTCTCACTGCGACAGTACGTGGCGGAGCGCTCGGTGGAGAACCTGATACGCCACCTGCTGGTGGTGCTGGACCGGCCCGAGAAGCTGCTGCTGCTGAGGGAGGTCAGGTGAGGAGGGCCCGGCATCATCACCTCTGCCTCAGTCAACCAATCACTTCATTCATCATTTTCAATGTTCAAACATTAGAGGATTAGATGGATAGATAGATAGATAGATAGATAGATAGATAGATAGATAGATAGATAGATAGATAGATAGATAGATAGATAGATAGATAGATAGATAGATAGATAGATAGATAGATAGATAGATAGATAGATAGATAGATAGATAGATAGATAGATAGATAGATAGATAGATAGATAGATAGATACGTGGGTAGGTAGGTGGGTAGCTAGGTAGGTAGGTAGGTAGGTAGGTAGGTAGGTAGGTAGGTAGGTAGGTAGGTAGGTGGGTGGGTGGGTGGGTAGGTAGGTAGGTAGATAGATTCCAGAAAATATGGGCATGTATTGAAGGTTTGAACATCAGTGCAGGATGTATATGGTTCCTCACTGTGATTGATTGAAGCTGGGAGCGCTTTTAGGAGCCTTCTTAAGATTCACACACGCTCAAAGAGAAACGGGCTTTCTTTACGCGTGGACGAACTCGGCCACCCTCCCTTCAGGAGTTCAGCCAGAAGTGCAGCGCTACAGCAAATACCGCCGCAGGGGGATCAAGTCTTTTTCGGGGATAATCCTCTCAAACCCTGCCACTCTGCAACACGTTGCGGGGGGCCGATTAAAAGGCGGTGGCTGCTGCCGCCGGTGTTGTCGCCCCGCAGGATGCTGCTGCCCCCCCCCGACCTCGCCGCCTTCAACGGCACCGTGATGCCCATCGAGCTCGAGGCCTACGACATCCTCAAGTACCGCTCCGGTGCGTAGCCCGGCACGACGTCACCATCCGCGGGAACCTCTCCCGGATTCACACTACTCTCTCTCTCTCTCTGCTCCTCCGCAGTCCGGACTCCTCCCCTACGTTCTCCCACCACCGGACGGGCCCCCAGGCGTCGCCTCATCACTCCCATCCCTGGTCAGAGCCTCCTCTGATGTTTTTAGCTCAGTTTTACAGTGTTTCTCAAGGCTTCCATGCTACTGACTGGCTAATAGCCAGCTGTACATGTACATTTTGAGTGCAAACATGTTGAAAAGCAGAGATGACCTAAGTTCTTATTGGGTAGAAATCTCTCCCCCTGATGTTTCAATCTCTCTTCAATCTCGCCGTGTTTCCCTCCAGATTACAGAGGAGGCTTCGAGCTCCTGGCTGCAGAGGAGGTGGAGAGGGAGAGCCACCTGCTGGACGAGCTGGAGAAGCTCAGCGTGGGGGCCCCCAGGGAGCGGCCGCAGCCGTCCGGGGCCTTCACCCTGCTGCAGGACGTCCCGGTGGACGGCTACGGGGACGGGGACGGGGGCTCCTCGGAGCTCAGGCCTCCCCCGGCCTCGGCCGCGCTGCCCAACTGGCTGCTGGCCCGCGGCGAGGACCCGCGGCCGGCCGGGCCCCCGCCCCCCCGCCGCACCGACATAGGCACCATCCGCTC
The DNA here is from genome assembly GCA_029224185.1 of Karalla daura. NCBI lineage: Eukaryota > Metazoa > Chordata > Actinopteri > Chaetodontiformes > Leiognathidae > Karalla > Karalla daura. The sequence goes on along the minus strand of CM055207.1, from coordinate 15,872,454 downwards.
GGTCCACTTCGACGAGGTGTCGCTGCACTCGGCCTCGGACCCCAACAGGCCCGAGGCCAGGGGGGAGGGCGGCCCCGGGCGAGGCCCCGGCGGCCCCTTCACCCTGCAGAGCGCGGCGCGCCGCAGCCGGCCCTCGCTGCCCGAGGCCTTCAGACGGGCCCCGGGCCAGCGGGCCTGGAGCCGACACATGAACGGGCACCAGGCGCCGGCACGCAACGGCCTCGACGGCTCCCCGGCCCAGCACGAGTTCAGGCTCCAGACCGTCTGCATCTCCAAGACCAAACAGTCCCTGGGTAAGCCAGATCCCCCGTTCCTCCTGTAGAGCTCAGCCGTGATGTCAGTAAAGCAGACTAAGGTGCCGCTGTCGCTTCCACGTTGCAGGCATCAGTATATCAGGTGGGATGGAGTCCAGGGTGCAGCCGGTGGTGAAGATCGAGAAGATCTTTCCCGGAGGAGCCGCCTCCACCTGCGAGGTGCTCAAGGTGACCGGACCACTTACGTCTCAGACCTTTTCAGCGCACTCACTCCGAGTAGACACTAAGCCAGTGTTTTCCTTGTTTCTGTTGTAGCACTTTTTGCTAACCATGTCTCTCTTTTAGCTTTGATTAGTGAAAGCTAGACGAGGGTCGCTACATGTAGCACGTGCGTTTGCGTGTGCGCCCCGGGGCTCACGCGTCCCCTCTGCCCCCTCAGGCTGGCTTTGAGCTGGTGTCGGTGGACGGCGTCTCCCTCCAGGGAGTCACCCATCAGCACGCCGTGGACATCATCCGCAAGGCCTTCAGCAACAAGGCCAGAGACCCCATGGCGTTCGTGGTCAAGGTCCCCAAGGGCCCCGCGAGGGGGGACGGGGACGCGAACCACGTGGAACACGTGCCGTGAGCCGTGCGCAGCCCGCTCATGTTGAAACCACACGGGGGGGGTGAATGAAGAACGAACGTCTGCCACGCATCGACTGAACTCTGCGGGACCCCGAGGTCCCCCGCTGCCTTAACGTCTCGGCCTGGGCGCCAACGCTCGTCAGAAACCTTTTTTTTTTGGCTTTTTTTTACTCTTTTTGTGTCGTACTGCGATCCAGCAGGAAAGCGTCTGCGTCTCCGCTGGAACCCGAGTGCCTCGACAGAGAGCTCTGTCGACCAGGTGCAGTCCGGTGGTCGACCTGCGGGAGGCAGAGCCGAGCCGCGCAGGAGCGCCCCGGGAGGAGGGGGGAGGTCGAATCGGACCGAGACCGCGGCGACAAAGATCCCCTCGTACCACCAACAGCTGTTCAAGTTGTGTCTTTTTTTTAAATTAAAAACGTAGTCGGTTTTGTCCAAGAAATGTACAGCGTGAAAATATACATTTAATGTCTTCATACAAATATCGTGGATTATAAAATCGTACGGAGGGACCGGAACAAACATCCACACACACACACACGCACACACACACACACACACACAATATTACAGGCAATCGAATCTGTACGGAGCAAAATAGAATGTGCGACATTGCTTTGGTCTATTCACAGTGGCTATGTTTTGAGTTTATTCATGTCTCTGGGGGGAAAGGGGGGAGGGGGGAGGGGAGGGGGGGGCAAACAAAACAATACAAAAAAAACAACAATGACCGGGCTTATTTACACTGGAGCGGTGATGCCTTGGACGCGTCTTACTGGGAGGTGGACGCACGGGACTGGGATGGGTGGCGGGTGTGTGTGTGTGTGTGGGGGGGGGGGTTCTCTGTTGGACCGGGAAAAGCCACTGAATTCAAGTATTGGCACGACGCTGAGGGAGCCTGACGTGAAGTGTGGGAAGCCGAGCGACGCCGACGCCGGGGTTCCTGGGAGAGCCGCGGCGGAGAGCTGAGAGTCCATGCGGCCCTACGCGACGAGAGAAAGCGACCAGGTCCAGCCTTGTGACGCACGGGCTCCAGGCGGCGTTTGTGTTATAGCGTTACAGCCCACTGTACAGGTGCGACGACGCCTGGGCGGCCCCGGGAGCCTCGTTCCCCGGACCCGACGTGACGCGGCCAGAAACGCAGCTCCTCTGTGCTGAAGGTCGTTGGGAGGGGCTGATGCTAACGTGCTAACGCAGATGCTAATGGAGGGGGGGGTGGAGGGGGGTGCAGAGGACCGGGGTGGCCTAGTAACCGCTAATTGAGGTCATCGGCTTTCATTTGAGAGTCCTCGGAGAAGAGGCGGAACTTGAGTTTTACACTCCGGGTACCAACATGACGGGTCGTGTCAGCCCTAACCCTGACCCCAACGACGGCGTTCCACGCTCCAGAGATGGGGTGAACCCGTGGCGGACAGTAGTGCAAATCAAACCGGAGGAGGAGGAGGAGGAGGAGGAGGAGGAGGAGGAGGGGGGAGACGCGGGCGGGGTCAGATCTCGGTGGCGGCGATCTCGTCGAAGTTGATCTCGTTGCCGCTGCCCTCGTCCTCCTCGCGGCTCTCCAGCTCCTGGCTGAGCTCCTGCAGCAGCTGCTCCAGCTCGCGGTTGCGCCGGTACATCTGCACGTAGTTCTGCTGCAGCTGCTTCTGGTAGCGGATCACCTTGTCCTTCTCCTCCTGCCACACCTTGCGCTCCTCCTCGAAGCTGCCCGCCTGCTGCTCGGCCCGCTGCCTCTCGAAGGCCAGCTCGGCCCTCATGCGCTCCATCTGCGCCCTCACGCCCTGCAGGGCCTCGCCGCCGCCGCCGGCCTGCCGCTGGGCCTTGGCCTCGTCGCTCTCGTAGGCCAGCAGCTGCTCCTCGGCCTCCTGGAACACCTGGCACTGCCGGTTGCCCGGGCCCTGGGCGGCGGCGGCGGCGGCCTCCCGGAGGTGAGCCAGCTCGCCCTCCAGGCGCCCCACCTTCTCCCGCAGCAGCTCGGCCTCGCTCTTGCGCCGCTGCAGCTCGTTCTCGCACACCTCCAGCTCCAGGGTGCGGGTGCGGCTGGTGCCGTTGGCCTCCTGCAGCAGCACCTGGGTGTTGGTGAGCTCGCCGCGCGTCTCCCGGAGCTGGCCCCGCAGCGACACGATCTCGCCCACCCGCTGGGCCAGCTCCCCCTGCACCTCCTTCAGCTGCTGCTTCAGCAGGGAGATCTCCCCCGACTTCTGGCAGACCTGCGGGACCGGACACACACACGCACGCAGGGTTCAGGTCGGCGAGACCAGAGCAGAGCAGACAACAATCTCCGAACGCTCCGCACATCGTTTCCCACATTTCCCACATTTCCACGAGCGGACACAAGCGGCTGCACAGTCCGTGTCATGACTCTGAATAAGTGGCGAAACAAGTGTGGCTACGGAGACGTCGCTGTGGTCTGACTGATGGAGAAATGAAAGCCGTGCGATAATCTGTGCCCCGCTTAAAGCAATGGGAGCCATGACAAATGGCCCAATCAATACAGGAGGCGGCGTGATAAACTTTAATCCCCCCCTGCTCACCTCCCACTTGCTCTCCTCCAGCCGAGGCCCCAGCTGGATCTTCTCGTGCTCGTAGGAGGTGCAGCGCTCCTCCAGCTGCTCCCGCTCCTTCAGGAGCTGGGCAAAGTCCTCCTGCAGCTTCTTCTTCTCCTGCTGCAGCTGGTAGACCTGCAGCCAGCACCCGAGCAAAGGAGGGGAAGGTGTGAGGCGAGACGAGAAACAGGGCAGCAGGTCGTGTCATACGGAAAGACGTGTTCGGGTCTAACAGAAACAAGCAGCCGCTCCCAGCTACTTGGATAACTGTAAAAGTGACGTTTTCATGCATGAGGTATTCAATTTTCTCCTCTTATCCCTGCTAAGCTGTTTACATGCAGCTGAGAATACTGCCATCATCCAAAAACCTGTCAAGTCTTTTACAGTGGTTCAAAGCGAGGATTTCTCCCTGCAGCCCCACACGCAGACTTCTCTTTCATGCATAAATCTCCGGCCCAGACTTTCACACTGTTGGCTCGGCATCACACAGACGAGAGGCCTCTCAACACACACCGCAGTAAAACCCCTCGATGAGCTGCAGGCCCGTCTAAAGAAACCCGAGTGGAGACCTTAAACTAGAGCGCTGCAGTCGTACGGACCCTGCCACTCTGGAGTACGTGGAGGAATACGGATCGGTCGCTCTGACCTGCAACTGCAGCACCTGCTGGGCCCGCTGGGCCTTCTGCGAGGCCGTCTGCATCCTGGTGGCACAGCCCTGCCTCAGCTCCTCCAGCTCCAGCTCAAAGCGCTTCTGCTTCTCCTCGTACACCTGCCGTGGCACACACACACACACACACAGCCAGGGCAGGTTAAAAAAATAAAAGAGGTCAGTGGGTTGAAGGTACAGAACCGATGTTACTGTGTCAAATTCTGCCACGGAGCTTGCTCCGAATTATCTGAATTTTGGAAAAAGAAATGTCTCTTTCACTGTCTATTTTAAATGACCACAAAGTGTACATAGTGGGGATACACAACATATTGCAAATTCAGCGCTATTGCGATACCAACATGCTTGATACGCACATCGCAGAGGCTGTCTGAACTGAGATAAATGGCGTGCTATCATGCACTAGGCATTCATGCTCTGTATGTCGATCGTATGGCCATTCGGAGGCAGCCTACCACCTTAAATGCTACGCTAGTTAGCAATCAGTGCTAACTAGCTAGCTCTGCCTGAAAGTTCTGACAAAACAAAACACCTATATACTTAAGGTGCTTTTCAGTCATGATATTTGAAAGCATTTCTGCATATAACCCTAACTCTAATATACAAACCCTACATATAACCCGAACCCTAATATCATTCAGCCCTACTTCCCTGTTCACGTCTTATAGTAGTGTGATACTAATGGCATCGTTTGCTGTTTGTTTCACATGAGAAGGAAACAGTAGGAAGAGTCCCACCCACCTGGCAGATGGCAGCTTCGTTCTCGTCCAGGTTGTCTCGGAGCTGCTGCAGCTCCAGGTCTCTCTCCCTCAGCTTGTCCTCCAGGTCCCTGACCACGCCCTCGTAGCCCTCCACGGGCCCCGGCGAGCGCCCGCTGGAGCCGCTCTCGGACAGCGGCTGGCCCCGGCCGCTGATGGAGCCCGAGCCCGTGCTCTTGCTGGACGAGGAGCGGCCGCTGTCCGAGTTGGAGTGCCCGTGGGCGCTGAGGGGCGGGCCGCTCTTCATGGGCTCCAGGTGCCCGGCCGTGGAGGCGGAGGAGGCGGAGGCGGCGGCGGGGGCCTCCGCTGACCCCTGGCTGTAGGCGGCGGCGCTGTAGGCCGGCAGGCTGGCCAGGGAGTTGCGTCCGGAGTCGCTGAGTTGGCAGGACTGGCTGCTGCCCCCGCCGCCGCCCCGCGCCCGGCTGTACAGGCTGCACTTGTCGGCGCCGGACGGCGACGCGTCCCGGTGGGCGGGGCTCAGCAGGTTCAGGTTGCTTTGGCTTTCCGAGGCGTTGGCACAGTGGCGGGGGGAGAGGTACTGCATGGAGGCGCGGCTCTTGGGAACGACGGGTTTGAAGGCAGTGGGCCGCAGCACTGTTTTCTCCATGTTCTGCACGGGGGGGGGGGGGAGTGAAGGGAACGTGAGTCGATCCACTCAAAGCTCATTCCTTCCTGGAGCTTTCCAGAACACAAACACACCCTCACAGTGCTCTATTGACACACACTGGTTGAGTCAAATGGCCTCAAGCTGATAAAGGCCGTGTGATGTGGTCGAAAGCTCAACAAACAAATGGACTATGATTGATACCTTGACTTTTCAAGAAAATGTGAATGAGAAGTGATAACGAGACATTCTTTCTTCGTCTAAGTTAAGTTTTTGTTGAAACTTCTAAGGAGTTTTTATTGCCGTAATGTGAAAATTTCAACATGGTGTGGCTAATAAATGGTGACTGATTGATCATTTTGGAGGCTCTAGGTTGGCAACTTATTGTTTGATGTTTTCATTACTAGGAAAAGCATGAAAGGATGACATAAAATCAAAGGAACTGTAATGTGAGATTTTTTCATCGCACTCACCCTCTCGAGTTTTCCAGACACCGGGATCAGTTTGGGAGGAGGTCCTCCCATGTTCCCGTTAAGGCCCAGCCCCTCGGCCACCTCGTCCAGCTCGCTGCCGGGGCTGCCGGCCGCCACCTGGTTGTCATTCCAGTCCCCCACGTAGTCCTCGTTCAGATAGGTGTAGTTGCCGTTGCCGCCCTCCCTGTCCTGCCGCCCGCTGGACGCGGTGGAGCTCTGCTTCTTGAGTGGCGGGACGCTCTGCAGCAGCGGGTCCTGGGGAGACTCGGAGCCCAGGCAGGAGGCGCCCGGCGTGGGCCGTCGCCCCCCCCGGGCCCCGAGCTCCACGCCCGAGCGGGGGTCCTGGTAGGGGCCGGGCCGGGCGGCGATCAGGCTGCTCACGGAGCCCATGGGGTCGGCGGGCGGCGGGGGCGCGTTGGCGGGGGGCGAGGGGCCGGAGGCGTGTCTCCTGCGGGCTCCCGCGCTCAGGCCGGCGCTGTGCGGCTCAGCAGATATGGGCAGAGCCTGAACCAGGGCCATGGTGGCGGCTCAGAGGGGTCACTCGCTCTGAGGGGGGAAAACAACAGGTCAGGGTTAGGGTTAGTCCAAACAAGTCCAAACCGAGACGGGCTCCGGAGCACGTGCACAGTCTGCGTGGCCCTCAGGTAGACATGACGTGATACAGAGGCAGCAGTTTGGTGAAGTGCTCCTGGTTCTTCCTCAAGATCTGATTCTGGCTCAAACATACAGACTGAAGTGGAAGCACTCGATCACTCGGGATAGCCAATCGATTCCTCTGCGCAGAAGTGGCCTGTAATATTTTCAGGATTGTAAAATTGCTTCTAAGTGGTTCCGAAGCCACTGCCTCATAGCTTCTATTAACAGGGATGAATATTCCATTCATCGAGCACTCCAGGCTGAGTCAGATCGCTTAATTTGGGACGTCTCCAAGTCTGCTCTCAACTCGAGGCCCAGGCCACTTCAAAAAGGGCCCGATAAAACCTGCCCGCTGTCAAGTCAGACGTCAAATCCAGTCTGAGTCTGAAGACGGCGACGACACGAGCCGACATTAGTCATTTTAAAGTCTCTCCAGCCCGGTCGCAGGTCTCGAAAGACACGTGAAGTCACATGAGAGTTCAATTCCAAAGCCTCGTTCAGGAATGGTGTTTTACAAGACCGACACAGAAACCTGCGGCTGTCGTCCTCAAGTGTCCCGTTCTTTTTCTCTCTCTCCATGGTAGCGATAAGGTCACATTCTCGCTGTTCGCATCTCACAAACGGCTGCTTTTAAAAGGGATTTTACCGCGTCAGAAAATCTGAAATAAACACTCACAGAGGCTGCGACAGCGGCCAAACGGAGATGATATACAGTAGGCCGAAGCGTACAAACGTCCCACAAGACCGTGGTGGCCCACACACACACACACACACGCACGCAGAACCAGGACAGGCCATTCATGAGGCCTCAGGTGAGGGGTGAACCGGACAGCCGCGGGAAACCATAGGACGACCTGGGGAGAAGGGGGGGCGGGGGATGGAGGCGTCCCGCGCACTTACTCGTCTGCTGGTTTCCCTCTCTCCCTCGGGACGGCGGGCCGGTGTTGACACTACGTGTCGTGCTGGATGTCAACAATGGATAATGAGCGGCGTTGTCGCTGCTGCGTGCGGGAACAATGAGCCGACGGGACGCGCCGCGATGAGGTCATGGTGTGCGGCCCAAACATCGCAGATGTGAGTCACGGGCGTGCGCCGCTCCCGGGTTTCGGGGCCCGTCTGACGACTCACTCCAGGAATTTTTTTTTTCCCTCCTCCTGTTGACAAAACGCACTCCCGTGTCAGGTCACGCGCGCGACCTTGCCAGGACTTTCCCTCCCACCCCAACTCCTTCCTACGCTCGCCGACTTCCTGTTGATACACTACACACGAGCGCAAATGGGGGTGGGGGGGGGGTGTCCACGTCGGGCTAATAAGGACAGCAGGCTGGCTTGGCCAGACACACTTCTAGACTCCACCTGCCAGGACAGGGCCGGGGCCAAGTCGTTCCGCGGGCTGCCAAGTTCCCCAACAGCCAACAGGGCTACAACCGCGATTTAGCTGTGATTACCACACGTTAATTAGCACGCTCAAAGATGGGCTTATCCCTGCTTAGACTCATATTAAGTGACTAAGACAAATCCCCTGCCGCAATATGTTGTCATGATAGTGTGAAACGAAATATAAAGGAATCCATCGCCCCGGCACTTCCCGGCGACAAAAACCCACTCGTTTGTTTGTTTGTCATGGGACAGGAGACGGGCGGAGGCAAATGTACTTCACTGGAGATTCACACTAAGGTAAAACCAGGATAACGGCAGCCGAGGCGGCATGTGTTGTTTGGGACGCGGACTTAACCGGCCCACGGAGCAGTGTGTAGTCTGCCGGGTTAATCTTATGTGGTTTCTCTATGCGCCGAGGCAATCTGATTAGCCCATGACGATATTTATTACATATAATCCTCTCTGAATAACGGAGAATCACGCTGCTCGTGCGGTGGCGTTAACGTCCTGGGCTGGGTTGAAAGTGGACATGTGGAGCTTGACGCTTAAACGATACCAATAGCGGCTGGGCTGATGGAAAAACTGACTGAGAAACCACCACGAAGGTATGGGCTCTTAAGTTGCACATGTATTTATCCATCTGATCGTTCAACACGGAGCAGGTAAGGGAGTTTTGGAAGGATCCATCCAGCTCACATGGAGAGAGGACAGGAGGACACCCCGGACCATCATGGGACACCCACATTTAATTTTCTTTGGCTGGCTTCCTCTCACTGGGTATTTCACCTTGACACTCATCTGACAGCACTCAGTTCAGCCTTTTGCTGGAAGTGAAACGTTACTGGGTCACAGCTTGTATACATAGGCGGTGGGAGCTTTGGCTTGCCTGAGATCAGTGTCAAATCAGGGGGAGCCCATTTCGATGCCCCCCCCAACTCTCACCAGATAAGTGAATAAGCTGTAATCCCTCAGGACACAAGATCACTGAAACTATGCGGAGACTCTACTGAAGCGAGCAGGAGAGAGAGGGGTGGGGCGGGTGGTGGGGGGGGGGGGGGTCTGGGGCACTTTTTAAAGCCCCCACCACGATCATGTGGTCCTAGTTTCTCTTTAGTTGTCATAGTGACCGGGGCCTCAATCAGGAGAGGCGGGGGGGCGGGAGAAGAAGGGAGGGGGTCAGAGGGCTGACAGGGAGGCCAGGACCCCTCCTTAGCATCTTAAGTCCTCCGGTGGTTCCATGGCTTTGACAGCCTTCCCGGTCGGCCCCAAACGAACAAGAAGTGGACGTTAACAACTCGTGACGAGTCAATGACAACTATGCAGGTCGGTATTGGAGATACTGGCACTCTGGTGGGTCATCCATTCAGCTTCAAACCCGCTTTGTGCCTCCACGGTGTCTGAGGGGTCCGCTGGAGCGTATCCCATCGCAGGCGGGAATACACACTCATTAAGGACACACACACATACCACACAAACACACACACACACACACATACCACACACAATTTGGAGTCTCCATGCATGTCGGAGGACACTCAACTATTCCCAGAGTTGTTCCTCGTCGTCTCTATTAGCATCTTGGGTAATCCCAGGTACAGACTGCGACCCTGCTTCCTGTGCTCTGGGCGGTCTCAGGTGTCAGCTGACCGAGTGCGTGCAGACTGTTTTTGTCCGCGTAAGAGCCCTTGAAGGGTTTAAGGCCCTGGTCCGGGCTCAGTCGCTCACCCAGCAGGAGGAATGTGCAGCCACAGCAGCCAAACACAGCTCAGCAGACATGAACACGGACAGAGGCGGTGGCGGTCAGAGAGTGGGGCAGGGCGGGCCCAAACTACAACCGCTGCTTTTTTTTTCTTTATGTCTCATCATTCGCTCGCGCAGCTCGGGACGGGCGATTTACAGCTGCGTCTTTTTATTTTTACGGTCGATCGTTCAGTGCAACGGCGCAACACGGCTCATAGAACGTTCACCGTGGCCTTGGTAAAGTCTTAGTAAACTCTGGGTTCGAATCCCAGGCAAATGAGCTTTCTGTGTGGAGCTTGCACATTCTTTTGCATGGGTTTTTTTCCCCAGGTTTTCTCCCACAGTCCAGACGCATAAATATTTGGGTCGATTGGAGACACTGAATTGCCGCTAGGTATGAGGATGAATGGTGACCTGTCCAGACTGTGTCTCCTGGCATTGCCCTACGTATGCACTGGAGACGAGCTCCAGTCCAACAGACGCCGTACAAAGCAGGTGAGACAACGGACGGATGGGAGACTAAGACAGGCAATGCCTTAGAGCCCGTATCCATCTTAGATCGTTTTTTTTCTTTTACGGCTGCTTTATTGCCAAACAAACTCGCGATCGATTGAAATTATCACGGACCGACTCGCACAAAATTGAATGCGGGCCCTCGGGGCAGCTGCCTGCTTCTCCCCGGCGGTAATCCGGCTCCAGTTATTGGTGCTGGGATGAGAGGTTCATTAGGGCCGCAGCTCACTTTACATGCCCCGTTTCGGCGCGGGCGAAATGGGAGCCGCGGCGGAGCCGAGAGCTCCGAAACGCCTCTGAGATCGATACATTGAAAAATTCATGCTGAGACGTCGGCCTCCGTGACCTCACTTGAACATGAGGCGACCTTTCGCCTGAGCGCTTCTGCGATTGGCAATCGGAGAAACAAACAGTTATGAAAGCCTCTTGTTTTTTTCGTTTTATGGAGGCCGCATTACAAAGATGGAGTTCACACAGCCGACTGGGCCGCCGCCCCCCCACCCCCCGAGCGGCTGCGACGTCACACAAACGCGCTTTGACACAAACTGAAAGAGCCTAAACTAAATCCCTCTTTGTTGGCCGCCACGCCATAAACACACAGCCACGGAGGTGAGAGGGGCTAAAAATACGCCTCACACCAGGTGCTGTGTAAGGGTGGGGGAAAAAAGAAAAAAACAAGAATCTCTGTTATGCCGGCCCCGGTCTGAGGCTTCACCGCTGAGAAAAACACCACCTCCGACTGCAGGAAGATGTGGAGAGAAAGACAGGGCCGGAGGAAGAGGAGGGTGTCTGGGGTTTTCAGCAGGGAGCGTCTGCATGAGGGAGCAAACAAATGAGAGTGGAGATCCCCTCCTCCACTCCCCACCTCTCTCTCCTTCTCTGGCCAAACTTCTGAAGCCCCCTCTCTCTCTCTGTTCTGGACCGCCTCCCATCTCCTCCTTATTCTTTTTCCCTTCTCCCTCTCCCTCTCTCTCTCTCCCTCTCTCTCTGGAAACTGGAGCACTGAGGGAAAAGTGTGACAAAGCTATTTTGGTTTTTGTAGACAGCCTACCTTTCTCGAGGCAGACACCTCGCACCCCTGGCAGACTCTGCCGGTCATCGTGCCAGTTTTAATGTTTCCAACTGGGGCTGCGGCTGAAATGACTTTAAAGGAGCAGCCCCCACGCCCCCCCCCAGCATCAAACGTCAAAAAGACACGGCTTGGAGAGATGTCTAGCTGAGTGTAATGGAACTAGACGGTGCTGAGAGTCAAAATAAAGCATCCTGACGGTGTTGACCCGGTTCCTCAAGATTATCCGCAGACCTTGTTCTTTCCAGTGCTGCGCCGGGGGGGGGGGGGGAAACATGTTTATTCACGGACACGAGGCGTGTGCTAGCACAGGATGCGTGAGCTCGCATTGTTGGTTAGTTATAAACTCTCCACGAGGTCGCGGGGTCAAACACGAGTCGATCCTTGTTTTTAAGCTTCGCACGAGTCGATCGTCGTTTTCAAGCGCTCAGGCCGAGAGAAAACTCAACTCCTACAGCCGACAGTCCTCACATTACAGACCTACCGATGCCCCGCGTGTAAAAGGAAAGCCGGGCGACAGAGGAGCCGGCTGACTCGTTAATAAAACATTCGTACCGGGGCCGAGTGCGTTTTGTGTTGCCATGGGAACGGTGCATTGCAGGAAGCGCGTGCCAGCCACGCAGGATGCAAACGGTTAAACTGCACGTTTCTCTCCACCGGGTGGCTTCACAGGGTTTTGTTTGATGCTCTCTGAATGCTGTCAATGATTACACTGCCCTGAAAGAGAGCCCCGGCCTCCTTGCACTCCCACCGTCTCCCTCACATTCCCTCCCTCTCACACAAACACCCGGACACACTCATCTGGATTAACACCCTCAGCTTGTGGCCGTTTTGGCTTCCATGGTCCGTAGCAGAAGCCCGATCAATGAAAGTTGGCAGCGTCTTTAAAAGGAGACCTCACTTTTTACTCAGTGAACGTGGTAAATAATTATTTTCAGTACCAAATGAGCTTCTGATTATTCTTTTTTTCTTCTTAAGAGAGAAATAAAATGAGACTGGACAAATCTTCTCAGGACACTCGAATATGTCCTTGATTTGAGCTGTCACGTATCACGTGTCAGGTAAATAACTGTGATGACAAATGAAATTCAGTTACATTTACATTTACATAGAGTTTTCTTTTACACAATAATGTGCAATCATCTACACGTTTCTAGGAAGCAAAGCAGTCCCCGAGCATCCCTGACACCTTGGTCCCCAAAGTAATAAACTCCACCACTTCCCTTTTCTGCAACATTCCTCCCCTCAGAGTTTCTTACCCCAGCTTATTCCCTGCATGTCTGCCCTGGTGTCTGCCCGGCTCTGTGCCATCGTCCAGCCTCTGCTCCTCAGCTCCTTGGGTTCAGTCTCAGACCTTCACCACGTCCCCTTTCTCCTGGATGTTTAGCTCTGTTTCTGAACCAACTCTCCTGAGGAAAACTTCTCTAAGCCACTCATAAAAGAGAGAGAGGGAGAGAGAGGGAGACACAGCTCACTCTCAAGCCAAATGCCGCCAATGTGAATGGGAGCACAGTCCCCTCCCCTTCCTCCCACCGCCTCCTCCTCCTCAGCAGTCCAGCCTCTCTCCACAGATACACCTCCTCTCTCCCAGCCCCACTCCTCTACCATTTCCTTTGACCAAAGAATCTACACTCTACAAAGTCCTCTCCTGCCTTTGTCAGGCTGTAAAAGAGAAGAGAAAGGAGAGAGGAACAGAGAGCCGGGGAAAGGCGAGCTGTCAGTTAAAGACCTTTCTACTCTGGCTGCCTATTTTAAGTAGAAAGCAACAGGGAGTAAAAAAAGAAGCGGAACTGCATGAGGATATCATCTCACTTTAGAAAGTCTGGATTTGGGGGGGGGGGGGTTGGAGCCTTTTCATCTGTCAAAACTGAGTCTTCTTCTGGCCGCTTTCAAGACAGAAACTTAAGAAAATGTGTGTGAGAAAGAGGCTGCGAGATGAAAGAGGTGAAGCTAGTGGCAGCGAAACAATGGGGCTTAAATTGACAAACACAATAAAGTAAACAATACAAAATGCCTCCTTGTGAGTGTTCAAATACGACTGTCCTGTTTCTGATCTGTCTGTCAATTAAACCACAGAGAGGCAGACACGCCCAAAGCTTAGAAAATGGAATATTGTTAATTACTGAGCCGATTCTTAATTAAATACGCTGTGGCTGTGAAGTACAGGACATAAAGTCCGTCAAACATCGGCACTCACATGACTCCAAAGCAGAGACACGATAGCGTTTCGGGGCTATGGTGAAAATGTTGTGAAATGAGAAATGTGAAATGAGTTGCTCAGCCACACATGGGTGACCAGGAGTCCAGTTCCCCACCACCTGATGGAGGCCAACTCCTGCAAGCTCTGCGTTGGCGGCCACTGATTCAGGAGGGAAACATCTGGCTCCTTAGCTGCTAATGCTAGCTGCCTCCTGGACGGCGCAGTAGTAAGAGGATTTCCAGTGGGAGCAGCTGCTGTTGAGAGAGAGCTCGGTATGAGAAAGCAACGAGCCGGAAGGGTCTAACATGCTACATGTTAGCATGACATGCTAACATGTAGCATGTAAACATGCCCCCCCCCCCAAAAATTCTGAGACAATTTCTAACTGTGAGGCAGAAGTTTAGTAAAGTTCCCTGACTTCCTTCTGGCTCAAACATGCAAGTCTAGATGTGTTCGCACTCTGGAGCTTTGTCACTCCAATTACCAGAAAAAAAAAGCTAGGCTCTGTTGTTTAGCTAGGAATGTAAATATCCCATGTTCATTTGAGAGAGTGGCAGGCAAGACAATCAGTCTAAAATGTGTGGTTGCCAGAAAAGCATGAGAGAAATGGACCATAATGTTCCTCGACCTACAATAACGATTGTGAAAGGGCTTGTTCCAATGTTCCATAACTTCTACGCTAACACAAGAGAACAATGATAAATTCTGGAGTCAGATCCGATCATTAGGGACAATTCAAAGTCTGCCCTCAACTGAAGTCTCAAACCATTTAGAAGAGGGCCCAATAAAACCTCCTCACCGACAAGTCAAATGCAATAAAAAAAATAGCAACAACATGAGTCAACATTAGTCACTTTAAAGAATTCCGCGTCTCGTCTCGGGTCCTTAAGGACACATGAAGTCACATGTGAGTTTTACAACAGAACCATGGACTGCAACTTTGTTAAACCTTGGGTCTGATGTTGTGCCTTGAGTACCAAGTGTGCCCAGTGCATCAGCATCCGGAGGAGTATTCTCTTGTGACAGCATTCAGCTTTGCCTTGACCCATGATCCACCATCTGGCCAAAATGAATAAAAAAAAAAAAGAGGAAACAACGGGATAGGGTGGTGAAGTCGGAGCTCAGCTGTTCAGCTCCCAGATGAGGAGAGGGGTAAAGTAGGGTACGAGAAGTAGGCTATGCCCTGCCACCGCCTTACGCACACACAAACACAGATCTGTCTCTCTCCCTTTTCTCCTCTCCAATCTCTCTCTCCGTCTCTCTCTCTCCCTCCGTTCCCCAAGAACTGGGCCACGGTGGTAGGTACCGAGTCTGTCCTTCAGGATGTAGCGGAGGGAGTTCAAGGTCATTCTTGGCCACGTCTCGCTGGGGGGGGGGGGGGACCGGTCACGCTGCAGCCGGAGCAACGGAAACCACTCTGGGTGAGAGTCCAGGATTGGACGACAAACACCATCAATCAGCCGGCACAAGGCCACCAGTGCTGGGATAAAGAGGCAGGCTAAATCACCTCTGTGAATGCCACCATTAACACTACCTCTTTATAGGCTCCGGGGGTGGGGGCGGGGGCAAACATGACTCAGCCCATTTGGAGGAAGTTGATTTACACGGGCTGAAGCAGCGGAGTGAAATCAAGACTGTGGTTGCTTCCTTTTCTTGCCCCGTCGCCAACAGGAAACCAAGAGGGAAAGCTCGAGTCCAGTTCCAGCGAAAGCAAATATTTCCAGTGTGGCTTTGGGTACATCTATCTGGTGGTTTTCTGGTTTATCCTGTTAAACCATATTCCGTTTATTATTCTATCGCAAATGATTAGGACTGTCCTCTGCGGGCACTTTTGTGGGGAACATGCAGAGTGGCTCCTCAGAGCTCTCGATTATAGTTCATCTGTGTCTACGGTGGAGCAGAGCAGGTGGTCATCCATCACAGGCTGAACGGCCATCTCTCTGTGGTCCGTCAGCCTGCTTCCTTCTATATTTTCATAACAACGCGTCCCGTGTGGGACCAGAAAGCGACAGAAAGCTAGGCCATCCATCAATGTCTGCGCCGCCTCTGCGTGGGGACACGGGTCCCCCCGGACGCTTGCAGCTAAAACCGGCCGCGATCGGCCGCCCTTTCGGCCCGCTCACTTCCAAAATAATCCACACCATGGCACAAAGCAATCCGCGAGCGCCTTCCAAAATAAAACTGGTGCGAGGGTTTAGCGCTCGGCAGGGGGGCTCGTTCATCAGTTTAAGAGACAAATGGAGAGCAGGGACGGAGGGACACAGCTTTGTAAATTGAAAAGAATAAAACTGCTCCTTGTAAGTCCGGCCATAAATCCGCAGAAATGGGAGGGCTGCATCAAGCTGGCAGGGACCCGACTTAGCCACACTCTGATTTACTGTATAATATGCCAGAGAGATTAGGGTTTCGCCTCCAGCTCTGGAATTACAGCAAAACCCCATCCGTGATTAAGATCTGCTGCTCACTCCCACACAGCAGGAACGCGTTAACAGCCACACACACAGTAGGACGCACGCCGCTATGTGTGCGGCAACCTGCGGCCAATTTCTGGCGAGGTCTCGACCCGGAACGGCACCAGAAGGAAAACATGTTTTCATCGTGATGTCAGAGGAGCCGAGGCGTAAACCCCGGCGAGCGAAGCCACCTGAACGTGTTCACATGGAATTCAGCTTCGAGGCGCTGCTTTGCATCAGGAAGCAGGAAACAGCCCCCCCCCCCCCTCGCGAGGTTCCGCTTACCTGTCACTGACGGCCTGTCTTCAGCTTCGGGAGGCCTTAGAAAAGCTCGGGGCGCGGGTCGGTCGAGCATCCCAGGGCTCACGCCAGAGAGTGGTTCTTCATCCCGTCTTCAGGTCTCCGCTCTCCCAGACTGGGGGGGGGGGGATTAAAAGCAAGGAGTGTGAGTTGTTGAATCAGCAGTGGAGAAGCAGTGCAGAGTTGGAAAACCCTGAAATATGACAAGCGTGTTTACAGAAGTCAGCGAAAAAGAGGAAAATCTGAGTCACGATGGCGGAGGAGCTTCGCATGGAGAGAGGTAGAGACTAAGGGGATTTTCCATGTCAACAGGAGTGAAGGCAGAGCCCCGACCCAGCACCCACTGGACTGGACAACAATACCCCGTGTAGACACACATCCCTCTTGATCCTTTAACATGTTGGCAGGATCACCACAAACAATTTTGCTTTTCGTGGTCTTCCAAAGTTATGCTAAAGACAAATAAAGTTTGTAGAAAAGAATAGAAAAGAGCGTTTTTTTTATCCCATAGGAGGGAAATTTCCAAATGGACTAACTTGGGAAACAGCATGATGTTCATAGACAGATACCATAGAAAATTTTGGATCAAATTCTGTCTAGACATTCAAAAAGGCAAAAGAGGGAAAAAAAGGGGGTGAGACGCACACTGCCACCATCTGGAAAGAAGCACAGGGTCCATCTGCAGGTGATTAAAGTGATGTATTAGTGGGAAAGCAATCTTTAAGTTCGGAGCAGGGAAGCACGAGGAGACTGTGGGAAGCGCCAGAGGTGAGCGGGCCGGACTTCATTCCAGGCCGTTGAGAATTGCACAGTTCTGAGTCGGATTACATTTGGCACCGTCATACGTCATTTATACGACTAATTTTCATTCAATGAGCTGTGGGGCCAGCTCTCGGCCTCCAGCGTCTGGCAGTGGCCTCACATTTTAGCGCGCAGACATCGGAGTGGTATTGATGTTCTCGCCGAGCAGTCGGCGGGGAAGCTAACGAGCGCGTCCCCCAAACGGCTCCTTCACGACAGCGGCTGAGCAACAAGTTGTTTGGTCTCGGCGCGGACCTTATTTCACAGTCGTGCTACATATGAATCATCCCTTTGCATGTTGTGGGGGCTCTGAAACCTGGTCGTCTTTGGGATCCACATCAGATTTCTTCTAATTCAAAAGAAGAAGAAGAAAGAAAGAAAAAAGTTCACATATTTCCGAATCTGCCTTCCAAATGTACAGTGACAATTATAATACCTAATATTCATTTTCTTTTCTCACTTCTTTACGACTTCTTTTTAATACTTATGTTAGCAGTATTTTAATTATGTTTGTGCAGTTTTTGTCAACAGTATGTAGTGTGTCTCTACAATCGTTTTATTTACCCTCTGAGGGATAAAGTATGTCAATAGATCTATCGATTGACATGTATAGAGTGATTTTCGACATTTCTAATATGATGTGATTGTGGCGGATACCTCTTCAGGTCTTTAGTGAGCGTGCTATGGGCTACCTGGTTAATGTTCATGCTGTTTTATCAGCAGGGATCAGGGATGTTTGCTAAAATTAACTTCACTAACTGCCTGCCGGGCTACCGCAGCTGCGAGAGCGTCACTGGAGGCTAAACAAACCTGCAGCTCCAACATACTGTATCAGTATGCGGCAGCCGGACGGAAGCGTAGAAGAAACTGCAGCTTTAAGACAGCTTTTGGTGCAACTCTGCCACGGTGCAAAACCACAGTGTTTACAGTCTGACGCCTTCGTATCGTCGCTGTTTGTTTTAAAAGGAGACAAAATCATTCCCGAAGATCACAGACGGGTTTTTTCCCCACGCGAGGCCAGCTCCCCTAACCTGCTACTTCAAACGGTAGGTGGTGGTGGTGGTGGTGGTGGTGGGGGGGGTTAGTCCTCATTAAAGGAAGACCAAACAGCAGAGGCGGACACTCTGAGACCAGCGGTGTGCACTGAATAGAAAGAGAGCGCAGGGCGGCGCTGTCATTACCATTTCATTCCATTATTCATCTGCTGAACAGGCACCTTCAGGGCCGGCCCTCGGCGGCACCCGGCCGCGCTGCGACACGCCAGCCGACCCGACATGTGAGTCGACGATCGACGGAGCCCCTCGCCCCCATCAACAAGCACCGACGTCTCCTTCTGGGGATTGTTCGAGCTGAGCACTCAGGAAGCTGCTTCGGAGGAGGTGTCGACTCAGAGATGATGATAGCACGCGCAGAGGGCACAGGAGCCTCTGTTTGGCTGAACAGGTCACTGGAGCGTCACAAAGGTCTTTATCTCCTGATGTTGTCCCTGCAAACGACGGGCTTCAGGTCTCAAATGATCGACTGACAGGACAAACACCAGATCGATCTCATTGTCCTTTTCTATCAGTGGGGCTGTGTGTTTGAGAGGACGTGTCAGAGCGGGAGGATAAAAGATGTGCCTCGGTACGGGGGAATTCGACTGTAAAAACGGATGAGCGACCAAAGTGCAACAGATGAGAGAGGACACAAAAAAAAATCTGAAAATGCAGAAATAGAAGCATCTCACAGCTTACAAGGAGCGTGTGAACTTATGTAACCTTGAATGCCTCATAGTCAGAGTTGTGCAAAATAACGCTGAAAAAGGTTCCCTGACCGTACTATTACATCATTGTGTGTGTGTGTGTGTGTGTGTGTGTGTGTGTGTGTGTGCATGCACTCACAACACGCCGAAAGAACGCTAATATCTCCAAACATCTGACACTGGTGACAGACAGATGACGGATGAGGGAAAAGGGACCACAGATTTAGGTTTAATCTGCAGGCAGGAGGGCTGAAAATCCCATCTGACCGAGGGGGGAGAAAAAGAAAAAAAGCAGAGCTGTGGGAGTCAGCGCAGGTCGTCTGCTTAGCGTCTCTCAGAGGGGAACGAGATTAAGCCTGTTTGGACAAAATTAGGGCAAATACTGCATGAGACAGCATGTAGATGACCTGTTGATTGTAGTCTTCTCTTAACGTTTGCGATTATTTCAGACACTTTGAGTTAGCTTTCTGGCCACTTGGGGGCAGCTGTCAGGCTCTATCCATGCTGGGTCTAACTCAGTTTGCACTATTAGAGGACACACACGCCGCTCACAACTTACAGGCTCACATTACAGGTGCACAAACGTGCACTTTTTCGGGCCTTACAGGCCCGAAAAAGTGCACGTTTTCAATCTGTGGAAGGAAACTGGAGAAACTGCCCGAATAATCATCGTCGTTATCGGTCCTAGTATGAGTTGGAGATTGGACGGCCTGATTACACTCCTAAGCGTCCGACCTGGGTCGATGCAGCTGTGGATGTTTGGGCCTAATGATGTACAGTACGGCTCCTCTGCGCAGCGGTCGGCAGGTTACATTATATAGGATGTGGTGGAGGGGAAAAAACATAAATTTAGATGCCTACTGGGAACGGCAGTGTAACAAGGAAGCGGAGGGTGAGCGAGGATAAATGAGGGACAGTGTTTGCTAGGCTTTTAGGCCTGCACACAGAAGCATGCGAACGCACACACACACACACACACACACACACACAGAACCGATGGACTATTAAGGAACAGGGTGGTGGCCCACTTCTTTCCTATCTAAACACTGCCACCGCACAGCACTCAGGTTTATTATTCTAATTCTGAACCGTGTGCCAAGGGTTCCAGTCTCACGAGCAGGCGGGACCAAAGGCCACTCCCAAAATAAGGAGGTGATGTGCCGTGAAGGGGCGCCACGCTCAGGCGTGTACCGCTGCGCCTAACAGAACAGGCCGGCGTGAAGACGGGCCACTCATTCTCGTCTTACAGCCGCTCGCTTGTGCCGTCGCAAAGTTGCGGTGCGGAGCACAGAAGCGGCATGAAATGTCGGGGAAACAATTTATAGAGAGGACGGGGCGAGTTTGCGTCCCAGACATGCTGAAATCACGGGGCTGTTTATTTGAGAGGGATGAAACGGGCAGTGGGAAGTGAATCCGTTGGGAAAACTGGCATGCCTGCTTTGTTTGGACAGCGAGAGGATGGCCCACATGGAAAGCATCGCATTCCATCCTAAACTGCACAAAATCTCTATTTTCTCAGACGTCCTCATTTAGGATCAGCCGGGCCAAACCTCAAACATCCACCCACGGTTTGAAAAACCTCCAGAGAGAGAGAGAGAGAGAGAGAGCCCCAACCATCTCTGCACTGTTGTGCAGGACTGAGGATGTGGAGGGAACAGGGACGGACCGGGCGAGCAGCTGTCAGTGAGGAGGTGGTGGTTTTTCTTTTTTTTTTTTTTTTTTTGGAGATGTCAACATTACAAAAGCAAAAAAAATGCAAACCTCGATAACCCCCCCCCCCACACACACACACACACACACACACACACACACACACATAAGAACCTTCAGCAACACAAATCAGCTTTGGTAATTATCGAGCCAACGTTTTTTTCCAATTAGATTGCTGGTGGTTGATATAATACTCGATTGTTTCACTCTTTCATCACCTCGAGATCACAAAGTTCTTTTCCTCTTGAAGCAGGTTAATTCATCGCGAGAAAACAAAATGACCACTCTCTCAAGATAATGAGACGATTCATCAGAGGGAACGGCTTTGCACGTCCACCACGATATGAAAACACAAAAAGAAAACTTTTGTTATTTGTTATAACCAAATCCTCTGCCAAGTCATTCGACATAAAGGCATTAACATTACAGTGAATTACTGCAAAGACCAGGCTTACAAGCAGTGGTCAAGCAACAACAGGAAATGACCCATCGTCCTCTTTTGAGGAGCCAGGTCGTTTATCTCCCCTTGTTTTAATCATTCTCTCTGTTGGCGCTCTGTTCTCTGTCGATGGATTTGTTGAGATGAATTAACTCATTAAGAGGGAAAAACAAGCTTTCCTATCTCAAGCTAATGAGATCATTGGAGCCATTAAAACGTGAACAAAAACAGTCGGGCTGAGTTTCAGTTTTCAACCGCGACACACTTCGAAATAATAATTCAGCTCGTTTGTGAATAACACAACATCATCTGGTAGTAACCGAGCAACAATTACGGCTCTATCACGGCGTCCAATCCTGCTGGTTTTCATAAATCAAAAAGCCTCGTGCAATAAACTGGAGACATATCCCTGAGCCATCTCCAAGACAACTAAGCAAGCATGTTGCTGTAGGGGAGCTGCTGGAAGTCCTCGCATGCGAGTGTGCCCCGAGGTCAAGTGTGGGTATAATTGGCTGTGTAAACACCACCCAAAAGAATGCAAACAGAGTGTTGTGTTGACTAAACGCAGTCGCCAGTCCACGACTTGCTCGTGGTTGGGTGTTTACATGCTGGGTTTCCACGCCGAGCGCTTTGAACGGTGCAGGAGTGGTTAGCGCGTAGCAAGGAGCTCCCGGCTTCGAATCCCGGCCGGATCGACTTTCTGTGCTGGCTTTCCACGTTCTGCCGACGTGTGGTACACAGAAGGTAAGATAATGGATGGATATTAGAGGGCTGACAGCTCTCCACGCCGGCCGTGCCTCCCCTCTGGATGCCTGCACCCCTACGCAACTCCGTGACGCACATACAGCTCACCCGTGCGTCCCACCACCCACGGAGCTTCTGCTACGCGGCCACCTCTTCACCTCGTAGTCAAGCCCGCCCCCCCGCCTGCCCCCCCACCAGCCTGGTCAGCCTCTGCCACGTCCGTGCCCGCACACCACCCCCCCCGGGGGGGCTTGTGCACGTTCGAGGCGTGATGATATCATGCATGATTAATGGCTCGTGCGCCGTCCATCTCGCGGCCTCTTGGCAGGAGGTAATCAGGCCAGGGATCACACGGCGCGCGAGGAGAAATGTACTTAAAAATATCCAAACAAGCAACCTCGGGGAAGGGTCGTCCCACTTACACACTGCACCTCTAACTAACTCACTGCTGCTGGAGCTGCGGGGGGGTGGGGCGGGGGAGGGGGGGCATGGCTGACCGGGGCACCAAGTTGAAAGAATAGGATTTATGCTGGGAAAATAAACAAATCCAACTTGGAATTTGAGGTGTGGGGTGTGTGTGTGTGTGTGTGATTGACTGGGGTAAGGGAGTGGGTTGGGACACACTAACGGCAAGAAAACTAAACTAACAAGGCGAAATTGGCAAGACAGAGTCGAGGCTGTTTCCGGAGCGCTGCCACTGATCTGCCGTCACAAAAGGCATAACAAGACTGACTTTGTAGCTCTGACAACAGGCAGAAATGAGGAAGCCACCGTTGTCGGGCCATTTTTGAACGCCTGTCGTGAAAAAAGTGATTCATTGTTAACGGAGCACAAATGAAGGTAAGAAACCAGGGTAAAATGGCTGAAAACTGACATGGAGATTTCAATAGAGGAGCTAATAACTTGTTACGCTAACAACTTGTTATGCTAACGACTTGTTATGCTAACGACTTGTTATGCTAACGACTTGTTATGCTAACGACTTATGCTAATGCTCCTGGTTGAGAGGTGAAAGAAGCCCACAGTGAGTCCAGCTGCAATAACTCCAAAGCTCTTGGCTAACACTGACCTGAGGGAAGGAGAAGCTCTCTTAGGATTTAAGGTGAAGGTATGAGTTTGACCACTGCTGAATAGCAGGAAGCTCTATATGCAAATGAGGAGAAAACGTACAGCTACAAGAGAAGTTGGAGTGAGTGAGGCCCAGGGCCGGCGCTGCTCGTCAGTTCATACATCCTCCACGATCGTGAACGTCACGATCACACCGCCGGATCACAGCTGCTTGTGGGAAAAGGCCACGTTGTTTTTCTGTGATTTTTTTTTCTCTTTTTCGATGCACGATCATCCACAAGTGACAAAGGGTGACGCATCGTGCGGCGTGAAATATTCCCCCGACACCATCGACTTCTTCGCCGCGAACTCCAGACTCAGGATCCGGGCCAAATGTGGCAGAACTGTGCCCACGTCCTCTGACTAACCCTGCTGTCCAAAAACCACGTGTACGAGACGGCCGCCTCTCTCGCCGTCAATCACCGGGGAACATCGGCGTTCTGAGCTGAAGGCCTACACAAGGTGGACATCTCACAGTGTTTACCACGTTTAAAAACGTGATTGCTAGGGTCCGCTACCACTCACTCAAACACCTGTTTGACTCACCACTCACCTCCAGTCAGGTGAGTGGGACCAGGAAACGTCTGAGAGACACCGTTCCAGTCCACGAGGAGCAGTCTCGAAAGCCGAATGTCCCGACTTGACTTTTTCCCAGAGTCCAGAGTCTTCAAGATCCTGCACGAGAACCCCTCCCCCCGCTCCCAAGGACACCTCCGCCTCAGTCGCCAGGCAAAGTCTTTGCGAGGGCGAGCGAGGCCCGGCCGTCCTGGCATCTTATCAGGGCTGTTTACAAAACTGTAAATCTAATCAGCGCTGCAGCAGGTCCCCGGGACTCATTCTCAAAGTGGCTGCGGGAGAGGATGCAGCCATGTGGGTCAATTAACTTATGAGGGAGATTAAAAGAAAAAAAAAAAGAAAGAAAGAAAAACAGAGCGTGTTTGTGGCGGCGGAGCGGTGATTGAGTGAAGACGCATGGGAGAGGGGCCGATCTGCTCTCTCCGTACAGCACACTAGAAATATACGGGGATCACGGTCATCAGTATTCGATGGAAGGACGCCGGTCCGTTTGCAGAATGTTTGCTGCGTCATCTTCACTTTCCGTCACGTACAGAGAGTAATCTGGAACGCTTTAAGAGATGGATCCAGCTCGGGGAGAGTGTAAGTGGAGGAGACTCTGCTGTGAGGTTAGCAACGCTACAGATATGCACTGTTGTTCTTCGCTTTTCCAACTGCAAAGCGAGGACTCGTTGGCCAGATTCCGCTGCACTCTCTGGGAGACGCGCTGTCAGTCGTGAATCCAGCAGGACACAAAAAAAAAAGAAGAAAAAAAATCACTTCAACGCCATCAGCACGGCCGCATTGCAGTAATGCATAGAGTGGGTTTCTGTTCTGACATGGAGAAAAAAGGTGAGATCAATATTAGTGCTGGGAAAGAGGCAGAGAAAGTTCCAGTCCACTTAGCGATTCCAAGAGAAACTCTTGGCCCCGGTTCTGGAAGAAACAGAGCACTGTAACTGGCATACGGACTTGCAAAAAAAAAAAAAAAAAGGACTCGTGCTTGTTTTGGTGCCTCGCTGCATGCGCAGAGAAACAAGGGGCCATGAATCAAACCATTAATCACGGTGATGGAGACGACAAAAATCTGGCAGTTTGGCCACTAGTATATGTCCAAACGTTAATGGCCACTGAAAGAATTACGTGTGTGCGTGGCTGTGTGCGCCCGTCACACATTTCTCACTGGATCCTCTGCGTAACTGTTTCTGCTCTCACGTCAACACAAAGGCCGGGACGTGGGACTGGCTGTCTGCTGGGCTATGCGCGCCGAGCGACCGCGCAGGAACCGGTCCGAGCCGCCAAGTCCGCGCAGGAGCAAATGTGCCGACACTGCAGAAAACGTGCCGGCCGTAAAGTAACTGACTGACTGACTGACTGACAGCTGGCGGGGGACGGGGAGGCGGGGGGCCTGGGATCGACTCGGGGGAACTGTCTGGTCTCTCTGAGGAGACCGGCTTCTGCGTTCCGGTGAGAAAACGCCGAGGATAAACAGAACCGGTGTTTGCGTACGAGGGAAGCCTGCAGGGCCTGCGGAAATGTTTTCGCTCGACGGTCCGAGGGGCTGCTTTTTCAGCCAAGTCTCGCAAATTCGAGTCTTTCTCCGAGTGAAAAGAAACCCAAGAGATCAAACGCATCATAATTCACTTTCAGTAAAACCCCTCGCTTAAGAGGGTCAGGAACGAGGTCGGGCCGAACTGACCAAAAGACACACAAATGAAGCACAATCAGAGCACCGCTTCAGTGTCGTCCCGTAAAACTCGTCTGCGAGGTGACCGGCTCTGACCAAATCTTTCTGGCAGGCCCGGCGTGCCCGGCGCAACAACACGGTCACGGAGCGTTTCACAGAACGCGATTCCTGTGCCAGGCCGGCGTAATCAGACCTGATCTGAGTCACCCCGTCACGCTTCGGACCGCCCGCTCCACGCAGGCTCCGAAAGGAACATCGGCCACGAGATGAAAATCTCTTTGGTCCGGGTTCCAAGAGGAGGAGGAGGAGGAGGAGGAGGAGGAGGAGACGGAGAGGCGAAGGCCACGGCCCTCGCTTTGTTGTGTCAACACGCCGCTTGTTTTGCGGATTCGGCGCACAAGCCCGGGTTCAACGCCGAGGCGCGTCCCGAGCATCCAGCGGCCTGGGCCTTGAGATCGCAAACAACGCCGACAAGTCAGCTTCAGCGGGACGTCGTTTGAAAAGGCATCCGAGGCTCGGTTACAGGACCCACAGGAGAACCGCCAGCCTTTAACCCGTGGTGCTTCCTCCCCTCGACGAGTCGGTCAGAAACAAGTCGCCGTCGGAGAAGCGCCTGGAGTCGTCATGGCGCAGGGTTTTCAGCGGGTGTGGGAAAGCGCGTTGTATCCATAATTACAGCGGGCGACGGGGTGACGGGAGAGCGAAGTCAACACAATGGGAGGTTAGATAAACAGTGGAGGCCGCAGAACACTACATCAGCATCGCGTTTGACAGGTCGAAGCCCGAGGAGGAGTAAAAACACAACGCTTGTGTTGCCTGACAGCACAACGCCTCGCGCCAGGTTCCCAGCGAGCCGGCTTCTTAAGTTTCCCTTCTTATTTGCTCTTCAAGGGGACCTGTGTGTGTGTGTGTGTGTGTGTGCGCGCGCACCTGTGTGCTAGTCCGCCACAGACAGAGAGCTACAGGACTCGACCTCCAGTTTCAACAGCTCAAGGGCAACGCGACGGGGAGGCGCTACGGAGGGGCTGGGTCGCTGTGAGGCCAGACGAGGTCGAGGACGGAGCCGAGCATGAATTTCATTCATTTCAGAGGCACGCGTATGTCTATATGCGTGGCTGTGTACGACACCGATACCGAGGTGAAACTGCTCCTGGCTATGTCAACTGTCGTGGCGTGCCTCAAGGCTGCTCTGCTCTGCTCTGCTCTGCGGTGGGAGCACTTCATTTCCACTCTCTCAGCACCTGGAACTACCAAACGGAAGATGTTTTCTTTTTTTTCCCCCCCTTGAGGCGAAAGGATGAACGTACATATTTGAGCTGGAACTAGCTTCGACTCTTGTTTTACACCTTCTCCTTGACATCATGACCTTTGTATCTAACCTGTGTGATGGAGGGGGGGGGCTCTCCCAGCACAAACAGGGTGAAAGCAGGGGAATACACCCTGCACGGGCCACCAGTACATCACAGGGCGCACGCACACACCATTCATACCTCACACTCACACCTACTATAGGGGCCATTAAGAATCTCCAGCTGCACGTTTTTGGACTGTGGAAGGGAAAGCCAGAGAAAACCAACGCAGGTGTGACCCAGAAAAGACCCTCAGTCCAACAGGGATCTGAACCCTCCTTGCCATGAGGCCAGAGCGCTGTCCAAAAAGCCCGCTTCCCCTATGGGGGAAGATTGCCATACGTTAATAAAACCAATAGTGAAATTCTCAATGCAAACAAACTGAGCCTGACGCCCCTTACTCTCTCTATTCCCCTCTCTCCCTCTCTCTCACACACACATAAGCTGAGGTAAGCACTTGACCTCCGGTCTTGGGGCTGAAATTTGAATATAATATCCTGCAGAGTCAGGGCTGGATAGCTGCTTGTTCATCTCTGTCACATCATCATCTTGCTCCAAGTGCTTGGCCTTTGTTTGCGGACGGGGCGGCAGCACGCGGAGGCAAAAGAATTAAAAATCTCATCACTCCAGTGAGTCCTCTTCTGGAATACAAACGCACCACGCAGCCGCAGAACACATACAAACCTGACACTGTCAGACTCCTCGGGGTGAAGCACCCCACTTTGCGCTCAGTTCTCCCCGCAAAGCACGGAGTTGTGGCCGCGCAGCGCACCTGGCAGGGTGTTAACCGCGGCGCAAAGTGCTGCTGAGCCGGGCTCAGAGCGGCCGGGGACTGCGCCGGGAATGCCATTCATGTTAAGAATCCACATATGCTGCTGTTGCTGTTGCGGCTGCACCCCCCAAGGCAAGCCAGCCGGCGCTTGTGGATGTCTCTCTCTCTCTCTCTCTCTCTCTCTCTCTCTCTCTCTCTGAGGCAGCGGATTGTCCCAGTGTTGTCACTGGGATGTCAAACCTGCCACTGGTCCACGACGCGTGCTCCATGAGAGGCTGTCAGGGAGCGAACCCTATTTTGGGAGCTCACATTCACACCGCCAACAATGTCAGCGCCCCGTGAGCCGCCCATGGAGCAGACCTAGATTCCGGGTCCCCGGTGATGGTGATGATGATGATGATGCTGCGAGGCCGTGGATGATTCTTTGAGGTTTCCAAACTCCAACAAGGAGACAAAAAAACACTGAGCAAACAGTCGGTCCGCCTCTCAACGGACAGCTTTGATGATAAAAACAAATAACCACTTCAGCTGGGACACAATGGTACAACGGGGCAGGATCGAGTGTCGGTGCCTCGGTTGCTAAAAATAGCGGATGAGATTAGAAAAAAAAGCAAAGTGACGTGTTCTGGAGCCTGTGATAAGTTAATTGTTGATTTATGATCCGGACTGAGGCTGGAGCAGGAAATGAGTGTGGATGGAGTCGGAGCAGGGGCCACTTTGTTATGTCTGAGTCCAAGCCCGATGGACACGACGATAAAAAGGCAACTTTTACAGAGACCTCGGGGGACGTCTCCATGCCCGCAGAGGAGCTTTCAGAGAGACCCTTTGCGGGGCTCTGAAAACACGTTTATTTCCTGGCTACAAGCAGCGTTCGCGACGGTGGAAGCATTCATTAAACCTCCACACACCTGTACAATGACAGGCAAAGTTCATTCCAGTGCGCGCAAGCCCGCTGCGTCCTACATCTAAGTCTTTCTGGAGGAGTTGTGAGCGTTTCTCGGTAAAGTGGTTTACAGTAAAAGTACAGCCGGAGTGTAACTCACCAGGCGCGGCGGAGCGGCCGGTCCGGACGCGACGCGCTCGCTTTTGTCCCCTTTTCAGGATCGTCTAAATCCACAAAGTCGCGGCGTTGCAGCGACGTCTGCGGGGAAAAGTGCACGTTGTGAGGCGTTACCGTCTCTCCTCCGCTGCTCTTCCTCCCGCAGAGGCGCGTTTGTTGTTGTACGCGGGGCAGCGCGGACGCCGTTCACGTTCGGACGCCGAGAGCTGCCGAAGCTGGAGAGTCACCGCCAGCTGGGTCCCGGTCGCCTTTCACAATAAGAGTTCACTGGTGGGGTGGGGGCGTCTTCACGAATCGGGGGTCGCCCAGTCTAAACCCTAGACATATTCAGAATCTCCCAGGAAGCCTCCGATAAAGTCTCTATCTCGGTACGAGTGGCAAATCTGTAGCAGAGGCTGTGAGACGTTGCGATAACGTGTATGCGCAATGCCAATAATTATATGCTTTTATTTTGAAATTACAAGTGCTGAGCATATCCTGGCTGCTACAACGTACTTTACACACCTGAGCTCTCTCTCTCTCTCTCTCTCTCTCTCTCTCTCTCTCTCTCTCTCGCTCTCTCTCTCTCTCTCTCACACACACACACACACACACACACACACACACACACACACACACACAGCGAGATAGAACACCATAAAGTCGAGTACTTACCATTCTCATTCTAATGTTTCTAATGTTTATAACAGTGGATAGTGTTAAAGATAAGGGACCATATCCTGGATATCCAGACTTTTCCAGCACAACCAGTTCTTCGCTCTGTATTCTAAATGTGTAGAGCAAGGGCATAGCTGACTAACCTCCACCCTCTGAGGCAAGCCTTTCTGCTCCAGTGGAGTAAAACAAGGAGTTTCATAAGTCTTCTTTAATCTGTTGTGGCGACTTTCACGGTGGCCTATTTAGCCGTGATAAGAGATGAGATAAGAAGCACATTCCTTGTTCGCCTGCCAGTGCGTTGAGCCGATCTGACTGACGTTCTGGTCCTACATTTCCCATGTCACTAAATTCTTAAAGAGTGAACGTCACTGAGAAGACAATAGACTATACTTTCCGCATTACACTGTCATAGCAAAATGCTCACTTGCTAACTTGCTGTCTGCCATGTTTGACATCTTAGTTGTGAGTGTTGTCATGCTTACATTTTCTTATTAGCACTGAGTACAAAGTATAATTGAGGCTGATGGGAATGTCTCGAATTCTGTGTGGGGTTTCTCCATGTACTCCAGTTTCTTCCCACAGTCCAAAGCCATCATGGTTAGGGTCAGTTTGCGACTCTAAATCGAATAACAGGAAAGACAATCAAAAGCACTGGAATCAAAAGCATGAAACTCAATAACTTCAGCATAGTCGAAGAACAACAAGACCGTTTAATTTATCTGCCTGCCATTGGCAAAACATGAAACAGCGGCTAACAACATCAGCATACCTCCCCAAACACAATTAGGCACACAGGGCGACTCCTTCCCTTTGTGTGTGTGTGTGCAACACATTTCCTGAACGTTCCTTCACTGTCAGTAAGCACAGATCCACGCACGGGGAAATTGGATTTGCTGAACTTGCCGGCTTTGTGAAGCCGGTGGACTCCGGCAATCAGGCCTGATGGGGAAATGGTCCCACACGTTTCCGCCCGCCGTAGAATCTGAGAAGAGTTGTTGGGGTAATTGGTAATTGCGTGTGGGGAAGAATGACTCCCGAAAATGAAAACTCTGCTCCTCACCGCTGGAGCATAAGGACATTGTGTTCTCGCTGCTCCTGGCCGGGCCTGGGTGTGCGTGCCCGAGATGCCTATCAGTGCCCGGCCTATGTGCAATTACGCTGCCCTCACTGATAATGACCTCCCCCCTGCATCTACTTTGGAACTCATTTTATTCATTAACATGCCGGATGGAGATAATTGGTCGAGAGTAATTGGTCAGCGACGCTGCAACTCATTTCACCCTAATCTTGTCTCAGTTTTGAGAGTCCATTTCCTGGGCAGAAACGGTCGGACTTTCCATCACGACGTAGCAGGCGCGTGTGGAGGAAGCCAGAAAAATACATTTTCATGGCTCCGCTGTGGGCTTTCCATTTGATTTACATGTTGCGCAATATGCTTGTCTTCTCCCTCCACCCTGCTCTCAGGCTTTTACCTAATGTGCTCGCTGTCAAGTCTTTTTGTCATCGGGGTCCCGTAAAATATTACAGCTCGACCCCGCACAGTCCCAAACGGCAAGCTCCAGAGATGCTCATGTAAAGAGAACGAGAGTTTAAAATTGCATGAATCTGACATAGGGGGAATAGGAGCAATGGCCTGCTGATACCTGACCCCGAACGCTGTCTGGTCCACCTTGATCTGCTGCTCCCGGTGTGTTGCAAGCCCAGCGGACGAGCAAACAAAAACATGTGTCATGTGCTGCCTGTTCGCTGACCTGCCTCCCAGGACCGTGACTCAGTGCTACACGGAAAGGTTGTAACAAGATGAACCGCAGCGGATTACTACCACAAACCCACAGTGCTTATTTGGTCAGAAACAGACATGTGGTCGAGGGCCACGACTGACAGCAGAGTGTGCCAGGAATACATATCTGAACGGATGGTTCTGGTTTATTGACTTATCCTATAATTTATAGTCCTGACAATCTGTCATTATGGCACTTAGACTCAAGTGAATTACTGAGATCTGGACACAGGACAACACGTGTGACAAATTCGGATGCAAAAGTTTTCTGATTAATGGTTGAAAGCTCATGACCACAAGTTTGCAGAGCAATTTTTCTGCTTCACGCCACACAGCGGGTCTCGCACTGTCCTCTCAGAGCAGGAAGGTCTCGGGTTCGACTCTGAGTCAGACCAGGGGCCTTTGTGCACGTTCATGTCCTCGTCCCACAGTCCAAAAACATGGACGTCTCCATGGAACATTGGAGACTACATTGAGTGAGTGAGTGAGAGAGTGAATGGTTTGTGTCTTCTGTGATGGACTGGCGACAAGTCTGGAGTGTATTTCCTGCTAGAGATGAGTTCCAGTGCACTCCTGCAGTACTGCTAAGGTGCAAAACATTAAGATACAGTAATGGTCTGGATGTTTTGCTTGTGTTTTCTTCCAAATCAATCTTGCCCCATTTGTTTGGGTTTCTTGGCAACAAGTTCTCTGAATTGAATAACTTTTGTAGTCTATCTACAGTGACACTGTTGAGACCGCGTTTGGCAGGACCATGTAATTGTCGGTGGATTCCCAAGCAATTACATGGGACTGCTGAAAACAAATGCATTTTATGAAGTGACAGGGCCACGGTTACGGTTTGGTTAGGGTGAAGAACCAAATAGCTTTGGTTGGGCTCAGGGAAGCGGTGTGGTTTGAGAAAAGATGTCTATTACTGGCCTAACAAGACGTGCATGATGACAGGCCATTTTAACGACCCAGCACAACTATAAAACAAGGCCTTTATAGCCTGGCATTAAAGATAAAATTGCAGTTTTTAAAAAGATTTAGTAGTTGCGAGTGAAAATGTGAAAGCACGCTCAGAAAAATGAAACGGCGGAGCGATTGGGTGACTCGAGGATTGACGGACAGCCGCTATAAAACTGTGTTGCAATGGGAGCCGCGGGATCAGCAAAACTGGTCATTTACTCACATCACAGAATTCATCCGTTAGCCCAGTGGACCATATGGTTTGCATGCTTGGCCTAATCGCGTACGAGTCGATGATGAATCATACTTCCATATGCTCTGTAGCGGCGGCGGTAATGGTCAACATGTGTCCCGCCTCGCCCTCGCTAATCTCCACGAGACAGACGTGCCTCTGTGCCTGCGCGGGTCTGCGGGGGGGGGGGGGGGGGGGGGGGGCGCGGCGGCTTCAGATTTACAGTCGGAGGGACGCCACTTGATATGAATATTAACATTTTTTGGCGCGTCTCCATGTCGGCCCGGCGTGTTTGTTTTCTGCAGGAATTCGGCTTCTTTTCTGTCCTCGTTGGCAGGGGCTGCGAGGTGCCAAAGGCTCCCCCCGGCCATCTAATCTGGGTATCGCCGTGCCAAGGGGGCAGCCTTGTCGTCCGGTGAATGGGGCGCGCTCACTCTGATTCCCGTTATCGAGCGTTGCCCGTTTTTGGAACTGAGCGGCTCGATTGCAACAGAGGCGCATTCATCGCGTCTCCCGGAGCCTCTCTTCCATCTCCGCTGGATTGGTCTCCGTGGCCCGAACCATCCCGAAACTCGCAGCGATTTGCGTCGATCTGCTCCGGCTGGGAGGACGCCGCTCGGTTAGATAATCGGCTCAGCCGAACATCTTTCGGCTGGTAACGCGTCAATTAACTGCTGCACCGGCCGGGGTGTTCGGCGGCGGGCCGCTCGGACGGTGTGTGCACACAGTCGGGGGAGATGAAGGCGAGAGAGGGGGGCCTCCTTTGAAGGCGGCCATGCAGACGGCTAATTTGAGTGTGAATGGGGCATTTTCTTTGGCCTGCCTGTGGAGTACGCCCGGTTGGCCGGGCAAAGCCGTCGCCGGCTCCATCTCCTCTGTCCTTCTGGCTCCCGCAAGTGAATTAAAAGAAAGAGCGATGTGAGGTGCTGGAGCCCCGCCAGGAGCCTCTCTTATCCCCGGTGGAGGACGCTCATTCCGGGCATTCGCTTAAGTGGAATGAGGTCCTCGACTCATTAAAACAGAAACGGCTGCTCCTCGGGGCCCCTTCGACCACCCCCCTCCACCTCGGGCTCCTCTGTCCCGACCACAAACCCACCGCTCCCATTCGCCGTAATTACGTGCTCATTGTCACCATGCACGCCCCCCTCGCTTAACCTTGATGGTTTTACCGGCATCCAGAAAAGCTAAAACTGCAAGCCCCTGCCGTTTGCTGGAGAAATTATGGAAATCAAAATGCGAACCACTTTCATATTCCGCTGTCCTGTTATTAGGCAGTGTTGGAAAGGGATTCATGTTGCCCTGCAAAGTTTACATAAGTGAATTCCACTGGAGTACAACCCTGCAGCACTGGTCTAAGAGAGACACTTTTGATAAATATCTTATGAGTGGCTGGTAAAAATGTGTTCGCTCAGCAATTGCTGATACAGTCCAGCTGAATGCGACAAAATGAGGAAAGTAACAGTGTTCACAAACTTAAAAGCAAAACTGGGAGAAATGGACATGAACTGCCTTCTTTTGG
The DNA here is from genome assembly GCA_029224185.1 of Karalla daura. Lineage (NCBI taxonomy): Eukaryota > Metazoa > Chordata > Actinopteri > Chaetodontiformes > Leiognathidae > Karalla > Karalla daura. The sequence goes on along the minus strand of CM055207.1, from coordinate 15,839,140 downwards.
ACTCCTCAATAACATCATGTGACTTGACTGCTCTGTGCATTTGTAGGTGCGTAACTTTCGTGTGAAACTGTTCCACCACTTGCCCCTCGGGGACAATAGCGTTTACCTTACATTTTCTTAAGTTAAATGTTTTTCTCTGATGTGAGTCGCTTTGGATCAGCGAAGCGTAAATGTGAAAATGGGTTAACTGAAATAACTGGCTTTGTTATTACAAATGCAAAAGATCATTACCAAAGTGTATGTTGTTATGTTTTAGAAGTACTTTGGTTTTCTCCCACATTGTAAAAACATGAAGGCTTCGGTCAACCAGACACGAAATGAAAGAGCCCTGTGACACTGTTAAGGTTCAGACTGAGTAGGATAATGGATGCATGGATGGGTGGATGGATGGATAGATATCTCCATGCAGTATGGAAAACGCTTAAAACCAGGGGGGGAAAGAGCTGCAAAGTGAGATGGTACATCCTCTCCCCTGTCCCCCTCAGGGCTCTTGATCGGCCTCCACACCCGAGGTGCCAGGGCAGATTAAACCCCCTTAGTGCAGTCTTTGGCCAGTCCTCAGTGTTATATAACCCCCCCCCCCCCACACCCCCCACCCCCACACACCTCCCCTCCGGCACACTGGTGTCTCTCGGAAGCTTTCCCTGCCATGTCCCAGAGGCAGACCATGGCCAGTGGTGCACACCGAGCTTGCAGGTGTTGGCGGAGCAGCTCGGCCCGCTGCGGGCCCACTGTTAACGCTTCCTGACAGCTGCTCTCCGGAGAGACTAGCGCGCGGTGTCCTCGCCGCGTCCGCAGCCACTCTGAGGGGGGATCAGCGGGGTGGTGTGAGCCGCGGAGGAAGCGATGGCGGCCGTGAGGACGGTGAAACGCCACGGCCCAGTGCGAGAGGGAGCCCGGGAGCGACGCGTGCAGCAGGTTGACCTTTCCCGTGTTGGCGGGTGCGCCGCCCGGCCCGAGCGCTCTGTGCCGGCAGAGGTGAAGCACTGCAGGTTTTCTCAGGGGGGTCCATTAAGCACACCCAGCTGCGTCTCTTTGTGACTCACAAAGGTCCGCGCACTTCAAAGCCGCTGAATGCAATTCCGGCCCCACGTGAAACCAGGCCGACACGGGCGGTTCTGGGGGCGAAAACGAACGACAAAATGGCTTTCGATCAAGGGCTGTGCATGCTCAGCATTGTGTCCACGCTTTATGTACATCTGTGTTAATCTCATCCACCTAATCAATCATTTTAGGGCTGTTTTAGGACTCCTAAGGGAAATACCAGCTTTGTAGCTGCTATGATTAAATGTGATTCTCTTTCATTAGGACTCGGCAGGTTTTATACATGCAGAGCCTCTGCTGCTACTCTCTACTACTCTACTACTACAAAAGCAGTGAAGTCGAACAATCGTCGACGGATGAGATCTGATTGGCAGTTTGATTGTCATCGTGTCAAATCCGTCGTCAGTCACGAGATGGCTTGCATCCTCCAGGTCTCACATAATGAGCCGGAAGACGAGCCTCCCCCCGCTCGGGGAGCACAGAGGAGAAGATGTGCACATGGTTATTAATATAGTGGCACGCATACTGTCGGGTAATGTGGGTCAAACGTGCAGAGTGCACGTGAGTAAGTGATTCAGAGTTACACCCCCCCCCCCCCTCTCTCCCTCTCCTCTCTCTCTCTTTCCCCATGTCCTGACATTAAGGGGATGCTGGGCCATCTTGAATCAGCTTTGAGTCCGAGGCTGGCCTGCGGCCTGCCCGCCGGCAGGCGGGCAGGCCTGCTCGGCTCGCGAATACGCGGGGAAACAAAGCGTCCCCTCTGTGTGTGTGTGTGCGTCACCACGAGGGGAGGGGGTCTCGGTCCTCCACATTCCACGCCGATTGTCCGTGGAATCATTTTGGTCCCGGTTCCCGCGTTCCCGGTAGAAACGCGAGCTCCCATTTCGACGAGGAACCGCGACGCGACAGACACAGTGCGCTGATGAACTCGCTCCGCACACCCGCTGTACCCCCTGCACGTTGTCCCGCCGTGTCCTGTCACACTTTCTATTTCGATGTCAGCCCGGGCCAAACGATGTTTCCCGCTCGCCCTCCGAGCTGCCACATGCAGAATCTGCACAGCGGGCGCCGCGCTGCTTATGCAAGTCCGGGAGAGAGCCTGAAACTCAGCGAGTCGCAGTTGTCACCGTTCCCTGATTCCACCCTCTCCACTGAACTGGTTTTCCAGGAATGCTCGGGCAAAGCCAGGGATTTGACAAAACTTGTTGCTTAGATGGCTTGGCCCGCGTCACAGCCACCGTCGACAGTGGCTTTCGCTCAGTTGTATTTGAACCTCAGATGTTTAAACGCCTCGCGTTCTCTCTTTGAAGACCTGTCGTCCGTGTTGGATGAAAACAGCTGGACTCAGTTTGATTTTGGATGCAGAAGTGAGGTCCTGTGCATGACCGGCCATTAAAACGTGACTCATTAAACAGCATTTTGGAGGTGGTTTGACGCAGACATTGACCAAGTAACATTCTCATTGACTTGTGTCATTGAGAGAGATCTGTCTCTCTGCCTATCTCAAAGAAGCTCAACAAAAAAAAGGAAAATCTGGTCAAATCTGGACACGAAATCCGATACAGAATTTTGACTGTGCAAAAATAATGACTGGACAACATTCCAAACCCACAAAAAGTATAAAAATGAGAGCCAAATATGTCAAATAATGATTTTGGGATGGCTACAAGCACCAAGTGAACGTGTGCAGTCCAAGTATTTCAGAATTTGCTGAGTGCGCCAATCACTGCATCTCATCTTTTCACATGTCCGTTAGGCAGTAAGCTTTGGAGGTGCGGGTCGGTCGACTTCATCCTGTCCGCACAGAGCAGAGCAAACAGTAGCTTTCAACAAGAGAGCAAATAAGAAAGCAAAGTCACAATGCGGCACCGTCTCTTGACGTCCGAGAGGAAACATACTCTCATAACCAAGGTCAGCTGAAAATACTCTGAAAACGATCCCATCTTGGACGTTGAGTGAAGTCCCTTTGCAGTGCCAAAGCCGCCGACTGATTAGCTCTGATTGAAGGTCCCGAAATTACCTCCAGACTTGGTCAAATAGTTGGCTTAATGAAGGGCAGCCAATGGGGCGGAGAGCTATGCATGCATGTCATGTATCCTCGCATCCCATCAGAGAGAGAGAGAACGAGAGAGAGAGAGAGAGAGAGAGAGAGAGAGAGAGAGAGAGAGAGAGAGAGAGAGAGAGAGAGAGAGAGAGAGAGAGAGAGAGAGAGAGAGAGAGAGAGAGCTAGCGAGCTGGGAACTTTGCTACGGCGGATCTGTTTCAAGCCGTCTTCATTAGGGCATCTGATCGTGATGTTTGCTGTGGACTTCAGGTCAAGTCCCTCATAAGAGGCCGGGTTTATCTGCAGCTGAAACATCTTTTCTTACCCCCCGCCCACCGCATCTGATTCTTCCTTCAGCCATCCGATGAAGTGGAATTCGCCGGGTCCCCGGCAACAGTTTGTTTCCTCCTCGATGATTAAGAGCCGCATAGCTCCGGCCGTTTCATCTCCGTGCCTCTCCAGATGGCCGTTATTTGGCTGGGCGTGCGAGGCTCCCATCGGTGGGGGCCTCCGAAAACAAAGAGAACAATCGGCGCTGCACGCTGATACATGCAGTATCAGCACTTAACCTCGTTCTGCGTCCTCCCCACCTGTTTGTTCTGCGCTAAGAAACACAAACCCCCAGAGTTGATGCCTCTGGAAGCTTATTTGGACGGAGCTGAGACGAAGCTCCGGCCTAAAGCCTGACCGGCAGCGACAGGGTGTGAAGCTCTGTGCATCCGCGTCGTGCATTTGTGTCCCCGCTCACTTGCTCCAGTTTTTCGAGTGTGTGTGTGTTTTTTTTGTGTTTCACTCTCCTTCGAGGAGCTGGCGGGGGACGGAGCCGCCATCATCTGGGCGCGGTAATGCCTCCGAACACAAAGAGCCCCATTCAGAGGCCCCCGGCAGCCGTGTCCCACACCCACGCAGTCAAGAGGACACCCGGAGCCATCCAAGCACGCAGCCTGGAGTCATTACGGAGAGCGGCGCGTACTCGCACAGGGGCAGAAACCCTCGCAGGGAGACGTTCGGAGGAATGGGGGGCGAGAGGACGGAACAAAAACCTGCCCGTCATCACGTCTTCCCGGGGGCCGTCTCCGGCGATCGGCCCTCATCAAACAGGCGGAGGAGTGACTCCCCGCCGGCTCGCCACAATATGTTACAGTTTCAGCTGTCCGAGGAGCGCCAGGGGTCCACATACCATGCGTAAAGTGAGTCCGGTGCCAGGAGCTTCCCTGGACCGGCCTGTCAGAGCCCGAGCCAGCAGGGATCTCAGAGGCAGACAGAGAGGCCCCCGGCATCTGCGAGCTCCAGATGCAAGGCAAACAAAAGAGCGGAGAACGATGTTAAAGGGAGAGCTCGGCCGGCCCTACACATCAAAGTCCGTTTACGGCCCCTCTGGTCGCAGTCGAGCCGCGTCTGGCGAAAAAAATTCCTCCAGTGAGGTGACTCGAGTCCGACTCGACTGGGCACAAAAACTACAAATCTGGAAGAAAAAAAGAAAGTAAAAACCATGTAAAACTAACCCATCCAACCATTACCTGACAGAGGGCGAAGGCAGTGACTACGGCCTGGACAGATCACCATTCAGTCTCCATTCAACCTAACATGCATGTTTCTATATATATATGTATATATATATATATATATATATATAGGAAGAAAATGTGCTGCTCTGTGGGTAATGTGTGCATGAGGGCCGTGGCTTGTGAGAAAGTTTCCCTTTTTTGAGCGCCGGACTGAATCTGATGCTTCACGGCCTGCACGCCGCGCATCCCTGCGAGCGCCGGGATCCTTGACGTGACGTCACCGGGAGGCCTGCAAACACAGGGCTCTTTGGAGCCGCTCGCCCCGCGCGCCAAATCCGATTTCCATCCGCCTCCACGGTGGCTGCCATGAAATACGACACAGCCACAGCCCCCCCCCCCCCCAGCTCCCCAGGGCCACCGATTTCACACGGCGCGGCCCAACTCCAGGAGCAGAGCAGAGCAGAGCAGGGAGAGAAGGCAGAGAAGGCAGGGCAGGGCAGGGCAGGGCAGGGCAGGGCAGGGCAGCTGACTTCACCCATCAAATATGCAGAAGGTGTTTTGAGGCACGTCGGCGTTCATCAGAAGTCACGCCGTGGCCCTGAATAATGGACGGCGTAAGGCGACACAGACGCGCCGACAAAAGGGGGGAATCGAGTAGGTGCCTGGACACCCGAGCGAGCCTCACCGCCTCTCAATATCGACGTGTAGGGCGACGCAATTGAATTAGCTGGAATAAAAAAAGAAAGAAAGAAAGACAGCAGGTGGCTAAACGTCTCCCCAGAGATTTATGCTGCAAGTAATCGGATTAAAGGAGTTCCGTCTGGATTTAAGGGACCGATACAAGTTGGTCTCGTTGTCGCCCATGTCTGTGTGATGTGAGACCTGCGTGTATGAATCACGCGGACGTGTGGGGGCAAACCGAAGCCCGGAGACCAACCTGGAGCGAGCAGGCGTTTAGCGTTCCGGCGGCTGAAATGCACCGCGGAGGCCCGCCATTTTTCGGGCCTGCACCGCCCCCTGCCGGCCACGGGCGGAAACACACAAACACGGAGGCGCGCCAAGGCGTTTTATTACAAAAAAAAGCAGCTCATGGTAGAAAAAGAAGTCAGTAGAGAGCACACGGCGATGCGCAAGTGCCGCAAGTAGTGCTGGGAAAACGTCCTGGCGGTACTTCTACAACAGCGTGTGTTTTTTTTTATGAACACTTCGAATGGCTCGTGTCCGTCTTCACAGAACGAACGCGGGCAAAGAGGGGAGAGCTTCACAAAACTGTACGAGGCCTTCATCTGAACTAATACTTGGACGTCATCGTTTCACATTCTGGTGTACAGCCCGCAATTCGGCTCCATAATAACATGTCAGTCTGTCAGTTCCAGCCTAATAGCTCTGGTTCTCCATTCCGCCGGCGGGAGCCTTGCCGGCCTTGGCACCCTTAGTCGCCTTCTCCTTCTTGGCCTCTTCCTTGGCCTTCTTGCCCTCCTCCCTCCTGGCCGCCCTCTCGTCGGCCTCCTCGCCCTCCGGCTTGCCGCTGACCTTCCGCAGCTTGTGCTTGCCCTTGACGGGCGTGGAGAAGGTGAGCGAGGACTTGACGAAGTCCAGCGGGAAGATGCCCACGTCGCCGTCGAAGCGGTTCTTGGTCACCTGCAGGGACCTGCGGCCGGGACACGTCACCAGCTTCTTCTCCTGCAGGATGAGGACGTTGTCGGCCTCCTGGCTGGCCTGGGGAGGGGGGGGGGGGCAGCCAGAGGGGTCGTGACTCGTCTGAGGTGAGCTACATATGAGGTGCCCGGAGAGGGGTCGTGAGAGAGGCCTACCTTCGCCGAACCGAAGATGGAGGCCGTCTGCAGCTCTCGGTCGTCCTCCTCCTTCCTGGGGTGGATGATCAGAGTGACGTGGCAGCTGCTGTTGGTGGCAAACTTCCGGAAGGCTCCGATGATGTGGTCCTGGACCGCAAACCTGGACCACAGCACACACATATCGTCAGAGGTGTCCGGTAATGAAGCTAGTCAACATATCTTCTGCTCCGTGAAACGCACGTTAATGGTCACTAGCACACATGTGTGGCTATATAGGAGAAACTGGCACATCGCGTTCCTCCTGAACCCTCCACTCACTTGTCCACTGAGAGGTTCTCCTGGCCCATCATGAACTGCAGGTTGTCTATGACCACGTGGTTGATGTCATACAGGTAGACGGCATGCTGCATCGTGTCCAGCACCGACCTGCCGGAGAGAGAGAGTGAAGACATATCCGACTCGTCTCGGAAACTAGATCGGAAAAGACACGGATGGGGAGAGCGGGGGGAAAATGACGACGCACTTGATGTTCTGCTGCCCGTGGAAGGTCATGAAGTAGAGCGGCAGCTCCTCGAACTTGTCCGCCCAGAAGTCGTACTGCTCCAGGTTCTCCTCCAGCCTCTGCATGGCGAACTGCGTCAGCATGATCTTGGCCAGGCGCACGTTGTTGATCTCGAAGCTGCCCCACAGCGTGTTGACGCCCTGCATGCACAGGTCCAGGGCCAGCTCGCTGATGAAGGTGGTCTTCCCGCTGCCCGTCGGACCTGGAGGATGAGCACACTTAGATTTAAACCTGCTGGTTTCAGGACTATGATTAGGCTAAAATAATGTGTTTCAATGTGTATAGACTATACATGGTACACTATTATCATCACTGTTATTATTATCCTTGCTGCTATTTTTAGTATCGTTATTACTACTATTATTATTTAATGTTGCTACTGTTAGAACTATATACTGTTATTTTACCATTTTACTATCATTATTATCACATACTGTTACTATTACTACTATTACTATATATTTTAGATGCACATATATGTAGATATTATCTATATAATACTATATACTGTTATTATAGCAACATAACCCTCTCACCATCTTCAACCTCAGTATTTTATGCCGTACAATTTTTGTTTGTATTTCTATCTATCTATCTATCTATCTATCTATCTATCTATCTATCTATCTATCTATCTATCTATCTATCCATCTATCCATCTATCTATCTATCTATCCATCTATCTATCCATCCATACATCTATCCATCCATCCATCTATCTATCTATCCATCCATCCATCCTTCTATCTATCTATCGATCTATCAATCTATCCATCCATCTATCATCTATCATCTATCTATCTATCCATCTATCCATCTATCTATCCATCTATCCATCCATCCATCTATCCATCCATCCATCCATCCATCTATCCATCCATCCATCATTATGACCTGTGAACACTGTCAGCTCCCCCTTGCGGTGGCCCTTCAGGATCCTGTTGAGCTCCTCGAACCTCTTCCACCGCACGCCGGCCACCTGGTCCGTGTTCACCAGCTCGCCGTACACGTCCTCCCTCAGCTGCTTGAAGGACACGATGGACTTGTGGGCGGCCGAGATGGACGACCTGAGGATCTGGCCCAGGCTCTTGCCCTGGGCCAGCGCCTGGGCGGCGCAGGGCCGGAACTCGCCGGGCCGCACCAGCGAGCAGCGCCGCAGGCCCAGCTTGCGCGAGAAGATCTTGGAGGCCTCCCAGGCGCGCATGTCGGCGCCCAGCCACAGCGTCACCCGCCTGAACTGCTCCAGGTAGGGCAGCAGGACGGGCGGCAGGCAGCCCACCCCCCGGGGCAGGGCCACGGCGGGCAGCCCCGTGGCCTGGCTCACGGCCAGGGCGTCCAGCTCCCGGCCCGTCAGCACCACCTCCGGGTCGCCGCGGCCCACCAGCGGCAGGCCGAACAGGTTGAAGTAGGCGCTGGACTTGGGGAAGGTGGCCTCGGCGTAGGAGACGGCGTCGGCGTCGGCGCTCTGGGCCGACAGGAGCTTCAGCCCCTTCAGCGAGGCGTCGGGGCCGCCGAACCAGGGGAAGACCAGGCTCCTGGTCGGCCGGAAGAGCCGCACGGCGAACCTCTTCAGTGTGGCGTTGGTGACCTTGGTGATCTGACACAGGACGTCACAAGTGAGGGAAATGAGACGCTACAGTACCCCACACAGTCACTGTAACAAGTATTAGTATCCTTCTATTGCGTTCCCTTTCTCAACTCTGACATTGTTGCTCATTGCAATTATTTGTATTATTATTGTTATATTATTATTGCCATTACAATACCTTTAACATTATTTCACTTACTTATTCTGCTTGTTTACTCTGATTATTTAATCATTACTTATTACTAATAACACCTTCACTGTAGTATTGTTACTATTATTAGTATCGTTTTTCTCTGTGAACTACTTCATATTGTTGTGAATAAATGATCAGTATTGTCGATGTGATGAACGGAGTTTTTGGCTACTGCTCAGAACAATCTCCCTCCTGGGATAAATATCTTATGTTTATGTTTTTTTACACATTTATTGCCATCAATCCCACCCACTCTTGTCCATGCGAACTGAGGTCAAAGTGCCATATAAGGTCAATGAATATTGAAGATCGGGTTATGAAAGAGTGTTGAGTCTGAGATACATTTTACATTGTACCACGTGACACTGGTTTTCCTTCCAAATGCCACATATATAGTACTTGATTGTACTTTGCAGTGACGATACACGGCCTCCTATTTCGAGGGACCGCGCAATACCTGGAACATGGTTTTGACGAGCTGCGCCTCGTCCTCCTGGAGGTCGGCGAAGGGCACCGAGCTGTCCCAGATGCTCTGCACCTCCCTCAGCTCCCTCGCCCTCTCCTCCTGCTCCTCCGCGCTCTCCGGGAACCCCAGCAGCACGCGGGGGCTGAGGGCCTCGCGGCCCTCCGCCTGCATCACCTCCAGGCAGTCCTGCAGGTCCTCCCAGCTCCCCTCCGCCAGCGTGTCCTTGCACAGGAACTGTCCGGTGGTCTTGTCGACGAACAGGGAGAAGCCGTCCGCCCTGGCCGAGGCCTCGCTGAAGATGCTGGGGACGTGGAGGCAGCTGTACCCGTCGTGGAAGGGGATGTCTTTGGAGCGGAGGTACTGTTTGATGTCCGTGACTGTGACGGGGCTCACGGGGAACTCCACGGTGGACTTGGTGTGCTTTTTATAAGTTCTGGTCCCGTTATGAGCCCCCAAGCGCCATGAGCCCCCGGGCTGGAGAGATACAGGGGTCTCGGGGGGCCTGTGGAGGAGCTTCTGGGAGAGGAGCCTCATGGAGATCCCTGGACCATGTCTCTGGTGGAGGAAGGCTCTGGGCACCACCTGCAGGAGGCAGGAGGCGCCCCGCAGCACACACCTCCTCCACATGCCGTCAGGGGCCGTGCGCCTGCGGCAGGAGTAGAGCGGTTAAAAATAGGAGGAAAGCTCAGCAGAGGAGGTGCGTTAGGTGACCTACGCTGGAGGAGACAGGGGGCAGACAGGGGGCAGACAGAGCCGAGCCACGCTGCTCCCCGTCAGACAGGCTGACACGGTCGAGTTCAACTAGCTCAGAGATGTGTGACACTGGGGTCGAGGCAGGTTTACTCGTGTGACAAACAGGTGAAGCGTACTTACTGTCAGTGCACGTCCTCCCTCTCCACCATGCTCCTCAGCCCGGGCTTTCGGTGTGCCTCCAAAACAAGTTCGTGTTGAACAGACGTCCGAAGTGCCCGGCGTTTCCTTTACATTTGCAAACTTAAAAAACATTTGAAAAATACATTTAGCCCAAAACAATAGTCAAGTACACATTTTCGGTTGCCTAACAGAGGAGGTTGAACGTTAAAATGTACTTTTCTTTAAGCTTCCCATGAGTCGGTGTTTCACCCCGGATGTTGTCATCGACGGACCGAGCTGAGTCCATGCCCGTCAGCTCGTCCTCTGTGGCTGTTGTCGCTGTTTATCGTTGTTGGACTGGGTGGACTAGGTGGACTAGTCTAAGTGTAGCGGCTACACCTGAAGCTACTGTACAATAGCCGGTATATGCGTTAAACTATGACGTCCAGAGGGACAGCGAGCCGCTTCCTGCAGAGCGTCCTTCAGAACGGCGTGGGCCGCTACGTGTGTCAGCTGAAGAGGGTGTCCATCATCTTCTCCAGGACTGGCCAGGGATCCCTGGGAGTCAGGTACACACACGCTATATCCTCGCATTTTATTCACGTGTTCATATGGATATAGCGATCGCGCTGTGGGTGCTGTTGATCTCCGTTACTGCTCATAAGATCACATTCGTCCGAACCTCTGACCTACAGTGCGAGGTGAGAGAGCAGCGATCACAGTGTCGTTCCTTGTTTTGTTTCATCAGGGATTTCATCGAGGAGGGCGTGGTGGATTACGCCAAGAACAATCCCGGAACTGTTGTGTATGTGTCCCCTCAGACAACCAAGACCCCCAAAATCGTTGCAGAATACTGTAAGTACACGGCGCTGGTCACATTATCACACTGGTGCCAGAGGCACACACACACACAGACGCACAGTGATGACACAGCATCTGACACATTTTGGGGTGTAGCATCCTATTAGGGTTAGGAAATGTACATATTGGTTGTGGTAGTGGTTAATACTAGTGGTTAATAATAATAGTATGAATATGGTTTGTGTTGTAGTTAGAGCAGGTCCACAGTTTAAATCCCAGCTAGGATGAGGAGCTCAGGATCTCACGTGTGGGTTTTCTCCAGACACTCCCAAAACATGCATATTTAGGTCATTTGGAGGCGCGTGAAGCGTGAAGGATGTGTTTGTCTTGTGATGAGCTGGAGTCCTGTTAGGGTGTGTTCTCTCCCGTCATCTACCAGTCATCGACCTCTGCAGTAGCCTGATGACGAGGCACCCATTTGAGTCAGGTGTGCTAGAGCAGGGAGCATGTGACACTTGCAGGGCAGTCTTTGAGGAACTGGCTTGGAAAAACACTGACGGCGAAGGTTTAAGCAGTAAATGTCCAGGAAAAGTGAAAAGTGTTCTCAATTAAAGTAGTATTTCAATCGTGCAGTTGTGTTTGCTGTGCAGTTGCTTCCTGCTGGCGATCATGAAAGCTCTGGCTCCGCCTGACATGTGGAGACTTCATTTTTCCACATTTTCAGTTGTTGTGATGACTTCAAGTTAAAGCGCCACACACACACACACTGTGTAACCCTCAAAAACCCTCTCAAGGTCTGATGTAGAGGGGCTAGATATTAGGGTGTCACACCCTGTAAACACAGTAGGGGGCAGTATAGTGCAGGTTTTCAGAGACCCTTCGCTCTATCGGAGAGCTGTTCCCTTCTAGACGGTTCTATACTAAAGTCTATGTATTATTTAGAATAGACCTCTGTCGTATTATTGCCTTGTAGTGTTGGTGAAATACAGTTACCCCAAATGATTTATAGAGCTCAGGTTTTGAGAGCCGGCCATTGAAATGGTTGAAAACAATGCTGTGGATGTTTCAGAATAGATCTGCAAATACTGGCAGAAGTGGCTTTCAGTCTGTCAGTCCAAGGAATGAGGTGCAAGGTCATTTCTGGTTTTCCTTCCTTCTCGCAGTAAACGGCAAAGTGAGGGAAGAAGTCATCTCGTGCAAAACGGCCCCGCAGATTTCCGAGCTCCTGACCAAACTGACCAACCGGTCGGGCCTGGACATCATCCGCATCCGGAAGCCCTTCCACACGGACAGCCCCAGCATCCAGGGCCTGTGGCACCCCTTCACCAACCGGCCCCCGTCCATCGGCCCCATCCAGCCACCCAAACGGGACTCTCTCTAACTGGACTAACTGGATGTTTCCTAATAGTCAGAGCTTACTGTAATTTGCTGTTGCAGGGTATGTGTTTTTTTTAAGAGCCATCCAGTCCTTATGAAATCGTAGCCTGTTCGTGTTTGCTGCAGACGACCTCACCACGGACTGCGTCTCACCCTGAGCCTCTGCCTGGCTGCGTCAGCCTCCGGCGACCCATCTGAATAGACTTCACATGGATCCACCGGGGGCACGTCATCCGACAGTGTAAAAGGCAGATAACTGGTTTCTGAACTCGGGGTTGCTTTGAACACTTGCGTGCAGCGTCTCAAAGACGGTGGAACTTTGTATGGAATAAAAAAAAAGAAAGAAAGAAGCTATTTTTGTTCAAACGCGAGCGTTTGTGTGTAAATTTAGACCCCGTTAAGAGCCGCCTGATTGAACTGCGGCTGGAACGCTTCAGACGTGACGAACCGCATGGCTCATGCGGGCGACCCGGGGGCTGTGTTTTAATCCCGAGGTTTGAAGGTTTTCTTGAGGGGTGACCTTAAAGGAGCGCGACAGATGGCCGTGTGGGATTGTGATGGTTGAGGGACGGGATTCGACCTTCGCCGAGCCCCCCCCCCCTCCCCCATTGGCTCAGATTCGACAAGGCTACTCTGTGCATTTCTCATTCCGATTGTCACCGCAAGGGGCGTGATGTAATCCCCCCCCCCCACTGCCACAAATGACCCGTGTTGTTCTCCACAGGAGTCCGCGCTGGAGCTGCCGGACTCCAGCCAGCACACGGAATACAAATGAGCGGGGAGCGCGAAAAGGTGCCCTCAGGACAGGCTGCTTGTTCCTGTTGATGGATGGATGCTTGTCAGCCGCGTACGTAGATATTTATACGAATGGCCACGGGAAATGTGAGGCTAAATATGAAAATCGATGCAGAACCGGGGCGTGAGACGACTGCAGAGGCTGCCGACGAGCTCTGCAGCGGGACTCGGCCGATTTCCTCACAAACATCTGCAATCTGAGGGTGCAGATCCCCCCCCCTTCCCCTGTAAGTGGCTGTATCCCGTGGGCTGCCGTGGGATGTATCAATCGCGGCGAGAGTGGATTTCAAGCATCTGTAAAATCGCCAGATGTGGCTGCTCCGGTTCGGCCGGTTTGCGCCTCGAGGCTGCGTGGCCTCCGTTCACCGTCGTCTCGCGCTCGCCTCCTGCGTTTTCAATTCATCGGTGGCACTCGGTGGCAGATACCAGAGGCGACGCGCTCTCATCACACCCGCTCTCCCCTATGGGATCTGGCACGGCCAGACCCGCACTAGGACACCGAAGGCTCTAAATAGAGACGCTGTTGCTAAGCTACGGCCCGGAACGCTGCTCTGAAAACGGTCATTTTATCCCCTTGCCCTCCCCTCCCCGAAGCTCGTGTTTTTTTTACCTTTGCTCTTGTCGGAGTCACATATGCATGGAAATGACTCCGGGAACATGCGGGCCCCGTTCCCGGCGGAGGACGGCGGCCTCGCTGCCTGCCACAAGCTAAAAACAACCCGGCGTCACAGCATCTTGAGAATAGCAGTCGGTGTGAACATGTTTTGCATGCAATTTCCTGACTTCTCCTCGGGGCTGTCGACGCTGACAGTCCCCCCCCCCACCCCCCCGAAGCCGAAGCTGAACACAACGCACTGGCTCCTTTTTTTTTTCTGCACAAAGCAAGTTGAAATTTAATGAACACAAATAAATAAGACATGAGACGGTATGAGAAAAAAAGTCCTTTTCCGTGAGCAGCTCTGACGAGGAGCACCGGATCGACTTCAGCCGGCTGCAGGTGCCACAGTTCACAACATGACTGGTAACAATGAACTCACGGAACAGCGCCAACTGTGACCTCTTAACACCGGTTTCTTTGGCCGACACCTGGAGAAGTTACAGTCTACAAAGGAGTACACAGTCTTGTATATCAACACAGCAGAATGTGAGAAATGGTAGGAAGTGAGCACAAGTGACACTCACAGGGGGATCGTGTGCACAAACGGGGTGAAGGCAAAACCGGTAGCCGATGTGTTGTGTTGTATTTCCCTAAAGTCTACAACAGGATATGCAGTGCAGAACCAGTGTCTACTGTAAACAGATTGTCCCTAAGTGAGAATGGAGCAGCCACAAAGGTCGCAGGCTCAGATGGAGACGTGAACGGGTGACGGATCAACAGTAAGGAAACCCGATCGGGGGGGGGATCGCATATGATACATGTCAAACACAGCAACGTCTTAATCTTGGCACAAATTCCAAAACTTGAGATAAAATGGAACGACGAGAGCATTTATTTACAACTTGGAATTAAAAAAAAAAAGGAAAGAACCGTTCACGTAAAGCAACGACGGGCAGGACAAGAAATTCGGAGTCGTAACTGTGGAGAGTGTGAGCATTAAAAGCATTTTCATGTGTTCCACCTCTGATATTGAAATTACGGCATTTTCTGAAGCTCTCCCAGACACAATCTGTAGGGTTCTTAGAGAATCGGCTGATTGATCAGAGGCCGTCGCAGTCATTTGTAAACTCTACACCGTCCTTGAGAGCTCGTGTGAATGAGAGCAGAGAGTAAATAAGACGAAGGTGTCGTCGAGTGGTGATGAGACGAGGAAACAGAAGAGGGAGCAGAGCGCGAGGGCGGGGTAGGGTAAAAATGGCCGCGAAAGCCCCCCCCCCCAAAAAAGCTTGGAAAATATGCAAATTTAAGGACGTGCCAACATGTCCAGCTGCGTTGTCGCCCACTCTCTGCGTGGCTGCTCAGGACACACAGGTCAGGCAGGGCAGGTGTTCAAGCTGGACGCTTTCCCACCAAGATCTGATACGTACAGGAGCAGATCATCCGCGTAGAATGAAACGTTCTGTTCAGCGAGGGAAAAGACTTCTGTCGTGCTAAAGAGGAGAATAGACTGGCTGCTGCTGGAACAGATGCAAACGTGAGGTGAGAAATACAGCAGCTTGAGACGAGTCAAAGAACGTTTTCCAAGCCTCTGCGTTTGAAATCAATAAGCTGACTGAGCGCGTGCTCACACAAACTGAAACAAAACCGGTCAGCTCTGATCGAAACTGCGGTTGAGCGGACTCTTAGCGTCGGGCTAACGCTTTGGCTAACTGTTTCTAATCTGCAGTTGAAGGCGGGAGCCGCAGCACTGAAGCAGTTGCCTCCCGTGGCGAACGCTCGGGGACGCGGCTCGGCACGAGGTCGACCGTGTCTACGGGAACGGGACCCTCGACCCGCGCAAAAGGGGATTCGCGTGCGCGCCGCCGGATAGCGTGAAAATAAAGTGACCATCTGTTGAGTGGGGCACGTTGCAGCGTGCTGAGCGCTTTCCCACCCGTTAAAGTGCATCTCCCGGACGGACGGTCTCGCCAGCCAAGCTCTGCCGTCGCTGTCAGCGGCTGTGACGGATGCCCGCCCGCGAGTCGCCCCCCCCCATCCCCCACTCCCCCCCGCCCATCCCCCACCCCACCCCACCCCTCACTGCAGGAGCTGATTCGACACTTTTCCCCGAGAAGACCGATCTGTGTTTACCCGCGGCCGTGACACCTTTACAAAGCGCTCGGGGACTCATTCCGGTCGCCTGCCTCTGAGTTATGGCGTTATGGCGGACCCTGAAGGATCCGCGTGCGGCCCTGCTGCTTGCGGTGGCAGGTACGCGCCAAGGACGTTGGCGTGGAGGGGCCGCATGTGCGAAGGTCCTCTGATTCAGCAAGCTGGCCGCCGGACAAACACAAACCCGACACCGCGGCCGTTTCGGTCTCTCTCCGCAGCGTCGTCCTGAAATAAAACGGCTTTTTAAAGAGCGGGCGCGGAGCGTCTCGGGAGCGAGCGAAGGTGCGATGATGCCTGACACAAGTCGGCGTGAAATAAGGGCAGTGTCTTATCCAGTAGTTCTGAGCATGGATTGCGGTTTTCTCTCAACCCCCTGAGCCCCGAGGCCAGACTATAGTCTTCAGTGAATCCAATCGATCTGGCCACAACCCGACTGCTCCTCTAATGGCTCTTAATAGACTACTACCGTGGTACGGACGGACGTCAGAAGACAGAGAGGTCTTCTCGTTGGCACTGGCGGGACCCGTTGCTACCAAATGTTGTGGCGGGGCTGTAACAATTGCAAATTCACGTGGGGAAACGGCGAAAGGGAAGCTTGAGTACAGTGGATTACAGCGTGATTCACCACCTTGTACCACCTGAGCTCTTGTTCATTGTAACAGATGTGGCGTCACATAAAATTCGAGTATCAAACAGGTCAAACCTCCCCGGGGCTTGAAGTGAGGCTATAAAGGGACTCGCAGAGAATAAAGGCTTGCAGTCACGTTGAGTCAGCCACAGTTAGTAGATTCATCACCATTTTGAGGCGAAAAACAGGCAAAGGCTTGCCAGCTTCCGCGCCTCAGACGTGGGACCCGGCTGTATTTCTCCCCTATTCTTTTAATGTTGCATTTAATAGGTTAAATTTAGTCATTTGTGATTGGTGGCGCTTATTTTAAGACGCCACCTAAGGCTCTGTGTAATTGTGACGAGCATCCTCTCACCGCAGACCTCCTTGCAGGGGACTTTTAATACCAGGGATCCCATGCGATTCGGAAATTACACGCCAGCCTCGGTGTTTCGTGCCGGGTATTCACACGGGACATGAAATATTTAACTGGAATCATCCCCGAGATGCGGCGTCAAGGCTCTGCAAAACATCAGCTGTTTTTTTTATCTCGTCTGACGATATGGCTTCGAGTGAACGCATGGGAGCTGGTTTACATCGGGCCGCAGATGTTTCCTGGTCTTGACTTGTGTGTGTGACAGCCCGCGCGTGACGTGTTCACCCGCGCTCGTATGGCATGTCAGCGCAGATGCCGTCACAGCTGTCGGGCTGCGGTCAGATTTCACACTCAGTCATTTGTCTGACAACGCCGAGCAGATGTGAGAAGCAGCGCCGGACAAATATAATCACGTCATTTGCCCCGTGTTTAGCCACATATGGAGGGTAAAGCGGGGTGGGCTCATTTTCTCGACAGATTACAATAACGGCAGAGGATTGAGATAGATTATTACCATATTCTCTAGGCAGTATTTGTCCTGCATGATTAGGGCTCATCTGACATTGTTTAACTGAGCAACTAATTTAAAAACATCATCAGGCATCATAAAACAATAGGTAGTTACAAAAGGAGTTCAGAACTTCATCAGCCTTCTTCCTGCTTCGGCCTTATGGCGGTTCTTCTCTCAAGCCAAAGATACTGCGACGGTAAATCTCTCCATAGTCCTTTAGTTTGGTAGATTGGGTGGTCTATGCTTCCTTTGCAGACACATTTTGCAGGGAGTACGGGACGCTAGCCGTCCTTCTGTCCACCGAGCTGCACAAACCGGCTGCAGGAGCCTCAGTAAAGCCCTGGGTCCATTCCAGACCTGGTCAGAGGTTGCAAAATGTAGGTATTGTTTTCAATTTTCCCATCAGTGGTGTGACATATCCACATGTACACAAACAAGGGACAGATTCTGGGGGGGTTGGAAGAATGACTTTAAACTCCATTGAGGGCAAACATTACATGGCACTGAAAACTTCCCGAACACGTCCAGAGTCTCAAAGAGATCCTGATTCATTTTTCATTTGTGTCATCCGGTCGCCTTCTTTCACAAGCCTCCAGAGACTCTGCGGCGAGGTAGCATCATGAGGCTCCCCACTCACGGCAGTTTTTAATATTCATAGTGCAGTTTGTGGAACAAATTCTACACGGCTCCGCTCTCCGAGTCGCAGTCTCTAGGTAGTGTAGTCATCGTTGAGGAGAGATCATGGGGCGTCTCGGGGGACCCGGGAGGCTGCACACCTCAGATCGAGTCGACGTTTGATACAACAGTCAGTTCTCCCTATGTCTGCAGGTCACCGCTGGGCTAAAAATAAATTACAGAGGGACAGGGATGGAGAGCGGCGCTTCAGATGGAGCTCTCGTCGGGCTGCAGGTCCAGCTGCGTGTGTTTCCGCTTCTCCAGAATCCTGTTGAGCTCCTCCGTGAAAGAGTGGTAGAGCGGCGACATGCCCTCGGAGTCGGCCTGCCGCAGCAGCACGTAGCTGTTCCCGTTCATCTTCCTCAGCACGCTGGGCAGGGTGGCCGACAGCCCGTTGGCATAGTCCATGTTGGGCAGCGGGGGGGGCATGGGGAGAGGAGGGGCCGGGGGAGGCGTCTTGGACGGAGACAGGTTGCCCTCGCCCGGAACGATCTGGAGGAAGCCGTCGCCCAGGTCCCCGAAGGACGGCACGGAGAGGGACAGGCGCCCTTGCCGGCCGTTGCAGTGGCTGGAGATGGTTTTGAGCTCCAAGTGGGAGCTCCTCTTCCTCTCCGAGGCTCCCAGCACCTGGAGCCCCTGCTGGGAGAACTTCCGGTCCTGGGGCGCACGCCTGGTGCAGAAGCTCACGTAGACGAGCACCACCGTGAGCACCAGGCAAAGCCCTCCAAGCACGGCCACCAGGGAGATGTAGATGGCCTCCATGTGCCTGAAGGTCTGGGACTCGGGCCGGGCGGGTATCGGAGCCGGGGGCGAGGGCAGCGGCTGCTCGGTGGGGCTGCTGGTGGAGAAGACGGTGGGGCTGGGGACCGTGGTGGGCTCAGTCGTGGCCGTGGGCTCCGCGGGGAAGTTGGGGTCCGTGTGCACCCTGACCGTGTAGAGATAAACCAGCACGGAGACAGAGTTCTCCACGGCGAAGCAGCGATAAGAGCCGCCCTGCTGAGGCCGAGCTCCGATTATGAGGAGGCCGTCCGTGCCGACGCGGTAGCCGGAACTGAGGCCGTATCCCTGGAGCTCTTTGCCGTTCAGCGTCCAGCGCGGGGACGCCAGGTTGGAGCGCAGCTCACACTGGAGCAGCACGTCGTCGCCCGCCATCACGGAGCGCCTCCGGTGAACCACTGGGCCGCAGGCGGAGGGGAAGAAGAGAAACGTGAGATGGAGGAGACAAAAGAAACAGCAGTGAGATGAGAGGGGCACAGTCTGATACAGTCTGAAGTAGAGATCCTCGGATCAGTATGTACTGGAACAACTATTACAACTATTACAGCAACTACAGCCTTTAAAAAGGTATGGAATATGTATTAAACATCTTCTGGTCCTTTCTAATATGTGTTGAAGAAAGAATAAGGTTTTGAAACAGGTGCTTAGTTCGTTGTAATAGTTGTAATATTGGCTCTATCTGCTAATCTCAAATCCAGCTATACCTGCCAGGCTAAGCTAGGCTAAGATAAGGGGGCTGGGCTAAAAGCTAGGCTAAGACAAATGGCTGCTTATTTTGCAAAATATTGGGGTTGGGGATTAACTACAGATATTTAACACGTACATTTGGTATATTTATTAGAAAATACACGTGTGAAAAACACATTACAGGACTAGCAGTAATGTTAGCGCTACCTCCTAAACTATGTAGGCCAAAAGGCAGCATGACATTAGGTAGCATAGCATTACTATGCTATATACTACTATTACTATGCTATATACTACTATGTATATAGTACCCATAAAGGACTACCCATCAAAGAAATGTTTCTTGCACATATGTATCTGGATTAATGACATTAGAAGTGAATGCTGCTGATGCGGTGATGGAAGTTAGTGGCGTACCCGGGGACGCCGTTCACTAGGTGTAATCTGATCCTGCATGGCTGAATGCGGGGCGACAGAGATTCGGCAGGACGGGACAAGATGTCAGGTCGCCAAGGTTGCGCTATCACCGCGCAGGACGGCGACCTCTCTGCACCGTCTCCCATCACATCTCATAAGCTTCTTTGAATGTGGCGAGCCCCCGCAATGCAGCCTGCGCGCCCGGCCGACCTCCAGCGGGGGAGGAACTGATTAAAAATGTGTACGCCGGGATGTGTGGGGTGGGAGGGGGGGTGTGTGTGACGAGCGAACACCTTTAAATCCCTTAATAGCTGCTAAATGCTCGGGTTTTCAGGCGGAGAAAAGGGAGCACGTGTTGGACCTTTTCCACCACAGAATCTCTCGCAGCGTGTGCGTGCGTTCCAGGGAGACAGGGGGAGGGAATAACTGGCAAACCGAGGTGAAAAGGTGAGGAAGTGAAGTGCTAAACTTTCTTTCATAATGTGTGTGCGTGCGTGTGCGTGCGTGTGCGTGCGTGTGCGTGCGTGTGTACCATTTCCAGAGTTCTCCTTGCAGCCTCGGACTCCTCTCGAGATATCCTGAGTGAGGTTCGACCTGGACAAACAGTGCAGAAAATATTAATGTACAGTACACCCTGAGAAACAACTGCAACGCAGTCGGTATAATACAAGCCGCTGCCTGCAAGTCAAAGCACCGACGCGTCGAGAGAAATGCTGCGAGACATCTGCAGCCACAAAGAAACGCACGTTTTTGCGAGTTAAGATGCACATTAACCAGAGAGCGTATTCCCATCTCCCATTAACATTCAACTGTGTTTGCTGCTTCCTCCAAACGCAACGCCGGCCTCCGACAAATCCACAGGAGGGTCTGATCTGACTGTCTGTCTCAATGTGTGTGCGTGTGTGTGCGTGTGTGGTTGGGGTGTCTGTCAGGCGTCTGTCTTTTCTTTGAGCCTTTGTTTGAAGGAGGTTTAACATGCGCGACCACGCTACGGGCCCCGCCGAAGGATGTCGCCGTATTAAGTAGTCAAGGTAAATCAAAGTCTCGCCATCGTGAGACGTCGTATCTCGTCGAATCAAATGTTTTTCTTTTCTTTTTTTCGTGTGTGTGTGTGGGGGGGGGGGCTGTGATTGCGAAGGAGCTCCCGCTGAGTTGAAGGGAAAAATCCAGGTCGAACACGTTTAGTCCTGCTTTCACAGGAGCTCAGCTGGAAGGGAAATTGAGCTGAATAAATAATTAATTGGACTCCTTTCTTGCTCTTGGGCCCGGAGCAAAGGCATGAACATCGGGTCACAGAGGTCATGTAATGCAGAGAAAGGACATGATGTGTAAATGATTCAACTCTGTATTATTATCAAGAGGATCTTGTAAGAATGACAATAATACATTCATTTACTCTACCATGGCAGTTTCCAGCCATTACGCTATCTCCATTTCCCTGTTCCTCTGCATATCTGCATGACACTTAACCATGTCAGCATGTGTTTTGTTACGTTTTAAATCCATCCGTCTTCAATCTCAAATTGGAAGCGGCAGGTTTTGAATTTTCCCCTGGTTGTCACGGAGGAGAGGATCAAGAGGGTGACGAAAGACACCCGCAAGCGGAACGGGCGGCTGGAAGGCAGCAGAGTGAGGTTTAGGGGAGCGAATGTGTCCACTCTCTGCCAAGCCTCTGCCCAGCCGCTGCCTTTAGGGCTGGCCGCGCTGCTCCCCGGCGGGCTGCGCGCTCACCTGTGGGCGCGCGTGGCCACCTCCACGCACGCCTTCCCGTCCCAGGCGCAGAACGGGTCCCTGGCGAAGACGCAGTCGTAGCAGGAGGTGTACCTCCGGCAGGACGCCATGGGCACCTGAACCACGGCGGAGTGGGAGCCGGCGTAGATGCTGCGCTGTAGAGCAAGGGGTGGCGGCTTAGTCCGTTTTATCAGCCCATTCACTCTTTTCAACTTCGTTTGTTTGAAGTGCCAGTTCATAGCAGACGTTATCTCAAGGCGCTTTTACAAAGTGAGCAACAATACGTAGTAAACACACCCCTGCCCTTAGACCCTCTTCCATTTCAGCTGTCAAAACGGAAATTCTCCATCACCCAGGTGCATTCTTGGTGACTACGTACCAGAGCAGTGGATATGACCATGCTCTCTATGGGCTGCGGCTTATCAAACAGCTGCAACTCCTCTATGATGTGCGTCTCTCCGTCGATGTCCACGGCTCGGTGCAGCCACCCGTCGTCTGGGAGAGAATCACAACAGGACACACAACAGGAATGATGCCGAGAGGCGAGACGCTTCGCTTTCACTCAGAGACCGAATTTGAAGATTTAAAAGAGAAAAAAATCTCTTTCCATCTCGTTTTTGACTGTTTTCAGCGGTCGACTGGGACCTCAAGACACAAAATGAATTCGTTCCGGAGGGTCTTTGGTATCTTTGAATTTTCGTATTATGAGAATATGAAAATTCGTACCCCCTCGAAAACAGTCGTATAAAGTGTAAACATACGACTGATTTAATGTAATATTAAAATATATGACTGTTTATGAGAGTAAAAAGGACTGGGAGGACTGCCGAAAAATGTCTTCAAAGCCCGGTTCGTGCTCTGAGTTTTTCCTACAATGGGGCGTTTGTCGGTTGAGGCTCCACTGCACAGCACAGACCACGCACAAGCAACGTGTCCCCACCTGTCCCCAGGAACAGCAGGGTGTAGACGCTGCCGTCGAGCGCCGGCTCCTTGTGCACGGCGATCTTGACGTAGTTGACGCTGCGCTTGAACATGAGCGGCCGCGCGCCCAGCGGCTGCACCTGGCCCGCCATCAGCGGGTGCCTGCGCACGAACGTCAGCACGCTGTCGGGGAGGTCCCGGGACGAGTTGATGCTCTGCGACCTGTGCAGGTCGGTGATGCACTGGAGAGAGGTGACAGTGAGTTGAGGGAAAAGAAAGAAGGGAGAACGGGGGAGTGGGGGCGGGGGGGTCCGATGCTTAAATGCGTTCTCCGGGGTGTGGAAACTCACAGATCCCGGCCTGGGCTCCGGAACCTTCCCCGTGTACTCCCTCCACTTGGAGTCCTGCGCCTCCATGTACGGCCCGTCGAACACCCTCTGCACGTCCGAGAAGGCGTACTGGCAGATCGCCGACGCTTTGATATTCTTCCTGAAAGACAATCCACCCCCACACGGGGAGGGGGAGAGGGAGGGGGGAGGGAAGGGGGGGGGGGGGATTAATGATTCAAAGTTGAATAAACACCGAGAGGTTATTATCTGGGGAGCAGCTGCCCCCCCAGATCAAATTTCAAACACATCACGGGCGATAAGCGGCCCGTGACAGACGAAAAGGTAACCGCTGCCGAGAGCCCTGTCACGCTGCCAGTCTCTGCTTTTTCTTCTTAGTTACGGGCGCATTTCCCTCTCGGATCGTATCGGCCTTTGTCTCGGGTGGAGGTGTGGGAGCGGCGCCACTGGCAGGTGTGCGGCTTCCCCCCCTCTTTGTCTCTGGCAGCGACTCCAGAAAGAGTTTCAGTTTTGCTGAACGCCGCTCACGCCCGCTCCCCCCGTGACTCACGGGGCCGAGCGGCCCCCCGATCTGCGCTTTCTCACCGCCGCACCTGTGGAAAACAGGATCGCGGGGAACCAGGTGAAGTGAAATCTTAAAACCCCCCCCCCCGCAGGTGAGATTAGCGACGTCTGCGTCACATTCTTCCGATCCGTTGTGAGTCCTCTGAGGCATCGGGGCGAGGGAGATGGGATCGAAGGGCGAGGGCGGGGGGGGCGTGGGGGGGTTCTCATTCTTGACGTGAGTGATGGCGGTGAGTCACTCAGGTGCACATGCTTTACAGAGAACCAGGGGGCACTGGAATCACAGGCCTGTGGTTGTTCAGCATTTGTGTGAAATGTTAAAATACTTGCTGTGTGGTTCCCTGTGGGGCACAGATGTGTTTAGAGTGATTATTGTGAGCTTAACAACTCTGACCTTTAACCGCCAAAAAACTGGAAATAGTAGATCCCCGAGTCCAGTGTTTCTGCAGGAGCCAGTTCCCTCAATTGGCACACTTGGCCAAAAATGAGATCAGTGAAGGCTCTGTAACCTTACATTTGTAAGTAGTTAAACGTACTAACTAGACTAGTTCCCTGGCGTTAACATAGAAGCTATGGAACACATTGGTTTCGATGGAAAAGCCTCAGATGCTGTTGAAAGCCCCTTTTAAAATCCTGCTCTTAGGTGTTGGGCTACACCGGTCCAGCGATACGCCTCTGAAGCGCAAACATTTGTTTCTCGAGTCCATGTGAACGCTTGCTGTCGGGAACACTTGAGAGTGTTTCTGAGATCTTTCGTCTCTCAGAGCAAAACTGCATACCCCTCTGACCTACAACCTTCAGACCTTCAGCTTAAAAACGAACGCATTTGCCGAGGAAACTGTCCTGCTGCACGGCAGGCCGAAGCTCCGGGTTTCTGTGGGAGGTGCAGAAGTGAAAGTACCATTGAAAAAGAGAAGCAGAGAGACAGGGAGCGAGCGAGAGAGAGAGCGAGAGAGATCCTGTCCTGCTGCGGTCGTATCCTCTCCATCACGATCCCAACGCCCCGGGGACGGTTTCATGCAGCATGACTCTGCGTATCAGCATAAACACACGCGGCTCACACACACACACACACACACACACAGAGCTGCCAGATACACCAGCGGCAGCCGGCATCCGCTCACGTCCGCGCCGGCCATCTCCCGATCGAACTAATCCTGCCGGCCGAAGCCTCGTCCCCGAAGTCGAGACGCCGTGCGAAACGTAAACAGAGGCGTTTTGATTCCGCTCTCGATGCCGTCTGTCGATGCTGCTGGTGTCGAAGCTCAGGATCATTCAGTGAGCCGGGGGGGCTAAGACGATGTGGAGACGGCAAACACACCCCGTCCATCACCTCACGGCTAAACTCAACGAAATGAAACGAATGAATGAATGAAAACCAACGAAAGCACTATTTGCAGCCTCAGCTCCTGGTTTCTGTTGCACTTAATGCCCATTGTGTCTCCATTGTGCCAGTTTCAGCACACAGTGCTATTTCACACCAAAGTTTGCCCCTAACTTCAATCAAAACTTTTCTCATGCCTGTATGACGATACTCCAGACCACAAAGCCATTAACAAGTCTCCCTAGTTCAGTTCAGTTCTAGTTCAGTGGGACTACTGACTGTGTAAATATAGTAAACGCATCATCCACCACATATGTAAGGATAAGGAGACAGTGGTTTTCCAAGCCGGACCAATTCATATTTGTATGTTTGGGAATTGTTTTGTTTGTGTAAACTTGTGATTGAGATAGGCAACAGGCCTAAAAACAAGTAGTCCGCGGCTCGGAAACATACTTGTTTGCATCTATTATAGACTCTAAATTGCTCTCTAAATGAATGAATCCATGAATGAAGGAGAGACTGTGACCGACATGGTAAGAATATGTCTGATCTCTGTCTCTAACTATGGCTGTGGCTGTCCTGAGGTCTCAGGTTCAGGAGTTTAAAAGCCTGCTTTGCAAAGCTGCTGTATTTCAATGAGTCTGCAGGTCTGGAAAAAGATGATATTTCCAAGAATGGCTTAAAAAGGAAAACACGGGATGACAGGGAAGCAGAACTCGTCTCTTACCATTCCAGGCCGAAGACGCCGTAGAAGACGCTGCTCTGGGCGTCTCGGCCCTGCAGCACGAACACGCTGCGCAGGATGTTGAGGTGCAGCTCGTACTCCGGGACCGAACACACCATCCTGGCCTTGAGGAAGGTGGTCCACTTCCTCTGCAGGGTCCTCTGGCCACCCCAGTCATTCTGCAGGGGGAGGGGGGGTGGGGGGGGACACGTGGATGGATGAGTCTTTCGAATCGCTCCGTCCGATTTACCCGGGATGCACACTCTACACGCGTAACGATGCACGCAAAGAGCGGGGAGGAGGAAGCGAGGA
Organism: Karalla daura; assembly: GCA_029224185.1. NCBI lineage: Eukaryota > Metazoa > Chordata > Actinopteri > Chaetodontiformes > Leiognathidae > Karalla > Karalla daura. The sequence goes on along the minus strand of CM055207.1, from coordinate 15,813,392 downwards.
GCCTCCCGAAAGTGGAGCTGAACGTGACTGTGCCGACTTTAGCACATTTGCTCTAATTGCATTTCGGTAGCGCTGGGAGGCGACGCTGCAAGAAATCTCGGCCTAACGGAGCAATTTAGCACACCTCATTTAGAAGAGAGAGAGAGAGAGAGAGAGCGTCTTCTTTTCCCCCCCCTCTCTTTGTCGGAGTTAAAGTGCCACATCTTTCTTCATCTGTGCGGACGTGTGACTCCCACACGGAGGAGCGGAGCACATCAGCACCGAAAGCAGAAGCGCCCACATAAGGAGCGTCGTTCCATCAGCAACGACAAGTTTTTGGAGGTGGAAGAGGAGGACGAATGCAGGTTTTTTTGGGGCGTTTTTTTTGCGAGAACTTCCGCACACTGGAGACATCGTCCTCTCTCTCCTGCGACGCAAATCTCGTTGAAGTCTCATATCTCATGAGGCGCACGTTCCTTAAAGTGATAGGCACCGGGGAGGTTTAAATAGAAAGGGCCGTGCGGGGACGCACAGCCAGATCGCAATCTACGTCAGTCAGAGCGCGGCGCGGGTCAGCGGGCTGTCACGGCGTCAATCTGAGAGAGCCTCGAGCGGAGGGAGTCCGAGCATGGCGCCGCAAAGACCGCCCCGAGGGGCACATTAACGGAGGACGACGTGACGGAAGATGTGCCGTGACGTGAGCCCACTATGAAGCCCCAGTGCAAAGAATCCCATTCCCGATTTCCTTTCAGCACAATCGGAGCAGCGTCGCCGGATCTCTCCCTCGGCGTCGAACGACACCCGTCGGTGTGAAAGTGGGTCGAGGGAGTGGCAGCGGTCTGGCCGGGGAGTGACAAGCGGGGAGAGGACGACTCGTTAGCAGCTCAGAAATGGCAGGTCCGCTGTGGTTTCGGGCCGGGCGGGGGGGGGGGTGCCAGGGACCGCTGCTATCTGGCAGATCTTGCCTCCAACCCCGTCTGGGATGCCGTGGGGGCCGAGCTGGGGCCCGAGCCCACATGTGCATGTGCTGCTCTGGCCTAGTTCGCTCTGAGTTATGACGCTCTCCACTGCTCTGTGACAGGCGCGCAGATAAAGAGAGGGACGAGGTGGGAGGGGGGGGGCCTTGTTTTTCGGGGGCAACTTATTTTGGATGCGAAGGGAATCGCGCGGGGGGTGAGCGGTTTGAGCGCACAAGGGATCCGAGCAAAAAGTATGAGCATCCAGAGAAAAGGCTTCACGAGCCTCAAATAAGAGAAATGTGAAACCGTCCAAATAGACAAGACGTGACGCAGAATCTGTTGAAACTAGATGCATAACTGACAGTGTTGTGACACAAGGTCAAAAAAGGCGTCAGACCCTCGAACACGTGGTTAATGCATAAACCAGTGAGCCATTATGGAATTAGATGAAAACGTAACTGTGCCAGGGTCGTTTAGCGGGCCAGCTACCTAAACCTAACACCTGGGGTAATGAATCTACTGAGCTGTGTCAGTCAAAAACTAATTAGCCAATGGGGATGCTCCGCTGAAAAGCACCCGCCCACCCGCCCGAGAAGGAGGGGGGGCGCCGGGGAGCGCAAACAGGACAAAGCTGCAGAGAGAGTCAGACGTGTGAGTGGAGGGAGAGAAGCAGAGGGAGCCAGGAGCAAAACAATGCATTATTAGAAGAGTGAAGGACCAATGCTTTACACTGTTGGACCAATTATTTGATTGCAAGTTATATGTTCTGTTTAAGTTGTCAATAGTTGTTCCGCTGAAACTTTATTCCATAAACCATCATCTTTGCTGTTGTCCTCAGGGAACCCAAGGTTCCCCGTTTTAAAGTTTTATGCACTCCTCCTTGGTTGATTTAGCAGCTTTTTATTCTGTTTTAATGATGCACCCCACATTGATTCTTGCTGTAGGAACAAGAGCAACACTGTCACTGTCAGACCTTTGCATCACATGCCAGGTAAGGGGTTTCAATGGGCCCCCCCCCCCCCTTTTTTTTTTACATACGTTGACTTATTTCCTGTCTATGGCGTATTTCCTGGAGGGTACAAAGCAGGTCAGACAATGGGTGGATGGAATACAACCATTGTCAAAACATGCAGCTCTCTCTTAACTCTTAACTAATTAGCTTTGGCATTTCATGCCTGCAGTGGGCATCGACCGCCTTGGACGACTGAGCCCTCTGTGGCTGGCCCTTAAAAGTCACTTCCTGAACGCTCCCTCATCTGGTCCTTTCCCTCTTGCACCTTCATGCAAATCCTTCTCCCCAACGTCAGGTGACACTGCAAGCAGCGGGGTACGAACTCATACCCCAACATCATTCAGTCTTAAGACTGTTTTTTTTTTCCACCGATGCCATTGAGAAAAGGCACAACGACACGCAGCGACGGTAATTACAGCACCGTGCTCGGCTGAAAGGAACCACGGGAGGAGGGAGAGAGAGAGTGGAGGGATGGGTGGGTGGGTGGGTGGGGAGGGGGGGACCTCTAGGAAATGCTGCCAGGGATGCTGTCTAGACCGGGGATGCTGATGGCAAGTGAAATGGAGTGAGAGGGAGAAAGAGGAGGAGGAGGAGGAGGAGAAGGAGAGATGTAGAGGGAGAGGGCATGGTGGCAATAAAGAGAGAGAGGTGGGGGGGGGGTGGCGCGGTTTGGAGCTGGAGGTTGGTGGACTTGTACTTTGCCTGGCAACAGTGGCACGGGAAGAGTCAGCGAAGGAGGCAAAGCCAGATTACAGGCAGGCCCACTGCTGCTCCATTCAGAGCTGAAATTACACCAGCAGCAGAGAGAGAGAGAGGGAGAGAGAGAGGGAGAGAGAGAGAGAGAGAGAGGGAGAGAGAGAGAGAGGGAGGGAGAGCCAAACGAGGGCAGCGAGCCTCCATAAATCCCACTGAACCTCACTCTGTGTCTGTACCATAAAGCATCAAATAATAATCCCACTAATTTTGGACTGGGAACGCAGGCTACTCCCCCCCCCCCCCCTCATTTAGAGCCTTTCTCTCCACGACCTTGCAGCCGTGACACATCGTTTTAACTCTCCACTCCCAGTGAGAGCGGGACCGTGTGGCGGACGGTCTGGGTGGCACGGTGGGGTGGTGGATAGCACCATCGTCGTACGGTAGCCTGTTTCGGACACTATGCCCCTAGAGGTGCGTGTGGTGCGCCTGTCCTATGATGACCTGTCCCTGCCTTCACCCTACGTCAGCCCCTAGACACCGTTAAGGTATGAAGTGGGTAAGATAATGGGCGGCTGGTTGTGGACCACGTGGCGGTGGGGGTGTCGCTGACCTTGCAGACCCGGGCCACCCTGGACACCTTGGTCTGGCTGGGGTAGGCGATCTGCTCCTGGCTCCGCTCCGTGAAGAAGAAGTAGATCTTGTCGTCGTCGCCGATGGAGCTGTTGATGCTCTCCTTCAGCAGCACAGATCCCACGAAATCTGCCTCTGCGCACACACACACACACACACACACAGGTACGCAGACAGACCTATTAGCAGCAAAGAAAGCGTCGCCTAGGAAACTAAAGATTGAGCTTTTCTCCATGATTGAATTGCCATTACTAAGCCAGTTAGAGTGCAGCGCTGCTTGATGTCATCTTCATCCTGCGGGTCACTTCATTTTTGCAGCGACAGCAAAAAAAAAAAACAAGAAAGATTCTAACAAGATAAAAATATACCAAGCGGCAGCTCGGTCCATTCACTCGCCTGCGTCTCTCTCACACGCACACACACTCACACATTCACTGTTTCAAGTGTCCGTTCGCCCATCGACTGTGTGATGCATTTACCCAGAAGCCAGCGGGTGGGCGCCTCCTCCGTCCTGAGCGTGGGGAAGGGGAAGTTTCGCCGCACGTCTGGAGAGCTGCGGAACTCGTACTGGGAGGCTGTGAACATCTCACCATCTGGACAGCACAGCGAGGCAGTGGTCAGGGGTTGGCCTTGGAGCCAATCTGGGACCTTTCAAGCGCACTCTCGCTCTAGGCCTTTTGCTAGACGCACCTATGAGGAGGCCGGTGTACCCCTTGGCCGGGTCGTACGGACACCTGTCCCTGCCCTCCTCGACTCCAGCGGAGAAGTTGAAGCGCTCCGTATCCTGAGCACAGAGACGCCAGAGGAGCGGTCACTTCACCTCACCTCGCGGCAGCTCGCCCCCGCTGGGCCCTCCGCCACGGTGCTACGCGTGTATCTTACTATGTACGCGCAGAGGGGCCTGAAGGCGTTGGTCCCGCAGGTGTACAGGTGGGTCTCGTTGTAGCGCTGCAGGAAGCGCACGTGGTTGTAGCACTCGGTCTGGGAGAACAAAAAAGGAAAGAGCCGGGAAATTCAATGAGCGAGTGCGATTCCTTTTTTTCAGACAATGATGCATTTGTCGTGGGGTTTGGGGGGAAAAAAGTGGATTAAGAAGCAAATTAACAGGATTATCCACTGCGTTGCCGTCAGGCGGCGTCTGCGCAAAAGAAACAAAGCCCGAGAGTCGCGTTCTTCAATAATCACTCGGCAGATAATCAAACACTTGTTTTCCGAAGGAAAAAGTGAAGCTGAATACCAATGAGGGAGTACGAGTGGCTGACGTGTACCTGATTGTCCCGGCCTTTGTTGAGACACTGCCTCTTCTGCTCCGGGGAAGCGTCCCAATCAATCTGCAGACAATGGGGGAGGCGGGGCGGGAGGGGACACCGGGATGACTCACTCGGCGCAACAAGAAGAGATCGGGAAAATCGATAAATAAATAAGTAGGCCGATCGATGTCCAGTGACGGCAAGTACGGTGGGAGGAGGGCAAATCTGGGTTTGGTAGCCGGGCAGCGCAGCACTTCTGGCCACGTCACCATGTGAGTAACCGTTGAACAAATGCCTGCTGCGTTTAATCCAATATCCACAGAACTGGAGGCACACAATGGGATTTTGCTCAATCTGCTCCGGGCTATTATTAGTTTGTCCTCCTTAAGCACTCCGTAAAAAAAAAAAAACTTGTGAGATGGTTTCGCTCTGGTGTTGCTGTTGTTTTTCGTGTGTGTGTGTGTGTGTGTGTGTGTGTGTTGATCTGTGGCCTGCGGAGTCCGGACGCTCACCGTGGGGCTGGCGGGCGTGGAGATGTTGGAGGTGTTGAGGGCGTGCAGAGCTCCTCGGCCCCCCACGTACAGCAGCCCGGCCTCCTCCTCCAGCAGCAGCGTGCTGTAGTTCTGGGACGAGCCGGAGAAGCGGGCGCTGCCCAGCAGACCTGGGGGGGGGGGGGGGGAGGCACGACAGCAAACAAAGGTTTCCTCGCATTCTCAATGACCAAGGACATGTGAACCATCACTGGTTTTTGTAGCCCTGGAATTTTGGATTCTGAGGTTTGGATTCTTGACAGAAAATGCCCTTGATGGATAGATAAACAGATCAATAGATAGACAGACAGACAGACAGACAGACAGACAGACAGACAGACAGACAGACAGACAGACAGACAGACAGACAGACAGACAGATAGATAGATAGATAGATAGATAGATAGATAGATAGATAGATAGATAGATAGATAGATAGATAGATATATAGATAGTGTTATTGCAGCTCCATAAAAAAGACTACTGAAGTTGAAATATTATGGGGCAAGACTCAGGCAAGACTCTAAACTTACCGGAATAGCAAAGTGCATTTTGTGGGTGAAATCCACTTTATTGTGTAAATTTTTATCCAAATGTACTGAGGCAATGCGCTCGCACAGCTGCTCGTGTTTACAAAACATGAAACTTTAATGCATGTTAGAAGTTTGCCTAATGAAGCCCTGGCAATACCGTAGATCAGCAACAGCAAAAAACGAAGCCTCACGCGCGGCCACATACTGCACATCGCGCTCTATGCGCCCCATAGAGCGCGCTTAAGCGTGACAGCGTGAGGGCGAGGCCCGACGAGAGCTTTGTCAGCCGGGGCATCGCTGGGGGTGACTGCTGAGTCGGGACTGCTGGGGGGTGCGGGGTCGGCGGGGGGGAGGGGCACACAGAAGGGCAAAATTTTAGGGCATTCAGCAGGAATCGTGCCCCAGTAATGCCAAATCGCATCAGCGGCTCTGCCACAGCATCATCACTCGCTGCGTGAATGCGTGTGTGTGTGAGAAAGAGAGAAAGAGAGAGAGAGAGAGAGAGAGAGAGGGTGATGTTGAGACTTGTCCAAACAACAAGCAGGGCAAATTAGTGCCGGGCCTGTCTCTGATTGTGTTCACCAAAGTAGAACTGGATGTTTTGCGCGCGTCGATCCCTTCGTCCTTGGCGCAGACAAACAGATTATTTATCCATGGCGGGGTAATGGCCCCGGCGCAGCGCGACGCATATTCGAGCGCGCCGCGGTTTGCAGCGCCTCCGAAACGAGGGCAGGTCGCTCCGCCGCTGTGAGGCGAAAAAGGAAAAGGAGGGCATTGTTCTCTTTTGTTTTTTTTATTATCATTATTCTCGGTGTTTTTTATACTCCTCTTCCTGTGGATGCGGACGAGCCCCCGCGGAGGCGGGAGCCTCGGAGCTGGAGGCTGGAGGCTGGAGGCTGGAGGCTGGAGGCCGGAGGCCGGACGAGACGTGCGTGCGGCTTGAGAGGGAACGCGGACGCAGTCGGACGGAAACGGAGCGGAGGTATCGACGGAGTCACGCCGAGGAGCATGAGTCAGCGGAGAGCAGACGGGGCATGCGAAAGCGCAACACATCCGCCCCGCTGCCAGCTGTGAACCGGTGGCTCGGCGGTAATAAGACAACCTGTACCTGTCACCCCCCCCCCCCCCCGCCAACCCTCCGATCGATCCAGTGGGGGCGCGAGGCCTGCACGCCTGCCACGCCTGCTCCGCCGTCCCGTTCATCGCACGTCCGACGGAGCGGGGCGGCTCCGGTGGCAGCGGGGTGGGCCGGTGTGAGCGCTGCAGGTGTATATATAGACAATTAATCAGCGGGGTGAGCTCCGGAGCCGAGTTATTTAATGTTTCATGGCTCATAAAGTCCACTCGGAGGCACTGAATTAGACGAGGCTCGTGGGATTAAAACCTGCTGAAGGGATGTTGGTAGAAGCGCCACTGCGCACCACTGTGCTAAGGTGCAAAGGCGGTGAACAACAGCAACAGATGAAAACGGGTCAAAGTTCGGTTTAGTGGCTTCAGAAGCACATGACACGCTGATTCGCAAAACACATGACTAATAAACCGACTGTGCTGAGTTGTCCCTTAAATCAGGAACTACAGTGAACAAAGAGGACCTTGCCCACTATCTGACTAAGCAGTCCAACCATTCATGACTAAAACGGCCTTTTTTCTCAAACTGCCAGAAAACGTTTATTCAGGGGCCGCTGCACGCGTTCCCTTCTAAACTGCCTCCACTTCAATGTTTGTGCAGGGACGGGTTAGGGTTAAGCCGCAAACATCCTCAGCTGACATCCAGGCTGCTGCACATCCGTACGTCCGGTACGGATGGGAGGCAGGGCTTCTGCTCACAGTCTGAGGCTGAGGTTGAGTTCGCTGGGAGAAGCTGCCCAACCAGCTCAGGGATTCTGAGACGGGCGCTTACGCAAAGTAGAAAAACACAACCACAGACAAAGGGGCAGCCTCTCCCCCTCCCTCCCCAGCTCTCATCTCCAGGACGATCTCCGCTGCAGCTGGGTGTGATGCCACAGAGGCTGACAGGGAGTCCCCCGGCGGCCTTTGATCTTGCGTAACACAACGCGACGAAGACTGTTGCGCCAGAGCTTCCCCCACACCGCGCTGTCACATGGGACGCGTTGGGGCTCCACACCATGACGGGTGCTTCCCCCCGCTGTCACATGGAACGCGCCGGGTGGTGACGCCGGCCGAGGGCACCCGTGGGGCCCCCGCATCGACCCGCCACACCTCGGTCCACCTTCCTCCTTCCTTTCTTTTCTGGTTGGATCACTGACAGACGGACACCCACAGGCTCCCTGTCACCGATCAATAACTCCATTATTACCATACCGGCCCTGTCATGGCCGATTATGTTCAAACCGGGCTGGGGAAAATAACACTGTGCACATGGCTGCCGGTAGATGACTAAAGCATTCTCATAGACTCAATGCAGAGGATGCAAAGCAAGATGGACAACGGGTCTATCTATTCAAAAAGTGTGAATAAGCTAAATTGGAACATCCACTTTCGGCCACAAGTTGCAGGTTTTACAGGAAATGTTCCCTTTGATTATAGGAATAGGTCCATCTCAACCTTAACTCTCAGGAAAACAAAAGAAATAAAAGGAAGAGGCAGTTCTGAATGAAAGAAGAAAAGTCCATTGAGAGTAACATTTGGATTGAAGGCACCACTGGGTAGGGATTTGTGTGTGACAAAAGCATTTTTGGATAATTTCTATTCATTACAACGCGGTGATTCATCTTGGCCAATATAACAATAACAATAATATTCCTCTCCGCTGGGAAGAGTGAATCTATGAATCTAAGAATGAATCTAACTCCATAGAGGTAAAGTCTGAAGAACGATGGCTGATGTGGTTTTCTACCTTTACTTAGCAAAATGAAAAGTGAATCAGCGCAATTACCCATTTGTGGCCACGCGCAACAGGTTTAACGGGAAATGTTTTATTGTCTCAACCTTGCGCTCATCGTGATTAGTGAAAGAAAGAGACATCGCTGAAATACTAAATAAAGATCCTCATGGTGAGTATGACAATTTCAATTAAAGCTACAGTCGGTGGAGTTTTGTGTGTGATTACGGAGCAACTTGAATTCATTACAGCTTCAGAGCGGACAGCTTGTAAGTAAAGCTGCGTATTACCCCGACTCGCGCTAAATCGGTCTTTGCTCGTTGATGACTTCGTCTAAAAACACAATTTCAAAAACGAAAGACTTCTCCCACGATGGATATTTGACCGCTCCATGGAACCCACGAACCGGCCCGTGCGACTGTCACTTCTTATTTCCTAGTGACAGTCAGCCTCCGATTTGAGCGAGCAATGACTTACTCCTCCGACACAGCCAAAGGTCGGGACACGCCGCGGGGGGTTTTCGGAGAGGGGCGGGGGGGGGGGGGGGGGGATGCCTCTCTTCCGCACACATGAAAGGCACGCACGCCACACTGAGCCCTGACATCCAGCCGGCATTGATCAGCCGCTAAAGGGGAGAGCGCCGAGGGAGCACGCCTCCGAGACTCCGAGACGCGTGAACGCACGGAGCGATCTCGCATAATCGTCGGTAGCGTTCGCGTTTGAGCACAGTGGCGGCCCGAGGCGACGTAAAGGGCGCCACTACGAGTGAGTCAACCGAGCCAAGGGCCTCGGTCTCTGTCTTATAAAAATAGTGTTTTGCATGATATAACAAGCTCAGCGCTGGCGAGAAGGACAACGGTGACGTACAACATGTCCCCGGCCGCGGGCAAGCAGAGGCAGAGGGACCTTGCTCTCCCGATTCTGGCTCGGAGCCGACCGTGTGTTGTTGCTGTTGGTTTTTCTCTTGTTTTTTTGGGGTTTTTTTTACACCGCAGCCCCGATGCGCTGACACATTTGAAAACACTCGACGCCCCCTCCATCTCAGTCGACGACGAGCCCCAGAAAGACGGGGGAAAAAAAACAAAAAAAAAACAGGGCCTCGCGTTTGTCTGAAAATGGATGGGCTGCGGTCCCAGCAGCGCTCCGAAACAGCTGTACGCGAGGAAATGAGAGGAAAATAGGATGACAGCCGATGAACCTCATTTCAGAGGCAAATTTTGTACATTTTACCCCAGTGTCTTCTCGGGTGACCCTTTTTCATACCTTCTCAGTCCGAAAAAACGCAATAAGCCTTCAGATTTGGTGATTTTGAATGGTCCGATAACCGGATGGGTTCGTGGAGTAGAGTGCTTCATGGCAGATGAGTGGTTCGTGGTTCAACAGAGGGCATTTCTGTGTGGATTTTGGATGGTTCCTCTCAGAGTCCAGAAACAAGCATGTTTAGGTCGAGTGGAGACTCTAAATTGCCCCTGGGTGTGAGTGTGAGACGGAACGGCGTGCGTGTCCAGTGGACTGGTGACCTGGTCAAGGTGCAAAGCAGCTCAGGTCATGAAGCTCTTCATGGTTGCTCGAAAGAAACATGTCACAGTCAGTGGTGTCACAAAATGTTTGACAAGACCCTCGGCGGCTCGTTAAACCGTGAAACATCTTAAAGCACAGACAGCACACTGGCTGTAAATCTGACATAAGCAACTCAGCAGCTCCATCGCACTAAAAGTCAATGGCTAGCTAGCAGGCTAGCAAGCTAGCAAGCTAACAGCTTGTTGGAGGCTTTGAGTAGCTGGAATTAAACATTCCCCTCACAGCAGCGACTTCTCTCCTTCTTAAGCTGAATTAACTGTTTAAAACCACTCTGCGACATGCCGCAAAACGCCTTTTCTAGGTTTCTGACACAGTGACTCTCAACCAACCTTGATGCGTTGCTATTTATTTATCGAACCAACCAACTCGGACCAGTTATCTGCATTCGCACAGCCGTGAATGCATTCAGTAAATTAGCAACACACACACGTCGATGTTGACCTTCTCTACCCGGAGGCCTTGTACGCAACACGCAAACACACACACACAAACACAGACTGTACCTTGTGCTTTGCTGCGAAATCAATGAGGAAAGTCAACAGAGCATTGAGCCTCTCAGTCTGCTTGACCGGATTCTACTATTTACTGTCGTCGTCATACTGTACACACGTGAGGCGGGTGCACATGATGTGAGACGCGATGTGAGCGTCTCAGAACGTCCATCCATAAATCTATAGTCTTTCAATGAGAAGTCAAAACGTGTCCTACGGCAACACCTTTGAGCTTTTCCACACACAAACACACACACAAACTTATTCCATCCTTCAACTATCGCCTGAAACACACGGCGCGGACGTCTCTGTCGGTGACTCAGACGGGTGTGTGAGTGTGAGTGTGTGTGTGTGTGTGTGTGTGTGTGTGTGTTGTGGCTTTGCCGCTTGAGCCGTCACAGGTGGCGCGTCCAGAATGTGTGCGCTCAAGCTCAGACACATTTCTAATCCCGCGCATGGGCCCGGAGACAATGGTAAACCCACCGCGTGTCTGTTTGAGCGTGCGTCTCCCACAGCCAGAAGTGTGTGACTTCCTCTGTGACTCACCGATCACTGGGTGCCCTACGAGGGTCCATGTGGCGCGCACGCACGCACACGTGTGCGCGCGTGCCCGCGCGTGTACATCCGCACGTGCTCACAAAGTAGATTTGGGAACAAACGCTGCGAGGGGAAAGAGTGACTTAACGTCTTTGGACAGCGTCAGAGCCGTCAGTTGTTGTTCGACTTTAGCCACGTTACGTAAGCATCTCCTCACTTCTTTACAAGGGTCCGGAGTCAATGAACATGACTGCGCATTATGTAAGAAATATCGCATATCAAAACAGAAACTGAAGAAGGCAAAGCAGTGTTTCTGCTATTAATCCTTCCTTTATTAGTATTTCATTGTTTCTGCATTAGGAAACCCAGCGGCCTCTTTTGATGCTCGCGGCTAGCAGCCCAACTGCTTTTTCTGTTTTGTTTTGTTTTCGTTTTTTACTTTTGCCCATTTTAAGGTCAGTTTGGAGTACGAATAAGGCTGTAAAGACACAAAAATGCGCAATCCATTTCAGATGTATTCCTGACGCAGAATAAAAAAAAAACATAAAGTCAATGACCAAAAATCCTGTTGCGCTAAGGAAAGAGGACAACAGGTGGGAATCATATTGAGCACACAAAATTACCTGACATTGACAGCCGAATCATTATTTCCAGGATTCGTTTTGCTTGAAGAAAAAAGCAACTTCCCACTCAGTTCCTCATAAACACAGCTGAAACAGAGATGTCAGCGACTTGTCGGGCATCGTGTCAAGGAGGCACTGTCATCTTTTACCACGCGCCTTACGCAGCCACAATACCTTTTTTTTCCTTTTTTCAGAGACTTGTGTCGGATCCAAAACTTTCACAAGACTTCAGACTGCAGAATGAGATAAAAGACAGCCAAGAAGACTTTCATCTCGGAAAGAGAAAACCTGCGACGCACAAACACCCCACCCCCCCTCGTGTTATTTTAGGCCCTGCTACGCGCTATGAGCGAATCACCGATCAGAAGCTGTCAGATTCCCACATCAGCTTGATCAAAGCGTCTCGGGGGTCTCAGTGGATTTAAGGGTCCACAGCGGGAAATGTCACCAGCACAGAGAGGCAAATGAAAGGGTAAAGCGCTGAGGCGCAGTCAGAGCAGCCGCGGGCCAGTGACGATGTGAGTAAATCATCAATGCTCTCTGCGATAAGAGGCCTCAAATAGTCCAATGCAGTATTTATTCAACGTCTCTGGCGTCGACACAGGAGTTGTTGAACGGCGGTTTCGTCAGGAGGGCCTCAAATGCCATTTTACGAGCCCTTCCAAAACACTTTCATTTACTCACGTACCAAACCTGAGGCAGGTATAACGCGATCTATTTTAGAGGGGCAAAGTGGAGAAGTTCAGTAAGGTCTTTGTTTCCGATTCCCGATTCCCTTTTGTTGGGGGGCGTCGAATATCCAAAATATATGTACATGTGGGGGACATCTCATAATGGAAGGAGGCGTTTTTGTACATGCTGTACATCTTTGGCCAGGAACAGACAGTCATTACTCAACAAAGCTGAGGTAAAAGTGATTTTTGTTTATTTTTATGCGAGCCCCCCTTAAAGCACTCAGCAGATGCAGCTGTTCAGGCTGTTGTTCCAAGACGATAATAGACTTGGCTGCACAGTAAAATGGTGACCATCAGCGTTGTGCCTCCTTGACGCTGTAATTATCATACTGGATGAAAGAAAGTCCTCATCTACGGAAAAAAAGAGCATCAAGCTGGCAGGGTTTATTACCGCCACCAAAGTTATAATTTTTCCAGCCGGCAGAGAATTTAACAACCCGGGCCCTCATTTGTCACCTCAGCTTGTCGTTGCGCCGACAAACAACTTGCAGCGCATCAATATTTCATAACCGCATTACTTCAGGTCTGGTGGCCGGGGCAGGAAAAAGTCAAAGAAGACACCCTGCGGGGCGAACCAGCAGAGTTCAGGACACAGTCAAGCTCTAATCCCACCTCTGGGAGGAAAACAGCAGCCTCAACCAAACGCCACAAACACACCAGCCCAACTCGAGTTGATTCGACCAATCAGCCCATTGCTGCACTAAATAACTGCAGCTGCAGCTGATGATTGTTTTCATTATCTGCCAATAATTACCGCCACTAGTTTCTAAAACTTACCACCTTTCCAACAGGAAAGATCAGAAAAAGAAAACCTCAGTCACACTGAAATTCACTGAATAAGGTTACTGATGAATCAACTGAGCTTAGTGAATTTGTCCTTCTTTTGAAGGGTCAAGATCCCCACACATACACTGATCGTGTCATTTTCCACCTCTGATACAGCATATGTCGTCCTCCCCCTGAAGCAGACCATCTGTAGCATACACTGTAAGCTAATGAGCGCCCCCCCCCCCCCCCCCCCCCCCCGCCCCAGCCGAGAAACATAACAGGTAGGGACGCCTACGTGTCACATCCGACCTATTTGCATACACGCCGCTCTTCTTTATACAGCGGAGCACGCTGCTTTCCGCCGCCCACCGCTCTGCCTCGCAGTGTGACATCGTGTCACCGCTGGGGGAAAGTGACAGCGGGTGCACGTGTGCACATTTTACATGATGTGACTAAATGCATGCCCAAACAGCTCCTTCTCTTACCACACACACACACACACACACACACACACAGGACTCAGATGAAACCCATGCTGACACACGTGCACACTCTCGCAGGCACTGGCACGCCTTCCCTGATGATCGGGAAGTAGGTCAAGGACAACTTTCGATGCAGGGCGAAGGGAAAAAAAAAACATAAAATCTGCCGCGACAGACTGACTCCGGCTGCTCTCTGAGCACGTGTGATTTATATTCAGAGGCAGGGATGTGTAAACAAACAGCCAGGCGCATGACAATTAGGAGACAGCTTACCGGGTAGACAGTGAGCTCTGTCTGTCACGCACTTACAAACGCACTTAACGAGGCCTAATGAGTTATGTGTCATGCACCATCTAATGAACACTCCAGAGTTAATGGAGAGTGCCCCTCGTCGTTTGGCTGACAAACAAACGCCCTGATAGCGGCGACCAGCCGCAGCTGCTTCCTCAAAAGTCGCCGTAAACACGATGCCATGTTCGTTTCTTGCGTGTCTCTTACTGCCGCAGGGTCTGGCAGTTTGAATATTCACCACGACAACAGTAAACCAGCTCATTGCGAGGCAGAAGCTAGACCTTGAAGGAGGAATATGCACAAGATTTTCACCCCGGTTCCCGACAAACTCCGGGCAGAATATTCATGTTTGCGACATTTTCTCTGACGTCCGCGCATCGTGATGGCCATTAAAGTGGCAAGCGCAGGCAAGAGAAAAAAAAACCCTCCTCTGTTATGTCCTCCTCTTCCGTCTCTCGGCTATTGTGTTTCAGACAGCCAGGCGACACGGCCTCCCATCTCGGAGACATCATCTCACACTGCAACGCTCTCGACACCTCTCCAGCCCAGCTCGGCCGGCCCCGACTCCATCCACCTCCCTCTAATAATACCCGTCCTCAGAGGGCTGAAGAGCGGCGCAAGGAGGGGGGTTGGGGGTGGGGGGTGGGGGTGGGGGGGGGGTGGAGTGGAGGTGAGAGCGCGGCCGGCGGACGCGTCTGAAAGTGCCGGAGTTCCCTGCCCGCTGCAGCTGCAGTGGACGCCTCTGCCGCAGTGATGAGGAGAGAGAGAGAGAGAGAGAGGGTGGGGAAAGGTGAGCTGGTGGAGGGGGTGGGGAGGGGGGTGGTTGCAAGGTGCTGATGATGTCAGTAAATACCCACCCCCCATGCCAATAAACACACCTATTCAGCAATATTTTTTCTGCGCGGACACCAATCGGGTCCCCCCGTGCCCAGGCCCTCCTTTACGGGGGGGCTCGTGTCTATTGTTTCATTAGAGATGTTTGCTGAGGCGTGTGATCTAGGACAGGGCTTGAGAGAGGCGATTAATAACTCGGAGCGTGGAGGAGCTGTCTTCAGGGCCAACTCGGAGAAACTGTGCCACTTCTTTAACAGGGAGGGGAGGCGGGAGAGCCGGAGAGCAGCATCGAATAAGGACAGTGAGGTAAGTGTTCAGTGGGAAAGCGTATGGGTGTATGAAAGTATGTATGGAAACAGAACAGCGTTCCTGAGCTGACAGTAATCTCCCTCCCTCCTCCTTTAGTCAATACCTATTGTCACTCTTACGGCTTTATTATTGTTTGCCTGCTGGGTCAATGTGTTGCAAGATTCCTCTGCGCATTTCTAAATAGGCATTGGAGATACACTCTGGAGAGGTCTTTAATGTCCGAATTTGACTGACTTGAATGATTAATGATACTCATCAAGAGCATTATTATCTTAATTGCTTCCATCGGCTTTGACTCCGGTTGTTTTTAGAACAAAGGCATGAATATTTCACCATCGCGTCTGCAGTGATCCGTTCGGCCGGCTCACCTTTGGAGAAGACGGTGGTCCTGGGAGTGACGTCCAGGTCCAGCGACGGGCTGAAGGGGAAGGCCCACAGCCTCGACATCCTGGCCAGGAACAGCAGGAGGAGCAGCAGCAGGGCCAGGGGGGGCCGGGATGACCTCTGGTGTCCCATGTTCAGCACTCAGATGTGGGTCTGGGAGGGTTAGGCGTACACTTGGCAAGCGGACGCAGAATCCTTGATTCTCACCCTGTACGGAGCAGGAGAAAAACAATGGGAAGGGCAAACTTGAGGCTAGTGACTTACTAAGAAAAAACACAATGGAGCTTTGCAGAGGTCCATTTGAAGAGAAATAAGCACATTGTGCTATTGAAACTAGCTCTTTCATTCCGTTAAAAGAACCGAAACAACAATGACAAGGTATGGTGAGAAATGCACATCGAAGTATTACAAGTAACAACCAAACACACAAACCACTGGGTACTTGATGTTAGCCCATTGCAAAAAAAAAACAAAAAACAAGGTCAACATGAAAGGCCATTTCTCTAGTCAACCTTTTTGGACTGTGGGTGGAAACGAGAGAAAACAACACAGATGCAAGGAAAGTACACACTGCTCTTCAGAAGTCTTCAGAGGTTCGATCTTCAACAATATATCCCCGGGCAAAATCCTAATCTGGAATTCAGAAGGTAAAAGTGCAATTCAAATCCCTGATAGCGTTGGATGGGAGAGGAAGAGAGTTAGAGGGGATAGCAGACACTCTATCAAACTTAATTACAGAACTGGAACTGGAATGCATTGGGCCATTCTCCATCACTGGTCCGGGACAGACACACGAGATAACAGGTGATAGAACACCTACACACCTGAAAACCCTCCACCCTGGCTGTGATGAACTCTGCCAAGGAGACGAACCTCTCTCTCTCTCTCTCTCTCTCTCTCTCTCTCTCTCTCTCTCTCTCTCTCTCTCTCTCTCTCTCTCTGTCTGTCTCTCTCTCTCTCCGTCTCGGCCGCCTCGCAGCGTAAGCAGAAAATGACTGGCTGATGCGCATCATCACTCTCCGATTGCAACCAATTAGCCAAAGTGAACGAGTAAGGTGGCGCCACATAAAGGGAGCGCGTCAAAAAAAAGAAAAAAAAAGTTTCCGGAGTTTAAAGCAAAGCTTGTGACGTGACGACGGCGCGAGGCGCGACTCCCTTAATTAGCTGAGCGTGCGCCGGAGCAGCATGACGGATAATCTACAGATTAGGCCCCGTGCCATCAGCACAATCTCCGCCTGGCTGCTCGCTCCCTGGCTGCAGCTCCGGCTGATCAAAGGGTCAACACTGTGGATCCCGCTCCGCGCCGCCCAGGCATCCCGCTTAATCTCCACGGCCGCCGCCGCCGCTAATCACTCACCGCGCGGAGCACAATGAGGGGGGCGACCTCCACACTGAGACGTGAAATCCGCACCCCACGATGAGGAAGGTGAGGGAGGAGAAAGGGCAAGAGGGGCGAAAGGGGCGAAAAGGGTAAGGGATCCCTTTACCTAGGCTTACTTTTAATGTGATCCAGGCCTCGGCTGCCGTAAAATCTCCAACGCCGCCGTTCCTCTAATGCGCCTCTAAAGAGCCTGATGGTTTTCACTAAGCTGGGACTGAATTTGAATTAAAGTTGTCTTCACGCGCCGGAAACTAGCAGATTATTCTGTCAAACCCTCACACAGGGGTCAAAGATGGAGGGCCCCGATACTGTAAACACGGCGGTAATCTGACAAAAAATGAATAGGCTTTATGTCGGCGCGACGGGTTGTTGACACTGCAAGGAGCTTTGTTTACGTCGCTGCTTGGGAACATTACGAATCGGGCCCTACGCAAATGTTGGGGAAATTTCTCACCACGCAAATGTTTCCGGCCCAGCGGGAGCCCGCGGTTCCATCTGCCCCCCCCCCCCGTGCTGCTCTTCCAGTAAAGCCATTATCTCCCCAACAAAGCGTCGGTGACATCCAATCTTTGCAGAGCACACATTTGGCCTTCGCCATCACAATGGCATCCAGCGACAGATGAGTGGCGCGTATTCTCCTCCCCCCCGACCGAGCTGCTGATATGATTCATTCCTCTTCGGGATCCTCGTTTGTTGCGAATCCGTCCAGATCATGATCGACTACGGCCCAACGGTGAAGCGGTCCACTGGTACAATGCTGACAAACGAACCAGCAATGGCCTCGCTCTTCCCACCCATCCATTGTCTTAATCATTGCCAGCCCAACTGAGCCCCATTCATAATAACGCTCACACCCAGGCAAGTCTAGAGTCGACCTGAACCTGACTGCTTTTGGACTTTGAGAAAAGAGTTCAACATGGAGGAGAAGAGGACAGGCCTTTATAACCATTTCTTAAGAGTGCAAATCCCTGTTATGACTTCTACCAAGTCCATTAGGAAATCTAAACAGATTCTTCCCCGAACGGCAGGTGAGGATGAACCTCTGCTTCCACCGTGACAACGAAGCACTCGAGCGTGACGTGCTCAAAAATTCCGACCTCCGAAGCGGGGAAGTGCGGCGTTCCGGACTCTTAAAGCGATGACGTACGGCAGATCCGCGGCACTCCAAAGAAGAAACCCCTTCAACCGCGCGCCCGACAGCACCTGCCTTCCCGGAACGGGCCTCGAACGCGCCGGCGTTTCAACACGTCCGCGTTTGCGTGCTGCTGGCTGTGCCGGCCGGCTCGGGAGTGTCGTCTCGCCGATGAAAGCTCGGGGAGGGAAAGGTAAACACATCTGCCTCGGCGGTGGCACGACCAGGGTGTCGACAGCAGGTGGACTCAGCCGCAGCTTTATTTAGAGAAGGCTTCCTTCTCGCTTATCCATCCGCAGGGGCGATTTTACGCCAAAACCAGCGGAACATCGGAGACTGAGAGTGAAATTGGCATCGAGATGTGTCATTGCTTGGAGTACAAACCACGATGCCATTGTTTTGGTGGCATCTGTGACAAAGCCATCGGCCAACCGAGGAATTAGATAATAAAACCACATATTGTGACACTGTCAAACTGTTTTCCTGTCTTTTTTCTGCCCAACCACTGGGAGGAGAGATTGAGAGATGAAGATGCAGGGCGTCACCCTGTGTGCCACCTTCACTGTGATGTGGAGAATCCTTTCAACACATCCTCCCCCAGCAACATAACACAGCAATCTGCGTCTGCAGAACAATGGAAAACTGCTGTGCTCCATCTGATATACGGAGCTGTTAGAACTTGCACTTCACACTCAAAAAATACCATTTTTTTTTGGGACTCAAGAGGGATTATATGCAGTGAATTTTCTATTACAATTCATCTGCCGTGTGTATGCGCTATTAATAAGTTCCCCCTCTAGATGGTGAATGATGACAGATCGTCTTTCCATCTTTGCCTTTCCTCGGATTGAATCATAAGATGGAGCCCTCTTCAGAGCCACTTCTTTTTTTGGATGTGACAATATTTTTGATGAAGTCATTTCAGCTTGAAAATTGATATTGATTAAATTGTCAACTGGCTCTTTGAGCTGTCATATTCTTTCCACTATTTACATTGCAGTCTGAGGCTTTTCCTCAGCCCCTCTGTGCTGTTTCTGTGCAGGATCACTCACATACATTCTTGTATGTACTATTCAGCTGCAACGCATTCAAAGGTGTCACGGTCATTTGTGTCACTCCGTAATAACTTGGAAAGATTGGCATCATTTCAGCTTAGTAAACAAAGCAGTTATGACACAGAATTACCAGGCCGTGTCTGTTGTTGACTCTCCTTGCTTTGTCATCTCAGGTATCGCTTTAATTCCAGCCCAGTGGACAGTTTGACCTCCAACCCTCTGCAGGATGGGCTGGAATATTAACCACCATCCTCTTAGAGGGGGGGGGGGGGACACTGCAGATGTCATGTATCACTATAGAAACTGCTTATTGGTGGCTGATCTCGCAATTTACAACAATATTTACCAGATGATTACACAACACAGTCTTCCCGTACCAGACCCAGAGGGTAAACTTTTGTGCAGAGTCGATAAACGTGGAATAGTTTCACATTTGTGTAACGTATCCAGATCAACAGCGTAACTGTATTCTGATTACTATCTACTTGATAAACTGTAACTGCATCTGAATACATTTACAGATAGTTCACGCTCTAAACACATCACTGTCACGTTTTCCATTACACCTCAACACTACTAACCACCAAATGAAGCCACAACAAATAGTCTTTAAAGCCCTTACATTTACATGTACTCATTCGTGTAACTACATCACTTAAGTGAAGGCAATGCAATGGTGGCTATCTATCTATCTATCTATCTATCTATCTATCTATCTATCTATCTATCTATCTATCTATCTATCTATCTATCTATCTATCTATCTACCTACCTACCTACCTACCTACCTACCTATCTATCTTTATCTATCTATCTATCTATCCATCCATCCATCCATCCATCCATCCACCCATCCATCCATCCATCCATCCATCCATCCATCCAGGATGACTGGTCAGTTTTCCTAAGTTTCAGTCATGGTGAACTACCAACCTGACTTCCTCCTATCACCTCTTCTTCCTACAGACAGTGAGACGGGAAAAACGCCTTCGAGCACAGAAGCAACATATGGCACAGTCCCATCAATCACACCTTCCAAAACACACTTCTCCACGCACACCCTCCCTGCGATCCACCTTGAATCCCACCTCCCACCTGGTGCGCACCTGTCCGGGCAGGATGCGGCGCCGGGGCCGGTACCGGGACGCGGTCCTCCGGTCGCCTCCACCTGGGACAGGCACCGGAGGAGTCGTCCCCCGGAGCAGGTCTGAGAGCAGGGAAGGAAGGGGCACTCACCTGCGCTGCTCCAGGAGTCCGACTAAATCCGCTGAATCGTCTTTTCCGCGGAGAAACACTGAGCCGCAGCTGCTGCTGCTGCAGTTACTCCGCTCTCTGTCTCCCTCCCTCTCTCTCTCTCTCTCTCTCTCTCGTTCTCTCTCCCTCACTCACACACACACACACACACACACACACACACACACACACACACACACACACTCATACACATCTGGGCCTGCCCCTGCCACACACTGTGTGCACAGCCTATAGGAGCTGTCCTCCAGGATGCGCACGTTTCCTGACAGAGTTCGTTCCCATACATTAAAGGGGACCTTGAACGGTGGGAGGGTGTATTTTCTTGTTCTCTGAAGCTGTGGAGCAGTTTTACCAGCATTGCCCCAGATGGTTTTTTGACCCGCTTTGTATCAAGTGTATTACTTGTTATGGGGAATCGTTGGAGTGTATAGAGAGAAGAGGTAGGAAATTCACTCTTGTAAACTATTTTTTTCCCTGTTGTGGGATTATGCTCCGCTTTTGCACAGGGTTGTTTACCTGGCGCTCACATGTAGGTTTTACTCCGATTGGCTGTCTTGCCTGCCACTCACACAAATGATCATGTGGCTTTTACGACTTTTTTTTTGCAGCTTTTTACCAGTGACCTGAACAATACAGCGATGGTAGTAGCTGCTACAATATGGGCAGGAATAGACTGTTGCTTTTCAACAAAGACATTAAAAGTGTTTTTATTTTTCAATCTAAGACTATATCATGAAATTATGAGTTTAAAGTCATTTTGAGAAATTAAGAAACACACTTGGGTTCTTACAGTGCAGTCTCTCTCCTCTACGTCACTGGCTGGAATCGACCAACTCAATTTGCAGCTATTCAATAAGAAAGTACATGAAAACTAAGTCAACCGTGCAACTGGTGCTTGTACGCATTTCCAATAACTTTAAGAGGATGATGTATCATCACTACAGGACGTTGATCCATCTTCTTTGTCCTGTCCTTTGAGGAAAAAAATATAGCAGGGAATGTTTATTTATGGAAAGATGTGAGGTTATATATCCCATTCACGGGCCATACTGTTCACTCATCGTGACTGAACTGAAACATCTCCCCCTTGTGTCTGAAAATCAGCAGCTGCAGTATTTACTCCACAACTCTTAGTCAATCATGCATCATCCCACTACAAATACAAACTTTGGCTTTTACAGACTATTTTTTTTATTACATATGGGGGTGGGGCGTGGGGGGTCATATAAGGGAAATCTTTTCTCAAATAATAATAGTTTGCTGAAAAACTAGAAAGCCGATCTGCTCCACCTTTCTTCCCCCCTCGGCCTGGTTCCCACACTTTCTTCCCTTTCACTTTCTTCTTCACCCAGCTCAACTGTTCCGTGCCATCTTTTTCTTTTCTCACCTTGCTCTAAAATCTCCTGCGGAGAGTGACATTGTTTTCTTTTACCAAGACTTTTTCAGTGTGGTGTCCGTCACCAACATGTCAGCTTCAATGACACTATTCATGCACTAAACAATGATCCTCTTTAAAATCCGTATTCAACACCATCAACAACAACAATGAATGTTGACGAAATGAAAAATGGTGTTTGGTTTCATCCTCTCCTTACATAAACCAGCTTTTCAACACAAGTGATTACTTTCAGAAAATGTTTAGAAACTGAATGGAAAACGTTCATAAAATCATCAACAGAGGTTTATGTACATGTGTGGTGATTTTAACATTGACCTTTCGAATCCAAAGAAACACAAAATGACAGAAGAGATCATAAACTCAGTGTTCAGTATGGGTTTGTATCCAACAATCACCAAACCACGCAGGATCATTTCTCACTGTGCCACTTTAATAGACAAAATATTCATGAACAATTTGGAAAATACAGAGTGAGCTTTTACTAACAGATATCAGTGACCACCCGCCTATTTTAATTGTATATTACTGTAATTATATAGGGAAAAAAAGGACCAGGAGTATAAAAGAGTGAAAACAGAGCAAATATACATTGATACATATGATACATTATTTAAAACCTTTGTTCATCATGAGTAAACTGTTAACTCTTCATTATTTCTCATCTATAAATGATTAACTGATCAGAAATGATTAAGAAAATGAGATTAAGGTTAAGATTAAGATTAACTGAGATTAATGATGAAGAGCTAAAATTATTTCTCTATTATGAACTATAGAAGCAGAGGAAAAGTATCATATAACTAAGATTATAAGGATAAGAAATTATTTGAGAAAAATAAAACAATATTAAATGTATGTAATGTAAATGTAAATTTTGGGCTATAGTGAATGGCATTGGCAGAGAGGGATTCAATATGTTATCAAATACAATAATATATTATTTACTTCAGTGTATTACTTAAGTGAGAAATAAATCATTAAATCTGAGCAAAAAAAGTGGTGGAAAACATTAAACATTAAAGCAGACAAATAGACAAATAGGTCCATGCTGGTCTGAAACCACCCCAACCCTGTGCTCAACAATGACAAAAGTTTGAGAGAGTTCCAGAGAAACAGGCTGGATGTGGACTTGTCTCTGTGTCAAACATCTGCTCCTGGGCTGGTTCCTCTATCATTGGCTGCTGGATGGAGACTCAGGTTCACTCTACACGCTCTGACTGATTGCGCTGATTATAGAGGTGAGTTCCACCTAATGAGAGGACACACAAAACCAGTCACAAATCATGACAGAGGTGACATGAATAAGAAAGAGTTGCTGATGAACAGTGAGGATCAGGAGAATACCAGCCTTATGTCTGCAGTTTAGTGTCACCACAACTTTCACATCATTTTGATCTCAGCATAGAAGTAAAACATAGAGTCTAACCTCAGAATTTAAACCTCCAGTTTAAAGTGTGAACTCTGCTGAAGATCACACAGCTCCTTTACTCCTGAATCCCGCAGGTTATTGTGACACAGATTCAGGAGGTTCAGATGGGAGGGGTTGGACCTCAGAGCTGAGGCCAGATAAGAACAGCTGATCTGTGACAAACTGCAGCGCTCCAACCTGAATAAAGGATAAATTAAGATAAATCCCATGGATTACAGAGCTAATAAGATCATAGATGATTCTGTATTTTAACAGCACAGCTCTGCCACAGTCACTGGACTAAACTCACCCCCATGTCTGCAGTCTAGTATCACCACAGCTTTCACATCACCTCAGTACAAAACTAAAACAGACCTCAGGGTCTCCTAACCTCAGAGTCTCCAGTGTACAGAGTGGACTCTCCAGAAAACGACACAGCTCCTTCACTCCTGAATCCTGCAGGTTGTTCTCACTCAGATCTAGATGTTTCAGATGGAAGGGGTTGGACTTCAGAGCTGAGGCCAGAGAACCACAGCTGATCTGTGACAACCTGCAGCGCTTCAACCTGAATAAAGAATAAATGAAGATGAAATCCAAGTTTAGTCCAAGATAACAAGGAGAATTTAAAACATCTTGAAGGATATAAATTTGCTTCTTTTTCACTGCACAAAAGCAAAATCCCTGAAGTGACCTCAGAGTCTCCAGTCGACAGTTTGGACTCTCCAGTCCAGCACAGAGCAGCTTCAGTCTTGATTCCTGCAAGGTGTTCCAGCTCAGTTCCAGTTCGATCAGGTGGGAGGGGCTCGATCTCAGAGCTGTGGCCACAACTTCAAAGTGAAGCTCTGAGAGTTCACACCCATAGAGTCTGTGATGAGAAAATCAAACTTAGACCTGACACTTTAAAGACAGACTTTATATTTCTACCACAAAGATTTGTCTTTGCTTCATATGAACACAATGTTGATGATGTAACAGCACTTGATGTCCAATCAAACGCCACAGAAGAGAGACAAAGATTCTCCATTCTATAAATCACACAGATGCAAAAATATTCACTGAAGAACTGAACAGAGTCAGGTTGCACCTGAAGTTTTTCATGTCCCTCTCACATTACCACAAAGTAATTTCCATTGAGTTCAAAGTGTCTAATATGTTCAACAAACAGGAATCATCAACAACATCATTGCACCTCGGGCACAGTTAAGCCTCGAGTATGCATAGCTCACAGCACTGCCTCCTTCTGCGACGTTTCTGTAATGTCCCGCAACACCACAGGGGTGGTACATGTCTGTTCACGGGCCTGTCCTACCCCTGGCCACAAGATAAAGAAGTCGCCCATGGCAACTGACACCATTTAGAGCTTGGCATCCTCCACCACCAGCATCAAACCCCTCGGCTGAATTTTGCCCTCTTTATTTACAGATGAGGCGGAAACTAACAGCAACCATTTCTCTGCATAACTCAGAGTCAGGGAGTCTCCTGGTTCACCCTTCTCTCAGAGACAGAAGTCTCAGACCTCCTGACTCATCGCCATGCTACCACCTGTGCCCTGGATCCCATTTAGAGCCCTGCACGGAACCGATTTTTTCATCCTGTGCCTTCCCTCTTTTGCTGAATCTCTGACCACCACTGCCCACTTCTGAACTCGGTACAGAAACCAATCTGCTACACAAAACAAGAATGATTTTAGCAGTGGAATGACAAGATGGAGTAAATCTGGACTCACCCAGCCTTTCTGCAGTTCCTCAAAGCTGGAATCAGCCTAAGTCGTCCTCCACATGTTGTGTTGTACTTGGTCAGGTCCAACTCATCCACAACCTCATCTGACATTTGCAGCATGTAGGCTAAAGCTGAGCAGTGGATCTCTGAGAGTTCGGTCCTCGGTCTCTTCCCTGATTTAAGGAACTTTTGGATCTCCTGATGCACTGAATGCTCCTTCAGCTCCATCAGACAGTGGAAGATGTTGATGCTTCTGTAAGGATCATAATTGTTCATCTCCTTCAGGTTCTCAATGGCTCTCTGGATGGATTCTGGACTGTCCTCTGTGGGACCCAGCAGACTTCCTAACAATTTCTGGTTGGACTCCAGAGAGAGGCCATGAAGGAAGCGGACAAACAGGTCCAGGTGGCCATTTTTACTCTTCATGGATTTCATCATTGTTTCCTCCAGGAAGCCATCCAGAGTTGATTTAACATAGGTATTTTCCAGGAAATCCTCCAGGACATCTTTCTTCCTGGTGGTGAAGCAGTGGATCATGTAGACTGCAGCCAGAAACTCCTGAATGCTCAGATGAACAAAGCAATAGATGTTTTTCTGGAGGATCACACACTCTCTCCTGAAGATCTCTGTACAAACTCCTGAGTACACCAAGGCCTCTGAGACCTCCAGACCACAGCGCTGCAGGTCTTCTTGGTAGAACATGATGTTTCCTTCCTCCAAATGTTCAAACGCCAGCCTCCCAAGCTTCAGAAGAACTTCTCTGTCCTTTTCCATCAGCTCCTGTGAACCTGTCTGTTGTCCCTCATTGTACTTATGCTTTTTCTGTTTTGTCTGAACCAGTAGGAAGTGTGAGTACAGGTCAGTCAGGGTCTGGGGCAGCTCTCCTCTCTGCTCTGTTGTGAACATGTGCTCCAGGACAGTGGCAGTGATCCACCAGAAGACTGGGATCTGACACATGATGTGGAGACTCCTGGAGCTCTTGATGTGTGAGATGACTCTGCTGGACAGACCTTCATTACTGAACCTCTTCCTGAAGTATTCATCCTTTTGTTCGTCAGTGAAGCCTCGTACTTCTGTGACTCTGTCCACACATTCAGGAGGGATCTGATTGGCTGCTGCAGGTCTGGAGGTGATCCAGACCAGAGCAGAGGGAAGCAGCTTCCCCTGGATGAGGTTTGTCAGCAGGACGCTGACTGAGGACTTGTGTGTGACATCAGATACAACCTGATGGTTGTGGAAGTCCAGAGAGAGTCTGCTTTCATCCAGGCCGTCAAAGATGAAGAGCAGCTTACAAAGGGAGAGCTGCTCTGCTGTCACCTTCTGGAGTGTTGGATGGAACACCTGGAGCAGAGAGAGAAGACTGTGCTGCTGCTCTCTGACCAGGTACAGCTCCCTGAAGGAAAGAACAATCACTGAACTGACATCTTGGTTTTCGGAACCCTCTGCCCAGTCCAGACTGAACTTCTGCACCGAGAAGGTTTTTCCAATGCCAGCAACACCATTTGTTAGTACAACTCTGATGTTACTTTGTTGGTCAGGTGAGGCTTTGAAGATGTCCTGGCACCTTATTGGAGCTTCATGGAGGATCTTCTTGGAGGTGGTCTCCAGCTGCCTCACCTCATGCTGGGTATTTACATCTTCAACCTGACCCTCTGTGATGTAGAGCTCAGTGTAGATGCTGTTGAGGAGGGTTCCACCCCCTGCTCCTTCAGTAACACATTCACATCTGCTAATCACACTGATCTTATGTTGATCTAAAACTTCCTGCAGACCTTCATCTGCTGACAGAGGAAACAGACACAGACACTAGACTCACAGAGAGAATCTGGATGGATATTTCTGTATGACATTCATGATAATATTTCATTTTGAGTCCAAAACAATAGATCCTGTGATAAATGAGAAGGTCCAGACTTCAGAAATGAAGACATAAGCAGACAGATGTTCAGTCGTACCTTGTACAGAGCTGGAAAACAGCCCTGTTCTTGTTCGGGATCTTCCATGCAGCTTTTCCTTCTTCTCTCTGTGTAAGGACAGAAGCCCTATTCATCTCAAACTCACAGATACAAAGGAGAACTTCCCTCCAAGCCTACTGACATCCTCTCCAGACAATCCCTGCTGCTTGCCAGCCATATCCAGCTGGATTCCCAAATTCACACATGATATTTAAGACCAGTAAGTAGCCGTATATCCATTGGGACAACAGTCCTCTCTTCCACACCCACTCAGTCGAGCACTTTGATCAGAACTTCAATAGCCACATTCACACCTTCCCAAACATTGAATCATGGTCCCATAGCGCCACCTAGTGGCATCTGCTAACATGCTCAACTGTGGAAATAGGACTAATCCCATTGGTCATGCCATATCTGGATCAGAAAGAAAGCCAAACTTGTAATAATACACATGTACACATGTAATAATAATCTTATCTCCAGTAAAAATGCAATTTTCGGTCCACACGGACTGAATTCATTAATTTACTGACTTCAATCTGGTCTGAAAGTGCCCATTATTTTATTT
Organism: Karalla daura; assembly: GCA_029224185.1. Taxonomy (NCBI): domain Eukaryota; kingdom Metazoa; phylum Chordata; class Actinopteri; order Chaetodontiformes; family Leiognathidae; genus Karalla; species Karalla daura. The sequence goes on along the minus strand of CM055207.1, from coordinate 15,786,056 downwards.
CTCATTATTTCCATTTGTATATGAGAAAGTTAAAGCTGCAGCCTATATTGACTACAACTGTGGAGGTTAAGAATTTCTGCTTTAGAGTTAAATCTCTTACCGTGTGTTTGAGGGTCCAGGTTCATTACTAAAAAATACACGAGGTTCATTTTTAGACCAGTCACTCTTCATTGACAGACAACTGGGAGTGGCACTCTCTGCTCTCTGTCCTGTCGTCGGACCTCTGAAAACACAAACAGGGTTTTCTTTTTTGTCACATGAGCCCCGGTGAATCATCGCCCCGATCTCATCAACGCATAAACTTTAACATAAACTAAAGCTACAACTGGCAGCTTTCACCAAAAGAGTCAGAAGCAGGTCTCTTACTGTGTGTCCGAGGGTCCAGGTTCATTACTGAAGTTCATACTTTCCTTTAGAGATTGGTCACACTGTACAGAAAGACAGCTGGAACCTGGACTCGCTGCTCTTTCGTCTTCATCCACATTAACACTCATCTTCTGCAGTTCAGGACTCGGATCAGTTCAGGATACGCATCAGGATACGCGATTAACAACTGCGCAAAAGACACGGGAGTCAAAGTGCAAGTTTGCTTGAAGAACACCCACACACACACACACACACACACACACACACACACACACACACACACACACACACACACACACACACACACACACACACACACACACACACACACACACACAAAAGGGCGTAATCGCAGTATAAACACTGAAGTCAAGACAGCCTCAAACTCGCTGAACCTACTCTTTCCAGGCCAGACCGAGTTTTGCTTTGCGCGTATAGGTAAGAGCGTGAAAACGCTGATTTCAAAATAAAATATTTTTGAAGTGAATATCTTTATCACTCCTGTGTGTGTGTGTTTGTTGGCCCTGCGGTAGACTTTTGTGCTAGCAGAAAAGTCACCTTGTCCCCTCGTTCTTTACTAGAAAGTTACATTACCAGGTACTTTTACTGTGTACCTTCTGAGTAATCCAGAGTCACTTTTGTACTCAGTTCACCTCAAGTTGTGTAGCACCCAGTCTTGTACAAATTGTCCCAGCCTGTGACTTGAATAGATATAACTAGGCCCCGTACATAATTTTTGTCAGTCTGTTATTATTTTTTTTATTGTTTACGTTTTTTGCCATCGGTTCTGTCATAATGTTAACTATATAATGTAATTTCCATGACAATATCCAATGTACAGACCTGATGTTTTGTTTCTCTATTTGCATCATGAATTAGAATTGTGTGAAAAATGTATTTTTCCCTTTCTTGCTACAGTCATGGCAGCTGTGGATCACCCAGCAAGTCGATGTGGTGGATGTTAGAGACGCGCACCCCACAACACTGGAGATGATAAAAAGACTCAGATGACAAAAGCACTTGTCAATACTTGTGATTTTCTTTTATTGTACACATTTTCTATTCAATATGCAAATAATAAATTATTTCTACGAGCTGTACAATTAACATAGCCATGTGTCATAAGAAGCGAATCTTGATTTGGCCTTTCAAGCTGCAGCACAGATTTGCCAACCTGCTGGCTGATCAGCTGTGGCTACATATATGGCTACAACAAAAGACTCACATCGTACAGTTCTAGGAAACTGTGATGATCAACTTTTTCGGCTGTCCATTTTCGGCTGTCTTCTCATCCTCTCTGTCATTTTTTTCCATCTTGGGAATCCAGATCGGTTTACAATAGGCTAGTTCTGAGATTGCAGTTTTCATTTGCATGAAGTTGAGCCTCTGGGTTGAGGGGGTAATGGCAGCAGTTCCTGCACCTGCATCTCCTAACCTGCAGTGATGTGTGATATGGATGATTGCTCTGAAAAGCAAACCCTGTGAGCGCACCTTAAATTAGAAAAATTTGGTTTGTTTGTCAAATTGTTGTGAAACAGGTAAAACTGAAGTTTCACATTTTGTTAGATGGTTCTCTCGTCACACTGCCAATGTCGAGGTGTCTCCCAACAGAGCAGCTGTATTTTTGCGCCTCTTTAAAGTCTCCAAAAATGCCACCAAAGGAGTGTAGGGCTGAGCAAAAACTGGATAACGAGTATGTTTTGCTCACTCTTGTGAATGATTTTTGAGTCAGCAAAAGGAAATATACTGTTGTTACAACAACATGAGCACGTTAAAGGCCTTGTCAAAATCATTATATTATTTAACGGTGTATTTATTGATGTATTTATTTATTTATCTACTTTCAGTCCTCCATATAAATTGTCCCTTTGGAACAAAAGCAAACAAAATATAAACGACAAAAAACACAAAACAAGAAAAAGAAAAGTATAGTAGTAAGTAGGCTGCTTTCTTTCTGATTCTCCATGGGTTCCTGTTCAGGTAAAGTGGGGAGTCTGTTCAGGTAAAGTCTCGGGAACACCGCTGTCCTCTTCCTGATATGATACATTTTGCATTTTGTCATCAACATTATCTTCACCAGTATCGATCCTGGGATGTACCTCCCTGTCTTCATATTCAATCAATGACTTGGATGTCAGCACCTGTTCCTCATATAGGCTGATGTCTGCACAGCATAATTCCACAGCTTATTCTGTAACTTCCTATCTAACAGTAAGAATTTGCACATGTTGTATAGGGTTCGCCGACCTCTCTCTGCTGTGCCATTTTGGTGAGGTGAGTAGGGTGCAGACATCTCATGTCTGATCTTATTTTTGGTTAACCATGCCTAGAAGTTTGTGAACTCACTGCCATTATCTGAGCGAATACTCTCGACCTCTCAATGAGGTGCTATGTCAGGTAAGAACCTTTCGGTAGCTTACACAGCATCACTTTTAAATCTAAGAAAATACACAAACATGGTACCTGAATAGTTATCTGTAAATGACTGTACATATTTGTGTCTTTCTATGCTTGTTGTTGGCATGGGGCCGGCTAAATCAGTGTGATCCAATTCTAACGGTTTATTAGCCTTCGTATCTTGCTCCCAGGTTCTCGTCTGTGAATTCTTCCTTGTGTACACACCTCACACAATTGCTATCTCCGTGCCTTTCGCTACATCTTTTGCTCATCTTCGTGATTACAATGACCCAAAATCTCATGCCAAGTTTGCATGTCATGACACTGTTTACATTTGGTCAACATTCATCTGAACAGTTGGCAAATAATACAAATTTCCACCAATGATAACGTTCATTTTTATGTTGTCTGGAAGCCTCTCATTTTTGGTGTGTTTAGCCTTGAACAGATGATCTTGGTTGTCCTCTTCTTCCTCTCCAGTCTCTCTGGCACCATCTTTTGCCTTGTCTGCCTTTTGCCTGCCTCTGGCCACATTGCCTGGCCGCCTTTTATTCCACACTTTAACATGTCAGTTGGCATTTTCGTCCTTTCTGTTGCCATGATGTGTCTTGGCGCGACCTCTACCTTGTCTCATTACTCATACTTGTCTCATGTCTCCATTACATTACCTGTAGACTCTATGTTACTTTTTGCTGTCACGTCATAGATTCTCCTCTTAAAGTCCGCTGGAGGAATTTTGTGTCACATGTACAGCTAGAGGTTTGAAGCCCACCTAATGCCATGGCTTCATCACTCATAGCTTCACCTGTATCTCTCAGAGCCATAGTGGTGTTTTCTGCTCTTATATGAGGTAGTCAGTCACGCCCCAGACAGCACGTAGAAGCGTAGTTTCTATTCTACAGTATGTGCGAGCCTCCCTCCGGACCGTGCTCGTCGGTTGACCAGCGGTTAACCATCAGACTAGCACTTCCCGTCGTGGCCGCTGGGCGTCGCGGCGGTCGCTCTCTGCCTGGGCAGCTCCAGCCTCGTTAATGATCCACCCGCTCGTCACGGAAGTGAGTAACCGCCCGGAGTTGTCGTGACGTGGGACTGTCTGCTGCACAACGCGCCGGTGGTCGAGGCACAGCAGCTGCCAGCCGACGGAGACCCAGAGACGACTGTTCAGCCTCCACACCGAGCCCAATACGCTTCGTGTGCTCCGCTCGACGTCTTCCAGCCTCCGTACGTAACATACGTTTGTTCGGTGGTGAGCGTACTCGAAGCTGCGGGTGATATATGTGTTATTATAAGCAGCCTGTCGTTAACTAGCAGCTAATGCTAGCATTAAAACCCAGCTAGCGGTGCTTGCGACGCCTAGACCTGGTCTGCTTCATATGTTCCTCAGCATATAGGATGTACGTCTTTGCTTTTACGACTAACCAGCAGCTAACTAGCCCGCCAGTAGTCACAGTACCTACTATACCAGGTGCGAAGACGGTAGATAAGAGCACATTAGATTATAGTGTCTTGTTATATCGCTGCCCACGATAACAAATCCACTCGAGCCGGAACTGTGATGATAAACACACCTGTGGGACTCAACAAAACCTGTTTGGGTTTTTGTAACTTTTAGCGTTATTACTCACTTGGCTCCGTTGTTGGATGCTTAATTCAGCGCTTATTACCTGGCTGCGCTGTAAACCCGCCTAACTGGCTAGTTAATCAGGCGATCAGAGTTTGTTTCTCAGTCGCCACGCATGCACACGTATCTGAAAATGCAGGGCACTGGAAACTAGGAAAGCGTGGTATAGATCTTAACTGTCGGTGATGTTACCTCAGTTTTTACAGGATTCCTGCACACGATGGCAGGGATCGAGCAGGACTGCTGTCACTAAACGTGTGCAACAAGTGTTAAATGTCCAGATGGAGGCGGCCATTTAGCTGGGTGCCACATATCAGGCTGAGGAGCAGCTGCCACAGTGTGTAGCTTTCATACCCCCCCCCCCCCTTCCCCGCTCTGAATCTGCTCCTGATGACAGCAGCTCAATTGGATATTTGTAGATGCGAGTTCCGCTCGGTTGGCTGTAGAAGTAGACCACTTCTGATGTGTATCAGGGAGGCTGGATGCAGTGAAGCCTCTCCTTGCCCCTGGCTGCTCGGATCTGATAGGGATAGGGACGGGGGTTGGGAAGTGTGCTATCTCACCCCCAGATCCCGATAGGGAACCTTTTGCCAAGACACAACACTGTGTGCTCGGCTCTTGGCGGTGAAGTATCTCATCGCCTTGAGACTGTTATTGTAAGCTTTTGTGTGGCTTTCCCTGCCTCCGATAGGAGTGCTGAAGCCGTTTATATCCAGGGCAGGTCGCCGCTTGTGGTAGCCAGGTGTGAAGTTAGACACCTGCAGGTGTTTCTGGACGAAGGGTGCAACTTGAGACCGCTGGGACTTCATAGAGGGGAGTGTAACAATGCCGATGGTGGCGAACTCGGCCTGGCGGCAGTTCACAAGCACTTGTGACACGGTGGCAGCTTGGGCATGTGCTTTCGGAGCCAGGACGTCCCGCGCCTTTCATGTAAATGTCTTCCCCTTTTTGGCAGGTCACTGTGAGGCCAGCCTTCACAGGGATGCCGGGACAGTGTTGTCCCAGCATCAGCATCTGGGACCAGAGCGGTCCTAAAAATAGCCGGGGGGGGGGGGGGGGGTAATAATTACAGTCCGACACGTAGACGCACGCAAGCCACAGCAGGGTGTGGGCCGCGGGGTGGGCGGAGGGGGGAGGGAGCGGGGGCCTCCAGGCTGCCTCCCCTTTTTAATAAGCACTTATCGTAGCGCTGCCGTGGAGCTAGGTCTTTGTGACGTGCCCCGGGCTCATGTGTGGGAACACCCATCCCTCATCCTACTCGCTCTGCACCTCAAAGAGGTCCTCAGGACACGTCTCTGAGACACGCGCTCGTATCCAAGGGGCGATTTTTTTTAAAGTCTCGCTGGGCCTCAGCACGCCGAGAAATACCTCAGCGAAACTAGAACGAAGCCTGCTCCCTTTTTGCCGGGCTGGCCTGGAAAATCACTCGGTCTCACTGGATTTCCCCCTCTCTGTTTTTTTTTTTTTCTCCCCCACCTCCTCTCAGGCTATGATGAGGGTGGTGACCCCGGGGGGCGGCCAGGCCGTGAGATGCTTTGCAGCTCGCCTCGGAGAAGAGCCGGAGCAGAGAGACTGAGAGAGAAGAATGGGCAGGAGCGCCTGGGGCTGCTGGCATGGCGTCTTGTCCACGGCAGTGCTCTACGGCTCGCTGGCCCTGTTCACCTCCATCCTCCACAACGTGTTCCTGCTGTACTACGTGGAGTACGTTCGTGTCCATCTACAAGATCGACAAGATCTCGTTCTGGGTGGGAGAGGTGAGCGCCCAGGATCCCCCCCCCCCCACCCCCCGACGCAGCCGAGACCCACGTTGTAGCCTAGGGATCGGTCGTCTCCATCCGTTTCATTGCTGTGACCTCCTCTCTCCTCCCAGACGGTGTTCCTGATCTGGAACAGTCTGAACGACCCCCTGTTCGGCTGGCTGAGCGACCGCGCCTTCCTCAGCTCTCTCCAGTAAGGGTCGCCCCCTCTTTTCCTCTGTTCTTAAAATAGCTGCCGTCCACGCCCAGGGTATCGGCCCGTCGTTGTCGTCGCGTGCTCTGCCTCCATCCCAAAGCCGAGTGCAGCGTCAGACCCACGCGGTGTCAGATAACAAACGCCCACGCTCATTCCATGCTCCCAGTGACGGCCGAGGGAAGCTGAGTTTCTCGGTTTCATTTCCTTGTTTCATGTTTCGGCCGAGTGAGACTTAAAAAAAAGCAGAAAACACCAACTGGTTCATTTGTGTGTCTGATATGCTGTACATGTACTGTACTGAGCGCAGGGGTTGCATCAGAGTGTTGCCCACGCGGGCATCTGTGTTTGCGTCCCGTCGTCGCCGAGCAAACCGCTCCCGGGTGTTGTCACAAGGCGGGCGACCTGGACGCCCCGCCCCCCCCCGCTAACGCCTCCGGCCCGTTTGTCCTCCCCAGCTCGGGCTCCCAGATCACGACCCCGGAGGTGGGTGCTGAGGCGTCTCCGGGCCCTCTCCACCAATGGCCCCCTGTTCGCCCTGTCCTTCCTGGCCTTCTGGGTGGCGTGGGCCCGGCCGGGCCTGCAGTTCCTGCTCTGCCTGTGCCTGTACGACGGCTTCCTCACCATGGTGGACCTGCACCACAGCGCCCTGCTGGCCGACCTGGCCGTGTCGGCCGCCGACCGCACGCGCCTCAACTTCCACTGCTCCGTGGTTCAGCGCCCTGGGCTCCGTCTCCGTCTTCCTGTCCTACGCCTTCTGGGACAAGGAGGACTTCCGCTCCTTCCGCGTCTTCTGCGCCACCCTCTCGGCGTTTCTCCGTCCTGGGCTTCTGCGTGGTGTCCCGGCTGCTCCGACGCCGCTTCCACAAGGAGGTCGTCCAGAGGCAGGACGAGGCGCAGGCGCTCAAAGAGTGAGCACGCTGGCATTCCCCCTCCCCTCGGGGCCGTGGCTCTCCCCCTCTCGGTCTCAACTCACAGCGCTTGTGTCTCTCCGCTTTGTCTCAGGCTGAGCGTCGGCCACGCTCCCCTCACCCAGCCAGAAAAACCGGTCACCATCGGACAATACCTCAGGCAGCTCTCCAAACACAGGAACTTCATGTGGTTTGTCTCGATGAACCTCATCCAGGTAGGACGGCGGTGGCGTTGCGTGACGCAGACAGTTAGATGGACACAGTTAGATCAGCAGTCCCACAGTGTGGGGAATCTGCATGCGTATAAGAAATAGAAAGTTAAATATTAGTAGAAAAAGTGTAAAAAGAGTGGCATTTTCACCAAAAAGGTACAAAAATGGAAAATAACATTAAAAATAATTTTGACGCACTAAATTTAACCAGAAGAGTCCAGTATTTGTCAAAGTATTTCTTCCTAGATTCATCTGGACAACCCCAGATAATGTCAACTGCAGGATCGTAATTCATCCATTTGAGGCTGGGCTTATTTATATCGCCCAGAATCAAATCTTTCAAGTCCTCCCTGCAGTGAGATCTAAGCTTCGACTTCCTTCGATTCAGTCTGTAGCTCCCCAGTTTGGACTTACTGCTCTTTTCAGACGCCAACTTTTGTCTTTTGTCTGTCGTTCTGCTTCCTCTCCCACCCCCCCCACCCACACCCCACCCCCCACAGGTGTTTCACTGCCACTTCAACAGCAACTTCTTCCCCCTGTTCCTGGAGCACCTCCTGTCGGACAGCATCTCCGCCTCCACGGGTTCGATCCTTCTCGGTGAGGTGCCTCGGAGGACGGGGCGGTCAGTCGCATCGCTGCATGGGAAGCGAGTCCTGCAATAATTATCTGCATAATTATTCGGAGTGATTTACGTTGGATCGAGTACGCCGGATGTCTGAGCCCATCCTGGCAGCATGCAAGCTTCTATGATTTCTCTCCTCCTTTTTTTTGCCTGTATATGCCCAAAAAAAATATCACCAGGAAGATATGCTAAATAATGCGGACTGACATCCAGTTGAATTCATGACTCTTCTTCCTGCTGATGAACCCTGTATTTTTTTTCAACCCAGCTCTGCTTCTGCTCCCACGCAGGCATCTCTTACATTGCCCCGCACCTGAACAACTTGTATTTCCTGACACTGTGCCAGCGTTACGGGGTTTACCCAGGTTATC